>CM070547.1:2132030-2732030 GCA_036346405.1 Phyllostachys edulis
TAGTTCCATTTAATATCAGTACTCTACCCGGATAACAGTGATCTCAGAATATAATACTGGAGTCTTACGTACTGTTCCACGCAGTGGCCTGTGATCGTACGTCATGCACTCGAAGAGGAGTCTAGGAACAACGGCGTGTCATGCGGTCTGAGGGCGGGTATGGATGTGTGGTTGCCACGCATCGTATGCCTTTGTCTTTTCCGTAGACCTTACTCGTCTCGATCACATGTAATCAAACGCGGCAATCCAATCGCATGCCATTTCTATCTCCAAACAAGCGCGAGATCTCCACCTCATTTCATTGACAGAGAGGGGGATAACGGGGAGAAACATCGTAAGCGATGATGAGATTCGCACGCCTTAATTATCGGCTGCTGTGTTAGCAGGACAACCATGCCGTGCATGTGGGACACCGAGGCTTGATCAGACCTCCGCACCGCACGCAGAGCGCCGCTTGTCTAGTCGCCACCTGTTAGGCTGCCTTGTCAGCGTCGACCAACCTGTTACAAAACCTAATTATGGACAACAAAAAACTAAACCACCCTTAGGAGGAGTTATAAATATAAAGACCCTAGTGTACAAAGACATATGAATAAAGCTATTAATCTCTCTCTACATTCCGTCCATGTGACGCTCTCTGTCATTACCTCGAGGGTAATCATACTAATACATACGGATTACTATTCATCTACTTTAGTAGAACATCGCTCTCGATGAATAGTAAGTCTTACCAAAGTCTCACGCAGTAGAACAATAAGATAGAAACTACATTTTATTACACGATTAGCCATGCAAGGCTATGGTCTTTAATACAATTATTTAATTACAATGGGAAACGGACTTTCCTCGCTTGCCTACCTTGATCCTCCTATCATCTACTCGTCCCCACGCCACGAATATGATGTCCACTCGCCTACTCCTCATAGCCAAGACCCTCGCCTCCTGCGGTCTCATTGGTACTACAGATCCTTCGTCCCACTCGATAGTTCCCACGGACTAAGATCTAACAAAGAAGAACAATAGAACCCGCTACTCTGCCGAGGCAATCGATCGATAAGCGGCTTAGTCGTCGAGATCTTCAGCAAATGCAAAGTTCTTCTCCTCTGAACAACATTTCATTAAGCAAGATTGAGCATAACCAATAGTGCCCCGCAAGTTTGTAACGCCCGACTCGAGGCCACCCGAGTGGTCCTCCTGGATCAACCAGAAAGTCCATCAGGACCTCCCAGAAGATCCAACAGAGCCACCCGAGAGGACCTCCAGGACCGCCCGGAGGTCCAGTAGAACCACCCGGAGGTCCTGAGAGCGTCCCCGAGGAGGTCGTGGAGCCAGGGAGCACCCCGAAACCTCCCACGGCCAGACCAGGGGAGGTCATGGAGGGCTGAGGACTCCTCAAGACCTTCCATGACCAGACCCGAGGGTGGTCGTGGAGGGTCGAGGCTACCCCAGGACCTCCCACGACCAGACCTGAGGGTGGATTAATTCATATTAAATTGCTTCTAGTTTCAAAATGTTATTTTTATTTTGAAAATTTTCAAAAACTCCTGAAAATTGGGATGTAACACCTGTGTGCCCATGCTCCCTCGGTCTGGCCCGACCGCGCGCCCTTGCTCGTGGCCCAACACCACACCCGTGCCTTCCCGATTCGCCTCGGCCGACCCATGCGCCCCCGGCTTGCACTGCCGTGAGGTTTGGGCTTGGCCTGCCGCCAGCCTGCTTGGCCCAACACCGTGGGGTCGTGGTTTGGAGGTTTTGAGTGGCTCCTATTTCCCCTTTTTGTTGCTTTTAATATTTATGCTTGAGCTAGGTTTAGTGTACTGATGTGGGTTATTTGTTGATTAAGCATGTGAATGAAATGGATGTGGGTGGATGCACGGTGAAGATGCTGGAGTGGGCTATTGCCTTTATGGTGATATTGTCATGCTACAGAGGTAACTACTCCCCTTCTCCCTCTATTCTCTCAATCCCACTTTCCCTCCTTGCTCTGTGATGTGGATGCTGAGGGCTATGGATGATGCTTCTGTGAATGTTGGGATTCTGTTATGGAAACTTGTGCATGGCTAAGCTTACAGTTGTGGTTTTGCCGGGCACAAATAACAGTGGGTGGATACTCATTTGTGGGTGATTCATGTGTTTAGTGAAAAGTGTAGTTCATACTGAGGTTCATTTTTGGATAAAATATAGTGGGGATATATGTGGGCTACCTTGATGCCTTGGTCGATTTTGGGGAGTGGCCGGCAGTGTGGTGGTTGTTGCCCGCTCCGGTGCTCCCTTTGGTGCTTCTGGTCCTTTGCCTCCTGGTCCTGTTGTCTTCCCTTGTGGTTATGGATGTTTGGCTTGCTTGGCTATGCCATTTGAATGGCAGTGGGTAGCTTGTGGGTTTTTGGGCTTGAGCTCTTGCTCTTGAAATTATAATGTACTACTCTTGTTGGCAATGAGATGTTTGTATGATGATTTGGATGTTGGGTTGTATACTTCTCATGATGTAGTTAATTTCGTGATTGAAATAGCGCTACTTTTTATTGTAAATATCTATCTTGAAAATTCATTATCCAACTCTTAATAGTATACTTGTGTATAAAATTGTTGGGCGATGTTTTCAATATTAATCCATAATTCTGTTTTATTTTTGATTTAGAGGAATCTTAATTACTGCTAATTAACGATTAGCATTGTTTAAATTGATTTTAATTTTTCGGGTTCTCGTAGCCTCTATGTTGTGTGATTAGACTGAGATTTTAAATTCTATTATTTCACGCGTTATCAGCGGCCAGACAAGGTGAAAAGCAGCGACTTGCCAACCAAATGCCGACGTGCCGTTGGCTTCGTTCGTTTCGTTGATGGACCGCGATCCAACTGACAGACAAAAGGTGCGGTGCCTGACGTGGCACCCGCCGGACACTTGGACAGAGCCACAGCCAGGAGGGAGTTTCTTCACGCCCGCTACTGGTATTTGGGTGGTACAGACCGATCTTTGATTTGGATTTAGTGGAATGGATCGTCTCTTCCTCTGCATTATTGTACTTGCCCTGCCGATGCTGAATCCGCAAGAAATTGGCTCTGAGTCCGGGTTGATGCAGAGGGGGAGCTCTTAGGACACTGACAGCGAATGCATTGGTTCTCTTAGAGCATCTACACATTTGTTTTTAAATTACATTCTAGAGAGAGAAAGATTCAATCTAATAAAAAGAAACAACCATTCCAATGGATTGTTTCTTAAGCTCAGATTCAAGACTTTAATCAATCTGAAGCTTGTTGGTTGTTGATAGGCATTGGGACCCACAAAATGAGTGTTTAGGTAACAACCAAGTCTCCAATAGAGTTTTTGTTGTTTCTTACGCCTTGGTATTAATAACTGATAGTTTCTTCACGTAGAAACAGCTTTACCTTCTCTCCTCATCTTTCTCCTCCACATCATCTAAAAGTGATGCCAAGAACTCTTAAGAATAAATTGAGGTGGATTGTTGTAGATGCTCTTATTGTCCAGCCTGTGGGTCCCTGCCCTTTCTTCCTATATCCATTATTGATCCATCTCCCGTTGTTTCTTACTACTGACTATGTGAAGGTGAAGGTGCAGACTAACCTACCGACCTGGCAGAAGTAGAGTGGGTTCGTGGCTGATCGATCGATCTCTCCAGAATTTCTCGATCTCTCTAGAATCTCTCAGACTGATGGGACTGACATATTGATGATATCACCATTAACCTACCTGACTGGCAGTAGTAGAGGCATGTGGCATGTACCCACGCACGCATTGCAAGGAGGCAAAATGCTGCCACTTGGCATAACAACGCGTCTATACAATATAATTGTATTTGAAGAGGCCGTGTGAACCAATCAAATACAGCTGGTATATTACAAGCAGAATGCTAAATTTCTCATTTGGTGAGCCGTTGCACGTTTGGTGAGAGATGCGGTGTAAGTCCCTGTCATCGGCCATCTTCGACTTAGATTTGGATATCTATTTCTTCTTAATCAAATTGACACCTAGTTTTTTCTAGGTATCCCACATTTAACTGTACTTGTTAAATTGGTAATACATTGTTAATCCGAAAAAGGGTAGTTGGTAATGCATTACCCATTTGGCCATATGACTCTGCCGCCAAAGGCATATGGAGAGTAACAACTGTACATGCGTCGGGATGCTATTTCCCAAAGTGCATACTGATACTGCTATGCATGCATGGTGTGTAGATGAATGAATCAGTGGTCATCGACAGGCGACCCACATGACAGCCAGCTGGCGCAATATTTGATTGTTTGTTTGTTCGTCAGATTGCATTTTTTTTTTTGGAACAAGTAAAACTCCATCTATGCTGTCTCTCCTTCCCTTTTTTGTTCTTTTCAAAAGATCTTTCATTTCATGGTGTACATCGATCAGCAGAGGAGTAAAAGGAAGTAACAGCTAGTTTAGTACTTTAATCGATCCATCTGCCACCGAAGCAGGGGAGCGTTATTTTTCCCCCTTATCATCGGATGCTTAGCTAAGCCAGGCAATCATCAGATTCAGTTTCTCAAACCGACGGCGACACCAAAAGAACGTAAGCCATCATCAGATTCGGCCTAAGTATTGAGCTGGATAACGTGGCGACGTTTAGTACTGTAATCAGGCACATGCACATCCATCTGGGCCCGTTGCTTTAGCAATTACTCCAACATGTATACACTATTGTAGCCAGCATACCTGCACCTGCATGCTCCTCCATCTGCCAGAGTAATTAGTGGAGTACTGATTAAGCCAAGCAGTCCAAGAGCTATCTGCAAAGCTATGAATCGTGCATGTCAATGGAAATATGGAATGGATGCAGCTACCGGTTGGACTAGATCGGGGAGCACGGCAGGCTATGTGTTGTGGCTAGTTTGCACGATAAAGATATCGTTATTATTATTTCGGATATGACAGGACTAGTTTTGCTGCTTTATTTTAAAAACTCTCTGAATTGCCGTTGTTAGCGTGTTACATACAGATCCATCCGATCCACTCAATTCCAGTGGGCCAATGGGGTGGTGCCATGTGCAGGACTACATGAGACGAGCGTACGTGGCTATAAATACCCGATGGAGCACCTCGGATTCCACACAAACAAACACAAATAAGTAGAGGGATCAGGTAGGCATTGCATTGTTAGTTTCACATCCAAATAAGGCGGAGAGCAAGAGAGGCCTCCTCCTTCCTCTGTTCTGCTCCAATGGAGACCCGGGGCAACAACTCGCCGCCGCTCCTTATTCCTACTCGCCGCTGCCTGCCGGGGACGCCGCCTCCGCCGAGGTCTCCGGCGCCGGACGCGCTCAACGGCGGCCGCTGTGCGCCGCCCTGTTTTTGACCGCCGCCGCGGTGCTCCTTGCCGTGGCAGCGCTGGCCGGCGTCAGGCTCGCCGGCCGCCCGATGGACGGGCTTTCGGTTGGCCTGGCGGAGGTGGATGCGGTGGTGAGGAGCAGGGGGCCGGACTTGGGTGTGTCGGAGAAGACGTCCGGCGTGCGGAGCGACGGGAGGCTGGGCGCGTCCGGCGGCGACGCGGGGAATGCGTTCCCGTGGAGCAATGCGATGCTGCAATGGCAGCGCACGGGGTTCCATTTCCAGCCCGAGAAGAACTGGATGAACGACCCTAACGGTGGGTGAGCCAGCCTTCCTCCAACATCTTTCCATTCGTGTATATGACCGGCGTTCTTGATGGAGATGCATGCTTAAACGTTGCATCCTGATCAATGTGGCTGACAAGAAAAAAGATCTCGTCACTAGTCGTAAACAGAATTTGGTTGCGCCTATGGAGTGCAGCTCCGAATTCCAAGTCGCGCTATTTTATTTTTCTCAACAACTTTCACTATCATTTTCTTGTGACTATTTTATTTTTAAATTCGGGATTCCATAGATTCCAACTACCAGCCAGCCGGGGTAGAAACAGTGATCCGAATCATTTGGTGTGGGGCCTTTCCTCGTCAGAAACCACGTGTTCTTGCCCCTTGCAACTCAGTCAGTTGCAACAACGGATCATTAATCTTTCGTCAAATTCCATGAACTATTATCTATTTACCGTCGTTGAGAAGAAGAACGCAAATTCTGAGCGTAAGATCGATGGAAGGATCGATAACTGAAGATGGAAATGGTGAAATGCAGGGCCTGTGTACTACAAGGGTTGGTACCACCTCTTCTACCAGTACAACCCGGAGGGCGCGGTGTGGGGCAACAAGATCGCCTGGGGCCACGCCGTCTCGCGCGACCTCCTCCACTGGCGCCACCTCCCCGTCGCCATGGCGCCCGACCGCTGGTACGACATCAACGGCGTCTGACCGGCTCCGCCACCACCCTCCCCGACGGGCGCCTCGCCATGCTCTACACCGGCTCCACCAACGCCTCCTCCCAGGTCCAGTGCCTCGCCCTCCCCGCCGACCCCGAGGACCCCTCCTCACCAACTGGACCAAGTACGAGGGTAACCCGTCCTCTACCCGCCGCCGGCCATCGGCGACAAGGACTTCCGCGACCCCACCACCGCCTGGCTCGACCCTCCGACAAGACGTGGCGGGTGGTCATCGGCTCCAAGGACGCCCACCACGCCGGCATCGCCGTGACCTACAAGACAACGGACTTTATCAAATACGAGCTCGTCCCGGGCCTGCTGCACCGCGTCCCGGCCACCGGCATGTGGGAGTGCATCGACTTCTACCCCGTCAGCACGCGCGGCGACAGCGGCATCGACATGTCGGAGGCCATGGCGAAGAGTAACAACGCCGAGGAGGTGGTGCACGTGATGAAGGCGAGCATGGACGACGACCGGCACGACTACTACGCGCTCGGCAGGTACGACGCGGCGGCCAACGCGTGGACGCCCATGGACCCCGACGCCGACGTCGGCGTCGGCCTGCGCTACGACTGGGGCAAGTTCTACGCCTCCAAGACATTCTACGACCCGGCCAAGCGCCGCCGCGTGCTCTGGGGATGGGTCGGCGAGACCGACTCCGAGCGCGCCGACGTCGCCAAGGGATGGGCATCGCTTCAGGTACCTATCTATACCTACATCATGCTTGCTATGCCTGCCTGTCTAGATTCCTTCAGTTAACATGACAAAGTTAATCTTATTAAATTTTTTTTAAAAAAAGTTGATTACTATTGCACTTTTACTGGGTTCCATAGACACGTAGGCGTGGGAGGATCATACATATATGAGTATAATATATAGCAGCCACTTGAGAATCAATCATGCACATGGCAACAAAATCTTGTGGTATTTGGGCTCGCGCCACGTTGCTATCATCTCGTTGTCAAGTCTCTCTTAGCTTCATTCGACTAGTACTATTCTAGCTAGGTCACTGTTGAGATACCTTGATACCAAAAAACTGTTGGTACACTGGCTGTGCATAACGAACAGATCATGTGCAACCATGTGGTTTAGTGGCAGGGCATATCAGTAGTACCTAACTAAATAATTTGTACTAGTATAACCTAACTAGGATTAGACAAGAAAAGGGTGTCATGTCTGGTTATGACAATTATTTCTTTGCTGTCACAATTATACGTAGAGCAGAGATCGATGGATAAAAAGCAAGTTGCTAAAGCTTGGCTGCCACAACACAACATAATTGATCCCTTGATGTGAAACTTTGTAATTTATAAGGCGCTAATTGTTATCCAACAATTAACGTTAATTTGCATGCTGTTTTTGCAGTCGATCCCTCGCACGGTGGTGCTGGACGCCAAGACCGGGAGCAACCTTCTCCAGTGGCCGGTGGACGAGGTGGAGACGCTCCGGACCAACTCCACCGACCTCAGCGGCATCACCATCGACCACGGCTCCGTCTTCCCGCTCAACCTCCACCGCGCCACCCAGCTCGACATCCTCGCCGAGTTCCAGATCGACCCGCTCGCTGTCGACGCCGTCATCGATGCCGACGTCGGCTACAACTGCAGCACCAGCGGCGCGCCGCCGCAGGCGCTGCTGGCCCTTCGGGCTGCTCGTGCTCGCCGACAGGCGCCGAATGGAGCAGACCGCCGTCTACTTCTACGTCTCCAGGGGACTTGACGGCAGCATGCGCACTCACTTCTGCCAGGACGAGACGAGGTCGTCACACGCCAACGACATCGCCAAGAGGGTCGTCGGCAATGTCGTGCCCGTGCTCGCCGGGCGAGACGCCTCGGTGAGGGTCCTGGTGGATCACTCGATCGTCGAGAGCTTCGCGCAGGGCGGAGGTCGACGGCGACGTCGCGCGTGTACCCAACGGAGGCCATCTACGCCAACGCAGGTGTACCTCTTCAACAACGCCACCAACGCCCGTGTCACCGCCAAGAGCCTCGTCGTCCATGAGATGGACTCCTCCTACAACCAAGCCTACATGGCTTAATTGTAAAAAAAAATAGCTTTTTTATAGCACATGTGTATTTCCCTCCTGATTTTTTTTGCTTCATTTTTGTTTCTTTTTCTATTTTTTAATTAATTATCTATATCGATCGAGGCCTTCCAATTGTACCTAGTGGATGATGCCATGATGCAAGGCTGTAGTTGTACATGTATGATGTATCTCATGAGTCAAAAGTTTTACAGAGATTTTTAGTACCTGTCCATGATCTGGAGTTATTGGGGCTGCACCTGGGGACCTTTCCTGACTATCTGCCGTTCCTGGCCTTCCATTGCAGTATAGCAGACCTTCAGCGGCATCTCTGATCTCTCTAGTGAGTTCTTTCCAGCGCTCCTCCACAAGATCCAATATTGCCGCAGCTTGTTCTCCAGTTGCTAATGATGACAGAATTGCAATTATTTTCTTAATTGCCAGCCAGCCGGTCTTGAACTCAAGACCTCTTGACTCGATACCATGTTGAGTTATATGCACCAACCAATTCACCCAAAAACTTAAGTGATGAGGAAAGACGGACAGTTCACTTATACTTCAACACAAACCTTCAGCGGCATCTCTGATCTCTTTAGTGAGTTCTTTCCAGCGCTCCTCCACAAGATCCAATATTGCCGCAGCTTGTTCTCCAGTTGCTAATGATGACAGAATTGCAATGAAGTTGCCAAAGCAGAACCACCGGAAATATATCCCCACAGGACTAACATTGCCAATGAAGTACCCTTCACGACCAGGCATGAAGTCGAAAATCCAATGAGGGATTGGCTCAGGTGTCACCTTGAACGTACGCTTCAGTCTCATAGTGATTAGCAACTCTGCAGATGGTAGCTCAACACTTTGATTCTCTTTGTTACTTGTTGCACGAAATCATCATTGGAATCTTCTTTCAACAAGCTTAAGACACATCTCGAGCCATAAAAAAAAGGGCCAGGCCATATATATCCTGAACAGTTTGTAATTAGTAGCCATGGACAAATTTCCAAGATAAACATTTAGCTGATTTGCCATCAAAAAGAGCATCAGCTGATTAGTACTTCTGAATTTTTACTTGCTGACAGCTGTCAAGATTAATATGTAAGCCACAGGTACTACCGCAACCAATGGGCATAAAGTGAATTTTGGCACCGGTCCACTAAAATCATATTCACTAATCTCAGAGTGTGCTGTGTTCACAACTACACACTGTCCATTTGTCTCTGATCAACCATGTTTCTTTTCTTCCAGTAGCATTCCTGACTAATATTTCAACTTGAAGCATGTGAAACGTTGGCTGGATAGACAGTTCACTTACCAGAAGTCCCCACAAGAGCATATGCCATTGCTAAACTTGTGAAATCTGACAGCGTCCCTCACAAGAATATCACGACCAGTTATCTTAGAAATGAACTTGGTAACATTGTGACAATCCACACATACCCGTAGATTCTTGACAATCCGAATAGGCATTTCCTGTGGAACAAAGGTTAAGCCAAAGGCAATTGCAAGCTTCGCTGTGATGGCTGAGCATGTGAACCTTCTCAGCATCTGCCACATCATGCAACACTGAACTGACATCAGGCTTGTATCCTTCTTCCACCATCTTAGAGTTGAGCCACTCAAGCTTTTCATAAATTATCCTGGAGAAGGGGTGAGACTGGTCGTCGGCTGAAAAGATGTGAACTTTATTCTTATACTTGATCCAGCTGCAGCCTGGCTCCTTCTTAACTTGCCTGTCCCTCATTCCACGCCTAAGCTGGGCAACCTCGCTCCATTGACCTTTAGAAGCATGCATGCTGCACAGCAACACATAGCTCGCCGGGTTTTGAGGGTCAATTTCCAAGAGATTCTCAGCAGCCCATTTGCCAATCTCCATGTCACAACGCAACCTACATGCGCTCAGCAATGTCGCCCATCCAATTGCATCAGGACGGCATGGCATTTGCTTTATGAACTCCTCAGCTTCTTTTAACCTCCCTGATCTGCTATACAAGTCAATCATACAACTGTAGTGATCATCCATGGGCACAATATTATGGTCCTTCTGCATGGAATGGAAATAGCTGCGGCCTTTCTCTACAAGCCCTGAACGGCTACAAGCAGAGAGGACACCAATAAATGTTACCCCATCAGGCTTCACACCCTTAGCCAACATCTTCTCAAACAAATCTATAGTTTCTTTTGCCTTCCCAAATTGAGCATAGCCCGAGACAAGGGCTGTCCAGGAGACCTGATCGTGAAACGACATTTCATGAAACAAGCGGTGCAAGATCCTCGATGCTGCCGCACTTCCCATACAAGGTAACTAGTGCATTGGACACTGTAGTGTATGGCATCAACCCTGAGACAAGCGCTAGACAGTGGAACTGCGCTCCCTCTTCCAGGCTTGCTAGGTTAGCACAAGAACTTATAACACTGCCCAGAGTGAAATCATCAGGCTTAATGTCATCCCTTTGCATCTCTGAGAACGCCTCACAGCCTCCTCGCTGCACCCATTCTGTCCGTAGTCGACAATCATTGCAGTCCACGAGATGATGTTTCTGCACATCATCATCCTGAAAACGGTTTCTGCCGATCTGATGCTCCTGCACTTGGAGTACATGTCAACCAGCGACTTCCGACAAAGACATTGTCATCGCATCTAGTTCTGACTATGTAGGCATGGATCTGTTTCCTCTTCCAAGGCAGCACGGGCACCACAGGCTGTAAGGATGCTTCCGAAAGTGTACTGATCAATGCCGATACCATCTGCCCTCATCCTCCTGAAAACATCCAGAGCCTCTGACTGCAACCCGCTCTGTGTCAGCCCTGTAACCATCGTAGTCCAGGTAATGGAATCCCTGTCAACCATCACCTCAAACAGCCCCTTGCCTCCACAACCATCTTGCACCGAGCAGCCCCGTGATCATCGATACACACATCACCACATTCTTGCCCTCCATTTCATTAAATAACCGCTGGCATCGCCAATGAGACCCATCTTGGCATACATATCGACCAACGGGCTCCCGGTGAAAGCGTATGCCCCGAACCCAAGCCGCAGTATCTGGCAATGCACCTGTCGGCCGAGAGCGCGGTCGCCAAGGGCCAACGCGACCATGACCATGGCGGACAGAGTGATGCGGCTAGGCCTTACGTTATCCTCCCGGAGCAACGCGCGGTACGCCTCGGACGCCCGGGCAGGAGAGCCACTGGTGGAGAAGCCGGCGATGAGCGCGTTGTACGAGACGGCGTCCCGCTCGGGCATGGAGGCGAAGAGCCGCTCCATGTCCGCAAGGAGCCTGGCGTGGGCGAGCGCGGAGAGGAGGGCGTTGTGGGTGAAGAGATTGGGCTCAGGCATTTCGTCGAACAGCCGGCGGGCGCGCGCGAGGCGGCCGGACTTCGCGTAGGCTGTGAGGAGGTGGTTGAGAAGGTAGGTGGGCAGCGGATGGGGAGGGTCCTGAGGATGAGGCAGTGGACGGCGCCGGCAACCTGGGCCCTGCTCCGGCCACCGGCGGCGGCGACGGAGGAGAGTAGGACGGCGTATTGGTTGCACAGTGGGCGGCTCATAGCGGGAGCCAGCAAGGGGAGAGAGGGAAACGAAGCGCTGCGCGACTGCTTAAAGGCGTATGCCTTCAGATACGTGCACGTGGAGAAGTGGATTAATGGGCCGGGTGCTGAGGCCCATACCGCATTGGTTAGCCCATATAACCCGTGGACCGATGGACTCTTTACGTAGGCTGCGCTTCAATCCATAGGTTAACTGGTAATCAGTCTATGCTTGGACCCATGTAGGCGGTAGGCCACAGCCCATCAAACATAGTGAAGCTCCAAAACTTTGGCCACCATTTTTTTAATTGAATCTTATGGACTTTGCTTTTGTCAAAACTAGCCAAAAGCTAGATACTATAATACATATATATGTTATCTACAATACATATATCTGTATTTGAATATAGAGTTGTATTTGTTAGACAATTCTAATGTGAGTGATTGAAAATACAATTGTATTTCTTATACAACTGTAACAACTCTTGTATACGTGTGATTAATTTGCACCGTTATAATCTGAACCACCAAAATCGATGGGTGCAGATGTTTCACTTTTTTTTTCTCCAAGTAACATGGATTTTCTAGCCTTTTGGAGTGAGCGCTTTGCTTTTTTTTCTACTTGTTTTAATAATATAATATAATGTATAAATTGTAAAATTGGCTAGATGACACCACAATTTTGTGTCATTAGTTGTAGGACACCCAAATTTTATGGCTCTTCACTATCGGACACTAAGGCTATTGTTTTATCATTTCCAAAGAATCGGAGAGAGACAACTGCGAAATGTCCAAATTGCCCTCTCTTCTCCCTCCTCTCTTTCAGATCTCATGCGGTATGAAGGCATGACGATTTTATTACCTGGGAGCAAAGGTAACATTCTGATTTTTCCAAGCGCTTTTAAAAATGTGTAAAATAAATTAAAACTATTTTGCTCTAGTGAGAATTCAAAGTTGGGTTCATTGGAAGGATTTGGGTTGTTGTGTCTTCTTGTTAGTGAGCTCGACAACTCTCCTGAACCTATCTCCTTCGGTCTTGTAGATTTAGACCTCCTTAAAAGCTTAAGACTTTGTCTTATTGGAGTATCCCTTTGTCCGTGTCTCCTTTCTTTGAACTTGGTCACTTAGATTTTTGTTGGTTTGAATCTCTTAGGATTCAAACCAATTTTCTGCTCGACTTCTCTTAGGTTTAGATCTCTTATCGCCTGCACTTCATAGTGCCAGATCCCTTTATTTGGACCTCTTTGTAATTTCGTGGCCCTTTGTGTGCCTTCGCTTTTTCCTAGTTCAATTGAACTGATTGACTTTCGCTCGAGCCGAGGAGACCTCCTCGAGAGGAACTCCTTTGTGGAATGTCTCGAACCACTCCGCATGGACCTCCCTTGTATTTGATCCGTGGTCTCGACCTCCTCCCTCTCTAATCTAAGGGTCTAGACCTCTCAAGCGTTATGTCCTTTAGAGACCTCCTATTTGTTCTCGAATCGGACGGCTAGGACCTCCCTCACCTCGAATCCAATGGTTCAGACCTCCCATGCGTTATACCCCTTCATGACCTCCTCTACATTCAATCCAACGATTTGGACCTGCCTTGCTTTGAATCCAAGGGCTTAGACCTCCCCGCTGCGTCTGTTTCTCTCGAGGACCTCCCTCCATGCGACTCTTGGCTGTTGGACCTCCCTCTCGGAGATCCAACCGCTCCGACCTCCTCGCCAGACCTCCTGTGGTGAGATCCTGACCGTCAGGACCTCCATAACCTTTAGACCTCCCTGTCCTTGGGCTTGGGACCTCCTAAGCCGCTCGGACCTCCCCTGAGGACCTCTCTTGCGGGGTAAGACCTCCCCATTGTTGACCCGACTGTTTCAAAATTTACTGGCCCCACTTGTCAGTCTTAGTCAACCTCATTTCCTCCGCCACATAAATGTCTTAGGCATTTAATGCAGGTCTTGTTACATTTAATGCATTCAAATACGTGGTGTATACCTTGAACCTAGTCACTTAGTTGTACTCTGACATACTTCCTTGTTCCTTCCCAAAGCATCATACGTGTTCTTTTAATGTACCTTTTACCCAAGGTGGTAGTGACACCTGCCCTGACAATCACCAACCTTTGACTTATTTTTGTGCTTATCCCTGGCACGTGTGTGTCCAGTTCCCTTCACCTTTTTGACTACGATTAGTCCAGGGAGCACTGTCACACTACCCTTTTCACATTCGTCAACTTAGTTCCCTTCGGTGGCTTCCTGGGAGAACTTTGTTGCTCACGGTTTCTCCTTTCATCCATTGCTCCTTCCTTTACTTGGTAAGCTCCTTTGATGATCTGCTCCATCCTTTGTCTTCACCAATATATCGAGCTAACCTTGTCCTTCACAGACCTTCTTTTGTGAATTTCTTCTAGAACTCTGCAGTACTGTGTGAGGACCTCCTCTCTCGACCTTGCGCAAGCACCTCTCCTTTGGAACCTCTTTGCTCTCTCTTAGGTCACATCTTCTGGATCTCCTCTAAAGACCTATTTTCCCTTTGGTAAGCTAGACCTTCTCCAAGTAACCTAGTCTAAGTATAATTCTTTTCTCAGAATTGGGTTTTGGAGTTTTCTAGAGTTCTTTGATTCTTTAATTGGATCTTTATTTGAATCTTCTTTGAATTTGCCTTTTCAGATATGTGTGTAGATTGTGAGGGTTCCCAAGACTCGAGAGCTCAAGAAGAAGAATCTCAAAGTAGTGAGCAAGGCAAGTTGCACTTTTGAACATATTGCACCCAAAGAATTCAAAGTATTATGTTCTGCTTTTAATATATATTGCATGCCTATGTTTATCAAGTTAATTCAATCCCAGCTTAACTTTAGAGTATCCCCATTTCCTTTGTATGACCTCTGTTGTGCTTGGACCTGAACACCTTGTCACCATTAAGTTAAACTTGGCTAATGCAAGAGCACAAGCCAAGAACATTTGATAAAACCTATGCTTAGTAATGCTTAGACCAAAACTATTGATTTGGGGAAATCTTTACCAACACAACCAAATAATATTTAATATTTTCACCATGACATTGGGTTGTCATGGAGGTATGAAAATGGTGTTTGGGTAAGCAAAGAGAACAAACAATTGGTTTGACTGGGGCAAATTGATTGCTTGGTTGGTGCAATGTTTATGCAATCGGACTCTAACCCGCTAGAGTGGAGGTCCAAGGGTTAGTGAATGTTGCCCTAGTCATGTGAGGACCGGTCTTTGAGCGACCAATGCCATGCCTATAATGGGCTATGCCACAATCGCGCGACCACATGTCTCCGCAATGGGGTGTGGGACTGGCCGAGTAATTTGCAAAACTCCACTACATGTCGCTCCATTGGTGGTGTGGAGGTCTTGTCGACTAGAGGTCTTTGATGACCCATTGTTCCCATCGGTGCAAGAGGGGCTTTCCACCGGATTGCGATCCATAGGAAGGTGAAACCTTAGCAAGGAAAGGCTGTGGTGGAGTGATGCATTGTAAAAGCCTTGTCTTGAGCTCTAGATCTCTTACCTTTGGTAGTGAGAGATGGTATTGACGAATGCCGCATAAACTAGGGTACTCAAGTCGTGTGGGTAAAGTGCACAACCTCTGCAGAGTTAAATCTATTCAATAGCCGTGTCCACTATTGGCGACATGCCGCAAAGGCCACTTGAAGTTAGATATTGATTTTGGGGTTTTCGAAAATGGTTTCAAATCTGTTTTGGGATTGTTATCCCTTGGGTTTGGGCGAGGAGCCTAATATCGAGGGTATCCTTCACCGCTTTTTGATGATTGATATCCAACCTAAAAAATTGTTTTGATATAAGGAGTATTATTTATTAAAATTTGGCTTTAAGAACGTAATAATGGTACTTAAAAGAAAATTGGCTTTGTGCAAAATAACCCTATTATGCCATCCTTGATTACCCATTATGCATGTCATATTGTTAATCCACGGGTGTAACTTGCATGCACAAGGGTAGTGCTCACTCTTGCTCATTACAATCTTTGCCAGAGAAGACTTTGGTAGTGATGGAGATCAAAGCACTAGGTTATGCCTCCAACACCGCCTGTGGCGTGTTGATGGACTTTTGTGTTATGTTTTGACCTCTTTTTGCTTTTATGTACTTGTGTTGGGCCCAAGGCCATCCTAGAATCAACACCGTTAAATATTATGTTTCAATAAAGGTATGTTCTGGATGTCATCACCTTTGTGCTTGTATCGTGAAGAGCTAGCCATGATCCTTGGGATCTGCTCAGTTTCACAGGAACCTTGAGTAATTTGAACCTCCCCACCTCACCGTGGAGTGTATGCAGAGGTATCGAGGTGGTCTCAGACCTCCACGACCTCCTCTGGAGGCTCATGGGAGATCTTGGGAGCCCTCTCGGTCCTCCTCATCCTCTTCTCTTTGGTCAGGTAAAGTTCTCATGTGCTCCGGTTCTAAGACCCTCTCTCGGCCAGTGATCTCCTCGACCTCCAGAGGTCTTGCTGACCTCCCAAGGGTCTTGGAGGTCAACCCGAGAGGTCCTCCCGGAGGTCTCGCTGACTTTCCAGAGGTCCCGGAGGATCTCTCGAACCCTAGGATTGGGTCGTCACAAAAGTGGTATCGAGCACCTTCTCGATCAGAGGTCGTAACCTAGTAGAAATGGTTGTAGAATTTCAAAATTTCTTTATGATAAAAGAACAATAAAATGTTCTTTCTTACCTGGGTCATCTTTCCATTCTTATCTTTTCTGGTTCTTTCCCTTATCTTAACCTCATCTTATCTTGTTCTGTCTACATACCCATTTATAATATTTAATGGACCTTCTTGCCTTCAAAATTTCTTATTAGAGGTTTTAAGTTAGGTCTGGTATATTAGAACCTCCCTAAAAAGAGTAAGACACGTGTAGTATGATATTTGATAAGTTGAAGTTTTTGTAAAGGCTCTTTTTGCTGAGTTCTTTGTGTTGGAGTTGTGGTTGCTGAAGTTGATGGTTGGGCTAGTTTTCCTTAGCTTCTTCTCTTTTCTTTTTCCACTGGTACTGGGACATTATGGTCACCTCTAGGAATGGCAGTGGCAATTCAAGCCATCATAGTCGACAAGCTGAGGAAGAGGCTGAGAACCCTGCCATATGGACCAACCAAAATAGAGGAGTTGAGGGTGAACAAGGGCAACCAACATCACAACCACCCCCACCTCCAGCTGAAGGTCCTACTTGGACACAACTGTTGGCCAACCAAACTCAATTGATAAACTTACTTTCACAATCTATTGCCAACACTCAATCTCTGCAAGCTGCAGCAAGATTCTCAACCTCAAGCTCCACCTCCACCTCCACCAAGATCTAGTATCGCAGAATTTATGAGGTCAAGGCCTCCAACTTTCTCCAAGAGTGCGTAACCTTTGGAGGCCGATGATTGGTTAAGAGCAGCTTGGTAGAAAATTGGACATGGTGCAAGGTATGCACTATGAGAGGGTACTCTTTGCTTCTCACCAACTTAGTGGACCACCTCGAGTGGTGGGACAATTTAGTCAATCCCATCCTAACCCTCGTGATATTACATGGGATGAATTCAAGAAAGCCTTTCATCGTGCTCATCTCCCACCGGTATGATGTCATTAAAGAGGATGCAATTTCGACTTTGAAGCAAGGTGGACGATCATAATGAATACATGCACAAGTTCAATCGCTTAGCAAGATACGCCTCGGGATGTTGCTACCGATGAGAGCAAGCAAGAACACTTTATGGAGGGGTTGAATGATAATATCTCGGTGCATCTGGTTTCCCAGAACACACAGATTTCCAAAGAATTGGTGAGTAAGGCCATCCGACAAGAGGACAAACTCCAAAAGATGGAAGGCCAAAAAGAAAGAAAGTCTGCAGAGGTTTAACCTCGAGGATTTCTAAGCCTAGGACCTCCCAGTCCCAGACCTCAAAGATAAGTCCTCACGGACCTCCTCTAGAGCATCGGGTCGGAGCAAGATTCAAGCAGTCAAGTTATCATAGGACCTCCTCCGGGAGTCGGGCTTCAAAGAAGCCAACTAAGACCTCCTCGGTTGGTGTGACTGCTTTTGTAATGAAATTGACACTACGCAAATAAGTGCCCAAAGAAGCTACAAATCGCAGCGTCGCCTCGACCAACAAGGGCATCGGCTCAAGGAAGTGCCTCAAGTGTGAAGCCTACCACTAAGTCGTATAGGGCCGTGGTCACACATGTCACGGCAAAGGAGGCACATGATGCACTGACGTAGTCCTCGGTATGTTCCTGTTAATTCTGTGTTAGCCTCGGTTTTATTTGATTCAGGGCTTCCCATTCTTTTGTTTCAAGCAAATTTGTGGGAAAGTGTGACTATCTATAATACCTTTGGCTAACCCTATGTTAATACATGTCCCGCATAGATATGAGAACTAATACCCTCTGCCCAAATCTCACTTTAGAAATTTCGAGTATTATTTCATGCCGACTTGATAGTTTTACCAACTCAAGGACTGGATGTAATCCTTGGTATGAATTGGTTGGCTAAGAACAAAGGACAGATTAATTGTGTTACTAAGTCCATAATCCTTACCAATGAACAAGGAAATAGAGTGGAGTTCCACCAAATACTTCCCTTCATACGTAACCTCTTCTAACTAATGTAAAGGAGGTTGTGAGGTCGAAGACCTCCCATGGGTCGAGAGTATTTGGATGTGTTCCCGAGGAGCTCCCTGGTATGCCACCCGACAGGACATATCCTTTCTAATAGACTGCTCTGGAACAAAGACCATATCTAAAAGACCTTACATATGTGGAGCGCCCGATTAAAATTCGGATGTTGCAGAGCGAGTCACCGTGAGTAGAATTATCAAATCATACAAAGTACAATGGAGCCATCATCCGAGAGCGGCTACATGGGAAAAAGAAGAGGACCTCAAGAACAACTACCCCTACCTCTTTGTCGATTCTGCTTGAATCTCGAGGTTGAGATTCTTCTAAGGGGTAGGTTTGTAACATTCGATTTTTCCAAGCGCTTTTAAAAATGTGTAAAATAAATTAAAACTATTTGCTCTAGTGAGAATTCAAAGTTGGGTTACATGGAAGGATTTGGGTTGTTGTGTCTTCTTGTTAGTGAGCTCGACAACTCTCCTCAGAACCTATCTCCTTCGGTCTTGTAGATTTAGACCTCCTTAAAAGCTTAAGACTTTGTCTTATTGGAGTATCCCTTTGTCCGTGTCTCCTTTCTTTGAACTTGGTCACTTAGATTTTTGTTGGTTTGAATCTCTTAGGATTCAAACCAATTTTCTGCTCGCACTTCTCTTAGGTTTAGATCTCTTATCGCCTGCACTTCATAGTGCCCAGATCCCTTTATTTGGACCTCTTTGTAATTTCGTGGCCCTTTGTGTGCCTTCGCTTTTCCTAGTTCAATTGAACTGTATTGACTTTCGCTCGAGCCGAGGAGACCTCCTCGAGAGGAACTCCTTTGTGGAATGTCTCGAACCACTCGCATGGACCTCCCTTGTATTTGATCCCATGTCTCGACCTCCTCCCTCTCTAATCTAAGGGTCTAGACCTCTCAAGCGTTATGTCCCTTTAGAGACCTCCTATTTGTTACGAATCTGACGGCTAGGACCTCCTCACCTCGAATCCAATGGTTCAGACCTCCCATGCGTTATACCCTTCATGACCTCCCTACATTCAATCCAACGATTTGGACCTCGCCTTGCTTTGAATCCAAGGGCTTAGACCTCCCAGCGTCTGTTCTCTCGAGGACCTCCTCATGCGACTCTTGGTCGTTGGACCTCCTCTCTGAGATCCAACCGCCCGACCTCCTCGCCAGACCTCCTGTGGTGAGATCCCGACCGTCAGACCTCCATAACCTTTAGACCTCCTGTCCTTGGGCTTGGGACCTCCTAAGCCGCTTCTGACCTCCCCGAGGACCTCTCTTGGGTAAGACCTCCCATTGTTGACCCGACTGCTTTCAAAATTTCATCGCCCCACTTGTCGGTCTTAGTCAACCTCATTTCCTCCGCCACATAAATGTCTTAGGCATTTAATGCAGGTCTTGTTACATTTAATGCATTCAAATACGTGGTGTATACCTTGAACCTAGTCACTTAGTTGTACTCTGACATACTTCCTTGTTCCTTCCCAAAGCATCATACGTGTTCTTTTAATGTACCTTTTACCCAAGGTGGTAGTGACACCTGCCCTGACAATCACCAACCTTTGACTTATTTTTGTGCTTATCCCTGGCACGTGTGTGTCCAGTTCCCTTCACCTTTTTGACTACGATTAGTCCAGGAGCATCACACACTACCCTTTTCACATTCACAACTTAGTTCCCTTCGGTGGCTTCCTGGGAGAACTTTGTTGCTCACGGTTTCTCCTTTCATCCATTGCTCCTTCCTTTACTTGGTAAGCTCCTTTGATGATCTGCTCCATCCTTTGTCTTCACCAATATATCGAAGCTAACCTTGTCCTTCACAGACCTTCTTTTTGTGAATTTCTTCTAGAACTCTGCAGTACTGTGTGAGGATCTCCTCTCTGACCTTGCGCAAGCACCTCCGCCTTTGGAACCTCTTTTGCTCTCTCGCTTAGGTCACATCTTCTGGATCTCCTCTAAAGACCTATTTTCCCTTTGGTAAGCTAGACCTTCTCCAAGTAACCTAGTCTAAGTATAATTCTTTTTCGTAATTGGGTTTTGGAGTTTTCTAGAGTTCTTTGATTCTTTAATTGGATCTTTATTTGAATCTTCTTTGAATTTGCCTTTTTCAGATATGTGTGTAGATTGTGAGGGTTCCCAAGACTCGAGAGCTCAAGAAGAAGAATCTCAAAGTAGTGAGCAAGGCAAGTTGCACTTTTGAACATATTGCACCCAAGAATTCAAAGTATTATGTTCTTTTTTAATATATATTGCATGCCTATGTTTATCAAGTTAATTCAATCCCAGCTTAACTTTAGAGTATCCCCATTTCCTTTGTATGACCTCTCACAGCTTGGACCTGAACACCTTGTCACCATTAAGTTAAACTTGGCTAATGCAGTAGCACAAGCCAAGAACATTTGATAAAACCTATGCTTAGTAATGCTTAGACCAAAACTATTGATTTGGGGAAATCTTTACCAACACAACCAAATAATATTTAAATGTTTTCACCATGACATTGGGTTGTCATGGAGGTATGAAAATGGTGCTGGGTAAGCAAAGAGAACAAACAATTGGTTTGACTGGGGCAAATTGGATTGCTTGGTTGGTGCAATGTTTATGCACTGGACTCTAACCTGGCTAGGGTGGAGGTCCAAGGGTTAGTGAATGTTGCCCTAGTCATGTGAGGACCGGTCTTTGAGCGACCGATGCCATGCCTATAATGGGCTATGCCACAATCGCGCGACCACATGTCTCCGTAATGGGGTGTGGGACTGGTGAGTAATTTGCAAAACTCCACTACATGTCGCTCCATTGGTGGTGTGGGAGGTCTTGTCGACTAGAGGTCTTTGATGACCCATTGTTCCCACTTTGGTGCAAGAGGGGCTTTCCACCGGATTGCGATCCATAGGAAGGTGAAACCTTAGCAAGGAAAGGTCAGGTGGAGTGATGCATTGTAAAAGCCTTGTCTTGAGCTCTAGATCTCTTACCTTTGGTAGTGAGAGATGGTATTGACGAATGCCGACAAACTAGGGTACTCAAGTCGTGTGGGTAAAGTGCACAACCTCCGCAGAGTTAAATCTATTCAATAGCCGTGTCCACTGTCAAGGACATGTTGGCAAAGGCCACTTGAAGTTAGATATTGATTTTGGGGTTTTCGAAATGGTTTCAAATCTGTTTTGGGATTGTTATCCCTTGGGTTTGGGCAGGAGCCTAATATCGAGGGTATCCTTCACCGCTTTTTGATGATTGATATCCAACCTAAAAAATTGTTTTGATATAAGGAGTATTATTTATTAAAATTTGGCTTTAAGAACGTAATAATGGTACTTAAAAGAAAATTGGCTTTGTGCAAAATAACCCTATTATGCCATCCTTGATTACCCATTATGCATGTCATATTGTTAATCCACTTGTAACTTATGAAGCACAAAGGGTAGTGCTCACTTGCTCATTACAATCTTTGCCAGAGAAGACTTTGGTAGTGATGGAGATCAAAGCAGCTAGGTTATGCCTCCAAATACCGCCTGTGGCGTGTTGATGGACTTTTGTGTTATCTTTTGACCTCTTTTTGCTTTTATGTACTTGTGTTGGGCCCAAGGCCATCCCAGTAATCAACACTTGTAAATATTATGTTTCAATAAAGGTATGTTCGATGTCATCACCTTTGTGCTTGTATCAGTGAAGAGCTAGCCATGATCCTTGGGATCTGCTCAGTTTCACAGGAACCTTGAGTAATTTGAACCTCCCCACCTCACCGTGGAGTGTATGCAGGAGGTATCGAGGTGGTCTCAGACCTCCACGACCTCCTCCGAGGCTCGTGGGAGATCTTGGGAGCCCTCTCGGTCCTCCTCATCCTCTTCTGCTTTGGTGTGGTAAAGTTCTCATGTGCTCCGGGTTCTAAGACCCTCTCTCGGGTTGGATCTCCTCGACCTCCAGGAGGTCTTGCTGACCTCTGGCGGGTCTTGAGGTCAACCCGAGAGGTCCTTGAGGACCTCTTGGGAGGTCTCTTTGACTTTCCAGAGGTCCCGAGGATCTCTCGGGAACCCTAGGATTGGGTCGTCACAAGCAGCGACGCAGTGGGCAGCGGTTGCGGTGGACCAACGACGTGGCGACCGACAAGCGGGCGCGTCGGCTTCTTCCTCAACTCTGGCAAGGGAGTATGTGCCTCTCTCCCGAATAAGGCGGCTAGCGAGTGGGTGCAACGGATGCTATGGAGCAATGGCACGCTAGGCGGCGACCACGGTGGACCAACGGCGCAGTGGCTAGCAAGCGGGCACGTCGGCTTCTTCCTCAACTCCAGCAAGGGAGTATGCGCCTCTCTCCCAAATCCAGCGGCCGGTGAGTCCAGCGGCCAACGAGCGGGTGCGGCGGCCGCAGTTGACCCACGGTGCGGTGGGCGGCTAGCAGGAGTGCTAACTTATTCCTCAACTTTGGCAAGGGAGTATGCGTTGCTCTCTCAGATTCGACGCCTAGTGAGTGGACGTTGTCTTCGTCCTCAAGTCCGGTGAAGGAGTACATACCACGACGGCCAGTGAGCAAAGCAAATCAGATCTAGAGTTCTGGACACCAGTGAGTACGTCGCCGCCGGTGTGTTCTAGATCTGGCTATTTTCTCCGCGCGTGCGCCACCATTGTCATATCCTTTGGCGAGCTCCGGCGTGGAGGAGAGAACGACGGAAAAGGAGGAAGAAGAGAAGGGCAATTTGGACATTTCACACGTTGTCTCTCTCCTGATCCAGACGGAAATAATAAAATGATAGCGTTAGCGTACCATAGCAAAGAGCCACACAATTGTAGCCTCTTTTGGCAAAAACACGAATTTTGTGCTTCCTACAGCCAGGGCGGATAAAAAAAAGAGTCACTGGGGTCACCATTCACTAACCTTACTTTAGTTTATAGAGTAGCTTCTTGTACACATAGTGTGCTACAATGAATCGTGCATAAGGTCGTCGGGGTCGCCACTACACTTGGATCCATCTCTGCTTGCAACCAATGACACCAAATTGTGTTGTTTTATAGCCAATTTTGCCTAGATAGATAGATAGATGTCCGATTGTTGCGGTGGGCTATGACAATCTCGTTTGGTGAATCGTTTCATATATGTGGTATTTGTCTTTTTTTTTTTCTTGAACCATGTTGTAAAAAGGAGATATTGCGTTCTAACTAAAGAAGCTATCAGAGTAATTTGCTAAGAAAAATAATGAGAGAGGAAGCATAGAAGGATCCACTATTGCATAGCAGAATTCGTTAAACAAGAACCAGATTTGCCGAGAAGCAGTAGAGTTTTTTTTTAATAAAAAAACCAAAATTGACGACATTCACTTAAGAAGAGGTAGGCACCCGGGCCGAATGCGAGATTCGAACCCGAGCTTATCTGTGCAGATGCCTTGGGACATCGCAACTGCTTTCGGAAAATAAATGTAGGACTTAAGCAGAGGACAAGAGCGGTAAACTGACCCATTATCTGTGCAGTACTAGGTAGGAACTGGTAATCATTCCCAAGTAGACATCAGCAATCTTTGCTGGAATCATGCATTACGTTATACTACTTACCTGGCGTCAAGGCAAAGCAAGCAAGCATGCTGATTCCATCGTTCCTCGAGAAACACAGGACACATGACCAATGGCGGACCCAAGACTAAAATATAGGAGGTACCCTCTGTCTGTGTTGTCACCTGCCTATCCGATCGTGCACAGCCCGCCTGTCTGATTGCTAGCGTTGTCTACCTACCTTGTCGGCTGCCACACAAGCTTGTGCCATGTAGCTCTACCCGATTGCTGCTGCACCTCATGCCTGCTTGAGCCGCTCAGCACGTCCAAGCCTACGTCTGTACGTCGACCGTGGCGCTAGTTGATAGGTTTCCCCATGAGGGTTTGTTTGGATATGAATGGATTAGAATCATTCCCTTTAGATGAAAATGGATTTTAGTTCAAATTCCGAGTCATTCCAAATGAATTGATTCAGATCATAATATATCCAAACAAGCCTTGATGAGGATTGGTTAGGGATTGAAGTGGGGCTTGATGCCTGGCGGGAAGAAAGAGCAGAGTCGGAGTGATATAGATGAATTTGATAGATTTAGCCGGTTAGCCTAGTACAGTAACAATAAGCACTTGATGCAGCCTATACAAGAGAATTTCAGTCCAAATCATATTCTTGTTCTTCTTCTACCCCTAGAGTAGCTAATCTTCCGAACATGGCACCGGATGCCGATGGATGGGAATGCTAGAGGTATCCATGGTCCGGCCGCCGTAGGAGATGCTCTGCCCCGCTTAGCGCCATCTTGGGTCCGCCACTACACATGACCACAAAACGATCTGAATCGATTCGTTGAAATAGAATGGTCACCAACCAACATGCAAACTTGGTCCCAGCCTGAGCCTCCTAGGTGTTGCTTGAACATAAAAAGGACGTTTCTTTCCTTTCAGATTTCCCGGGTCTCAAGCATAGTTTTCGACATAATCAAGCATAATTTTCCGGGTGTTGTAAACCCTCTCCTAGTTTTAATTGATCGGCAGAGCTCCTTGCCCACTTTGAAGAAAAAGAGGCGGCGCCAATTTAAACCTTACCAAGACAAACCAAGTCCAAAGGAAATTCTCTGCACCAGCTGCTACTTCACTTAGTTGGAAAATATCCATGAATTGTACAAAACTCTGATCAAACAATATCAGAATGGCAAACAACAGATCTCTTAGAATGGCAGAAAACTTAGCTATTATCAGTACCTCCTCAGTTCTTGTCCTTCAACAGCCAAATTGACTTATCAGAAAGAAGAACCAAACAAACAAACAACAGTACACTACTCAAACAAAGACATCAAACCATCCATCCAGTTCAAATCCCTATCTTGATAAATATTTACACATAAAAGCAGGAAGAAATAATTCGAAAGGGAAAATAATAAAAAGAAAAGCAGAGCAGAGCACTTGCCAATAACAAAGGACCCGCATGCAATTGCAAAGCACTCCGCATCAAGACGCCGCGGGCTCGCCAGCCCCGGCGCCGGCCGGCGTCGCAGCCGGCGCGCGGCACGTCGGGCAGGACGAGCGTCGGCCGCCGGCGAGCCAGCGCTCGATGCATCGCGCGTGGAATCCGTGGCCGCACACCGGCATGACGCGCACGGCGTCCCCGTCCACGAACTCGGCCAGGCATATCGCGCACTCCGCAGCGCCCGCCAGCTTGGTCCCCGCCGCCGAGTACACCAGCGCCGGAGGCGGCGGTGGCGGCTCTGGCTCCTCCACGGGCGGCTTCTCCGGGTCCCCGCCCGCCGCGCCGCGGCGGTGGCGGCGGAGCAGGTACCTCACGGCGGCGTTGAGTGCCAGGGCCAGCGCCAGCGCGGCGAGCAGAGCGGCGAGGATGACGGCCATGTTGCTGGCGAAGTCGCCGGCGCCGGAGTAGGGCCCCCACCGATTGGTCGCAATGGTGCTGGCGTTGGGCGCGGAGCGGTGGCCATGCTGCTCGAGCGGTGCCGTCGCCATGGCCTAGCTACCTCAGCTTGCCGCCTTATCCCTGGCTAAGCTCTGGTTCTTCTTGGCTAGTGGCTTGGCCTTTTGCTTGGTGTTTGCTGATGAGCCTGCACTGCGGTCTCTCTGTGTGTGTGTGAGGTTTAAGCTAGAGTGCGGGGTGATACTTGCTAATAATGCTCGTACTTTATATCGATGGCTTGCTGATTTCGCAAGTGTGGAGGTGGTGCAGGTGAAACCAATTGGAGGTGGAGGACTGGAGGGGTTGCATTTGGATTTGGAGGGAGGAGATTAGGACAGGGAGTGATGTGGCATGCAGCCTTTTTACATGTGGAGTGTTGCATCCTTTTGCAATTGTTTCTTCTTGTCTTGGCCTTCAAAATGTACTAGTACTTATTTTTTTAGAGCATGTGTAATGTAGGTTTGAATGGGAGTTTCAGAGGAGAGAGAATAGGATAGACCTAGTATTTCACCTTGCAGCAAGAGGGCCTTAAAGGAGAGAGAAGATGAATGAATTCTTAGCTAGGAACCGGTTCTATAGCAGGCGAGAGAAGACGATTGAGGGAGAGGTTTTTATTTGGACGTGAGCCTCACCAATAGGTGCTAAAGGATCCATTCATTGTAGCATTTTTGTTTAGTTAAGACACCCTCACATGTCATCTTAGACCCTTTAAAAGAATCTATATAGTGTGGATGCTCTTGTGGACCCAGGCACCCAGCTGCTCACTGCTTCAACCTCAACAGCAGGAGAATCCAACTATTGTTGAGGCAGCCCCCCGTTTGCGGTGTAAAAAGATTATCTTTTTTCAAGGGAAAAATATTGTCATTTTTTAAATCGATGAGATGTGCATTATTCTCATCCACCAACCTACTCATCTAAAACATATGTCGAATCTTGACCAGATTAACATATACGTCACACCACAGTGTTTGCTTTCTGAATGAAACGAGTCGACGAAACTAGCAGGCATGGCGCAATGCAACGGTGCAGCTATAAGGTTTGTGTCTTTCGGTTTGATCTATGTCGGGTACAAGAACACTAGTACTAGAGGCCAACTGAAAAAGGGCAAAAACGAAAAATCCGCTCCGATCGAAAGTCGAGACTATCGTGTTATTCTTGGATAGAAAGGTTCCAAGCAGGTAATTGGTAAAGCTGCCCAACCCCATTCTCTCTCACTCTGGGGACCTAAAATAATTCGTTTCTTACAGGGACTAGAAAGAAAGCTTGGGACCTACTACTTTTTGGACTCCAGCATCTCATATTTCTTTCGGGAAAATGATATGTCGTTATATATGGTAGGATTTTTCATTTTTGTTTTTCTGTTTCATTATCTGTTTGTCTAGCTAGTACTTGAGCTGGAAATTAGTTGTAGGAGGCAAATACAAGTTAGGGAAGAAAGAAAAAAGGAGGAGAAAATTAGCTAAGTACAGGACCACGTGCCGGTGACTCATCGATAGTATTTTCCGTTGCGGTGATCTTTGCAATGGTAATGGACAATTTGCGTCAAGAAAAGATTTCGTTTGATGAAAGCAGCCTTCTCTGCTTGCATTTCATGTTTACTTTAAAAAGAACCTAAGTTAAGTACACGCCAACAACACTATATATGCTCATGATTTCCACCGTTGGAGGGGGGTTGGCGCAGAAAGAAGAAGAAAAGAGAGGAACCAAACTGATCCACTGAGCGGGTCGTTTTCATTTAAACTTGATGCATGACCCTCGTCCTGCATATATTGATTTATTTGTTGCGTAGGCTTGTCGATCTCCCGATTCCTCTTTTCTCATTGCAAAAAAAAAAAGAAGACCCGGCCGTACGTACATCCTGATGCTAACATCTCGCGATTGATTCTAGCTAGATCACTCCGGTAGCTAGCTAGCCTGCAATCAATCATGGGCATCTGGGAAAGTTGATATGAAATCAAATCGCTGGTACAGACCATCGAATCGACGACCCGTGTCGCAACATGAATGATGCATATCGCGATGCGTTTGTCCAGAACCGGCTAGTGATAGCCTAGACCTGCAAGTACTGCATATGAGTTTCAGCTTTCCCACAGACAGAATCCGGCGATCAATTCGACCCCAATTCCACTCTCTTTTTGAGCAGCGATGCTACTGCAAATGCACATAGCAACAGCTTGTCCTTGAATTGCCTTGGTACTACTAGTAGCCAGGCTGCTTGGAGTAGTATGTTACTGAGCGGTAAGTCAAGTCAGTAACTGAAACATGAGGAAATGAAGTATGTAGCACTCTCCCCAATCCATCCATCCATCGATCCAGTGCGCACGCTGGATGAGCTGTCAGTAAGAGTCGAGCCAGTACACCTGCTAGCTTACTACCAGTTGCTCATCAAAAGAAGAAGAATCATCTAGCTAGTGTGCGTTTTGCACGAGTGGTACGCTAGCTGAAAGGATAAAGACGGACGAGGAGATGTGGAGGACGGTGTGCAGTGCATCAGTGGATGCCGGCATGCATCGATCACCGAATTGAAGCGATCGGCGAATGGCTCCAAAGCAAGGGCCAGCAAACGCATTAAGCCCTGGCTGTGGCTGGCTGGCTGGCCTCGAGAGATTGTGCTCAAGCATTCATGGCGAGTACTGACTGCTGCCGTATGGATCAGGGAAGCCAAACCAACGCATTCCTAGCTTCAATTATCAATTATTCCCATTACTCTACGTATGCATCTGAACATCTATCTATCTGATCTTATGTAACTGCCGGCATGCTGCCACTTATTCATTCATTTATTCGCATCCATCGTCTAGGTTCGTTTGCAACAGCAGCATGTATAGCGTCTACTAGCCTCCGCAGCCTGCTCCACTGCATGCTCCTCTCCAACCAAATCGAGCAAGCTGTTACACGGTGACGTACGGATGCAGGGACATCAGGCACAGATTATTCGTTTCGTCCCGGTGAATTAGGGCATGTACACCAAGATGCATAACGCTTGTTCAGAAGAACTCTCTACGTCACACGTAGACAAAGACTAAAGACAAATTTCATACAAATGGGTTGTGGAATACTGATCGGCTAAAGGATTATAGACAACGCACAATCTTTTAATGTTTTCCTTGATTCTGGTGATACAGTCGGCTACAGGATTGTAGACATCACATTTCTCTCCCTTTATTCTCTTTCATCCACGTCAGCTTAAATCCTACGTGACAAAGACTATAAATAGCCGATGTAAGTCCATTGTATATGACCTTAAGAAGACGCTGCAACCTGCATGTCCGCTCACTACTATGTCATGCCTCGCTCGAATATAATTCAGATCCAGCACCAAGTCAGTGGATTGTGAACCACCTGGACTCTCCATTTCTCCTTTCCTTTTTAACTCTACTAGTATCAGCAATTCAGCATGCATGACTGGCTCCTACAAGTCAGATTCCCTAACGTAACGGTCTGAAGAACACGAATGACTTGACCGCATACCTGACCTGACTCATATATATGGTAGGTCATGGAAGTGAAAGTAGCAGCACAGTTGTTCCACAGCTATAAAGAGGAAGCCAGAACAGTTAGCGTGTCCTTCTTGCGGTTACTTGTGTGGCCAGAACCGTACGTGAGTGAGCCAACAGAACAGAACTGATTCCATTCCATCGTGGCAATTGGCAAATAATACAAGGAAAAAACACCAGTAGCAATTGGGCACGTAGCAGCAGCAGCAACAGAAACGTACCAACGCAAATGCAGTGATGTATACCGTGTTGAAGTATAAGTGAGTTGTTTGTCTTTTCTCTTATCGGTTTAAGTTTTTGAGTAAATTGATTGATGCATAAAACTCAATATAGTATTAGAGCTAAGAGGTCTTGAGTTCAAAACTTGGTTGGCGTAATTAAAAAATAATAATTGTAGTCCACTTCTATTCCATGTCTTATGCCTGAGAGATTCTATACGTGAGGAGGGAGTGTTGAAGTATAAACGAATTGTCCGTCTTTCTTCACCAGCTTAAGCTTTTGTGAATCGGTTGATGTAAGAAACTTAATATACAGATCTCAGTAGAACTGAGTACACATGCATTGGAGCCGAAATGATTTTGATTGGACACCATTAATAGATCGTGTCCCACTCGGTCGTATCTATCTATCCTATATGGCATAGAATTTATATGCAGAGTTTAGTTGGTTTAGGCCTGTCTGTGGCTAATTAATCACTATGAGCTGCATAATTGATCAACAGCAAAGAGGGCAAGAACAAGTGGCCAACTGATTGAATGGATAGGGATGGAATTAAGAGTTAGTGGGGGGATAATGGGAGGGGAATTAATTCTGAGCCACGCGACGCAGCATGGTCTTGGACCCCATGGCTACATACATGGATCAAATCAGAGAGACGGGACGAGACGATCGACGATCAAGCTGCCAGCTAGATAAGTGCGCTGGCTGGAATCAATCATATATAGTGCTAGTAGTGTGTGTAGCCTGCCTGGGGGAGGCCGTAATAACATTAAGCGAGCAAAGTATGACGCTCGCCCCGCAGCTGCGGCGCCTGATCGACCAAGGTGCAGGCAGCTAGCAAGTTCCCGGCAGGCCCCATGAGTCCACTGCTGATACACAGTGAGAAAGTGGTTTCCTGCATGTCGAATTGGATTGAATTGCATGCGTAACCGGCCGTCGTCGAGGGCGGGCGGCTCAAGAGTGATCGCGCGAGAAGAGATTCTCTGATCTACCTCCATCGGTTTTGCTCTTGTACAATAGTACAAACAGCATCGCCTATAAGAACTCTTCATATCACCTATAGATAAAGACTAAAGACAAATTTCATACAATAGATGCATACATGCCGCCTTTATAGAACACACAATCTTTTAATACTTTTCTTGTTTCTTGTGCTATAGTCGGTTACAGGATTGTAGACGGCATCTTTCTCTCTCTTTCATTCTCTTTCATCTACGTCAGCAAAAATCCTACATGACAGTAACTATGGACGGCTGACATAAGCTCATTGTACATGCTCTAATTAGGTAAGCTAGCACTCATCAGCTAGCTAGCCAGCTGGTCCTGCCTACCTGAATTATTGAAGCTAGCACACGGCCTCCTCGATCGGACCGTTGATTTGTTAACGCTATAATAGATTTTTCTTTGTATTTATAATTTTTTGCAAGGGTGTTATGGAATGTTTCAACTAGGGTTGAAAATATTACTCTTGTGGCATATGATCTCCACATAGATAATTATAATTCTACCTCTCTCGGAGTTATTCTACTCATACTACCAAGTATAATATAACCAAATCATAAGTAATCTGAATTACTAGATTAAAAAAAATAGACGGCACGTGTTAAATTAAGTGTACTGTAAAAGAGCTCTACACTCAAGTTTAATCTACCATGGTTATATCATCATCCCTACTGTTTAGTTAGCCGGTGAGTGAGAATGCCATAGAAATTAAGCATTCATCGGTGACCATCGTTTGCTAATTAACTACTAGTACTGTATATGTCTTCTCAATTATGATGGCTACTGCTAGAGGCTAGTTGCATGTATGGCCTCAATCTTAATTATCAAAGTTGCTGCCTCACCTGCAAAAATGTTTCAAACTGGAGACAAGTCTATGCATACTAGGATGAAAGCACGTGCTACGTTGTACTGGTGAATTAATAGATAGAATTAATAGGCGTCAACATTGTAGATGCTAAGAATCTTGTATGTATATGAACAGTCTTCTTAAGCTGTAAATTAATTACCAAGACGAAAATTTGTTTGCTAAATATGGCTTATTGTGTAAACATGATCGGCTAAAACATAAACCATATTACAGGCTGTTATGTTGAGTCCTAAGAGTTAAATTTCATCATTGCTAGAGAGAGAACAAAATTTAATCTAGCTTAGGGAACGTTTCCTCAAAATTTCACGGTGCTAATTGGTAAATAACATTATATCATATAGGCAAGGAACATTGACTCATTTTTTCATCATATTGTAATCTAAGTGGACAAATAGGACAGCAAGGGCTAACTATAGGTGGATTAAATGGTGCAACTATAGATGGACAAAACTGCTACTAAATGAGAACAAAACACGATGAGCCGAAGAGAAAGGAAGAGAAAAGTGAAAAACACATTGGCTCCTTTGTGAAATCCAATGCTTTCAATCAATTTATTCAGTAAAATCGAACAAGCACAAATGTCCTTGGGCGCATGTATTGTTCTTTAATTTCAGCAAGCCTCTCATCATTTCAAAGTGTAGAAACCTTTTTTTCATATGCAAATGCATATAAATGAGCACACACCACTCACAAACATGCAAACCATAAGGGCGAAGCAGAAGTGCAAATATTACAAACTTTGGATTATGAAAATGTACGTAGAATGAGATTGGAAGATGAGCAGGAGGGCATACTAGCGCGACGTGCCTCGCCGGGAGGGTGCAAAGAGAGCGCTACTCACAGAGGTTAGTTCACACAAAAATATTAATTTAAAGGACATGAATACTTTTGGACTAGAAATAAAACTTACCTACGATATACAGAAAATAAGAACAGATTCATCCAAAAAAACAAAATAGAATAATTACATAGATAAATATTACGCAGAAACACAATGGAATAAAAAAGGATCCCAATCATGGATCAAAGTGAAAGTGAAGAGAGATGAAAAGCAGTAAAGTTACCTTAAGAGCATAGCACCGACTGGTGTTATTTCATTAAATTTAAATAATAATGTATAATATGCCATAATGGCAGTATTTATCACCTTGAGTGTTATTTTTAGGAAATATCATCGAGAGTCTTGTGAACCAATATAATTATCAGTGTTATGTTCACCAAATATGTCAAGATTCTGGTACCAATGTAAGTATGTAAAAAAAAGGTTATAACTCTACAAACTTAAAGCTTGTAAGTATGTAAAAAAAGGTTATGACTCTACAAACTTAAAGCTTATATGCTTGCTAGGGCTTACATGTTCAGCAATGGAAATCAAGTAGTTCACATTCAAACTCATATATGCAAATAATCCACTCCGGGTTTACGTGTATGTACAACCTGATAAACCACCCACAAAAGGACAAAAAGGGCAAATTTTAATTACATTACAATGTCGTAACATGGAAACCACACATCCGTAGGAAAATAAAATTAACTCCATGCAAAAGGTCAACTCCGGTTTTGCTAACAAACCACTTGAAAAAGAACAAAAAGGTCAAAATTCAGTTAAGTTACAATGTTGTTCATGGAAACGCCTTAGCAGAAAATGAGATTAATTTATGATATGCTACAATGTCATAACATGGAAGCCACACGTCAGTAGGAAAATAAATTAACTCTATGCAAAGGTTCCACTCTAGTTTTACTTACAAACCACCTGCAAAAGAACAAAAAGGTCACAAATAAGTTAAGTTACAATGTTGTGCATGAAAACGCATTAGCAGAACATAAGATTAATTTATGGTATGCATTGAATTGGGTTTGCCTAGATCAATTGAAGAGGACACATCTGTTCACTTTGCCGTCCATGTTGTCATCATTAGATTATTCTGAAAATACCATTAAACATTGACAAGTACATGGGTACAAACCTGTAGCTTTTAAGGAATTAATTAGGTCACGGTGGTTGTACATACCCTGTTCCCTCCTAAATTCATCCTAAAACCCTTAACCTCTATTTCATTGCATTTGAAAAATAAAATTGTCGCATGTTCAAGTACTTAATAGATAACATTGACTCTGAATACAAATCAAACTAAATGTGCTCTGTCTAGTACTTCAGTTTTTTAAATATCCTCATATACTAATTACGAACTTAGAATCATGAAGATAAATGCATCTATAAGTGTAAAGATTGGACAAAGGTATATGTGTCACAGGGGCAAAACGTGCAATCAAGATGTTAATCTATAGTCGAAAGAATAACAAAAAAAATCCCATCAAGCTGCACATGTAATCAGGGAATTAGTGGTATAAGAATTGGGAACTTGGTAGTGATCAACTCAATCGGCTGCGACCCTAGGAAAACGAAGCTACACACCACAAGGAAGGGGCCGCCCCGGGAGGGCCTGCTACGCTTCGGAGGGGCAGCCCCTCTGATGTAGCACCGCCTTGGAGTCCGAATCTGGTGTCATAGCAGGAAAACGTTGCCAGAGGTAGTACGACTTGAGCATCATGCTTGGGGGACGCAGAGAAGAAGTCAGATCGAGTGTAAGAGTTGGAGAAGGTGAGGCATGTTGGGCGTCGGTGGTGTTGCATCGTGGCGAGAGGCCGAAGGAGGAAGAGGGTCGTGCTCTGCTTTGGGCCCGGGATGAAATGGCGATAGGGGTGCGGGGGAGCCGGGTGAAGGGGAGGAGAAGGCGGGGAGGGGGCGGCATAGGTGAAGGGAAGGAGGCGGGCGGCGCGGCCGAATAGGAGGAGGGGCCGAGCAGCGTGGAAGGCGGGGAGGAGGAAGCAGTGGCGGTGGGCATGACGGGCGAGGGGAGGAGCTGATAGAGGGGGGAAAGGACGGGAGGAATCAAGAGGTTTCCTTCTAGCTCGAGAGCACGCTGGAGCTGCTGGCTATGATCGGATGGCCAGAAAATGGCTCATACGTGATTGGCCAAAAATCGGAAACCAGGGACATGGAGGGGCTGGGAGCGCGGCGATTCTTCACACCATAAAGAGAGTAATATACTATATATGTAGGGATGCATCTTACAATTAACGGTGTACGTTGATTGATGTGTTCGATCTTCGCACACTCTCTCTTTGGATGATTGAGAAGAACTCATGCATCAAGTATGTCAGAATGGAACAAATTCATTAAGGTAGTGTTTGGATGGGAACCAAGTGGGATGGAATGGAGAAGTCCTACTTTTTTAGGATGGGAAGGGATGGTCCGAGTAGGTGTTTCGTTAAGGGGATGTAATGATCTCGGATTTTGTTTGGCTTGGAGGATGGAGTGGGATGGGACGGGATAGTTGATTTTTTTTAAAAAATAATCTATTTTTTATTCAGAATTATAGAAATAATACTACCTTTTTTTTATCAGAAATAATCATCAGTCGTCGTACCGTTGGGCGACTGGCCATAGTCGCCCAACCATAGAGCGCCAAGCGTTAAAGTCGCCTGGTAGTTGAGCGACTTCCCTAAGTCGCCCAGTGGTTGAGCGACTAAGTATAAGTTGCCAAACCACGGGGCGATTTGAGGTAGCAGATCTGGTATTTAGTAAATCCGATTGGAATAATTATGTCGGAATAAATGATACAGTTTTTAGGTATTACATTTAGGAAATTTTGTTGTAGGATGTAATTTTTGTTTGGAAATAAAAAGGTGGTGACAAGGTTGGTTGGTCTGTTTATGATTTTTGTAGAATCATAAGGGAACGAAATTTGTGAGACTCGCAATAATATTTTGTGCTCGTCGTATGTTGTTCTAGTGCGCTTAATTTCTGAAGAATTTTGTGAGGATGATAGAGGTAGCAATGATTTGTAACTACGAAGGTAAGTGGTATTGCGATGCGCCAAGAAATCCATACATGGTGAACTTTGGGGAAATGGTGCAACGATAATAATACGACATTTGATCCGACAAGGGATTACATGGCAAGTAGACTAACGAACCAAGGATGGTACACACATGCCTTTAGGGAATTAGAAATACATGGGACATATGGACGAAGAGGGTCGGACTACTGCGTGGACCGATGCCATTTTCCCTTCCTTACGAGCTCGACGTTGTACTCCTCGCCGGCCGCCTTGGCCTCGGCCGCCAATTCCCTCTTTTTCTCGTACTCCCTCTCGCGAGCCTCGCGCTCCCTGCGTCTCCCGTTGGATACGCTGATTGTGCTCTTCGATGCGGCGCTCCTCCTCCCACCACTTGCAGTCCCTGTTGGCATCCCACTCCTTGCAGTCAAGAGTCCACTAGTCGTGTGGGTGGATCTCTAGGTCGATCCACTTGCGATAGCCACATAGCGGATCCGGGGACTGCGGGTGGACGGGGGATGTTGTTAGTGCGGACTTTGAAAGAAAAATGGTATTAATCATGCTATCTCCAAACTAAGATTTTTTAAATTAACCTACTATTATTTCATTTGCTAACAATATGTCAATACACATGATGTTGCTTACTAACCTACCATAGTTTCAAAAATACACTCATACAAAACAATACTACAAACTCACCGTCGTGGTCGTCGATGCGAAGAAACTTTTTTTCCTCCTCTCCTTCTTCCTCTCCTCTCTTTCCCTCTTCCTCTCCTATCTTTCTTTCTTCGGTCTCGGGTCACTCTCTCAAATGGCAACTATTCATGGGCCGTCGCCCGTGCACGGAATATAACCACCCCAAGTCGCCCAATGGTTGGGCGACTAGGGTCCAGCGTCAGAGCGACATGTGTCCTAGTCGCTCCACCGTACGACGACTAGAACCGAATCGCCCATCCGTTCGGTGACTAGGAGGTGAAGGATCGAGTCACTTCACTGTTAAGCGAGTTAGACATATGTCGCACACCGGTTGGGCGACTAGACCAAGTCGCTCAACCGTACGGCGACTGATGATTATTTTTGACAAAAAAAATAAGTAGTATTATTTTTGTAATTCCGAATAAAAATTAGATTATTAAAAAAAATGGGGATAGTCTAAGTTGGTGTTTTGTTGGAGGGATGAAATGGAATGGGATCGGTTGTGGTGACCCTCTTTATGAGTGGTGAGAATACCCATAGACCGCCTTACCGATCGATGGATCAGTGCTAGCTAGCTCCCTCCATTCAAAATCTTGTTATTAGCCAGAATTAAAACAGATCGACGACACGATATCAAGATAGATATATCGATAGACATTGAACTAATCATGCACATGCATGAATGCATGATCCATTTGGACGAGACCTCGCCGGGTCCGGGTCGTGCATGTACGTTTTTGATTGATTGCAAGTTAGTGCTTGCTTTATCAATGATGCTGAAATCCTATATACTAGTGCTAATTAGCTAGCTGGCCGTCTTTATTAAAAAGATAAAATGGTAGGGCGGTACTCTTGGATTACATGCACCCACTTCTTATATATAACTGAAATTGTATATCACTTAAATCGTAAGATGACACCTCTTTATATATGAATAATCTCTCTCTCTCTATATATATAACGTCCGTTTCGTATTCCTGAGAGTATGTACTCACACTTCTAATATACCACTTCAACGAAAATATTATACTTCTTTATCACTTTCAAGATACTAAAATACCAATTATAAGATACTCCAATAATGAAAAAAATTAATTGGAGCCTTTTTTTTCCATATACCCTTTTTCATATATAAAAGAAGTATATACACAAATTTTGTTATAAAAAGTGAACTTTAATGAAATTTTTCATGGAACTCACTTTGGAGTATGTTATAATCATTATTGGAGTATGCTCAAATTGATAAAGAGATATCATCATACAATTTAAGTGGTATATGAGAGGTGGAGTACGCACTCGTGATACATACATACATACGTATATATATATATATATATATATATATATATATATATATATATATATATATATATATAAGACGTCTGTTTTGTACTCCCACTTCAATATACCACTTAAACGCATATATTACACTTCTTTATCATTTTCAATATACTTAAATACCAATTATAAGATACTTCCCATACGATTTGATTGAAAAATAATAATTGGAGCCTTTTGTTTTTTGCTATATAACCTTTTTCATATATAAAAGAAGTACATACACAAATTTTGCTATAAAAAGTGGATTTTAATGAATTTTTTTCATGGAACTCACTTTGGAGTATCTTATAATTATTATTGGAGTATGCTTAAATAGATAAAGATGTATCATCGTACGATTTAAGTGGTATATAAGAAGTGGGAGTACGTACTCCCAAGAGTACCATACTAGTTTCATGTATGTATGTATGTTTGTGTGTGTGCGCGTCTGAGTGTAGAATAAATTATTCTACACTCAGGCCAACCCACTACGCGTGGACCGAGCCATCCCCACGGAGCACCGAACATGCCATTTTGGCCCACTAACCCACGACCCCCATGTGTGAGGTCACACGTCCAATGTGCGCTATGACAAGGTCTAAAGTAATTATGATAGCAATTTTACTACCGCACGTATTACCACATTTATTTGTTTACGATTGTTTCATACGCGCATGGCTGGATGTGCAGTAAAGTACAAGTAGAGTCCAGTAAATCTTTGTCTAACAGAGTAGTAAAATCATGTGGAGGTTATAGTAAATCTCTTTTAGCGATACAGTAAATCTTTTTTAGTAAACGCAAAAAGATGTTTTTATTTGCGGGTCTTCAGACCGCAAGAAAGTCAGTGGCTAAGTGTGAAGGAACTCCGAGAGTCCTCCCCGCGGCTGATGTCCACCTCCTCCTGAGCCAGAGGAGCCTGAGAAAGCAGAAGTGTTCCGAGCGATAGTCTCAAGGATCCGTGTCTGATCCATCTGATTCTGCTCGATCTGAGCGAGAACCTGGGCCATGGTAGGTGGAGGTGGAAGTTCCTCATCATGGCCAGCTTGCTGAACTTGCCCACTGTGGGTTCGTCCAGCCATCCTATTCTGACTAATAAGGTTAGCAACATCACCCAACCAGTAGATGCAAAAGACAGCAGCTAAAAAAACAACCTACTAAGGAGGAATACAATATTACCCTACCCTATGCACATACAATTATTTAACAAGAATTAAATTCCAAAAATACGCAAGAAGGCATAAAAGCCAACACAAAACCCAACTTTTATCGCATTAGCAGGGTAAGCTAGGGGTACTTTTAACACTAGACTTCTATACTAACACCTTTACTGAACCCCTTAATCTTGAATTGAAACGCATACTCTAGCTTTCGAAAAGAGACGAGGGGGGAACATCTTTTGAAAAATCAAATCAGAACCAGGTAAGATTAAGAAGCTAAGGTAGGTAAGGAATAAAATATGAGAACTTACCTAAGTTTTCATCAAAGAGTTGATATTTTGAAACTAGGTTTCTCAAATGTTCTATTAACGACCAAACTAAAGGTTTTTACTGTCAGTATGGCTCTGATACCAAATTTTGTGAGAGCCACCGGACGATTTAATTTGTAATGTTTAACCTTTCCGTTGGTCCTAGCATCACAAATCAAATTTCTCCGCTTTCGGTGTATATGTACTTCCCAGAACTGCAGTACACATACACCTTACAAAAATTAAGCATCAACTCCATACACAAGTTATTACATTACCGAAGTTTTCATAATTTACAACATATCCAACATACACTAAGATTTCATACAAAAGTTAAACTCAAGAATGAAACACCACCATAAGATGGTCAGAACAAGAGCCACCCGGCTGCCCTTACCCACAAGGCAACCGACTGAAAACGCCGAGCTAGTCGTCAAGAGTGAAGTCAACCTCACAAATGTCAACCCCTTGGGGGTCAACCTCTTCTGCAGCAAATAGACAATGCAGTTGAGTACAAAAGTTGTACTTGCAAGACTTATGATTAACAAACCTATACATAGCTACATGCAAGCTTGAATCAATAGAGATGGCTATAGAGTTCATTTTCAACGTAAAGCAACTTTTCATTTGTAATAATGTAATAGATTGAAGGCAATTTATCAAAATAATTTTTAATTGATCAAATAATTGTGTGACAACAATAATAAACATAATAAACATCCTAGATGTGACTTCTCATAGCCACCACAACAATAGCACGAATTACCCATTCGTACCACCCGATTTCAAGTTTTATCAAAATGTTATAGTCTAACTCTTGAAAGACCTCCCCAAGCGTGTCCATAACCAAGGACGTGGCTATTCGAATAGTTTAAACCCTACAGGGGTGTACAACTTTACCCACATGTCAGATCGCTCCTTTTGCCACCTGATAAAGCACACTTCCAAAGGTATGCCGGCAGAGCTAAGTCCTACGAGACGTTTTCCAATGGAGTGAGCTAATTAAGAGTCGCATGTATGGGGGTTAACCCTCCGCGAACCACCCATCCTGGGCTCCCACAAAGGACTCATACATTGTGTCGGAGACATTGGCCCAGCCGTAGCAACTGCCAATGCTCTTCGGGCGAGGGAACCAACCCGGAACCCACCCCGCACATGCCCGACAACAACATAACACATTTCTTTTATCCTCCTACACCTACCACCGGCGACTCATTAATTAACACACCCTATAGTACTAAGTCAAGAGAGGTTCCCAATACCCTCATGTGGTTGCACGCAATACTGCTTGGTTTAGTGTAACAAGATGTTCAGTCCTTGTTGACTCGGGCACACAACCACACACCCAATAATCATACCATCAACCATGTGCCCAAATTAACAAAATTTGTCTCATTCAATTTGAAGCTTATTTGAATTAGCTATGAATTTTCTAAGTTTAAAGAATTTTTAGTGCAAATTTTATTGGTTTTGGAATTTCTAAAAGGATTAACTACTTTTTCTATCGACGCTCAGCTAGCCAAAGCAACCGACAGGTGGGACTCGAGCGAGGGCTTGACCAGGTCAAGCTTTGACCCAGCCCCGGCCGAAAGCGACGTTGAAGGCGTATTTTCTAAATACGTCTCCTATTCATCAAAACAGAAACTCAATCTATGCTTATATGAAATATGTTTCTCAGCGGAGAAAACGTACTCAGCCACTTTACGCAAATCTTTAACCGGTCGCACGAGCCCACACATCAGCGACTCAAAGAATTAAAACGGGTTCAATTAGATTTCTAAACTCGTTTTAACCCTGTGGGGTCCACTAGTTAGTGTTACACCACAAGAATCATTAAAGGCTAATGACGATTTAACCTAAAACTACCAGCGACTTGTCGGCGTTCCTGTGCACGAGCGTGGCGGCAAGGTAGGCTAAACGGCGAAGGAGAGATGCTCCGAGCTCAGGAAGGACACGCACGAGTGCACACGGACCTCACGAACCCGATGGCGGCGACGCGGTGACCTGAAGATGCCGGCGACGACCAGAGGCGGTGATGAAGACACGGCTCACGCGGAGAAGATGCCTCGGAGGACGAGGAGGCTCGGGAAGGTGCGCCCTGGGTTCGCCTTGACTCTAGGAACAAGACGCCCAAGACCTTGTCGCCAATGGAGGTTAGTCACGGCCGGAATTGAAGTGGCAACGCTGGAACGTGTTCGGAGAAGAAGAGGTGATAGCAGGTGTAACATCCTAATTTTCTGAGTTTCAAAAATCTTTTAAATAGTTAGTAGGGGAAAATTCTCCATTTGGATTTATTTGAGTTTAATTCAAAAGCTTAAACATGAAATTTGGATATCAAAACAATGTAATATGATTAAAGTCAACATCAACAATGGTCAAAACAATTTTATTTGATTCTATGTGCTTGGATATATTTTCTAGAATTTTCTGAAAATTTTCCAAGTTCATTTGCTATTTTCTATTGCCATTTGGAATTTCTGCTATTTTACAAAATATAAAAACTATATAAAATATCAGAAATAGTTTTGGGCCGAAATCCAAATCTCAGCCCAACCCTATTCCCTTTCCGGCCCAAAAATCCCGCAGCCCATCTCCTTCTCTCCTCTCCCGTGTGCGCCGTCGTGGTCCCACCGGCCAGCGTCACCCACGCCTTTTTCCACGTGCGTCTGTCCAAGCCTCAGCCAATGACGAGTGGGTCCCACCCCGCCACATCATCATCGTCTCCGAACGAGACTCTCGGTTCTGATTTTCTCGCGTGCGTGCGCCGCCGTTTTCGACACAGACTCCAGCGTTCCTTAGCCCTATTTAAAGCCGTGACCGCATCACGAGGTTCGCCCGCGTCTCCGCCGCCTTTTCCCTAAAGACCGAAGCCCTAGAGCGCCGCCCCTTCACCGGATTTGAAGCTTTTGCCCTAGCGCCGCCACAACTTTCATCGTCGGATTGTGCCGTCGTCGGTGAGCTTTTGTCGTCTTTGAGCCCACCTCCGAGTTCGTCGCGTAGAGGGTTACATGATGCACGCACCATCTTCCCTGGAGGAGCCCTAGAACGCAATCGCCGCGTTTAGCCGCGCCGCTCCACCGCTTGACTCGTCGCCGCCACCGTTGTGGTCGTCGCCGATGAGATCTGACGACGTCACCACCTTCGTCGTGTCGCGCTGGTCCAGATGTGTATCTTCGCCGTCGCCTAATCGCCGTCGGTCACCAAAACCAAAGGTCGCCGGAGCTCCACCGTCGTTCAGTCGACATGGTGAGCCACGTCAACTGCCACCTCATCCTTGTGTGCATGTGTCGTTCCGCGTGTCGCGTGCGTGGCTGCTTCGTCAGCGCATGCGTGGCAGTCCAACTGCACCCAGATTCAAGGGTTCGGTAAACCAAGTTCACCGTGAACCATCTCGCTAACATGTGGGTCCCACATGTCAGATTTCTTTTTAATTCTTTTAATTCCGGAAATTCTTTCGCTGACATCAATAATTCAAAATTTTGGAATAATCCAAATTAGGGTTTTTCCTTAGATTCAAACTTCCAAAGCCCATATCTTTTGCATCCGAACTCCGATTGAGTCCATTCAAATTTTAAAATTCATCTAAATTCGAGATCTATTTATTAGATTTTTATTTAATTTTTGGAGTTTGTTTTGCCTCTGTTATTTATTTGCTTTGTTTGCGAGTAGACGTCGATACTTGGGAAAACTTTGAAGAAGGAGTGCCTCAAGAGCAAGATCAGTACCTAGACCTATTTCAAGGCAAGCTATACCTTTGATTATATTGAATCTAGTTTTCAAAAGTTATATTCATTCAAACTAATACATTTACTTCAAATTTTTATTTAAATGCTTTTGGGTGTAGTTATTAATCCAATTTGTTATATCCGCACTTGTCTATTGTTATGTCATAATCTTTTGTCACCCTAGATTGGTTCCTTAATTAATTGGTATTATCGTAGCACCAACGTGGGTTGGTTAGATACGATTAGACTGCTTCGCCATGCCACGAGTCATTATTTCATGTAAGTTGCAATTATAAACTTGAATAAGTGATTATGGAACTATGTGATAAAACTATATGTACTTTGTGCTATTACTCATTGATGGCATGTGCTGCACTTAACCAACCGGGTGGGAAAGGATTTAGACGGAGGCAAGTGGTACGGTGTGCTTTGGTGGAGCTGTGTGCACGGGATTAATACATTGTGTGCATAGGGATTAATAGCTACAAATTGGAAGTCTTGCCTTGATCAATTAAGAACTTAACTGTAACACCCTAACTATTCGGAAGCCAAAATGTCACCTAAAATATCTAACATATAACCATTCAGCGGAAGAATTTGAATAACATATCATCTAAAGACATAAAGGGATCAATAATTAATAGAACCATAACATGAATATAATCTGAATTCAAGCAATTATATCAAAAGAATGATCAAAGATCACAAGCAATACTTAATCAACTATAACTTAGAAGAGGTTATCAACCACAGCTAACTTTATTTATTACAGTTCATCAATTAACGAATGAGAGATAGAATCAAGTCCTATTATTGAAATTGGAGAATGGTGAAGTGAACAAAAAGTGCGTGTCTACTCCCTCCCAATAGAGCCATCAGCAACGATCACCTAAAATAAACAAACAAAGCAAGAATGAGTCCGAGACTCAGCAAGTACAGTGAATAATTGAATATACAACAATTATGACAAGGCAGCATCTTTTAAGAACATGAACATGACACCGAATAAATATATGAATGAATGGAATGAATGGATTGAATGAAAGGAATGGACTGCACACATGCTTATACCGGTATAGCTGGTGACACACCCGCGGTGTTCACCTAAGCCCGCATTTAACAAAATACGAGGATCCAAATCCCGTACGAAGAACGTTTTATACTGGTGTCCAAATCTGCCCACATTGGAATGGTGAGTCTTACGTGCCCATACTGAAATTGATAGGTCTTATAATCCACTCCCGTGGAAGGAACATGAAAATGGATGCATGTATTGAAGTATAAATTATGAAAGACATCATGTCTACACTTGGAATTAACACATAAGAAAGGAACATAAACTTTGAACATTCTCATGGATCACATAAAAACACAATACGAATATCCAGCATCCAGCATTCAGTGATCATAAGAACATAGAAGTACTTGCCTTTCGCGTTGTGCTGCGGTAGTAGGCAATGTCGGTGCCCCTAAACCTGAAGCCTCTCCGCCTACACAAGATAGTACTCAAAATAAGAACAACAAGGTACATGTCTCTACCAACAACGGTCTGCAACACTCTCCCGCTACCACAAGAATTAACTAAATTGACCTAGTCTCAAAACAGAACACCCAATCACCGAAACGAAACTGGACAGCAGCACGGAAAAGCTCATATCTATTGATCTGGGACTCGGAACAAGATGAGCCTAGATCCTATGAAAACTTAACGAACATATCTACAAAATTCTAGTTAACAAAATCTCCCAATTCGGCCAAATTTAAATGCTAACAGGTGGGTGAAAGAACAGACAAATTCTGCTTAGACGAACAAAACAGTGGTAAAGAATATATCACAACTTTTGATCTGCTACTCCGATTAGGGCGTTCTTTATCATTATGGAAAGGTTATAATATTTTCTACAATAACTTAATTGGATGAAAATCCTGATTCTTCCATTATCATATTCATAATTTAGGAGACATCTAGACAGATCAATCACGTTAGAATTCTGGACAGCAGGCATGAAAACTAACATAACTTTTGATCCGTATGTCGGAATTAGGTGTTCTTGGTGGCCACGGAAAGCTAAGAACAGTATCTAACTATCTCTAGGATATGGACATCTCAAATTCAGCCTCTAAGAACTCGAAATTAACCACGCAATCTACCAGACAGAACTGAACTACAACAGAAATAATTCGATCCAATCAATTCTAACCGAACTCGCATTTACTAACAAATCAACAGCTAAGAACGACAACCGTTACCCTTGAAGAATCCAGGAAGATGATGAACAAACTCCCGAAGAACCTCCCCTTCCACCTTCTTCCTTTCTTCTCTTGGTCGGCCACCAAGGGACAACTCCAAAGGGGGGCTCGGCTGGAGGTGAGAACAGGGAGAGGCGGCTTGGGGAAGACCTTGGAGGGCGGCACCAGCAAGTAGAGGCGCCAGGGAGGGAGAGGAAGAGGTGGTGGCTGCCCTTGGAGAGGAGGAGGCGCAAGAGGAGAGGGGGTGGAAGAAAGTGGCGGCTAGGGTTGGGAGGAGCAAAGGGGTGGCGCCTCCTCCCCCTCCTTGTGGCCCCACCTCTTGGGCCTTCTGGGCTGCGGCCCATGGCCCATGTTGTTGTAATTTCACCGCAATGTCCCTTAAAATCCCACTATTTGCTGGTTGAATACTTCGTTGCAAGGAGAAATTCGAAATTGAATAAAATTCTCTCTAATCAATTATCGGGATATTGCATTAACTTTGTGCGCCATTGAACTGAGCCTTACTGTACGACCATATGCCTGGTATGGGATGGGCCAAACTTAGTAAGTTATGAATTCTTGACATTGATTACTCAGGTAGTAGGTTAGGCTGTGTTGCATGGGTGGAGGTGTGTTCTACCAAGTAGTCACATCGCAGAATAGTTCACCGCTTCCCTGTCCAACAGTATGTGTTATGCTAAGGCACTATGTTTGGATTGGTATAGTGGTAAAGTACACTGGGAGTGTCAATGGTTGAGATGAAGTTTCTGAAACGTTTTGTTATGATTAGTGCTAGCTACACTAGTTGTATCGTGTGGGTAAAGTGTTAATTAATCTATTTGAATAGCCGCATCCACGGTCATGGACATGCTCAGGGATTTCACACGAGGGGTAGTTTTCATAAAATCTTTGGGAAGGAAGCTGTGTGATCTAAGTCATATGGTTGTGTGAGTAACTTGTTCAGGCTATGTGTCTTTGTGAAATCAAACTATTAAAATTAATATTATTTATTTGTTTTACTTTATATTTTAATCTATTATTCATATTCAAATTTCAAATGTTGCATTTCTGCAAATGAACCACAGAAGCCATTCCTTTGGAATAAGCCAATCATGTATAAATTGCATTCTGTGGTATGACTTGCGAGTATGGTTGTGTACTCATGCTTGCTATAATCAATCAACAGAAGTGGAGGAGTCATCGCCTGCTTTTGAGGCGGAGTTCTACAAAGGTGCCTAATCGTTAGGGTCTTGATCCCAGTTGGTTGCCTGTGGCGAATTGATGGGATTCTGCTGAAGTTATTTGTTCCGCTGCTTATTTCTCTATTGCTAGCTCTGCATGGCTTAATAAATGTAAACTCGACCATAAGGTCAAAATGGTTATTTGTTTATCAAATTACTCATTTATGCTATTAATCGTCTTGTGTGGATCGATATTCATCTATGTTGCTACTATGTGCACTAGCGTGATCCTAGACTATTGCATTATATACAGAGGGTCCAGAATTGCATTTTTTTGGTCCCGACAGTGGGCAAAAGAGTGCGAGAGAGGACGATTGGGTTGGCTTAGGAGGTAGATGTAGTCTCGGCGGTGCTTCGAGAGCAATCCTGGGAGTACGAGGTGGCAGCCAAGGGCTTCATTGCACCCATGCGCGCGTGCCAGCGCTATGCAGCTTGAGCGACACGGTGGAGAAGACGGTGCTGATAGGTGGGGCCCACCTGTTAGCGACCGAAGAAAAGCGACACGAGCCAAAGTCTGGTGCAGTGCGACGCGATAGGGCACGGTCGAGTCAAATCAGGTTAGGGTGGTTCGGGTCGGAACAGGGTTGGGCTCGGTCGGTTTGAATTAGGGTTTAAAACCTGATTTCTAATTTTGACCGAAATGCCACAAAGTTTGAGTTGACATTTCAAAATAGCAGTAAAATTCTAAAAATTCTAAAAAATTTTGTGGGTGTTCTCAAGTTTGATTAGAACTTTGGAAAAATTATTTTAGGCACTGTTCATACACCAATTGTTGGAAATAAATTCCTTTTTCAATCTGCATTAGTAATTGATTAGGATATTTATGGGGTCAAATTAACTTCTAAAATTGGTAAAAAAATTATATTAATCCATGATAAATAATCTAGTATTTTACAAAATTATTTTCAGAAACTTTTATACACACATTTTTCTAGAATCCAATAGAAATTTGAATTCAGGTTAAAAGTTTGAAATTCAAAACAATCTTTAGAAAACCCAGTGCAAGCTTATGAGTTTCATCAAAAGTTTTTGAAGATCTCATACTTTTATACATTTGAAATACAAACTATAGTTTAGGATGTTACAAGTTGGTTGTCTACTTATCTGTACTAGTTAGCTAAGAAGGCTATAAAGTCATGTGGAGGTTGCAATAAAATTTTTTGTAACACAGCAGTAAAGTCATGTGGAGGTTGTAGCAAAATTTGTTTTGTAACAGAGTAGTAAACTACAAGTGGAGTCCAGTAAATCTTTTTGTAACAGAGCCGTAAAGTCATGTGGAGGCGGTAGTAAGTCTCTTCTAGCGATGCAGTAAATCTATTTTAGTAAACGCACATAGATGTTTTTATTTATGAGACTTATATCATTCTGTTACCCTCGTCGTCACCAAACTACCGGTGAAAACCGTTCGTGGATCGGAGCTTCCAATCAAAAGTTATTGCGAAAATAAAAAAGAAACATTCATGTACAAAAGAAGGAACTGATTGTTTGCTAGTTAGTTGTCTCCTTGTCTGTACTAGTTGTCTAATATGGCAGTAAAGTCGTGTTGAGGCCGTAGTAAACAACTTTTAGCAATGCAATAAATCTTTTTTAGTAAACGTACAGAGAGGTTTTATTTGCGAGACTTATATCATTGTGTTACCCTCGTCGTCACCAAGCTACCAGTGAAAACCGTTCGTGAATCGGAGCTTCCAATCAAAAGTTATTGCGAAAACAAGAAAAGAAATATTCTTGTACAAAACAAGGAACCGATTGTTTGCTAGTTGAATGTCTACTTGTCTGTACTAGTTGGCTAAAATGGCAATAAGGTCATGTGGAGGTTGCAGTAAATCTCTTTGTAACAGAGCAGTAAAGTCATGTGGATGTTGAAGTAAATATTTTTTATAACAGAGTAGTAAACTACAAGTGGAGTCCAGTAAATATTTTTGTAACAGAGCAGTAAAGTCATGTAGAGGCGGTAATAAATCACTTTTAGCGATGCAGTAAATATTTTTTAGTAAAAACACAGAGAGGTTTTATTTGTGAGACTTATATAATTCTGTTACCCTCGTCGTCACCAAGCTACTGGTGAAAACCGTTCGTGAATCGGAGCTTCCAATCAAAAGTTTTTGAGAAAATGAAAAAAGAAACATTTATGTACAAAACAAGAACTGATTGTTTGTTAGTTAGCTGTCTACTTATCTCTACTAGTTGGCTAAGATGGCAGTAAAGTTACCTGGAGGCCGTAGTAAATATCTTTTAGTGATGCAGTAAACCTTTCAGTAAACACACAGAGAAGTTTTTATTTGCAAGACTTGTATTATTTTGTTACCCTCATTGTCACCAAGCTACCGATGAAAACTGTTATTGAATCGGAGTTTTCAATCAAAAGTTATTGTTACAACAAGAGAAAGACACATTCACATACAAAATAAGGATCTACATGGGTTTACTACCAGATTGGACGATACCAAGACTTTTACCATCGATTGCAACGTGCATGGTTGTGTTTTACCATCGATCCCACGCGGAAAGCGCGCGAGCTAGCGCACCTCGCTTAACGCGGGGGGAGAGTGGGTTGGCGCGCCGTGGTCTATGCGCATAATAGCTATTCAGCAGGCAAACGCTAAATAATGTTACCGTGTGTGTGTGTGTGTGTGTGTGTATAAAAGATGGATGGGCCGGAAGGAAGACATGCTAGCTTTACGTTACGCTCAGTGACTACTGATTCATTTGATGACTCATTAATTTCTCATAATCCTAAAAACTGTTAATTTGTAACTTAGTTCCAAGGTATATATTTTTTGGTCTGGATGAAAATGAATGAGCAAGGTGTACTGTAATGGCGCGCAAGTTGGACTCCTTCCCCTTGCATCTTCTCTCAACCTAAGGTGTGTGGTTGTAGAGCTGAGGGACCGAACGTAACCACATCTGTGCTGGCTGTCTACTATCCAGTCCCTTAAATTGGTATATAAAACAGAAAAATCCTTATATCACCGACAAGCTCTCGAAATCCTTATTTGTCATCGACTAATACCATATTCCATCTATGCAATCATCTCATGAAAGTGAACCCTTCCATACCATCATCGTCACCCCACCGTTCCTTACTTCCCGTTAAGTATGTCAAAATACCAATTTGCCCATGTATTCATATGGCTCTGTGAATTCAGATTCCCTCTACGCCATTGCCCTTGTAAATTGATCCCTTCAGTGCCTTCAGAAATCGCACCAATTTTTCCCGCCTGATTTTTTTTTTGACGAGAAACAATAGGGGAGACCCCCTGTTGTATATAATTATATATAAGGGGAAAGCAAAAGTTTATGCACAGAAAAACAAAAACAAAAATATTGTACAGCCTAATCAATAGGCAAAGGGAATCAAGTAATTGACTCTAGCTAATCTAGAATGAGATGCCTACGATCCTCTCTTACTTGATGCGCATGAAGAGCGAGTTCTCCTTTGAATAGAAACTTCGAGCTTGTGATACTCGGAGTGATATTTTCGAAAACCTTTCCATTATGTTGTTTCAAAATATGCCACGCTGCAATAATGAATGTTTCCATTAAAAAAATATGAATTAAATGTTCCTTTGGCGTCTTCTACCTTCCTGATTATGTCTTCTATGATGTCCCAATGAAAGCCAATAATGTTCCAGCAAGCATGGCTAAAGATGCAATCGAAGAATAGATGATTCAAAGTTTCCTCCTGTTGGCTTTGGCAAAGAACGCAATACATGTCACCTTCAATATTATAATGCCTCCTTCTCAGCATGTCTTTAGTATTTAAATGATCCACCACAAGTAACCATTCAAATACCTTTAGTTTCATTACACATTTACTTCTCCAAACCCATTTGAATGACCTCAGTGGGTTTAATTCATTGAAGCAAAATCTATAAAACCACTGTGATGAGTAGTCTGTTGTGCCCCAAATGTAAGTCCAGTTATCTTATATGTTATTCAAAGGGATGAACAGTTCATATCCTCCTTAATTGCATTATATTCCTCAAAAGCTTGCACTGATAGATGTAAGTTGAAGTGTTGGCAAACATTCGGGTTCTCTAGAAAACTAGCCACCGAGCAATCTTGGTCTTTAGCAAATTGAAATAGAGCTGGGTATTGCATACAGAGAATATTACCATTCCATATATCGCTCGAGAATAAAGCTGATTTTCTTGCTCCTATTGTACGCATTGTAATCCCTCGATAACTGTTTATGTATTTCATTATATCCGCCACCAAAATGAACCTCGAGTTGTTGCACAATGAGGAACACTATTGTTGTAGTATTTTTTCCATATTAGTTTTACCCAAGGTAAATCATGAGAATTATAGAACTTGTGTAGGTTCTTCATAAGTAACGCCTCATTTTGCGCTTGAAGATTGACTACTCCAAGGCCTCCTTTGTTTTTTTGGTTTACATACCATATCCCAAGTAGTGAGGGAGCATCCTTTTGTGTTCATATTTGATCCACGCCATAAGTAATGTTTTCGCGCTCTATCGATATTATTTATGACCGTAACTAGAATTTTGAGGGAGCACATGTAATAAGTAGGAATTGCAAAATGTATCGCGCTAATCATTGTGAGACGCCCACCATACGATAGGTGAGCGGCACAACTAGAAAGTCTTCGCTCCTCGATCAACCAGCGGAGAGAAATCTTGAAATCTCAGTCTTGTATTTCCCAGGGGCAAGCCAAGATATGTGAAAGAAAGAGAACCAGTTTGGCATCCAAAAGTTTGTGCTAAAATAGGCATTTTATCCTCTTTCACATTAATCAGTATCATTGAGGAATTTGAGTAATTCACCTTGAGACCCATGGACATTGTGAAGGAATGAAACAACCCTTTAAGACAATGTAATTGGTGTGCATTCGCTTCCATAATAATGAGAGTGTCATCCACATATTGTATAATGAGAAAGTCTTGGTCCGTCGAGGGGATGGGCAAGGATAGAAGATTACGTTGATATGCTTCATTCACTATAGATCGCAACAGATCCATCAGCACCAATGTTGATATTAACTCCTAAACCACCACCGCAATCAACTCCATGTCCATCAAAGCCACCCCAAAGGTTTTTGGTGTCAGGAGGGAGTTTGCGAGTTCTGTAAAGCTTGAGAAAACCAGTATATTCCCTGTCGATGCCGCTCGGATTGGATATATCCTACCAAGGTCTCCCTGGGAACGTGGCAAATCTCCGAACGAACTTCTATTTGGATCTCTTTCTTGAGAAACAAAGTACTGCTTGGTGCCCATAGTTAAGACAAATTCTACAACGAATCTGATTCTTGCATTGCCCAAAAAGATGCCCCACCACCAAACATCTGTTACACATTACAACTTTGGAATGTTTGTTTACCTGAGAGTCCCTAATCAAATTTGGAGTAGACTCAGGAAAATATCCAGAAAAACTCCATGTTCATCGGAAGTAAAGTTACCTAAACATTTATTCTTTTCAGAACTAGAATTACTCACTGAAATCCTTGAGAACACTGAATGCCAGAATGCCGGCCAAGCCATATCTGTATTTGATTTGATCTCAGAACGATTAGGAAATTGATTATCCTTCAGCCTACAAGACTTCCCATTTGGATGGGATAATCTATCAAAAACAGATATTTTTGTTGCTTCCCACTCAAAAATTGAGCGATGTTTGTGTTCCTATATCTCACAATATCTGCAAAAGAAAGCCTTGTCGAAAGATGGATAGTACCAACTGAATTCTGACCTAAAGTCTTTCTATTCTGAATTTTTTCCTGCACTGGTAAACGTGATCTCTTTATATTCTGAACCAAAGTCCATTCTGATTCTCATCCAGAATGCCAACAATCATATTCCCTTCTCCAATTTAGTCCCCCATTGCCCCAAAGATAGAAATAGAATTTGAAATCTTTGCATTCGAATTTGCGTAGAGAATAGATGGGAAACCCCATGTGCTTAGAGTAGACTTAGAACTTAAAAGTAGTATTCGCAGATGTACTGCATTGAAATCTTCTGGATTACCGCCCAAACTTGATTGCAAAGCAATAGAAACTAATTCTTATGTGGTTCTAAATGAGGCTCGACCAATTGAGAGAACAAGGGAAAAAAACCACGAGAGAGTGAATGTACCGTTGATCGAAAACGACATCGGACATATTCCTTGAATCGGAGGCCTGGAGTGAAATCTAGCCTCTCAGCGAGGAAGGAGGATGAACCCATGGATATTAGAGGGATCCAAGGAGGTGGAGATGATCGCCAGAGAGAGTGGAATCGCTAGTGAGATTGTCACTCCACATTTTCCAGTCATGCATCTAACCTTCCTCCTCGATCTTGCCTTTCTTGTTGTATAAGGAGGCATGGTGTGTGATGTGTTCCCATTAGCCAACACCTTCCTCCCCCTTGTGAAATTTCTCATCTTTTGCTCTTTGCCCATGTCTCACTCTTATTGCAATTGGAGTAGGTCGTGTAGGACAAGTGTAGTAGTTGCTTGTACCAGCTGTAGGAGGAGTAGTAGCAGCATCAGCAATAGCATTAGAAGTGGGAGCACTTGCAATGTTTGTTTGGGAGCAAGATGCACTGTATGTAGTACGTACCAGTTATCTATCCATGGAATGAATGTACCAGGGCCTTCCTGAGAAGGGATTAGGAGTGAAGGAGTAAATGACACTTCAGCATTAGACACATTGCAGGCATTATGGCGACATACTCTGATGCATACTTCACCCCTTTTTGTATCTTTGAAACACCAAAACGTTGCAGTTAGCCCTGTCAGAATCAATCGACCAATTAAACGAAACCCACCCTGAGAATTCCCCCTACTCTGTGTGCAATTAATCATGACCTTAAGCAAATACGTCAAAGATGGGTCCATCCTGCGGATGCACACATCGTCAACAACTACTGGTCTGTCACCACCTGGGTGGTGGACATGGCAATGACTGAAGAAGAAGCAAGAAATGAAGTAAACGACAAGATGGTGACGCTTTCGGCAAAACGAGAATGGACCACAGCTTAGCCTAGCTGGCAGTGGGAATAACTTAATTAATATTATGTTATGAAGTGGGACCCAAAGGAGGGGAAAGGCAGAGAGAGATGGTGCTTTAAAAGACAAGTTCTGCGCCTGAAACGAATTGTCGATGATAATGAACAGTTCTGTCTTCCTTCTTCCTGTCTACTTTCCCCTCTTCTGTTCTTTCCAATGTTATCAATTAATCGATTGTATTCACTCGTTTGTTCTACTGAACCACTCGAAATCACAACACTAGATGGGACATAACATTATGGTATCAGAGCCTCGTCAATCCAACGTGAATTCTCGAACTCTCTTAGCTTTGATTGATAAAATTTCTAGGAGGAGGGTACCGACCACCCTCTGGGCTTGATCAGTGTAAGACATGCTCTTGGTTCGATTGGCTTGGAGGAGAATTCGCAACGACACCGGCGAAGCGTGGCATCTAGGTTGTGCAAGTGGTGGAAGCAATGCAGGCAATGGAGAGGAGATTGACAGAGATGCTATCTCAGATGAAAACAGAACTGGTGGATGAGGTGAAGAGGGCAACTGGGAAACAGTTGGCGGTGGTAGACCAACGACTCGAGCAACAAGGGGAGCGATTGGATCAAGTTCAGATGAAGGTGAAGTTGTCGCTGGATTCCATCGGTAAGCTTCAACAAGAACAAGTGCATGTTGCGAAAGTAATGAAGGGACCGGCACTTCCTCCACTTCTGATTCCGACAAGAGATGGACCGGGCATCATAGGAGCAAAACCAGACGTAGTGCAGGTACTACTTCAAAATCAAACACCATCTCAAATCTCTTTTCCTCCTCCCACACCCATAGAGACTGAGATAAATGAGGCTAACAAGGTAGGTGAGATAGGAGGAAGAAGAACTTGGATCCCCAAAATGGATTTCCCAAAATTTGATGGGACTGACACTAGAATCTGGATTGATAAGTGCCAAACTTTTTTCTCGATGTATCAAATCCCAGATGGCTTCCAGGTCGCATCTGCAACCATGTATCTAGTGGACAGTGCAGCTCATTAGTACCAAGCATACAAGACAATGAATCATCGGCATGATTGGGAATAGTTTCAACAAGCAGTATTGTATGAATTTGACACCAACACTCAAAGTGAGAAGATAAGGGAGCTCCTGCAATTAAGGCAAACGGAACCGTGGAGGAATACAAGCGGAAATTTGATCGCCTAGTGTATCACATTCAGCTTTATGACACTCATGTGGGGGGGGGGGAGGGAATGATGTTGATAACACAATTTGTTCTCAGGTTGAAGGATGAGATGCGTGCTATGGTGGAAACTCAGATGCTTGAATTAGTGAGTAAAGCGGCGATGTACGCCAGTGTACATGAGGGAATTCTGGACAGAACCAAGAAAACAGGATACAAGGGGGACATTGGTCGACAACAGAAACAATTTGGAGTCAATCCAAAAGGGGACAACCGAGTGAAGTTTGCTCCTAATGAAGTATGGAAGGCACAACAATTGAAGGCTTACAGAAGAGCAAATAGCCTATGTTTCCATTGTGGAGAGAAGTATTCACCGGATCATCAATGTGCCAACCATTCTCAACTCAAAGCTTTAGAATTGGAAGACAACACAACATATTTGTCCGAAGGGGTACTGGATGCTGTTACTTCTTTGGAGGACCCCAAGACTGCAGAGGAGATATTTCTGTCTCTCAATGCTCTAGCTGGCACTACAACTGCAAAAACTATTAGATTAAGAGCCCTGGTAGGCAGGCAAGTGATGTTGATGTTATTAGACTTAGGCAACTCGCATACCTTTGTCAACACTGAGATGATTAACAAACTAGGTATGACTCCTGAACAAGTATCACCTATGTCAGTGAGGATTGCTAATAGTGAAATGTTAAGCTGCACATCAGAACTTAAAGGATTATCATGGTGGATCCAAGGGCTTACTTTCCAGCATGATATGAAGGTCTTAAATTTGGGAGGATATGATGCAATGCTGGGAATGGATTGGTTGGAACAGCATAGTTCAATGAATTGTAATTGGCTTCAGAAATGGGTTGAGATTGATTATAAAGGTCATCTAATCAGGCTGCAAGGACTACATGAGGACAGTCACATGGTTCTCCTAGAAGCATCCATTGATCAAGTACTCAAATGGCATTAGGGCAATGAGCTGTAGGCTACTGCCGTAGTAGATTCTAGTCATGACCACCAAACTGACAGTTTGCCTACAGGAATTCAAGACATATTAACAAAGTTTGACATGGTCTTCTAGGAGCCAAAAGAGTTGCCACCACATAGAAGTTATGATCATGCTATTTGTTTGATGCCAGGGGCAGTGCCAGTGAATACCAGACCTTACAGGTACTCTCCTCAACAAAAGGATGAGATTGAAAGACAAGTGGCTGAGATGATTGAGAAAGGAACAGTGAGTTCAAGCATTAGCCCTTTTGCATCTCTAGTCTTGTTGGTAAAGAAGAAAGATGGCAGCTGGAGGTTTTGTGTGGACTATAGAAGGCTGAATACTCTGACCATCAAAAACAAATTCCCTTTGCTTATTAGAGATGAGTTATTGGATGAGTTGGCTGGAACCAAATATTTTTCTAAGTTGGATTTAAGGAGTGGGTATCATCAGATCCACATGGTGCCTGGGGATGAGGAGAAAACATCCTTTAAGACACATCATGGTCATTTTCAGATTAAGGTCATGCCTTTTGGCCTCACAAATGCTCCTGCAACATTTCCATGTCTCGTGAACTCCATCTTTGCTAATTACATCAAAAAATTTGTGCTCGTGTTTATGGATGACATCTTGGTCTATAGCAAAACTCTTGAGACTCATAGGTAGCATTTGCAAATGGTATTCCAAGTATTACATCAACATCGGTTGTATGTGAAAAGATCTAAGTACACATTTGCTACTCCTCAATTGGAATACTTAGGGAACATTATCTCTGATCAAGGGGTTGCTATTGATCCAGCCAAAACACAAGCTATGCAACAATGGCCGGATCCTACCAACCTCACTGAATTGAGAGGATTTTTAGGCCTTACAGGCTATTATAGAAAATTTGTGCAGCATTATGGATTGTTGGCCAAACCTCTCACTAACCTCTTGCAGAAACAAAAGGAATTTCAATGGACACTTCAAGCACAAGTTGCTTTTGACCGGCTCAAAACAGCTATGGGTTCTGTTCTTGTTCTTGCCTTGCCAGATTTCAACAAGTCATTTGTCATTGAAACAGATGCTTGCAACTCAGGTATAGGAGCAGTGCTATTGCAGGAGGGCCATCCAATAGCGTATTACAGCAAGGCCTTGGGAACAACCAATCAAAAATTATCTATTTATGAAAAGGAGTTCTTGGCTATTATGATGGTAGTGGATAGGTGGAGATCCTACTTGATCAGCGGTCCTTTTACAATCAAAACTGATCATAGAAGTTTATGCCACTTGGAAGATCAAAGTCTAACATCTGAGTTGCAACGAAAAGCCATGACCAAACTCATTGGGTTGCAATATTCATTTCAGTACAAGAAGGGATATGAGAATACACCAATAGATGCCTTATCCAGAGTTGGTCATTTATTGGATTTGGAAGCCATTTCAGTTGTTCAACCTGTTTGGTTACAAGAAGTGTTAAACTCTTATGATGTAGATGTTTCAGCTCAAAAGCTGCTACAAGAGTTAGCTGTATCAGACAGTAATAGTAAAGGGTATAGATTGTCGGATGGTCTCATTCGTAAGAATGGAGCAATTTGATTGGGGCTAACAGAGGTCTTCAGACCAAAATTATTCACGCTTTTCACTCTTCTGCCATTGGAAGTCATTCAAGTATTCAGGCTACTTACAAAAGAAGCAAAAAGTTGTTCCTGTGGAAAGGACTTAAGCAAGTTGTTACGGAATTTGTCCAGCAATGTCAAGTGTGCCAACAATCCAAGCATGAACATTGTAAATCCCTAGGATTACTGCAACCCTTGCCTGTGCCTCAAGGAGCTTGGCAAGACATCACCATGGATTTTATGAAGGGTTTACCAAAGTCAGAAGGCTATGACATGATCTTAGTGGTGGTAGATCGATATACTAAGTATGCGTAACGTCCTGATTTTCTGAGCCTTTTTAAAAAAATTCAAAACAAAAATAACCATTTGGTTTTGTTAAAGTTCTAAAGTTTAACTTGAGATTTTGGAATTAAAAGTGTTTTAAATGACTAAATCAAACTTCAACTAATCCAAAAATTTGGTTTGTTTTGAGTTTGTTGGAGTTCTCCGGTGTTGAATTCCCTTTCTCTGTTCATGTCATTTCCCCCTCTGCCCAGACCTCTCTCTCGTTTGGATCTCTCTCTCGTTTGGGCGCCCCCCCTCTATCCAGACCTCCCTCTTCCTCTCATTTAGACCCCCCCTTTGCCCAGACCTCCCTCTCAGTCCAAGACCTCCTGGGTGGTCCTGGGAGACCTCCTGGATGGTCCTGGGAGACCTCCGGGTGGTCCTGGAGACCGGTCACGACCACCTCTTTGGTCACAACCTCCTCTTTGGTCACGACCTCCCTTTTGGTTAGACCAACCTCCCGAGTTCTAACTAGCCCCACATCGGTACGCCACCTTCTTCTTCCTCTCGTCGTGTCATCACGACGAAAAGTATTCAGCGCATTAAATCTTTGTTGTGTCAGTATTAAATGCTATAAACCTGCGATAGCAGTTCCCCCTCTTGCCCGCTTCGGAAAGATGACCAAGACACCTTTCACCGGTCGGAGTGAAAGGGCGTCCATTGTTAGCACTCATACATCTTGATGTGTGTGGACCAATGAGTCTGACAACTAGAGGTGGTTTTCAGTACTTCATTACTTTCACCGATGACTATAGTAGATATGGATATATCTATTTAATGAGGCACAAGTCGGAATCCTTTGAAAAGTTCACGGAGTTCTAGAATGAGGTACAGAGTCAAATTGGCAAGACAATCAAATCTCTACGATCTGATCGTGGAGGTGAGTTTTTGAACCATGAGTTTGGTGATCATTTGAAACAATGTGGAATTATTCCACAACTTACACCACCGGGCACTCTACAATGGAATGGGGTGTCCGAGAGACGTAATCAGACCTTGTTAGACATGGTTCGATCAATGATGAGCCAATCAGATCTACCGTTGTATTTTTGGAGTTACGCTCTAGAAACTACTGCTTTCACTTTGAATAGGGTACCATCTAAATCAGTAGATGAGACACTATATGAGATATGGACTGGGAAGAGTCCTAGTTTGTCTTTTCTAAAGATTTGGGATGTGATGTCTATGTTAAACGTTTGACGTCTGACAAACTCACATCCAAGTCCGATAAGTGCTTCTTTGTGGGGTATCCTAAGAAAACTAAATGATATTATTTTTATAATCGGGTTGATAACAAAGTGGTTGTTGCCCGTAATGGTGTCTTCTTAGAGAAGGAGTTTCTTTCCAAAGGAGTCAGTAGGATCAAAGTGCAACTTGAAGAATTCGAAAAGCATCTAAAAGTGTTTCAACTCCCACTGAACCTCTACAGGATAAACAAAATGGTGTTGAACCTGTAGATGAGGCATCAGCCCCACATAGATCAAAGAGGCCACGTCTATTGCCTATAAGGTATGGGCATGATGTGTTATTGTTGAATAATGATGAACCTCAAACTTATGCGGAAGCGATAATGTACCCAGACTCTGAGTCATGGCATGAGGCCATGAGATCCAAAATAAAGTCCATGCATGATAATCAAGTTTGGAACTTGGTTGATGCACCTGATGGTATTAAGACTATTGAGTGCAAGTGTATTTTTAAGAAAAAGATAGATATAGATGAAAATGTTCACATTCATATGGCATGACTGGTTGCGAAGGGTTTCAGACAAATTCAAGGTGTTGATTATGATGAAACCTTCTCTCCTGTCGCTATGCTTAAGTCTATTCTGATCATTCTAGCTATTGATGCATATTTCGACTATGAGATATGGCAAATAGATGTCAAAACGGCTTTCCTTAATAGAAACCTAAGTGAGGATGTGTACATAACACAGCCTGAGGGTTTTGTCGATCCAAAGGAAGCTAGAAAAGTCTGCAAGCTTAATAAATCCATCTATGGATTGAAGCAAGCATCTCGGAGTTGGAACATTCGTTTTGATGAAGTGGTCAAAGGGTTTGACTTCATTAAGAACGAAGAAGAACCTTGTGTTTACAAAAAGGTTAGTGGGAGCAAGCTTGTGTTTCTGATCTTGTATGTAGATGACATACTACTGGTCGGAAATGATATTACAATGCTTGAATCTATTAAAACTTCATTAAGAAATAGTTTCTCAATGAAAGATTTAGGAGATGCAGCATATATTCTTGGTATAAGGATCTATAGAGATAGATCTAAGAGGCTAATTGGATTAAGCTAGGATATGTATATAGACAAAGTGTTGAAACAGTTCAACATGCAAAATTCCAAGAAAGGTTTCTTGCCCATGGCACATGGCATTAATCTTATAAGAGTCGATTGCCCTCGACCAGCGATGAGCGAGACAAAATGAGTAGAATTCCATATGCTTCGGCTGTTGGATCTATCATGTATGCCATACTATGTACACGACCAGATGTATCATATACTCTAAGTGTTACGAGCAGATTCCAAGCTGATCCCGGTGAAGGTCACTGGACAGCTGTGAAAAACATCCTTAAGTATTTGAGAAGGACTAAGGATACATTCCTAGTTTATGGCGGTGATGAAGAGCTCATTGTAAAGGTTACACCGATGCAAGCTTTCAAACCGACAAAGATGATTATCGTTCACAATCTGGTTTTGTATTCATTTTGAATGGAGGGGCAGTGAGCTGGAAAAGTTCCAAGCAAGAGATGGTTGCTGATTCTACGACAGAGGCCAAATACATTGTGGCTTCTGAAGCTGCGAAAGAAGGTGTTTGGATAAGGAAGTTCCTTGCTGAGTTGGGTGTGGTTCCAAGTGCCTCGAGCCCAATGGATCTCTATTGTGACAACAATAGAGCCATTGCTCAGGCTAAGGAGCCTAGATCCCATCAGAAGTCCAAACATATACTCAGGCGTTACCATCTTATTCGCGAGTTAGTGAATAGAGGAGATGTTAAGATATGCAAAGTTCATACGGATTTAAATATTACTGATCCGTTCATAAAGCCTCTCACACAACCCAAGCATGAGGTGCACACAAGAGCTATCGGTATTAGATACCTTAATGATTGACTCTAGTGCAAGTGGGAGACTGTTGGAAATATACCCTAGAGGCAATTATAGAGATGATTGTATTTCATTATGTTCATAATATTGGATAATGTGTTATCCTATTCCTTGAACAAATCATTGGTGTCGATGTTTTAGAACCGATCTTACGTAAAGATTGTTTGATTTGGGGGGTCTCCAAGAATGAAATCACACAGAGAGATTGACACGGGGATTTTTATACAGGTTCAGGCCTTCTCCGGAGAGAATAACAAACCTACTCCTGTGTGTGTATTTTCTACAATCAGGAGAAAGACAAAGACTATTACAGAGGATAGTGTCTATCTTCCCGATTGCCTTCTGTCTCATCCCCTGTTGTCCGTCTTGTTCCTCTCTGACCGCCACCTTTATATAGTCGGTGAAGGAGTGGTCGTTTCTCCAGGTGAAGTGGCGCCACTAACAATGTGGCAGAATACGAAGGTTTGCTAGCTGGCATACGAGCTGCGAAAGCACTCTCGATTCGCCGACTACTCGTAAGAGGAGACTCTCAACTAGTCATGAATAAAGTCGGAAAAGAGTACCAGTGCTCTAATCCGACATTGTGTCGGTACTTATCGGAAGTGCGTAAGCTAGAAAAGCATTTTTTTCGGTTTCGAGGCACAATTCATCCCTCGAAAGATAATTTCCTCGCAGACCAGCTTGCTCGAATAGCTTCTTTCCGATCTATAGTACCAAAAGGAGTCTTTTGGAAAAACTCGAGCCGCCACGGTCGAAGAACCGAGAGACACCTCCTATTGAGACAAATTCTCTAGAATACGAGGATACCGGATGGCTCCCATCTACGAGTATCTTTAGAAGGGTTCCGTGCCAAGGCGATCCCGAGGCGCATCGCTTATCCCAAAAGCCAAAATGTATACTTTGGTTGAAGGAGTCCTCTATAAACGAGGTACTCAAGGGGTGCTCATGCGATGCATTCCGCGGAGCGAAGGATTAACACTCCTTCAAGACATACACGGAGGCATCTGTGGAACTCATACTTCCTACAGAACGTTGGTCGGTAAAGCCTTTCGACAAGGTTTCTACTAGCCAACAGCCTTGTACGATGCCAAAGAGTTGGTTAAAAAGTGTGTCCAATGTCAGTTTCATAGCAGGCAAATACACCAACCAACTCAGGTATTAGAAACGATACCTCTATCTTGGCCCTTTGCAACCTGGGGTCTCGATATCTTAGGACCATTCCCCAAAGCTCCAGGAGGTTTCAAATTCCTTTTTGTGGCTATTGATACGTTCACAAAATGGACCGAAGCCGAACCTGTGACTGAGATAACAACGAAAGCAGCAAAATAGTTCGTGATGAGATGCGTAATTACTAATTACTCGATTTGGAGTTCCAAGTTGAATAATCACAGATAATGGTAAACAATTTTCAAGCGCAAAATTTCAGGAATTTTGCGATGAGTTGGGTACCAAGCTATGTTACGTTTCTGTTGCCCATGGGGCAGTCGAACGTGCAAACAGCCAAATAATGCAGGGAATCAAAACCCGAGTCTTCGACCAGCTTGTCAAGCACTCGGGGGCTTGGGTACAAGAATTACACTCTATATTATGGGCTGTTCGTACGACTGCTAGTCGGGCTACAGGTGAAACACCTTTTTTCCTAGTCTTTGGAGTCGAAGCCATGCTTCCTCCGGAACTAAAGATATGGTCAACATGAGTCGAAGCTTTCAATGACTCCAACCAGGAACAGTTTCGAGCAGATGACATCAACCTACTCGAAGAAAAGAGAAACTAGGCCTTAATTCGTTCAGCAGTCTACCGACAAGCCCTGCGCAGATACTAAGATCGTAAGGTCAACCTCGCAGTCTTGCTGTAGGTGACTTGGTATTGAGGCTCTGCCAATCCAAGTCTAATCGGAATAAACTTTCTCCTAAGTGGGAAGGTCCTTACACAGTGGTCAAAGTTACACGGCCAGTGTCGGTACGATTGGCAATGGAAGACGGCCAGGTTCTCTTGAGTTCTTGGAATATCGGCTAGTTACGCAAGTTTTATGTGTCACAAACCATTCAGACAATAAAGCCTCAGGTTCCTCCTACCTCTATTGTCTTATTTTTTAGTAGCGCTTTCATAATCTTTCGACTACATTTCAAACACCCAGTTTTCTTTACACTGGTCGAAAGGAAGGTGACATCAACTAGTCGAAGTCTTTCCTCCCTGCACGTGGGTATGCCCACTAGAAGGAACTTCTTAGTGTCGACTCGTTATTCACTTTTGCTGTCAATACAAAGAGCTCAGATTCAATAAAATATGGTCAAAATATTTTCAAAGCTAGCTCTTTTTCACCTTAGTTTATTTCTTCACTTACTCTGAAATATACTCTAAGCAGAGTGCACTTTTTGAGATTTATTCAGCTGCTTTTAGTGTACTCGGTCCGTTCCAACTAGTCGGAGGAAGAAACACATCTAGTCAAAGTCTTTCCTCTCTGCATGTGATCCTACCCACTAGAAGGAACTTCCTGGTGTTGTTTAGTTTCCTACTCTTGCTACCGTGATGCACCTATCGAGTCCAAAAAAGGTCGAGCAATTTTAAAGTCCTCTAGACGTTTGTCTAACTCAAGTTGCCGTTCTCGATTTGATTAATCTGGTCGGAGATGGTAACATCTCCTAGTCGAAGTCTTTCCTCTCTACACGTGGTCCTGCCCACTAGAAGGAACTTCCTAGCATCGATTCGTTCCTACTCTTTCGACCAGTGCATGACATTCGTGATAAAAAAAACTACAAGTTAACCAAACATCTCTGTTTTCATAACCCTCTTCACACTATTTACTTAGTTTATCTAAACAAACTAAGCAAATAGTCAGGGGCTAGGATAGAGTTATTAATTTGACTTGGATTCTTAGTCTTTCTTTCGTCAATTATCTTTTGAGTTACTAACTACTCGACAAGATGATTTGCAGGAAACAGGATGGATTATATGTATTACATCAACAAAAGCTTGTTTTCACAGGTTTTCATTACAAGCTACTCTGAAGAAGGAGATCCCAGTTGCATCTCCTCCAAGACCTTCTCTAGGATCGTCAGATTTCTTCAATCAAACGACTTGCTTCTGCCTTAGGGCAGTCAAAGTCGACTTCGATTGGTTGCACATTAAGGCTGGGTTCATGAGCTTTAAGTTTTGCCAAAGCATAACTTATTACACCTTCGACCGTCTCTTTTATTGAGTCAGCTTAGTTGGCCTTCTAAGTAGTCACCAGCTCTCGTAAATTCCCGACTTGTTCTTCAATAGTACTTATGTGAGCAGCTATCGTGTCTTCTTGAGAAGTTTTTCCCTCACCACGTAGCTCACCAAGTATATTGTTCAGGAGCAAGATGTTGTCTTGAAGATTAATCTTCATCGACTTCATATCCTCTTGGTTACGAGTCGAAGCTTCGCGGAGTTGTTTATTTTCAGCTACTTGCTCTGAAAAAGGGTAAGACTGGTCGAGCAAAAATAACTCCTAAAAGAGGGAAGAACTTGATCACAGGTAAAGAAGTCCTTACCTGTCAGTCAAGAATCTAATTTCTCGATTTCATCATTATGGGAAGCAAAGGTTTTTTCATACCGCTCCTCCCATAATCTAATATCCTTCGCGTTTTCTTTAGCAATGCGGATGGTCTCGTTAAGGATCATGGTTTTTTCTTGATCCTTAGTTTCGAGCCTTCCCAGTTCGAACTCAATTTCTAAAAAGAAATGAGTTAGAAATGGAAAAGAACTCGTAAAGGACTACAGGTAAAGAATTGCTTACCTGCTCGCCAAGATCTTAATCTCTTGATCTTTATCTCTGGCAATGCGAGAAATCTCGTGAACAACCAAAGTTTTATCTTTGACTTCAATTTGGAGCCTTCTCATTTCGTCTTCTTTTTACGAAAAGAAGCAAGAGTTAAAAGGTAAAGATCAGCGACATAGCGGTCTTAAGTTCAAGACTTCTCGTTTATCACTTCACTCGCAAGTTTTGAGTTGCGAGTTGGTCTCTGGAGTTTCTTCAAGAGGTCTTCTTTTCTTCCCTTAGTTTTTCATCTCGGCTTTTTCATAATCGAGCGAGTTAGCCAGGGTCTTTTCATCACTTTTTAACCTATAAAGGTTAAGAATGGACATGAGCACTAATCAAGTGGTCGTAAGTTCTTCTATGACCATTGATCTAGTCGTAAGTTCTTCTATGGCAAACTATTGGTCGTAAGTTTTTCTACGACCAGCACCTAGTCGTGAGTTTTTTCACGATAAACCCCATAAGCACTGTATAAGTAGTCAAACCAAAAACGACTATGGGTAACAGTGACTTACCACCTCTCTGCCTATTCACAGAGTTTCGCTTTCTCCTGCGCAGCTCTACAAGTTGTCGGTGATATTCACCAACAGTAGCAATTTGTTCCAGAGTTTTCTGCAAGAGAAGGACAGTAAGAAACAAGGAAAGACCACACATATAAGTATCCTTAAAATACTTACATTCATGGTCGTCCGAGCAAACATTGAGAAAACCATCGATGGATTCTTCAGCTTATCTATCTTCGCGATACGGTCCCACCAAATCTTCTCGAGACGCTCATTATCGAAAATTTCCCCTCTATTAGGGATATCCTTGGTATGAGGGACTTGATCGCGAGATCTAATGGCAGAAGACTCCACGATTGAAGCAGGGCCAAAGAAATCAGAGCAGAAGTTGAAGTACTTCTCTTCTTCTGATTCTGTAGCAGCAGCCTCTTCTTGAGGGCCAGAGGGAACGTCTACCACAACTTTCTTCCCGGCACGGTGATCAAATCCACTACCACCTTGGCTAGAGGTTCCTACCGCTGCCTCTGCTATCTCCACCTCCATCTCCACGACCACCTCAGTGGTCGTAGTAGCCGCCTCAGTGATCGTAGTAACCACTTCAGGAGACACGACTTCCTCCACCACCCGAGCAATGGATGATCCTTCAATCACTTCCACTATCAACTCTCCATCCGCTGGAGAAGTGACAATGGGCTTCTCAACAGAAGCGTTCTCGGGGGTTGAAAGAGTTGGGCTAAGATCAACAAAAGGAAAGCACGTTAAGTTGTGAAAAGCAAAAGGTAAAAGCTGTCCTTACACTTTAGTCTTTCTCACATACGTCTGCACTCTGGATCTAACCAGGAAGTTAGGAGTCACCTTCCCAACGGAAGATTTCTTTAACTTCTTCTCTACGACCACGTCTGGTCGGAGTTCAAGTTGAAGGATAAGCTCAGCCACGACCACGTCTGGTCGTGGATCTTGAACAAGAGCCACCTCTCGGCTCTCCTGACTCTCCGGATGGCCAAGACCAGTCTCAACCACTCCAAAAGCTATGCTTCCCTCAATAGGTTCTGTTAGCGTAGCATTTTCCTTCACAAAAGACATAAAGTCCTTCTAGTTCTCCTTTTCTAATTGCTTAATTAAGCTAGGAGAGGCAGAAACTGCGAAAGTATTCTTGTCATAATAGAAGGGTACCTTGGCCTTGCGGGTTTTGCGCTTAAGAGGTTCAGCTACTTTGACCTCCTCAGCTTCAACTGCTTCAACCTCCTTGGCTTCAGTTACAGCCATATCTACAACAGATTTTGCAGAGGATCTAGTCGAAATAAAAGAACTTGAGCTTGCACCGCCCTTATCGGCGACTTTCACGAGTCGACACTTCTTAGACGAAGGAGCCGGACTTTTCTCCGTCACCATCCCTGTGCCAATGGTTATCAGTGCAACCTCTTGGTCGTCCTGACGGTTTTTCATGCCTACTTTCTGAAGAAAACAGAAAAAGAAGAATTACTGACCAATCGTAAGAATTTCTACGACCAGTATCCAGTCGTAAGTTTTTCTACGACATTTCCATGATCGTAAGTTTTTCTACGATCACTACCTAGTCGTAAGTTCTTCTACGACAACCAAGCAGTTGTAAGTCTTTCTACGACTACGAAGTCCTAATGATAAAATCAACACTTGATTACCTTCAGGCATCTCATCTTCTCCTCTGCGGATACAACTGCAAGGATTTGAGTAGCCACCACTCTGGATGGCGGAGATTTCTCACAAACAAGTTTGACTCGAACGTCAATCTCTGCTTGTGAAAGGTCTGTGCAAAAAGATAAGACATTCATTAGACCACTTTGAAGAAGACCAAACCGAGAGCTAAGTCGAAGATTCACTTGCCCTCCTTATAGTCTCTGGTCGAGTCTTGTGGCCCCGTATACCTCCACATAGGAGGTACTCGTTTCTTCAAAGGGCTGATGCGACGTACGATAAAATCCTTCACCACATGCCATCCGGTAAGCCCCTTTTCTTTCAAATCATCGATAGCTTGAATATAGGGGGCAATCCGGCAAAGATCCTTGGGAATAAAATCCCAGGAAGGAATCATCTCGGCAGGCTTCCTCACAAAAGAGAGGCTATCATCTAGGGTGATTTTCCAGTAAAACTACTTCTTCCTCCATCCCGGCCACGAAGACCGGGGTGAACATCTGAATATACTCCTTCGACTTCCCGTCATGGAGCTTCAGACCGCAACTCCCAGCAATTCCAGTTTGTCGAGCCATTCCATAATAATATTGGAAGAGCTCGAGGTCCGTTGGAATTCCTAAGTATGCCTGGCACAAGTACACGAACACACTTAACATTGTGATGGAATTGAGACCAAGGTTTACCAATTCCACCCCAAAGTGCTCGAGTACGAGTGTAAGAAAAGGTGAGCATGCAATCGAAGGCCACACTCACAATACGCCTGGAAGACGGGGATTTCCCAAACTCCGCTGATGGCCAATGCTGCCCAGCGGCCACAATCCACTTCACAAGAACCTTCTATGGAATCTTCCCGGCGGCAACCAAAGCTTGAATCTTCACTGCATCCATCTCCGACTCGGCCCATTCGGAAATAGTTCCGGCCATCTCTCTCAAAAAGGGAAGGATTTGGATTGGGAAGGTCTTAAGAGAAAGCTTGATCTGGTCGGCGGCGGAGAAAGCAAGAACTCGATGAACAGCGGGAGCAATTTGGGGGAAAGTAAAAACCCGAATCTCACCCCCGATAAGTATTTATAACCGCGTGCCTGAGTAAAAGACGTGGCAATCCAAGGGTTACCACCGCTTCGGGAACCGCTCCAACAGATAGGCCTGTGAGAGTCGATTACGATTCTCTAGTTTGTCTGTTAGAGAAAATCAGGTTTGTCTTAGCTCCTCAAGCAAAATTACTTCCTTGACCAAGTCTTTCTGGTCAAATGAAATATCAATCGGAAAGGTTTTACTTCCGATCACCATACTATGATCACTTCGTAGCCGTAAGGTTCTCTTCGACTACCTGGTAGTCGTAAGATTTCCAACAGCTTTCTTGACCAAGTATATTTCTGGTCAAAATGATGTACAAGTGTCGAAGAGTTTTTCCTTCGGCCATTGTTCTATAACCCTCTCGTGGTCATAAGACCATTTACGATTTCTTTCCCAAGTAAGTTACTTTCACTTGAAGCTGGGGGGCTAGATGACGAGGATCTAATAATCCTCATTTTATCATTTATCTATAATTCTTATTATGGGTAAATATGACGTCATATGGTCCCTGAGTATACCCCATATATTTACAAGGGAGAAGCCAACCAGGTGGTTGTAAGTTTTTCTACGACCACCCCCATAGTCGTAAGTCCTGCTACGACTACCTCATGGTCATAAGTTCTTCTATGATCACTATTCAGTCGTAAGTTATTCTACGACTACCCTATGGTCGTAAGCTCTTCTACGACCAGGTCAGCAACGACCACCCTATGATCAATAGAGCCTACAAACGAGTGGGTCCGATTGATTGGGGAATTCAAGTAGTCAATATACGCTGTTATTCTACGGAGTAACAGCACATAATACTCTATTATCTCTAACAAGTAACTGCCAGACGGCACGGAGGAGTTAATACCCCGGTGATTACTGCAAACATGCGCCCGTTATAGAAACTGATGAGGCGCCACTTCACCTGGAGAAACGGCCACTCCTTCACCGACTATATAAAGGTGGCGGTCAAAGAGGAACAGGACGGACAACAGGGGACGAGACAGAAGGCAATCGGGAAGATAGGCACTATCCTCTGTAATAGTCTTTGTCTTTCTCCTGATTGTAGAAAATACACTCAATACCATACACACACAGGAGTAGGGTTGTTATTCTCTCTGGAGAAGGCCTGAACCTGTATAAAAATCCCCGTGTCAATCTCTCTTGCGTGATTTCATTCTTGGAGACCCCCGAATCAAACAATCTTTCTGTAAGATCGGTTCTAAAACACCGACAATTGGTTATGAAGATTAACAAGTATGTGACTTGTTGGTGAAACTCTTAACTTATATGATGCCGTTCTAAATGAATCCCTGGTCTGATGTCAATGGTCGGAACACCAGTGACTCTATCGACCAGCACATTGTATTTATTGATGACCATGTTTCACCGGTCATGGATATAGAAATATCGAATCAATAATGTGAACACATGTTAGAGAACATGGGGTTGGATTGACCCACCTTGAGACACTATTGAGATTGTTATGATTCTATGTGTCGTTAGTTGGTCTCAACAAATGATGATGTAAAATCCTTAGACCTGAGATCAGCATGGTTTCCTACATGTGTAATAGCACTCTTAGGGGTTGTCAATCGCTATTCGTAACTGGGTAGTTATAAAGGTAGCTTTCGGGTATGCTATGAAACATGCGGAGGAATGTGACTGGTCGGATATAGGATTTGCCCCTCCTAACATAAAAGGAGAGATGTCTCTGGGCCCCTCATTGTGGTCGGATAAAGAAAGTGTATGGCCATGCCACTAGTGGTCTAAGTGTTCGACCAAGTGAAGTTATCCGACATTCGATCGAGAAAGTATTAAACAGTCCATGGATGACACAACATCTCACCTGGAGTTCAACTAGACATTGTGAGGCAAAGGGAGAATACACGAGTAGGTCGCTTAGTTCGATCAGTTACGGACTGGTCGTATGGAGATACAAGCTAGTTGTAGACTAGTCGAACGAAATCACAGAGTGGTCGAAACCTGGTCGAAAGAAGTTACGAACTGGTCATGACCAAATACGAACTGGTCGTATAGAGATAGAACCTGGTCGTAGATCATATTGCACTAAGGTTCGTCCGATATAATTTGTGTGTATTCGGGAATTGTTATGTCCTGCTAGGAACCGCTAACGACTCGTGATCGGAAAGGGTTTCCGAGTCACAACCGATTACGCATGAACCTACAGAGTCACACACTTAACGGGTTGGAACAAACTAGTATGGATATGATTCGTCAAATGTGTTCAGATAGAATCCGTCACGAGCACTATATAAGAAGATGCGGTGAACGTAACAGACGAGACACATGAAAGTCGTGAGTTGAGTTGTTCCACTGAAACCCTAGCCGCCATCTTCCTGAGAGCTCTGTCGTGCGACTTGGTGCTAGCACACCGGCGTATGGTTGTTCCTTCCCTGGACGTGTGGATACCGTAGAGGCGCTACTGCGGTTGCTGTTGTGCTTGAGGATGATCCGCGACCACCGCACCGACGTGCTCAACGCTGGACGATCGACTACGACCACTACAACGACACACTCTACATTGGACCAGGCTGCTCCAACCCTTCTTCCGCTGCTCTGCACGTCTGGTGGTAATGATCTGTGATCATCTATTTGCTTGGCTTCCTGGTTTACGTGATAGAAAATTTTGATTTGTTGCTATCGTAACCTACCCGTGACCCAACAAAAGGGGGGTGCAGGAAGCACATTGGGATGTGGTTGTCTCGCCTGAGTAGTCACTAAGGACTTAATCTTGTTAGCCATTGATCCGAGGCATACCGTGCAACCACAAGTTCATTATGGGGTGGACCTGGCCAAATAATTAGTAATGCTTTGATTCGATTTCGTTTTGGTGGAAGTGTGAAACCTGGGTTAGACATTCACACTTGGCGCAAGAGGGGGCCAGGAAGGCAAATCCTTAGCGAGCGGAACCGGGTCAAAACAGAGCTTTGTAAAGGTCTTGTCACGTGCTCTAGACTGCTTACCTAAGGTAGTGGGCAGGGGCATTGACGGGTGCCCAACCAACTAGAGAAGTCGTGTCTTGTTGGTCAAGCTGTACAACCTCTGCAGAGTGTAAAACTATTCGAATAGCCATGTCCACGGTTATGGACAATGCTTGGTGATTTCACGCAAGGGGGTGGACTTTCTCAAAATTGTTGTCGTGGTTGGTTTTGAGTGGTCTGGGACGTGAACAGGGTGTTCACAAGTGGTCCAGGAAGTGGACAAGGTGTTCACGTGTCGTTTCAAAGAAGCTTGATTACTTATGTATTAATCTTTCAACTTGTGCTTTGCAATCTACCTACTGTATTTCCGATCAAATCGGCTTTCTGCAAAGTAACCATAAAGCTATCTGACGAGGATTAAAATATCTACGTATTATTTTAATACATAATAAAAAACCATACGTCTTCATGGTCGTAACCCCTAAGGCTAACGACCTCACTGGTCGTAAGGATTCCAGAGGTTACATAATGGGTACTCTGGTCGGACAAGGTCCTGTACCTAGTCTCTGACCAGGTAGCTACTCGGAAAAGCTATGAACTGGCATCTAGATCTGATTCCAAGTATATCATTTACCGTGTGATGAATGGAACACGTGATACATGCTCTATACCACGTGATGTTACACAGTCCTAAGACACTGACAATAACCACGAATAGCTTGAGTGTCTCACGACACTTAACATGAAAGCGATTGATACATTATCAATCGACACCTCGCTTCCCGATTCAGCCGCTTCACAAGGGACGCCTTCTCCAGGAGTATCTGCCACCTCTTCGGAAGTTATTTAAAGGTGGAGCGCAGAAGACAAAAGGGGGGATCGGAGACAAGCAAGACAGGATCAACAGATTAAAGCAGTGCAATCAGCCTTAGATTCATGCTTTAAGTCTGATTGGTTAGCATAGCAATCTTCACACTCAGTGTAATTAGGATTAGTCCCTAGTCGGGTCATAAGCACCCACTGTAAATCCAATTCATATCAATAAAGAGCGGCCCCATTCTCTCCCAGGAAATATCGCGTCATTTTCCTCTTTTATTTCATAAGATTGACGACTCGATCGTCGACAGCTGGCGCCGTCCGTGGGGAAGACGGCGTAAGTTTCCTGAAGAAACTCTCTACTCATCAAATCCTCACTCATTCCTCATAATCGCTCATGCGACTATGGCCGGAGTTTGGGACGAGGAGAATTGGTTCGACCTAGCGGACTACGCCGACCTCGACATGGAATGATGCATCCATGCCATGCAAGAAAACGACATGTCATCTTCCTCCTCCTCCGCCGATTCGCACGTCGCCGACATTAGCGAAATCGACCGGATGGATGAGGATCCACCAGTACGACAAGTGGCGCTTTCAGCTATTCCGACCAGCTCGGAATGTCCAGAGACCGCTCCAAGCCCGGTCTTTCTGACCGGCGAAACAGGTGAAGAAAATTCAGCACCGCGACTCGAGGATTTCTATACTCTCGATGAAATCATGGCTGAAAGGTACTCACCTACGGCTTCTGGCAACTCCAGGAGCCAACCAACACCTGGTAACGGTGTCAATGAAACCTCCACTGGTCGTAGGCCATGTGGGGATGATAAGACTCAGCATACGATCGGCAGTCCGCCGAATCAGACTAAGTCCACCAAGAAGACCTCAGGAGGTTCACATCTCCGACCGCTCTCCGTCGTGGAAACTTCTAGCAGAAGTATTGGAAGGCTCTCCATTACTTACGATGGAAGCTCGTCGGAACATCACTACTGGAGGCACAAGGACAATGCGATCAGAGATGCAAATCAAGATACCTTACACGGTCCTACACACTCTGCCACGCCACCACGTGTTGGTAGAGATGTTACAGGCCATCAAGCACCAACTTTCGGAGGCAATAGAACTGATCGACGTCCATCAGTTAACTCGCCTGGCTCTGCCCCACCAAGAGTAGCTGATCGGACGGAACAAACCAGAGGGTCAGGGGAAGGTTCGGGTCTTCGAACACCTACTACCAATATGAATCCTATGAGACCTTCGGTAACTATACAAAACTTGAAACGTGTTCAAGATATGTTGAATAATTCTAACCCTGCTCTAGCAGAGATCCCAGATTTTGTACAACTAGTAAGCCAAGTATCGGAGATTCTTCAGCAAACCATGCAACGAACGGAAGCATACCGGGAACAGAGAAATTCAGGAAGTCAAACTATGAATTCAGTAGAGGGAAGTATGGTCGTGTTGGAGAACAACCGATACCAAGGCCTCCTCGACGATTCCGACCAAGGAATCATGAGCGGAGAAGGTTGTTTCAGGCAGCCACACCTTCACCTCGTCGAGAGGAACAATCGGTTGGACCTGACGATCTCCGACATCATCTAAACCAAGCAGGAGGTCGAAGGCATCATACCAATGTCTACGACCGGATCGGTACACCGGAGTTCCAACGTTCCAATCTTAGGAACTGGTCTCCGACCGATTACAATCCGGCACCTTTCCAAAAAAGGCGCCATGAATCAATCACATGTTATCGAGCCTTCTCTGCAGGGCTCCAAGCTGTGCGTTGGCCAAACAGGTTCCGACCGGCCAACTTGGACAAGTTCAATGGGACTCAGAACCCGTTGGAATTTCTCCAAATATGTACCACCGCCATCAGAGCTGCTGGTGGTGATGAAAATGTGATGGCGAACTATTTGCCCACAGCGCTTGAAGGGTCTGCCCAGTCGTGGTTACTTAACCTACCGGTTAGATCAATCTATATTTAGGAGCAACTCTGTGACCTTCTAATTGTGAATTTCCAAGGCACGTACGACCGCCCTAGAAAGGAGGACGATCTCCACCGAATCCGACAAGGCTCTGATGAGACTCTCCATCAATACATCAAGAGATTCAGCCAGGTTCGTAATTCCATACCAGAGGTCTCAGAATCATCTGTCATTCAAGCTTTCAAAACAAGTCTGAGAAATCGACGGTTTATGGAGGACATAGCAATGAACCCTCCACGAACAACTGTCAAACTTTTCGACATGGCTGATAAATACGCCACTGCTAGCAAAGCAATTGAGTGGTGTGAGGCCATTGATCGGAAGGACAAAATCCCCCAACCTGGCTTGGATAAACCAAAGAAAAAAAAAAGAAGGCTCTCAAGAAGAGGAAGTCCTTGCGATTCCTGAAAAGTTTACGAAGGGAAAGAAGGACTATACCGGTCGAGGCAAAGCAAAAGCTCCGACCGAAAGATATAAGAAAAATAAGAAGTGGTGTCCACTTCACCAGCAGGCAGGGCATGATTTGTGCACCTGTCGAGCTTGGCAGAAAAAGATGGAGGATTACTATGCAGGTAAAAGACCACTCCCCGCAATACAAGAACTCGGTGAAACAAATTCCAAAAGGGATAAAGATGGCGACGAAGAAATGGAGTACCAGGAGCCTCAACATACGGTCAACATGATCTTTGGTGGGTCTTCTTCGTACGAGTCAAGGCGTCGTCTCAAGGCCATGGAGCAAGAAGATATTGGAGCAAATCCAGTAAAAATATCGACCATTGACCAGATGCGCCCCCCAACCACGAAGAAAGAGGTGCAAAAACTAACCGGCTATTTGGCAGCGCTAAGCCGTTTCATAGTAAGGTTGGAGGAAAAAGGATTACCTTTCTTCAAGCTTCTTCAGAAACATGGAAGTTTCGAGTGGACTAAAGAGACAAACGATGCCTTTGAACAAACTTAAGAAGTACCTTACAAGCCCCCCCCCATCTTAGTTTCTCCAAGATCAAGAGAAATATTGCTGATTTACGTAGCTGCAACGCCACAAACAGTTAGCGGTGTACGGGTTGTACAACGGGATAACATCCAACGATCAGTATATTACGTAAGCGAAATCTTACATGGACCAAAGGAAAGATACCCATAGGTACAAAAGTTGCTCTATGGTCTCCTTATGTCTTCAAGGAAACTAAGGCATTACTTTCAACCCCACAAAGTGGTCGTACCAACCGGGAATCCCCTTGGTCAAGTCCTTAAAAATAAGGAATCATCAGAACGAATAGCAAAATGGGTGGTTGAGCTAGGGGCGTTCGACCTCCATTTCATCTCACGAACAACAATCAAGTCCCAGGCAATAGCAGAATTCATTGCCGAATGGACAAACCCTGAACCCACCCAAGGGCCCGAGTATGAACACCATGACAAGTGGACAATGTACTCTGACGGTTCCTTGATGCTCAAAGGCTCGGGGGCTGGAGTTGTCTTGATATCCCCTACTAGCGAATACATTAAGTTCGCCATCTAGTTAAATTTTCCTGCCATAAATAACGTGGCAGAATATGAAGGTTTACTGGCAGGACTTCGAGCAGCTCGTTCGCTCGGGATTCGCAGATTACTAGTGAAAGGCGATTCTCAACTAGTAGCGAATCAAGTAGGGAAATAGTATCAATGCTCGAGTACCAAGATGTCATCTTATCTGGCGGAAGTACGAAAACTCGAAAAGCACTTCTTCGGTTTTCAGATCCAACATATTCCTAGAAAGGAAAACTTTCTGGCAGACCAGTTGGCACGGATGGCCTCCACGAGGTCGACCGTCCCGTCCGGAGTTTTTCTCAAGCAACTCGATTCACCCTCGGTGGTCAAGCCTTCCGAGGACATACATGATTCTTTACAGGTCGTACAAATCGATCGTGAGAACATGGATGCTCCACAGGTCGTTAACGGTTGGCGCTGTCACGATCAGGGTAGAGATTGGATGACATCGATCTACAATTATCTTCAGCATGACATAATTCCAAAAGATGATGTAGAGGCTGATCGTCTAGCACGAAAAGATAAATCATACACTCTGATCGAACGTACCTTGTATAAACGACGATCTCACGGAGTGTTGATGAGATGCATATCTCAAACGGATGGCATTAAGTTGCTAACCGAAATTCATGAAGGAGTCTATGGAGCATATCATTCCTACAAAACACTGGTCGGTAAAGCCTTCAGGCATGGATACTATTGGCTAACTGCCCTTCATGATGCAAAAGAGCTCGTGACGAAGTGCGTACAATGTCAGTTTCATAGCCGACAAGTACATCAGCCGACACAAGCTATGCAAACTATTCCTCTTTCTTAGCCTTTTGCAACATGGGGACTGGACATTTTAGGACCTTTCCCATGATCACCCGGGGACTTTGAATTCTTTTTCATCATGATTGACACATTCACAAAATGGATCGAAGCCGAGCCTATTGTTAAAACAACAACTGAGGCCGCTAAGAGATTTCTCACAAAAAATGTGATCACACAATTTGGTGTACCCAGTCGTATAATCACAGACAATGATGCCCAGTTCTCAAGCGGTCAATTCCAGGAATTCTGCGATGAACTTGGTATCAAGGTTTATTTTGCTTCAGTTGCTCATCCGCAGAGCAACGGAGCAATTGAGCGAGCCAATGGTATCATTATGCAGGGGATCAAACGCCGAGTGTTCGACCAGTTGATCAAACGGTCAGGAGCTTGGGTTTAAAAACTTCCCTCTGTATTATGGGCCGTTCGAACCACGACCAGTCGTGCGACCAGTGAAACGCCATTCTTCTTGGTTTATGGTGTTGAAGTCATGCTTCCTCTAGAACTAAAACTTGGATCTGCTCGAACTGATTGTTTCAACGAAAACGATCAGAATGAACGACAACTCGACGACATCAATTTCCTTGAAGAACGACGAAATCAAGCCCTGGTACGATCTGCATTCTACCAACAAGCCATGCGAAGGTACCATAGTTGTAAGGTGCAACCTCGCAGCCTTGCTGTAGGTGATTTGGTTCTTAGAAAAATTCAGAATCAAGCAAATTGCAACAAACTTTCTCCCAAGTGGGAAGGTCCTTACACTGTGGTCGAAGTCACCCAACCAGGTTCCGTACGACTAGCTATGTCTGATGGGCAAATTTTGTTGAATTCTTGGAATATTGATCAATTGCGTAAGTTATATGTTTAATTATTTTTTACATTCTTTCAATTCTTTTCATTTAAATAGAGATTAGTCATGCCTTTGTTTATTTTGGTGAGTGATATTGTTCATATATCTGTACCTATACTCTGGTCGTCTACTATTGTTATTTCCAACTGGTCAGAGAAGACAACTTTCTCTTCAACATCCTTTTTCAAGGATCTTTTATTACTTTATGGCAACGACTTCTAAGTCATACACTGAATGGGTCCTAGTCGTGATTCATTCCAAGAATGATTTCCACGCGTGACCACACTCTTTTCTTAAAAAAATATACGAGTAAACAGAGCATGATAAAAATAACACAGTGACTCGTATGACTAAGATTGTGAAGACTATATTTTCTCATTTCAAAATTTTGTTATACTCTTGTTTGGCTACTGGTCGGGACATGGAAAGCCTCCTAGTTGAAGTCTATCCTTTTTCGCACGTGGTCCTACCCACTGGAAGGAGCTTCCTAGCGATGGTTCTTTTCTTACGATCCTCGCTGCCAGTCGGACTAGAGTCTGAGCACGTTTCGCGAAGTGTGTTATATATCTTCCGTTCTTAACATTATGTCCGACCGGTTTCAAATACTAGATATAAATAAGTTCACTTACCATTTGTTGCATACATTCTTGCATATTTTCTTTTCTTGCCAACACAAGTCTTTTTTCTGACTATATACTGCTTTGTTTGGTACTGTGATTATTACAAAACAAATTTACAACTAGTCGGAATCATACACTGGTTCCGACCAAACTGATTTCCTAGTATTACTACGATCAGTTTTATCATATAATTAGTATATACCTTCAAACACAAAAAGAATGGCTGAGACTTTAGATTATCTTTTTCTTAGCTTATTGTTTTTATAGTAATGTTGTTCTACTATAAATCAGTTGGGGCTAGGGAATATCTGAGTACTTTAAAAAGTCAAAAGGATAAACAAAAGACTTGCTGATGGCAAAAAGGTAAGTTTTATACATTTTATAATTCTTATAGTACAATGTCCTACTCCAGAATGTCTCCAGACTAATTACTACTTGATGTAGATCCGACTTCCATCTCCTTTACAACTTTGTCTCCAAGTGGCCTTAGTTCTTTCATAAACTTGGTCGCCTCATCAGGCAGGCAGTTGAAGTCGTCTTCAACGGCTTGGAGATCAATGGAGGGGTTGTAAGCTTTCAGTTTTGCCAGTGCAAAACTAACACCATTGGCAACGCTTTTTTTCATAGTCTGGGCATAATTCTCTCGAGTAGTTTTGAGCAGACCACTGAGATCTTTTAGAAGTTGGCCCAAGTAGTTCATTTTCTCTATTGGATCTCTTAAGTCAGGCACACTTGATCCTGATCACATATCAAAGATCATCTTGTTTAAAGCATAAATCTTTTCATCAAGATTTTGCACAAGAGCCGCCTCCTTACCCTGCTCAAATTCCAGAGCCTTCTTTGCTCTATTCAACGCTTGAGTTTGCTCTACAAGAGTAAAACAAGCAGTAAGTACAATATGATTAGAGGAGGATAATAAGTCAAGTCTACGACCTATTACCTTTAATTTTCTTGTTAAGAGTCTCATTCCTGGTCGTCGTCTCTGCAATCGACCGGTCCTTGGCCTGATTCTCTTCCTCAAGCTGGGTTATTCTGGCCTTATCAGCCATGACCTCTTCTTTTATTTTCTCTAAATCTATCAAATATGATAATGGAGAATAATTAGAGAAGAACAAAGTATTGAAGAAAGAAAAAGGTTAAAAGGAAAGTTCTTACTTTCCAATTATGAGTGTTTTCGCTCCAAGTTCTTAATTCGTTGGGTCAGTCCTCCGACCACAGCAAAATTCTCGACCATGTGCTACACAAATAGCATTTCCTTTTTAAGTTTCCTGTAAACTTTTTAAAGAGAAACTATGGAACTGGTCGTAGATACTTACCCAGATTGCCACATCATTATAATCAGCAAAAATAATATCAGGACCTATCTTGATTTGACGATCCGATATTCTTCCCCATGCCTCGTCAAGCTCCTTATCCTCGATAAATCGGGGGTGAAAAGGGAACTTGTTAGGATGAGAGGGATTACCAACAGTGGTCGGAACTTGTTGAGAGCCTTTAGGGGCATCTACCTCCGCAGAAGGAGTTAGAACCACCACTGGATCCAACTCAACCATTGGCATTGACACCTGCTCGGGGGGCTTCTTCGACCACTTTATCCTCAGGAACTCTGTCCTGGGAAGTGCTTTGGACAACAACTTCCACGGGTGCCTGGTCCTTAGGAACATTCTGGTCGGATATGACCGAAACACCAGAAGACCTATATAAAACAAAGAAGGGAAGCTCAATACTCCAAATCAAACTATTAAAGGTATGCACTCATACGACCTTTTCATTCGTATATACCTAGTTGATTTTTTGGTTTTGACTTTAAAACGCAGTAGAGTGAATTCTGTACCGCTAGCCTTCCTTTTCTTTTCAACCAATTTCACCGGTTCTGAACCAGCAGAGTTGGTTAAACCCCTCACATCCTCCAACATTAGGTCGGAAGTAATATCCTCAACCAACTGATCGAGGGTAGCATTCCTGACCATCGGGTCGGAGGGGGTGGTTTCATCAACCTCCAGATCAGTTGTTTCAGTAACAACTGTTAGGTCGTGAACGACCAATCTAGAGTCTATGACTTCCGCAGCTCTGTTCTGCGGGCCTTCGGTCTTCTCTACCTAAATCAGAAGACAAGTCTGGTTAGGTGATGAAATTTTCTATCTAAAATATATATATTCTTCTTTTAAATGCTCTATTACCTCGGGAGAATCATCTTCTTCCAGTGCTTCTGGGCACGAATCAGTCGAAACCACGATAGGATTATGATCCTCACCAGATTTTATGACTCTCAGTCCGACCAACTACAAAAATAGAGCAAGATCAATAAATTGATTGGAGAATATGTATACGTGATAAAGCACAATTGATTATCTACCTTAAGCCTTGCCAGTCTCTCTTCAATAGAGACTATTGCCAAGATGTCGAGGAATGCAGCCTTCTCACCAGGCTCCTTGGCGCAGACCATCCTGATCTGCTCTCTGATTTCCTCAGGAGAAAGGGCTTTAAAAAAGGGAGATAGAGCAGATTTTAAGGTTTTACGATAATCAAATAATAAGTCATACTGGTCGGAGCTTCTTTGAAGACTTACCATCTCATGAGTCTGTGATAGCTTCATTATGACCAATGGACCAGAGCAGGGATTGAGCCCGGAGCCTCAAAGGACTAATTTGGCGTTTGGTGAAATCTCTCACCACATGCCAGGAAGTCAAGCCCTTGATCCTCAGATCTTGGATGGCATCCACCCATCTTTCGACCACCCCTTGCTTCTCCACGGTCTTCCTCCATTTAGAATTCTCATTCACCCTCAGTCCGGCGAAATAGAGGTCATCATCCCTCGTAACCGTTATGTAAAACCAGTTCTTTTTTCCATGACGACCATGAGGACTTCGAGTACATTTGGATGTACTCATCGGCCTTCCCATCATGAAGGCGCAACGTGCATTCTCCAGAAGCTGCCGTGGATCTTCCTGACATCGCCATCCGATAGAAATACCTGAAGAGCTTCAAGTTTGGACGCACTCCTAGGTACGCCTTGCATAGGTAGATAAAAATACTAATGTTGGCGATGGAATTAGGAGCCAAGTTCACCAACTCCACCCCGTAATACTCTAGAATACGAGGGAGGAACTTGTGCATTGGTACCCTCAGCTCGCACTCGATGTGGGCAAGGAAGACTAGAATTTTCCCATCTTCGCGGCTCGAAAAGTGCTCCCCGGCCGCTGACCTCCATCCGATCAGATTCCTATTCGGGAGCATTCCAATTTTCTCTAGCGATTCAAGCTTCTTCTCACTCAGATCCGAAGTCATCCACTTTGTGATTTGCTCCGACATGATGAAACTTCTCAAAGGGATGAGTAGTGGTCGGATGAAGCTTTGAGGTCGGAAAGAAAACAGAGGTCGGAAGTGCTCCTTGGTAAAGAACTGAAGAGGATTGAAGGAAGATCTGGAAGCGTAAAAACTCTAAAGCCCAGCAATGGAGATTTTATAGCTTCACATCTTTAATTGCAAACGGGAGTAACTAAAAAGTTCAACGGACAAAAACCTTTTTGTCCAACGGACAGAAAAACTATTAGGTTCCCAAGGCAAGTTCTCAACTCTAAAGTAAACACAGACCACTTTGTATATCATGACATTAAATGGGGTCTGCCCAATACGACTTCATCGGAAGAAAGTGTTCACACGACCTGTTCATTTAAAGTTCAGGGGCTAACTGGCGAGGATTAAAATCTCTATGTATTATTTTAAAACATAATAAAAGACCATACGTCTTCATGATCGTAACCCCTAAGGCTAACGATCTCACTGGTCGTAAGGATTCCAGAGGTTACATAATAGGTACCCTGGTCAGACAAGGTCTTGTACCTAGTCTCTGACCAGGTAGCTGCTCGGAAAAGTTATGAACTGGCATCTGGATCTGATTCCAAGTATATCCTTTACCGTGTGATGAATGGAACCCGTGATACATGCTCCATACCACGCGATGTTACACAGTCCTAAGACACTGACAGTAACCACCGAACGGTTGAGTGTCTCACAGACACTTAACCGCAGAGCAATTGATACATTATCAACTGACACCTCGCTCTGACCAATCGCGATGCTTCACCAGGGACGCCTTCCCCAGGAGTAACTACCACCTCTTCGAAAGTTATTTAAGGGTGGAGCGCAGAAGACAAAAGGGGGATCGGAGACAAGCAAGACATGATCAACAAATTAAAGTAGTGCAATCAGCCTTAGATTCGTGCTTTAAGTCTGATTGGTTAGTATAGCAATCTTCACACTCATTGTAATTAGGATTAGTCCCTAATCGGGTCGTAAGCACCCACTGTAAATCCAGTTCATATCAATAAAGAGCGGCCACATTCTCTCCCAGGAAATATCGCGTCATTTTCCTCTTTTATTTCGTAAGATCGGTGACTCGATCGTCGACATTATCCTTGTCAAGCCTGACATGAATACTATTTGCATACATTTCCCTACGTCTTGATGAGTACATTCAAAGTACTCACGGCTTTATGCTCTCTGGTTGATTAGTCGCTGAAGAGGATCCTGGGAGCTCCGAGCTCTTTGAAGAGGAGTTCTTCGAAGACCATGCGAGCTAGGAGACGTCCTCCACTCGATTGCCTGTGGGCATGTCAAATGGCTTCCACGATGTGTTTTGGTTTTCCGATGCGAGCTCTCTTTTGTTGTAGCCCTGCGTGGCAACTCTGTAAAAACCTTGACCATAAGGTCTTTTGCTGCTATTAATATTAATTTGTCTGTTTCTTCTATAGTTTGTTGTATGGTTTTGATTACATCGATGTTGAAACTATGCGGACTAGCTACTGATCATGGGACTAGTTCAGAATACACAGAGGGTCCTGGGGTTGCTAACCCGGGGTCCCAACAGTATGCTCACTGCTATACAGGTGGCTAAACTCTTTCTCAACAATGTGGTTAAATTGCATGGGATTCCCAAATCCATCGTGTCCGATAGAGACAAAGTGTTCACTAGCATGTTTTGGCAAGAATTATTTCGACAATATGACACTAAGTTGAATCTAAGTACAGATTATCACCCTCAATCCGATGGCCAAAGTGAGAGGGTCAATCAATGTTTGGAAATGTATATGCGCTGTGCGGTGGCAACTTCACCCACTAAGTGGTATTCTTAGTTGGCTTTAGCAGAATACTGGTATAAAACCTGCTATCACACTGCAGTGGGGTGTACTCCTTTCAAAGCATTATACGGCACAGACCCACATTACAGCATTGTGCCATCTTTATCTATTTCAAAGTCCTTAGAGGCTGCTGAAGTACTCAATGAACATCTGCTTTTTTCGAACCTACTCTGGACGCAATTGAACAAAGCTCAGATCAGAATGAAACAGGCTACAAATAACACATGCTCTTTCAGGGATTTTCAAGTGGGTGACCAAGTATTGCTGAAATTACAACTGTTTGCTCAATAGTCGGTAATGAATCATCCTTACCCAAAGTTAGCATTCAAGTATTTTGGGCCCTACCATATTCTGGACAAAATTGGGTTAGTAGCGTATCAATTGGGCCCGCGGAAGCAGTCAAATTCATCCGATTTTCATGTCTATAATTGAAGCCATTCTGGGCTAATTACACCCCTGTGTTCTCCACTCTACCTTCGCCAGCAGAATTGTATGTCTCAGCGTTAGTGCTGGATGAAAAACTTGATCGTCGTCTAGTTAAGAAAGGCAATGCAGCACATTTGCAAGTTTTGCTTAAATGGAAGTCTCTACCGGCGACATTGGCTACCTGGGAAGATTACAATGTTGTTAGGGACCGTTTTCTGGATGCTCCAGCTTGGGGGCAAGCTAGGTCTCAAGGGGGCAGCAATGTCACCACCTGGGTGGTGGATATGGCAATGATTGAAGAAGATGTAGGAAAGGAAGTCAATGACAAGATGGTGACGCTTTCGGCAAAATGAGAATGGACCACAACTTAACCTAGCTGGCAGTGGGGATAACTTAATTAATATTATGTTATGAAGTGGGACCCGAAGGAGGGGAAAGGTAGAGAGAGATGTTGCTTTAAAAGACAAGTTATGCGCCTGTAACAAATTGTCGATGATAATGAACAGTTCTGTATTCCTTCTTTCTGTCTACTTTCCCCTCTTCTGTTCTTTCCAATGTTATCAATTGATCGATCGTATTCACTTGTTTGTTCCACTGAACCATTCGAAATCACAACACTAGATGGGACATAACATGGTCGGGACTAAGCCTATACCATCATTATCGAACTACGTCAAAGGAAGAAGAAGCAAATGCAAAAAAAAAAAAAAATCCAAGGCATACAAAATGCTTACCCATCATGTATCCATGAAGAGTCCATCCTCGCTGTTTCCATCGCTCCAGGGACAGCATCCTTCTCGACTCCATCGCTTTAGGGGAGTGCATCCTCAATGTCGGGGAGCGCATCCCTCCGCAAGCCGCAAGTCGCGACACCTCAGCACCTCCGATTTGCTCAACCTAACTACATGTAGGATGGTGAATTGGCGGAAGGGTACCCGATTCGGGATCTAGGGTTTCAGGGGATTTTTGCATCGGGAGGGGAATGGGGGGAGAGAGTAAATGGCGATGGGGATCTACAGTCTAGCGAAAATTAGAGGGGAGGGGGTGTTTTAACATGTGGGCCACATTTCTCAATATCTCCATGGGGTATGGGCATTTGCACGAAAAACTGACATGCCACCTATACTTAACGGGAAGAAAGGGACGATGGGATGAGATGACAGTGATGGTATGTAAAGGGATCACTTTCACGAGACGATGGCATAGGAGGAATATGGTGTTAGTCGATGACAAATAAGAAATTCGAGCGCTTGTTAGTGGTAAATAATGAATTTTCTATAAAAAAAAATCCTACGGATTAGCCTCTGATTTCTTTAAGGCCCATAGGGAAGGCCTTCGGCCTAGGCCCACTTCCCTCCTGCGGTGTCGCTTGATGTCTCGCGTTACATCCCCATCACTCGATGCAAAGCACAGTGAAGGTGTGAAAGCGGAACGAGGGAATTGACTATTTACCACACCTTTGGTTGACATTCGATAAAATACCAAAAAGTTCGCAGTAATAGGTAATATGTCACATCTTTCGTTGCCCTATTTATTTATTTATTACCATTTTTGGGTTTTTAAATCGATTTCCTTTTCTTTTGCCTTTTTTGTGCACACGAAATGACCTATTTGTCCCTCTTCCTCCTGCTTCTTCCTTCTCCTCTCTTCTTTTCTTCCATCCTCTGGCCACCTTCACCATAGAAGAAGAAAGGCGAAGAAGCCGACAACGAGGAGGCGGATGACAAAGTCGAGGAGTGTTTGGGTGATCTGAGCTTGGACATGAGGCATCCTCTCATGTAGCTCCTGGCATGAAGGCGTCATGCGGTGAAGGGCATGGGCTCCAAGGAGGAGGAGGCAGGCTTCTTGGCGCGGAGGTTATTGGTGGAGAGGGCGCTTGGGCGAAAAGGCGACGGCTTTGGGGATGGGAAGGCATCGACACAGGCGGCGACGACGGATAGGGAGGAGAGAGGGATGGAAGTAGGGTGCGGATGAGGGGCTAGCGGCAGAAAGGGAGGTGGCTGGAGGACGGAAGAAAAGAAGAGAGGATGAGGAGGAAGAGGGGGCAAATAGGTCATTTCACATGCACAGAAAATGCAAAAAAAAAAAAAAGAAATCGATTTAAAAGCCCAAAAATAACAAAATAAATAAATAAAATAGGGCCGAAATGTGTGACATATTATCTATTACCATAAATTTTTTGGTATTCTATCGAGTGTCAACCAAAGCCACGGTAAATAATCAATTCTCTCTGAGCGAAAGCCCCAATTCCAATTCCCAAACCTCATTTGGATTTTGGAGGCAGCGCCAACGCCGCCCCGCCCCGCCCCTCCCCTCCCCTCGGCCGCCGTCGCCGTCTCCGGTACGCGCTCCTATTCTATTGCCCGACTTGTCGCTCCTCTTCTCTCCCACGACTTGCTCGGTGCCCCGCGTCTCCTCTCGTAGGCCGGAGAAACGGGGGGACTTGAGACGCTGCTGTTGGCCTCGCTGCCTCCCTCCGCCTCCGCTTACTAGTTGAGTTGAGGCCGGCCGCCACCGGAGTCTTCTCGTCGCCGGCTGCCCTTGTCACCGCCTCGCCCTCGGTAGTCGGCACGCGAAGGCGATGTCAAATTCTACCAGCATCACTTTCCCTTCCTATTTGAATTCCTTGTATTCGCAGATATAATGCGCTTGTCTAGTTTAAAGCTAGCTCTAGGTCGGTTAGGACTGGTGTCCCAATGCTAGCGTCAATTCGCGCATATGCTGTTTCGGCGATCCTCGCCTCCCACACTTGATAAGGGGCAGAACTATTTGCCCAAATGCTCAACACCTCAAGAACTACAACGGCCTGGTTAGGAATGAATATTGCAATGCTATTTCCCCCGGATTCAAAATAAACAGCTAGACAAATCTACCTGCACGTATATTTGTGATTTTTTTTCCGGCACACTGCCAGCTTAGTCTTCTTTCAAGAAAACTGGTAAAACCATAAGGGTGCCCCGCCCTTGTTTCCTGTTTTTCTGGTTTGCCATAGTGCGCACATGGACTTCCATAGGTGTCTAGCACTAACGTCTGAGTCTAGGTAGCACGGTACCACCAATATCATGTATTGCTTCGCTGTATCCAACGCCAATGTTGGTACGATCGTCGCCCACAAATTGGTTTTTTTATTTCTCCTTGTTCTTGTTCACTACAAAATTTCAGAACTTGGATCGAGAAATCTTTATTACAGTCAACTTTTGAAATTGGCCACTGAGAACATTTTCTAATTAGCCTCTGCAGCATGCACATATGTCAGTTTTTTCATGCCCCAATCAATCTGGTAAAGCCATTGCACTCCCATCGCATTCTCGCATACATACAACTTGAAAAGTTTCTTCCCTTTTGCTGTTCTTGAATAGTAGAGCATAGCTGTGCAAATCTTTGTATGCGATACTGACAACAACCTTAATTGCTGAGTTAGAGTACTATACCACTACTGGTTCAATGGTTACACCATGAGTAGTGGTACTATTTGGATTCTACTTCTGTGGGTGAAGCTTTCCCTTTTTTGCACTGTAAGGAATTTACCTGTGGAGATGATCTCATCTTGCCCCATCTGCAATAAACAAGTTCTTACAATCGAGCTGGAACGGTAATGGCCAATTCTTGTGTGTGGTTCTACAATTGGATGGAGCTTCCCTTTTCTTCGGTGTATGATACTGAACTTTATCCCTCTGTACCTTAGCTGATGTTTTTCCTGACCATTTCTAGGCATGCAAATAGCCACTTTGAGGATGATGCAGTCCAAAGGGACATGGAATTGGCGAAACAAATTGCAGTGGCAGATTCAAGTACAAATACCATGGTAGTTTTCTGCTCACATTCCTCTCTCTGTTTTTTTAAGAATAGTAGCTGTAGCCCATTGTCCATTCCAAGGTAAGGAGTGCCCACATGTCATGTGTGGGCATGTGCCACATGTACATGCTGATATATGCTTGGGTTTATTGTTGCTTACCTATTCATAAGAAATACACTTGTATTAAGCTACTAGTGAAATATTCTTCTTATTAGTCTACTTTGTGCTTCATAGAAGTCCTTAGGTCCTTTATGTTTTGCATGCCTTCTTGTGGCAAAAATACCCATGCAGATGAGCATTTTTTGCAGGATGCTCCTGAACATTGTATGGGATCATTCACTAGTGATTCTCGTGCTCAAGGGGCCTCATCAAGCATCAGCAGATGCTCATCTCCTTATGGAAAGGTGTTGGATGAACAAATTTCTTGCTTGATTGGAGCACAGATTAGAAGCAAAGTTCAACAAGTAGAAGGTGGCATTATAAACTTGTTGAGGAGCTGCCTGGAATCTGAAGGTGGTTGTTCAACAAGTATAATATCAGGCCATGTTGACCACCATCAGAGTATTTCATCAGAAGACAAGGGATGGGGATGTGGATGGAGAAATATCCAGATGCTGAGCTCTCATTTGTTAAAGCAAAGACCAGAAGCAAGAGAGGTTTTGTTTGGTGGCTGTGGATTTGTTCCCGACATCCCTTCACTTCAGAGGTGGCTTGAGATTGCTTGGGATAAAACTTTTGACACTATTGGTTCGAGCCATTTCGATAACAAAGTTTATGGTGCCAAGAAATGGATAGGGACTACAGAATGTGCTACCCTCTTGCGCTCTTTTGGTATGCGTGCAAGGATTGTAGATTTTGATAGCACAGAATCGTCGGGCCTCCAAAGTAAGAATGGAAAACGAGTAGTTAATCAAGTTTGCGGGCCCATGGACAAGTTCTTGATTAAGAATATTTCTTCTCCAAGATCATCGCCTACTGAACTTTGTCAAGCGGATGCTGAAAGCATGAGAGGCCAGCAGGTCCTTGTCGACTGGGTGTGGAACTACTTTGGAAGCAAGCATTCTGATATACTGGACAATTCACAGCGTGCCATTGTCAGCGATAAAACGTAAGAGGCTCTATATCTCCTGTTTTGGGAAATGTTTTATCTCATCATCTGAAATGTCTGCAGCTCATGTTAACTGCGAAGATTGTTGTAGAGTGTAGACTGACTGATGAGGCTCCATTCACAGCCCATTGTATTTCCAACATCAAGGTCATTCAAGGACCATAGTTGGGATTCAAAAGCAAAAGGGTTATCGTGGATCTCAAGACCAATTTACCCTTTTGATTTTAGACCCTGGCCATGTAAGTTATGGTTATTATTCCTTTTGTTGGTGTAACCTATTGTCCTCTCAATTGGTTGGTTATTTAAATTTTAATTTAACAGCTAATTGGAAGTATGGCTTATGGTATTGGTATTTATTTTTCTGGTTTCAAAGCTTACCAAGTTGTGTAGCTCCAAGGTTCCTCAATTTGTATATAAACGTTCTTGTTACTTAATTTTTTTGTTCTTCAATTGCTAATGTTTTGCTCGACACGTTTTGTTTTATAGAATGCAACTTCAACCAAATGATGACTGGTAGAATGAGCCAAGCCCCACATTAACTCCGTTACTCCTTCGCTTTATTAAAAAAAAACATTTTGAATCCTTTTTACTCCGCCATAATTTGTAATGCGTTGTTCTTTCTACAGTTTAGTATTCAAATGTTTTGTTCAAATGTTACAGAGAACAGCAGATTTAGAGAGGTCTCTAAGAAGCAAAAAAGGATGGCAGAGTCTGGTGAAAAGAGGTGTCCACACCCTCAGGAAGCTACAGTATCAGGTGCATCAAATGACCGGCCAAAATATCTCAACTTACAACATTTGGTACATTATTGTAACATGTTTGATATGGCTTTCATGTTTTCAGTTGTGCTATGTGGATCCTGGAATTGCTGGTTTAGAAGAAATGGAGCAGCTAAAGACTATTGATAGTATCCTGGTCAGTCTCTAGAACACTGGTAAGTACAACGAGTAATCGTATCTTTCTTCGATCACGTGCCAAAAGCTTTGAAATATACAGTTGGCAATCTGAATCCTTGCGCATGTTTATCCATTATTCATACAACGCACTAGGTAAAATACCGATTATCTTTATGGAAAGCTTTTGCTGATGAATGGAGGGTTGAAGTAAATTTGGTACTCGGATTTATGTTAAAGCTGATAATTATCATATTTTGCTCGATGTCATCATCAGTTTTGGACATTTTATTTCTCGTTACTTTGCTGTTCTACATTACATAATACAATGATACCACTACTCTGGTGAATGAACCTGGCAAAATTGATCGTATGAGCATATCTGTTTGTCATGATACTAATTCTTGAACTGTTTATTGCCATACAAATACACTTTCCTTAAAGTGAGGCTGGCTGATTCTCTGTTGTTATTTACGGGATCTCTGAAGCAGCCTTGCTGATAGCATATTGCTTCTTCCAGACGGTTCTTGCATCTGACTCTGTGATGTGCGGGAGCCGAGCTGCAGTAGACAAATGTTCTGGGAGACCTCGCAATCAGTTCAACTGAAGTGGACAAATGTGTCTTAATGTGTACTATATTCTGCGGATATTATGCTTGGACTCCAAATGGTTAACCTTTTGTAATGCATCTGATGCGCGCACTGCAGTGACTAGAATATTTACTTGAGCATTGCATTAGATACGAGTTGGAACTGGTTATGGTTGCAATCGGCACTATAAGGTCGTCTCCAGTAGTTAGAGATAACTTTGTCTCTAACATACGTTATATCATCTTTAGAGACAATATCTCTAATAGATAATCTTTAATATACTCACCAACATTTATATTTTATAATTTTTTTTTGGAAACGGATCTACATGTCAACTAAAGTAGATTAATGTATCATATCTTGTTTCGCGTGCACATCAGTCTCTTCAGGAAAAGATGACCTGACGAGTGACGACTTATGCTCTCTCTCCTCCCCCCTCTTTTTCACGTAGAATTTTGTTGACGTGGCATAACTAAGAGACGATAATAAATATACTATTGGAAATACCCTAAGTAGCCTAATCAAAATGTCTGAAACTGGTCGGTTCATCTGATTTCCTTGACATATTCTTGTTGATTTTGTACTTGTTCATGAAATTATGTATATCTTTTGACGGTATTCTTTGTAAACAACTATTTTAGGAGAAGCAGAATGTTTTAATGTGACTTGGGCAGTTATATGTTCTCCCGAATCTGTCTTGTCTGGTTTTTTTTTAAACAATACTATCTCGTCCATCTTTGTTCTACTCCCATCCTTTCTTTTTGGGTGGTTCACATTCCCTCTCCTTATCTGAAAATACCTTAATTCTAATGTGCCGCTTTTATCAAGGCTGGTCAACAAAATCGCACTATTTGGTATTGTCACGTTGTCATTTTTCACCAAATTGCACATCCGGGAGTAAACTTTGTTATTGTCAAGAGTATAATTTAATATTCTTGTCATAGTGACTTAATACAGTTTTCAGTGTAGTGAATGAACAGTTTGCTTATCCATTTTGAACAGTACTACAGTGGTTCATATTCGGATTCGTTGAAAGTCTATTTTCACAATCAACCAGCATTTCATTTGTGGTGTCTGTATTTCGTTCGAATTAGAGCATCCACATTTGGGCAACAAGAGAGGGACCTAAGGGTGATGTGGCCCCTTGGGGTTGCCCCCATACATCGCAAACGTCGTCCACAAGCGAAAAATGCAAGGATCGGAAGGACCGGGCCTCAAGCCCGTGATCTGGTGTCGGCTAAGTTGCGGAGAGAGAGAGGGGGAGGGGGGGAATGATATTTTGTTAAGCTGTGGCCCCACCTTAGTATCTAGATATGTTGCTTACATTGCAGAAAATAGTACTAAATCACATCACATGACTTTATAACCCATATGAGTCCTATACATTAGAGATGCCCTTAAACCAATAAAAACAAATAACAATGGCAATAAATGGATGCCAACATGACTCTAGCTGAATTCGATCGACCATGTCATCTGGTTGGTGTGTCAAATACACCCCCAGCATAAGATAATGCGAGCAGGTACTCATGTCATTAGATCGTGAAGCATACGCACATCTAATTCGGAATAATTGTACTATGTAGACCAGGTTTTGTTCTTAGCTTACCCTCCAAAAAAATGAATTTGGTCCGTAGCACAGCAACATAAAGTACCGCTCACCGCTCTTTTTTTAGTGGTCGTTTTAGGCTTCTTAGCTTCATGCATACGGAAGAAACAAAAGTTAATGCCTTGTTTTTTTTTGGGAAAAAGAATATATTTTGATATACTAAATCAACATCTATTTTGAATTGGAAGTAGCACATGTCTGTGTTTAATCAGAAAATGACTAGTTCTCCTTAAAAGAACCGGCGAATTAGTTGCAAGTCGATTCTATCAGTACGTAATGTGCGTTTGCACTAAATTTTGACAAGGATCTTATTTATGCTTGACAACCGTATTTAGCAGCGAATTAGTGTTATCCGGCAGCAGATAATGATGTTTAACAATAGTGTGTGATGCTGATACCAATAGGAGAGAGAAGACCTTAGTATCGGCCGAAAACCTACACTCCAGATTTGAAGATGCTCTTACGTGTAGTAGGATAACATACGTAACATACAGGGAGACACACGGCATACAGGGAGATTTCTAACCTCTCTTTCTCGCACCGCACCGCACCGCTCATCTCCCTCTGTCTGTCTCTCTCTCTCTCTCGTCTCCTGCCGCGGCAGGCAATGGCCAACGACGGCGACACGCGCGGCCTCGAGGCGCAGGCGGCGGCGGCGGCCGAGGCGGCGCGGGAGCTGCGGGAGGCGGCAGCCGCCCTCACCGCGCGCCGCGCCGCCAACGAGGACGCGTTGCGGCGGCGCGCGACGGCGCTGGACGGGGACCTACGCCGCCTCCAGGGCTCGCTCACCACCCTCGACCCCTCCACGCTCGACAAGGTCCGCCCCTTCCCTCCTCCCCTCTTCTCCGGCCTTGATTCGAATTCGATCTCTCTCGCTCCCTCATCTCTTCGTGCGGTGGCTTGGATTCAAACATGCAAGCTCCGGTAGATCGCGATTACCTTGCGAAGCAAAAGGCTGGGTGCTTTTATGCTTATTTTTATGCATTCCTGCTTCATGCCTGCACCTAGAGATGTGGGCCGGGTGTAGACGACATCAAAATCTGCGCACCCATCCGACCGTGTGCGTCGACTGAATTTGTTGCGATATCTCCATGGAGATGTCCGGAATTAGGTATTTCTTATTGGTTCATGAGGGTACGAATTTGAGGTGTGTGCTTCGAGATTCTGGATTGCTGTATGCTGGCAGATGATTTAATCTCAATACAGCTTGGGTCGGTTTGCGAATTAGAATTAGATTTCATCACAATCCTGACCCCCATCATTGGTAGCAAACCAAATGCTTGCCAAATTCGGGCGACACTACCAAAATTTGGTAAGGCAAGCGATGGCAACAATTGGCAGCAAACCAAACAGCCCCTTAGTTGCAATTTGGCCTCTCGCTGAGTACTTGGAGGATCTTTTCTATCAGTTCACAAGCTTGAGTAATGAGTACTATGGATTGGTCATGTGCTTATGGACTAACACCTTGCAACGCTTGAGCCCTATCGTTGCTAAGCCCAAAAGGTTTAACCTGAACCTAGATGATTACTCCATACGCTAGCCAAACATAATCTCCAAAGTCTCACATGTATTCCTTTAGCATTCAGAAAATTTCCTTTGCTTCTAAATTGTTGTAAGAATCACCATCTGCAATTCCCAATATATTGCACTTCTTATTTTTCAGACTTTTCCTTTTCTTTTTCCGTTTGCACTTTTTTGCTAATATGTTTTCTTCTATACTTTTATCTGCTGTGGAAGTGTTCTCATTTTGCCATTTGTACTTCCTTGTCATATGTGCAGGTTGAGGAGGAACTGGAGCGTGCCAGGGTAGCAATATCAGATAGTGATGTGGCTGCATTTCTCCCAAGCAAGGGAAATGGTTTGCTATGTTTTGTTTCATCCCCCCCCCCCTCTGTTTCAGGCTGAATTTTAGTTGTTATTTATGGGTTATGATTTAAATATACCTTTTCTGAATTTTTAGGGAAATTCCTTAAGATGTTTCTTGGCCCTGTGAATGTGGGGGTGGCAAGGAAGGAAGATAAGCTCAAAGTGAAGGATGAGTACAATAATTATAGGGTGAACTTCTCAATTCACATGTTTCTTCGATGCTTTTCCTTTACAGCATTATCTGGTTCATATGATATCATGAACAGAACTAATCAAATTATCTGCTTAAATAATTGATTATTCTAGCGCGATGACTTATGCATTTAAATTTCTAATGATTGCTCCAATTGGTAGAGCATCAGTTTTGGTTTGTGATAGCCACTATGAGAAATGCTCATGTATCATACATCACTGCTAACTTGCCACTGCTTACAAAATTTTAAACCAAATTCAAATTATCGAGATTAAGCATGGTGTATGTTCAAACTTAGAAAGTCATACAAAATAAAACCTCAAACCTGTTTTGCATGTGATATGGTTAGATTAGTTAATACGGAAACACGTCATGCTGGACTGTACACGGGTAATTATGTTGCAAGTATTGTAAAGTAGTTTTTCCATGTTGAATTCAAATAATACTTTATAATTGAGTTAGTAGCTGAACTGATGTTGTATACTTGCTAAAATTTTCAGTCTTGTAAAATTTAAGCCTTGCCTGACAAACTTGATGGTTTAACCTTTGTATTGGCAGGATAGGGCTGCCAATATGTTTCTATTGTTTCCATCCACTCTCCTCCTACTGAGATGGTGGATATGGGATGGATGCCTTCCAGCATTGGCAGTTCAGGTGTACCAGGTATTTTGTTGAGCACTGTGATACACCCTGAATATATTTACTCTTCTCATCACTCATTGTCCAATAGAAACGATCTAAAGAGTGTCTTTCCACTTTACAGGCTTGGCTATTATTCCTCTACACAAGTTTTGCTTTGCGGGAGAATGTTTTGATTGTAAATGGAAGTGACATTCGCCCTTGGTAAGGATCCAAAATTTCATTGCTTAAGATATGGAAATTGTCAACTGTAGCATTCAAGCAATTGATTGCAAATTAATGCCCATTTTTAACGCATGGCCAGTCAAATGTGCTCAAATTTAACCAACTGTTGGTTAATTTATTGGTATTTGAAAGATCTGGCATCAACACATCTCCATTTTCTTGCGTAGAACCCATGTTTAGTTTGTTCTCTCAATCTTGCAAAATCAATCTTTTACAAAGCATGGTCTTTTTTATCATAATGCTCTACTATATTTTCAGGTGGATATACCACCACTATCTAGCAATGCTAATGGCTCTTGTTAGCCTTACATGGGAGATAAAGGGACAGCCTGATTGTTCCAGCAAGCAGGTATATGATCTTTTTTTTTCAGAGGAAGCAGGTATGTCGCTTTGGCATCACTCCCAAATCTTTGAACACTGAACTCAAACTATGACCTTTTTGCAGAGAGGGGTACAACTTTTCCTGCGGTGGGCAATCATGCAAGGAATTGCAATGCATCTACAGAATAGGTACCAGCGTCAAAGATTACGCACTCGAATAGCTCTAGGAAAGGTAATGTCCTGTCTTGATTCAAGAAAGTAATCGATGCCTACTCTTCAGTGTTGAAATTTTGTTATCTGAATCCCAAGAAAAAATATATCTTATGATGTATTCCGTAACAAGATTCTAACCAGTATCAACTGCAAATGGTCCTGTATGTAATGACACTAGATGCATGGAGATCTTTAGTTGGTGCTTATGAAATCAATTCAATTCATTTGTTATTTGTTCTGAGGTTTACATTTTAGCTAGGAGTTGGAGACATCGCTGGTACTAATAACAAAGATAAGAGTTGGGACCTTTCTTAACAAAAATCTTATGGGCAATGCTTGTTTGTACAACTCGGAGAACTGTTAAATCAATGTTTTCTCTTGTCATCATCTATATACCTTTCACAAGGTCAACCTAACTTTTGTCGCAATTAAGATGTATCTAATAACACTAAAGAGTAATTTGTCATTTGCCTCATTTTTATTTATTCTGTTGCCCTTGACTACTTGCAGGCTAAAAGAATGGATGTTGTCGCTGGAGAAACAGCTGGTGTGGAAGGGCAGCTCTTGCTGCTTTATCCTGTCCTCTTTATATTACAGGTATGTGGCATGTGAGCTCAAAGCATGGCAGTTCCTAGTTGTTAGTACTCTTAACCCCTCCAGAATGGCGTCTCATGTCGTTGGTTCTTGATACTTCAATTGCATGTTTTTTTAACACGTATATCTTTTCCTTACTGGAATTAATCCTTTGAATCATGAACACTAGCACAAAGAAGGCTAGTTGGCCACTATATCCTTTCTATGTTGCACTAATGCACTTCGTCTTGGATACTCCATGCTTTCAGGGTTTTGAAGCATATGTTGGAGTATTGCTTCTTCAGACGGCTTTGCACGGGCTCGCCTCCGAATGGCAGGCAAGAATTAAGTCAATAGTTTTCACAATTCGTAGCTGAGTATCAGGTCTTCATAATTAAGGATTAGATTATGCTCTTGTTCTCGATCGAGTTTATTGTTGTTTGGCTTTTTGTTCAGTCCTTACACAAAATGCCTTTCCCAGAGATTTGAAAAAAGGATTAAAAATTTTAAGGCGGTGATGAAGCTATAGGTCAAACTGTCTGAAATGGATGATATCATCCTTGAGAGGCCAGTTGTCCTGAACTGACTTTTACACTGTCGTTTTCCACTTTGCCAGGTTGTAGTTTGTGGGATCTTGCTAGTGGTTATGGCAGTTGGCAACTTTATCAACACGGTGGAGACTTTGATCTTAAAACTGAGGTTCAAAGCAAAGATGAAGAGAGCAAAGAGCAGGCAGGATCTTGGTCACAGTGGTCAAAATCGCCCACATCAAAATTGACAAAAGCGTCATAATCCAGAATGATCACTCCATGCCTGGAAACAACAATGTTGACACCCATCTCTTTTGTAAATCCTTTAATCCGTAAACCATTTTTGGCTGCTCGTGATTTTCTGTTTTGGTAATTGGTTCCATAACATTGAAGTTCATGCAATGTTCAGTGCACGGTACGACGGCTGCAACAATGATTTCTCTTTTCCTCAGATGAAAATGTAAGTTTATGTAATCTATGTATTAGCTGTTGCTTGTCCAACACTTTTGAGAAAGATAATGTACTCAGCCTTAGACATGTTTAATGTTCTCAGACTTGTTTAGAGCTAATGGCATCGGTATTAATACCCTTAATGAATAGAACTCAGAATCCTGTTGTCATGAGTTCCCTTTCTGCCTTCTGCCGGTGGAAGTGCTCTCGTGCCAAGCAATATGTGATGTACTAGAAAACTACTCCTAGTGTGGTAGAAATTATTATTATTATTATTATTTAAATCTGGGATTTTACCTCATCTGGTCTATATTAAAGAAAAAGAAGCATCTTACATCTGAAGACGTCCACGGGAGCAACGCTCGAACTGTAGCGGACTGGGAGCCTAAAGCTCCCATGTGCCACTGTGTCTCTGCACAGTTCTTCAACAACAAATGTGCCTCCTGCACAGTCTGGTGAGACAACCAATGCTGAGTCCAAGACTCGAGTCCGGGCGTGCTGTGCGGTCGACACCGCCTCAAGCCAAGCGAGCAAGCTCGCTTCCTCTAGACATTATTGTTACATGAAATTTTAAACTCATAGCAGTTTGCTCTACCGCACCTCTCTAAATGAATTAACTCATCTGTGTTCTTGCAAATTCTGGTTGGTCTTTAATTAATTAGTACTCCTACTGCTAACCCAAAAGAATTTGAAGCTCGTAATGGTCAGCCCCCTTTCTAGTTGGTAGTAGGTGGAAATGCAGCTGAGGTGCAATTTACTCTCCTGTTGACTCTTGATTTCCACTTGTCTCCTAATTGATCTTCCATTCTGCGTAGGCCAGCCTGTGTCCAGGTCCTCCAGGAAACTCCCTTGCTACCAGCTAACTAAATGACCAAAATCCTTTGCAACCTGCCAATTATGGAGAGCTTCACTTCAGACAATGCAAAAGCCATAGAAATCACTAGATCGCTATGATTGCAGTAGCTGTTGTTGGGCTATTACTCAATTCTTTCAACAATTATTTCCAATCATATGTGTGCCGTCCAAAAACTGCTCCTGCTTTCGGTCTCCGTCACGATTGAATCATTGGAACTCTGATTCCTGTGGAACTGATTCTGTCCATGAGCTGAAAACTGAGACGATAATATCCAGAGACAGAAATTGCGCCGTTACGAAAGAGAACACAGATCTATATTTACATTTCACTCTAGTCCTTTTCCAATTTCTTCCAAATACTCGACGATTTTCTTAACGGTTTCCTACTCCTAGACTAACAAGAACAGGCAATCCAATTACCAATAATAAATCACACAACAAAGAAGCTAGCTAAACATCTAAAGAAATGGAGAAAAATCGTCCAATCCATCTCTCATGTGAAGTCCGAGTCGTGCAACTTATGATCACCGCCGGCAATGCTAACGGACCTCGCCGCCTTCTCCGCAATGGCCGCCCGCACCTGCGCCATCGTCGGCCGGAGGCCCGGCTGCGCCGCGACGCACTCGACGGCGATCCTCGCCACGTCACTGGCCTCCGCCACGTCATACCCCTCCCCTAGCCTACGGTCCACGAGCCCCTCCACACCCTCCGTCCTGACACGCGGCAGTATCATGGCCGTCAGGTACTCGCTGCCGTCCGACCCTGATCCGGCGGCCGGCGAGCCCGTGATGGCCTCGAGCAGCAGCACCCCGAAGCTGTACACGTCGGACTTCTTGGACACGATGCCGGTGCGGAGGAAGAACGGGTCGGTGTACCCCGGCGAGCCCACGGCCGCCCTCGTGGGCGCGACGGCGGCGGAGAACCCCTCGCACGCCGAGCCCAGGTCGCAGAGGCGCGCGGCGAGGCCGCGGGCGCCGTCGAGGAGCACGTTGGACGCCGACACGTCGCCGTGCACGACGGGGGGCGCGCCGCCGGGGGCGTCGTGGAGGTGTTCCAGCGCGTCGGCGACGTCGTGGACGACGCGCATGCGATGGGCCCAGGACAGAGGGGGCGTGGCGCCGTGGAGGCGGTCGGCGAGGGTGCCGCCGGAGAGGTACTCGAGGACCAGTGCACCTCCCTCCTCTGCAATAACAAAATTTGGCAAGAGAGGCAAGTGAGTATTAATTACCATGGTTACGTGAAGTAAAAGATGCACTGTGAAAAAGAGGAGCATGCATGGTAAATATTACTCGTTAGCTTGCGATTTCTACAACTACAAGCATGTGTACTGTGTAGTTATGAACTGTATGCGAAGTTGTGACGACAGCGACCAACCTGCCTGCAACTTCTTCGGTCTGACGAAATAGTTGGAATTGAAGTTAACAACGCACTGGTCGCTACCGTACTGGAAATCAGTAGCCGGCTACAGTGAGGTGACGTTGCTCTCGTTTGGCAGAATCTTTTTTTTATTTGACCCGTGGCGCCATACAAATGAAAAAATAGCCTCTTTGCTATCGTTTTTTTTGTGAAAATAGACTCTGGACGAGCGCGAAAAGGCCACCTCCCGCAGTCACCGAGCACGGCAAGTGAGGACGAGCGGAACCGGGCATTGCGCGTGGCGGAGCGCGAAAGGGCCACCTTCCGCTGTGGAGGAGCACGGAAGGCTCCTTCCATGGTCACTGGGCGTGGAAGGTGGCCAGCGCTTCCGCGGCCGCCGCTCATTGGCGTGTGGGGAGGAATGTCCGTGTACCTTCCGCGGTTACCGAGCGTGAAAGAGCCACGTGTCGACTTCATGTTGATTCCGCGGTCGTTTGGGGTTTAGTTTTGTAAAAAACATGGTAATAGAGCTATTTTTGTATTTTTCATAGTGTCACGGGACCAAATAAAAAAAAAATCCGTTTGGCAGGCAGTAAGTCGACATCACGCGCGCAATTCATTATTTTTCCCCGTACGCATGCAAGTTTATTCGACCTTGAAAATGCTTTGGAATCCTCTAGCTGTATCAACATTTATAGGCTTTCTATAAAAAGTTGGGTTTCTAAAAAAAAAAGCTTTGGAATCGTACTATACACTCGTTAACAAAGTCAATATCTATTTCAGATTAGCTTAGTATGTGTGCCCTAATCAGTAACAATAGCTGCTTAATTAGTCACAGTTGCTGCTTAATTATCTCTACCACGAATGAAACTGATCGAGATAAGATTAATTTAATTTTAAGAAAAGGAACAATAAAGCTAAGTAAATAAACTACAGGTGGTGTAAGAACGTGAAAAAGAAGGAACACAAAAGTTTCTTTAACCACAAGAAGTAACGTAAGCGTAGAGTCAAAGGCTCAAATTAAGCTTCAACAGTCTTTAAAAAAAAGCTTCAACGATACTGATTACTGAATAAATTACTCCAGGCAGAAGAAAAAAAGAGGAAGAAAAGAAAAACACTACAGGCGGAGGAGGAGCTAGTAAAGTTAGACGACGTGTGTGTACCGTGGTCGTCGGAGTAGGCGAGGAGGGCGACGATGTGCGGGTGGCGGAGGCGGCGGAGCAGGTCGAGCTCCTGCCGGAACGCGCGCAGCAGCCGCTCGCCCCCGAACCAGCGGTGCACCTTCACCGCCGCCGGCGACCCGTCCCGGAGCCTCGCCAGGTAGACCGTGCTGGAGCCGCCCCGCCCCACCACCGCCGACTCGTCGAAGCCGCCGGTGAGGGCCTCCACCTCCCGCCACGTCAGCCTCCGAGTCCGAGGTGCCTCCTTGGCTGCCGGTATCTTGGGCGGCGCCAATAAGGTCGGTTCTTGCCGAGGCGGTGGTGGTCGTACTGCCGCCTCGGGGTCGGCGTCAGGTGTGGTGGTCCGGCGGAGGCCGGCGAGGAGGTGGCGGAGGAGGAGGAAGGAGATGACGGCGGAGGAGAGGAGGAGGAGGCAGAATAAGAGGACGGCGAGGGCCATGGCGACGTCCATGGCGCGCTCGCTCGCGGTTGTTCTGGTTGGTGTACGTGTGAGTTGTGACGGAAGCAGGTGAGCTGAGCTTGGCTTGGCTGCTTTGAGTTGAGTGTGGGGGAAATGGAAGAGTGCAGGGCCGGTATTTTGTCATGCCTGTATAAATATGGCAAGTAGGAGTATATACTGGTTAAGCACTTAAGCAGAGTTTAATATAGGCAGGCAGGGCTTAGGCATCTTCAATAGTGATCAACTTAGTCGTCTGTCACTTAAAAGTCTAGTTATTTTATATAAGAGACAAACTGGATACGCAAACTATCGCAAATTGTGAGTGTGTAAGAAAAGCAGTTGTGTTGAGAATGAATGATTTTATAGATAATTTGTTGGAGATGTTGCCTCTAAGGTTGTCTGTAAATGAGTTAAAGGCTTTAGAGACAACCTAAGAGATAAATTATTGTATATGCCTTTAAAAACTTGATGGTCCATAGTGGTTTCCTGTATTTTGCTCCTCACTGAACATTAAGCCTTTCTCAAGGATCTTATTACTAAGAGGAATAAGGCCCGTTTGGAACGACAACGCATTTTTCTTATTGGCACCGTCTCCATGTTTGCACTTCGACTATTTATCTACTCCCTCTGATTCACAAAAAACAAGTCGTTTTGGAATGTGTATAATCAAACTTTGGAAACTTTGGCTATCAATGTGTTTTTAAATATTTAGATTTGATATATGAAAATCATGTGTGTAGATTCGTCTCGGAAAATACTTTCATAATATTATAATTTTCTTAGTTTTTACAAATAATTACAATATTGTCGAAGTTGCAATTTAGGGACCGTGTCGATGTATAAGGCGACTTGTTTTTTTTTTAACTGGAGGGAGTATTTATGATGATCTATTAATAATAACTAAACGAGTGGTCCGCGCAATTGTATGACTAGTCTAACTGTACTTTTTATTTATGTTTACGTATCTATTCTGATTATGGTTTAGAGTTAGAACATTCATGTTTTTACTTGAGATGTTTTTTAATGACAATGGATATATTATTTATACGAATATTGTTACTCCTTTTGGCAACAAATTCTTTCTATTGTCATTAGCAGAGTAATTTTTTTTGACAAATAGTTTTTTTTAAAAAAAAGGCACTAATCAAGCCAATTTGGTTATACTAAATTAAGGGCCAGGTGATTAGGTTATACTAAGTTAAGGTCTGGATGTTTTTCCTTTTGTAAGAATTTATAGAATATATGGATCGTAGGTATAAACGGTGTAAGAGCATGTATAATGATGCGACGTCAGCTATCTGTAAGCCTTAGACACGTAGGATACGAGATGATGTGGAGGAGAAAGGAGGTGTATAAAGAATTGAGTCATCTCTCATGCAGTAATCGACTGTAACACGAGAAACAAGACACATTGTACATGAAGGAGTTGTCTATATATATATGTAAAGAGATAATTCATTGTAGAAGTTGTCTTAGTGGTGCCTTTAGATAACATAAAGGATACTATAGACAACGATTGCCTATACTATTGTACGTACCCAAAAGATAACAAAACTTGATCCTCTTTTTGCCAGTGCTATTTGTCCAACTTTTTTAAAAGGAAAATGTTTACGTAAGTACGATCGATATTTTTAAGTTTTGGGAGTGCGTAAAGACGCCTGTAAGGAATTAAAGAGCGTTTACACATGCATATCGTAGTTCAATTCCCCGTAAGTAATTAGCGATTTTAAATTGCGATTTGCGAAGGTTGAACACTGCTTAAAAAAATACTCCATACTACACGAATTTTGGAGTTCTTAGCTCGAGCTTTCATGGGGAAGACAGCTTGCCAGCAGTTTATTAATGAATTATATAATTAATTAATTAATAGAGAAATGTTGATAAAAACGACAAGTATAGTTTTTTTTTTCCAAATCAAAGAAACATGGTTAAACTGTATCTATTTTGAAGTGGAGATAGTATCAAGTATGTAGGGAGTACTTGTCAATCGAAAAAATGTATATCAAGTAGGAGAACAGTACGGACCTGCAGTGGCAACAACAACCAAGCTAGCTAACAACCGTTCAGCAAGGTCTGAAAAAAAGGTTCAGTAGGAATTTTCTTGGCAACAACAGCCAAGCTAGCTAACAAGCGTTCAGCAAGGTCTGAAAAAATGGTTCAGTAGGAATTTTCTGTATCGAGTATTCAGTTACTATTTAATTTGGTGAACAATATTAGTAATAATTTATAAACTTCATGCTTCCTTAAGTTCAAATTGATTAGCTAGGGAGTGCGGTACAATTCATTAGGAGAGCGGTAAACATCAAAGAGTACTCCATCTGTTCAAGAATATATAATATTTTAGACATCGACACGGTCTCTAATATGTAACTTTGACCACTGCTTTTTATACTTAATATGATCATAAAAATATAAAATTTATTATATTATGAAAATATTTTTCATTACTAATCTAATGATATTATTTTCACATAACCAATCTAAATAGTATTATATATATTAGTGATCAAAGTTAAAGAAATTTAACTACACGTTATCTAAAACGTTATATATTTCTGAACGAGCGCGCACTTCTTTTAAAAAAAATTCTTTTCTTTTGAGGGAAAACATCAACACTGTTGAAGCTGTACATTTCCTTACAGGTAGCTAGAGATCGATGTGACATGCAGCTCACTATTAGCAGCTAGGCCAACGGATCGATTTGGCAAGTACACATACGTACGTACACCAATGTAATTTTAATAGTGCTGTATTGTTACGTTGTCAGAGTAGATGAACCTATTTCTCAAGTACCGGCAGGCCATTTCGATCTTTTCATCCAATGGATGGATGGATGGATGGGTCTACGTACTCACTGAGACAATAACTTAAGTACTCTTAATTACGTACGCGTAGTAAGTAGGAGTAGTAACTAAAGTGGTTAAGTACTATTAACGAACTACAGTTATGAGAGACAGAAAACGAACAAATTAACGAACTACGTACCAGCTAGTGCGTGTACCTTTGGCCGTGTCAGTGAGGCAAGGCCGTGTCAGTGATCGATGAGGTCCAGCGCAAACTCATCACAATTAAAACCCAACAATTATATTCTTGTCCTAGAGCAGCTAAAGTTGTTCTATGATGCATAAGGCATTCTAGCTGGTTTGGCACTTTGGGTTGTACGTATATACGTCTCCTCATCTTTACATGCATCCAAAACAATCCATGCAAGGCTAGGTTGGATTTTTTGGACTTGTCAGGCTTGCCGCTAGCTTTGCGGCTTCATGTTCGCATGTGTAGATAGGAGCGGAACCATTAATTGAAGCTCGTAGAGGTGCATAGGTGACCAGGTCCAATTTCGTTTTTTTCACTGATATAGTCCATGTAAATCGAGATACGAACACCCTTAATCCAAATGAAAGCACAACCGACTGGCCCAAAACGCAGGCTTCTGACCTCCTGTGGTCCCGTTGCTCTCAGTTTCGCAGTTGGGCCCAGGACGACACCTAATTCGGACCAGAATGGACAGCCCATTCTATATGAGCGAGGTCCAAAAGCCCGGCAAGCCAAGCTACACCCACAAAGTCACGAAGCCAACGTGTGGCAGCCACACACAGAATTTTTTTTTAAAATAATCTATTTTTTATTCGGAAATACAGAAATAATACCGCTTAATTTTTTTTTACTGAAATAATCTCTAGTCGCCGTGCGGTTGGGCGACTTCTTGATCAAGTCGCCAACCAAGGGCGGCATTGAAGGTTTCGAGGCATAGTCGCCATACCGTACGGCGACTTAAGGTCGCCGCCATACCGTATGGCGACATGGTGGCAAATAATCAAGTCGCCATACTGGTATGGCGACTTGGGCGGTTATAAAATCATCACATGGCCAACCGTCGCCATTCCAAATACAAATCGGCAGAGAAAAGAGGAGAGGAGAGGAGAGAGAGGAGAAAGAGAGGAAAAAAGAGGAGGAGAAGGAAAGAGGAGGGGAAGAAAAGGAGAAGAGGAGGGGAAGAAGAGGAGCGTGAGGTCGGTAAGTTTTGATATTACTTTGTATAAGTTTTTTTCTAAACCATGGTAGGTTAGCAATCAACTTTATGTGTAATGACATATTGTTAGCAAATATCTAGAGATGGCATAATTAGTTAGTAACCATGGTGCGTTAGCAAATGTTGAGAGATAACATGAAGGAAAAATGAGTTAGTAAAAATAAATTTAGTTGTACTATTCTCGTCTTTGTGCTAATTGCGTATATGTTACTTTTCTAAATGCTAGTTTATAGAATGATAAACATGTCGATAACGCGTGCATTCGCAAATGCTAGTTTATAGAATGTTAAATACACGATACATGGTTCAAACACGAGGATTATCAAACATGTCAAATTTTAGTTGTATTGTTATGCGTCTTTGCGCTAATTGCGCATTTGCTAGATGAATGATAACATGTTACTTTTAGAAATGCTAGTTTATAAAATGATAAACATGTCGATAACTCATGCATTCGCAAATACTAGTTTATAGAATGGTAAATACGCGATACATGGTTCCAAACACGAGGATTATCAAACATGTGAAATTTTGTTTTTTTCTCCGAAAGCTTCACGCATTATAAATACGCATAGTAACGATGATGTAATAAATATCTCGCAATCCATAGCGATCGGTATAGGCGTTAACGTAATATAGCCTTTCAGAGGAAAAATTGTGTCATTGTGTTGGGGCAAAGTGTTTAGGTGGCACTACTGAACATATCAAATATGATTTATTTCCCATTGGAATATAATTTAAATGCGTAAGTAATATGAATGCTTTTAATTTCTTAATTTGCGGTATGGCTCAAGACCCCGGTGGTTCGGATTGGCATTTGATGCGCTAGACCGGTTCGCCGACGTCTTGACCGCCATGAAAGCCGTCGGTGCCGCATCCGGTTGGCGGGCGTGACGCGGGTGAGTTGGGGTGGTTCAGACGCGACACCCCGACGGGCTTGGAGACTAGACCCACGCTGGTAGAGAGGTTTGTCCGTAAACTTTGTAACTTTTTTGTGTCGTATCGCGACTTTGTACTTACGTCTTCGTGCTTTGTAGGCCGAGCTGCTCGGTCTTCTACCGCCAGACGGATGGTTGAGGCCACCGAAGAGGACGGCGGTCCGTCGCCGACGACGATGGGGAGGTTCAGCGGTCCGGAGCGGTCACGACGCTTCCGCTCGACCGGCCGCTCTGACCGCCTGGTGGACCGTTATGCCCGAGACGACACCTTCCACCTCCTTTCGGGAGATGGCCCCGACTCGGAGGATGTCGCGATGTCGCTCGGCTTGCCTATCGCGAGCGGCCGCATTCTCACGGACGCGGTGTGGATCGCGCGACGCCTGTTGGCGTGTTTGAGTATGCTTGGGGCGGAGGTCGCACCTCCGTGCCGACTTCTGAGCGGCAATGATGGTGCGCCCTGCGGTGGCTTTCGCAGCCCGGGTAAGTATAGTACCTATTTTCGCCGGGGTTAGCGATTCATTAAGGCCTAGCCATATGACGGGCTTACTAATTATTCGTTTACTGCAGAGGTCGAGCGGATGGTCCCACACCCCACCGTCGACTGTGTTTCGCGACACCGAGGCGATCTGTTGTGGTCGGTACCGGTGATCTTGCTTACAGCAGCCCACGGTGACTCCGCTGACGCCCGCCTCGTGGGTACGCGAGGGCTATCGCGACGGCCGATCCCGGACAGATCGGCATTGTCGCGAGGTCACGCGCGACGAGCTAGTGCGCTTTGTTCGTCGGGCCCTCTGGCGGCGAGGCGATGCGTGGCCCTCGACGTCATGCAAAGACGGCGAGAGGAGGTGGCCTCGTCGGTGAGAGAGGTGGGCTCGTCGGTCCGGAGGTGGCCTCGTCGGTGCATAGGTCGAGGACGCCGTGTCCTCAAATTTCACTCAAGAAGCTCGGGAGGGCACGCCCACGCAGCCGCTTGCGCCGAAGGCCTTCGCGTCCCGTTGCTCTCACGCCGCCGCCTCTGTTGCGCTGCGCTGGGCAGGCCGGAGGGTCCGGGTGGGCACGTGGTACACACCCCACCGCCACAAGATATTCTCACCCGACCCTCCGGACAAGACGGTGGGTATAGCATCCCGCAAGATGCCGCCCAACAAAAGGCGTTTTTCGCTCAAGTTGGCGATCGTCGATTTTTTGGTAGAGACTAACATTATTTGCCATGCAGGTACTTTTGTAGAGCCGGCAGGTGTCTTCTCCCCGCACGAGGACGTGCACGAGGACGTGGATCTTTACTTCGCGGAAGCACCCGGACGCGACGGACGGGTACGGTGAGCTGCACTGTCGACGTTCTTTCTGTTGAGCAGCTTAGCGGGCCTCCAGTGATCACACAGGTGGAGTCGACCCCCCTGGGACCACGGATCAGCAGGGCTCCTGAGCGCCTTTCCCTGTCTGGGCCCCGGACTAGGCACCCCGCGCTTCGGAAGCCCAAGCGGGGACGTCTTGCTGGGCGCGGACCGGGTGTGGGACGTGGCGACGATGGAGCGGGTGCTGCGGGTGGCGCAGCGGGTGGCCAGTAGGGGGTTTACGTCATTTGTGTTTACGTATTGTCTTTCGTAGGAACTATTACGTCATTTGTGTTTACGTATTGTCTTTTGTAGGAACTATTACATGGTTGTCTATGCATTCCATCTACCATTGTTATATAACTTGTATTTTGTGTTGACGTATTCTCCTTCAGAATCTACTATGATATGGTTGTCTATGCATTCCCTCTACCATAGTTCTATTACTTATTAATATATTAGTTTCGAATCGTTCGTGAAACGGTTGAGCGACTATGAACCGTTGGGCCTGTACTTATTGCCAAGTCATCCAACGGTTCAACGACTAGTCCACGTGTCGCTCAACCATTGGGCCAGCACTACTTGTTTGTTTAGCATGTCGACAAAGATAGTACGCCGATGGAGATTGATGACTTGATACGGCGAGAGGAGGAAGCTTTACAAGAGGATGGTAATAACTCTTCCGAGGAGGATTTAAGATCCCATCCCGCAGAATGGAAGAGGTGGACGTTGAGGGTCTTCTTTGTGCGACGAGCACGAATCACCGTGGGAGTACAATGGGACGGAGGTTCGCTTCGTGCAATGTTTGGCGACAAGGGATCACCGCAGATGCCATTAAGTCGGGCCTTGTCCATGCAACGGCCGTTTGTGTACTCAAATCCACCCAGAGCAATGACACCGTCAGATATGAAAGAAGTCGGTGTCCTTGGCGTGTGCACGCAAGGAGACCCAAGCACGAGACTCACCGGATTGTCTCGGCAGTGGAGCCGCACTCGCTTGCTCAAGAGTGTATTGTCAAGCATCGCAACCTCACATCCACCTTCATAGCCAATGTCATGTACGGAGAGATAGTGAAGAAGCGGACACGGAGGCCAAGCACATCATGGTGGCTATCGAGCGTAAATTCAAGTACAAGATTAGCTACTGTGAAGGCATGGCGTGCTAAGCGAAGGCTTTGGAAAGGAGGTTCGGTTCTTCGAGGCATCTTACGACAACCTTCCTCGTATGCTCCAGTCTTTGCAAGACAGAACCCGCACATACATTGTCAGGAAGGACCGGCCACCAAAAGACCACCGCAAGGTTTTATGGTCTTGCAGAGGGCCTTCTTAGCATTCGATCCTGCATCAATGCATTCGCACACATGTTGCCGTGATCTCGATGGATCGGGACATTTCTAATCGGGAAATACAAGGGCATGATCCTCGACAAAGAATTGGCGTTGATGGCAACAATCGATTCTACCCTTAGCCATCGCTTTCGTGGAAAGTGAGAACTACGACGGTGGTTGTGGTTCCTTCAAAGATCTGAAGATGGGAGTAGTTGGGGCGCCCCGATGTCCGCTTAATCCATGATCGCCACCGGGATGATGAAGGCCATCCGACAACTTCAACAAGACCCCAATGAGCCATTCCCTGCCGGACACGAGGAACAGATGGTGCATTCGCCATCCGGGGCCAACTTCTTCAAACAGCTCAGCAAAGAACCTTTGATGAAACTTTTCAAGAGGCTTGCCATGCGAACCAAAGAACGTAAATTTGATGCATTGTGGCGTATGTTGGACGAGCATACCAAGAAGCATGTCATCGAGAGAAACAAGCGCCCCTCATTCCCTGGGAGGCACAAATGAGCCCACACCATCAAGCGGGAGCTCAACCCTCCCCATTTGACGCGAGGACCTCGAGGGACATCGGGTGTTTCTCTCATTGGATTGAGGCCGAGCCATTGGAAAAGTGGTCCTTCTTGCACGACACGGACGGCGCAAGGTATGGCATAATGACCACTAACCTTGCAGAGGTGTACAACTGGTTATTAGGGGCCTCCGTTGTCGACCTCTTGTCGCTATTGTTGAAGGCGCTCGCATGGTACAATCGGATATTTCAGGAAAGACATGCAAATGCGGCACTTCATGCGCCCAACCCACGCACTTCTATTGCTCAAGATTAGTACATACATGCGAGCCAAGACCGAGAAGGCTCGATCGACACGGTCTTCGTAATGGGCAATCGGAGCATCGATTCGACGTGATCCTCCGAGACAGAGCCGGATTCGAACGGCTCGGTCTCTTGTTACCCATGAGGTATGCCTTGGAGACCATGTGAATGAACCTAGTCAGACATGCAACAAGCTAAAGCTTCTTCACAAGCCATGCTCTCATGTTCTCGCCACGTGGGGACGATCCGCATGGACCCATTTAACTTTGTATCCGAGTACTTCATGAAGGAAAAGGTTCAAGAGGTGTGGTGCGGCGAGCTAAGAGGCTTCGGGGTTGTCGGTAACTTCTCCACATTGGATATTGCAAATAGGACTTGGGTTCCAGATCTAGACCTATTGAGAGGGGAAGGGCCGTCGGCAGAGTCGTCGCGATTCGAACGATATGGACGAAGGGAAGCTGCAGCGGGTAGACGCGTTATATGCCGCCAGAAGGGCACACCGTCGAGAACTTGCAAGGCGTCACGACACGTAGGAACTTGTATTACATTTCCTACTCTGTTGTAACTTGTAGTTCAATCGAACTTTGGTTCTTGTAAGCAAATGCCTAACTAATTGTGTCGTAATTGTACTTTGGTTCTTGTAAGCAACTACCCAACCGCTAGTATGTTTTATCTTAATTCTATCGGATAATATGGAATAGCTTGGTTTTGAAACTCGTTCATACATTGCATATTTCTTCGATGCATATAACTTAAAGCACGCGACACATCAATACAACATGTCAACTCAATAAAAGGCAACCGCAATAACGCGTCCCACCATTTCGTTACATGCTTTAGGAGATTGAACATAAGGCAACCCACATAGAGTGTTCTCCACCGGGCGTCCTTATTACGTAAGGTTTCCGATGCGGTGTACTTACATCCATCATACAATCGCAGGACATGGACGACTTGACATACCAAATTGACATGTACAGATCCGCGACAAAGGCAAGGAAAGGCTCATCAATAAACCCGGCCACATAAACAGATCCGGCCGCCCGATCAGAATCCGTATCCACGACGTTAGTTATGAAGAAGTTAAATCCTTCTTACGATTCTCATTATACGGTGCACTTACATCATCGAATCGCAGGATATGGACGACTTGACATACCGACCCGACGTGGGCGATCCCGCGACAAGGGAAGGGAAGGCCGGCGAGGAGTTCAACGCCGAGCTAGCAAGAAAGGGAAAATGGCCCCGTCCACGCAGAGGAGTCGTCATTACGTAGTAGTACCCGTCATACCCTCTTGTTTTTATTATCCCCAAAGGCATGTATACTTATATGGTCCGGATGCTTCATCATGGTGTACCGTAGTAGTAGCGAGGATGACTAAAGCAATTACCCGAACCATCATGCCATGTCACTACGTAATGTGCTTCGTCATGGACTTTAATGTACTTCTCGTTCGTGTCTCCGCTAAGCCATGAAAGCAAGCCTATATTATTTCAGATTTCAATATCACTTACCTATCTACTTACCATTCATTACTATCTGAATCGTCCTCACAAAATTCTACGTAAATTTGACGACTACAACAATATACGACGATCACAAAATGTTATTATGAGTCCGACATATTTCGTACCCTTCATATTCTACTTAAAATAAGAAATGCACCAACCAACGTTGTCACCACACTTTTATCTTTACAAAAATAACATCATATAATACGATTTGCTAAATACAATACCTACAAAATGTAATATCTATTTTAACACAATTGTTCCAATTGGGTTTACATAATTGTGAGTTTAGGAGCTTAAATCGCCTAATCGGTTGGGCGATTTTAACTAAGTCGCCTAACGGTTGGGCGACTTGCACTAATGTCGCACATCCGTTTGGCGACTATACCCATGAGGCTCTAGTCGCCCAATGGGACTGGCGACTAGAGATTATTTCAAAAAAATTAAGCGGTATTATTTCAGATTCAAATAAAAATAGATTATTTACAAAAAAATTCGCCACACACACATCGCAACCACATTGCCTTATCCCAGTTGCGTCTTGCCTCTCACGTACATTCGCTCCTCGCCGTCTCCGCCTTGCTAGCTCGTCTCTCTACGCCGCTTGTCAGAGATCACTGGAGCCCCGGAGGCCTCGACCGCAGCCCACCGATCGTTGCGTCTCTTGGTCTTCGTTGCTTGTCGATCGCCTCGCCGAGCAAGGAGCAAGTCATGAATACGCATATGGCACCATTAATTTTCTCCCAATTCTTCTCATTTCTTTCAAGCAAATGGACTAAATTTGTGAGTTAGGGTTCTAATATGATGACCGTTGTTGATTTTTGTCAAATTGTGATGAGGACATCCCTACTACTACCACCTCTTCTACTCCAAGTGTGTATGAGGATGTTCATGAAGCACCAAAAGGTCTAATGACTCGAGCAAGAGCTAAAATACTACAACAACAGGTGACTTTGTTTCTTAATGTTTTTCCTTGTATTGATGAGAACATTATACTACCTTATGCCAATTTCTTGTGCATACTTAGATATGAGGAGGGAATCGAGGCCAACACACCGGAAGAGCACAAGGATATACTCCAAGAAGGAGTTTGGACAGTGCCATCAATCCTTTGGACTTAGCACATACAGTCACAGGAGAGCAAGACATGGGCATGCGAAAGGACTTAGCAAATACATCTCACGTGAGAACAAGACATGGGCATGCAAGCCAATAGATTGACTGAAACAGCCCTTAATTCGGGCATGCATTACTATGTAAGGTCCGAACCACATAATAAGTTGTTGAGTCTGAGAGACCGAATAGTAGGGTCTTCAGTCGATTTGATGGTTTGTAATCTGTTCGGTTTGTTTGACCGAACAGAACACCGCCGGCCCTAGGACTTTCTTGCGTGAGACATCAAGGGAGGCGCTTAAATACCACCGCTTCCTCTTGTAACAGGGGACCAGATATTTTTGATAATAGATTGTTTTGAGAGTTCTTTCATGGTGACCAATTCATCATGAGGGGAAATTGAGAGTTCGTCTAAATCAAGATCGTTCAACCTTTCCGCGGGAATTGGGAGCGCGATAGGGCTTTGCTTGGTGGTCGTGAAGTCCAGCGCGTGTGTTCTTGCGAATTAAAGAGTGTTCGTTCTTGCATTAGCAACGGAGGATCACTACGATTCGAGAGGCCCCACATGAGTATCTTGATCCTATGTCGAGAAGATCGGGCAATCCCGTATCATCTTGGTATCAGAGCGCGGTTGACTCGGTAGGATTACTTATCCCTAGATTAGATTGATTTTTATTTCTGTTCTTAATACCTAGAGCCCATAAACCGAAAATTGCAACACAAAAAATTCCAAACCCTAGTTTTTGCATCTGTTATTTTCTGTGAGTTTAGTTATGTTTTAATCCATTAGAATTTCTGTTTAGTGCTGATCGTAGTGTCCTTTTGCGTTGCTTAATCTTTGAGACTAGTCTTTGATAATTGCTTAGGGCTGTTTATTAAATTATTTGCACTCGCTGAAAATTAGAACTCGTGTGAGGGAACCTTAAACCCTAGTTTCGGCAAAAAAAAAAAGAAAAGAAAGACAAGCCATAAGTAAAACAAAACCGTGGCTGTGAAGTAAAAAAAAAATAAAGAAAGAAAAAATAAAGAAAAGAAGATATTGGCCAAAACTTAGGAAAAGGATAATCTTAGTTTATAAATTTTAGATTGTGTATTTAATTTCTTTGAGCAATCTTGTGCCCTCACATTTCATATTATTGCAATTGGCTAGCGTCTCTCCTAGTACTTGGTGCAAAACGAGCTAATTTTTATCTTAATTTCATATTGTATCTCACTAGCTCATTCCTTTGTTTGCATTGAGTCACGTTAATCTTTGCGTGTGCGTTCATATACTTCACTTAAACCGTTTGGATCAGCACTTAGGCAAAATATTCTAGTTTGGATTATTACTTAGCTTTACAACATCAAGAATTTCAGATTGCTAGGATATACACCTCCATACCAAGCTCCACCAAATAACCGTTGTTGTGCAATTGTGAACACTCTTAAATTCGCTTGATCATCACTTTGCTATTGTAGCTTCCACCAAGTGTAAGTTTCTTTTGGCCTTAATTCACTTCGTAAGGGTAAGAACTTTACTTGGAAGAGAAATGAGAGATTGAGTGCTTTTGACTAATCATCCATATACACTCTTGCTGTTTGTGTTTTCTTTTGTACAATCTAACCATGTCAGGTGAAGAAGACAACTATGGTGAGGAGCATGAGAATGATCTTAATGCCCCGGTGACTCGCTTCCAGCATCAGGCATTGAGAACTACATTGCAACAAGAATTTGTAGCTGGCACCACTGCAATGGGGGAAGAACTCAGGACGGACATGCAGGATCTCCGCATTGACCTCAATCAACAAATGAATGTGTTGCGTACGGGCATCGTGAATGATGTTGTACGGGCACTTCGTCAACAACAAGAAGAAGATAGTGTGCATCTACCGGCTCACATACCTCCGCAAGATGAGGAGGTCGCTGCACGAGTCGTCCAGGATGCTCGACAACGGCGAGATCGTGTGGTGGCACAAGCCATACGACCACCTCCACCTGGGAGAGGAGGTGGGGGAGGCGCCCAAGGACCCGGGAGGGGCCGTGGGCCTGGAGGCCGAGGTGGGGAAGCACCTCACTTCGACGACGACGACTTGTACCACTACGATGATGGATACCACCGTCGACACCGCTACGGCAATGAACAACCTCATGAAGAGAAATTTGGTAAGCTTAAATTTACTATGCCAACATTTTCAGGTACACATGACCCCGAAGATTACCTCACTTGGGAGCTCAAGGTGAACAAGATGTTCCGTATGCACAATTACTCCGAAGAAAAGAAAATACACATAGCTGCACTTGAATTTGATAAATATGCGCTCATATGGTGAGAACAAGTTCAAAATCAAATGAGAGAGTACAACGAACCTCCCATCACTACATGGGAAGAGATGAAGTATCACACGAGAGCGAGGTTTGTCCCTAAACATTACAAACGTGATTTATTTGATAAATTACAGCACATGAAGCAAGGAACTCTCACGGTGGAGGACTATTATAAAGAGATGGAGATGGCCATGATTCGAGCTAATATATTTGAGCAAGAAGAGCAAACAATGGCTCGCTTCCTTGCTGGTTTGCACCCTCCCATCAAGCGCATCACTGAATTTCAGCCCTACAACAACATGGTGGAGTTGGTGCATCAAGCAACCAAGGCTGAAAGGCAAGTGCAACAAGATATAAGAGCAACAAGAACATCATCATACACACCCCGTTCAGCACCTACAAGAGGCGGGAAAAATGCAACAACACCCATTGCCAAGAGAAGTCCAGCACCTTCTACCTCATCATCCGTGGGTTCTACAGCAAGAAGTAGTGTCATCCAATGCTTTAAATGCCTTGGACGAGGTCATATGCAAAAGGATTGTCCAAATAACAAGGTTATGTTGCTATTGGAGAATGGAGAGTATGACTCTACTAGCGAGGAGGAAGGTGAGGCCCTTGCTGATTTTGGAAGATCCGTGTTGTACATAAGGAAGGACAAGGGAGAAGGCGCATGAAGATGGTTTTTGTGACCCCGAGGCTGGTCCGATCCTTGTGTGTACACCGACAGTGTTGAGTGTGCAAGCAAAACTGACTCATGAGCAGCGCTGCAATCTTTTCCAAACAAGAGCTCAGGTGAGTAAAGATGGTAAGTATTGTAAAGTTATTATTGATAGTGGTAGTTGCCACAATTTAGCTAGTAAAGAACTTTGCACTAAACTTGGGTTGAAATACAAGAAACATCCACATCCATATCAAATTCAATGGTTGAATAATGATGGCTCTATGAATGTTGGATACACTGTTGATGTTAGTTTTCAGATTGGGAATTACCGAGATACTGTGGAGTGTGATGTTGTTTCCATGGATGTCTGTCACTTACTTTTAGGAAGACCATGGCAATATGATAGATCTGTGATTCATGATGGTAGAACAAATCAATATAAGTTCATGTGGAATAACAAAGAAATAACATTGCGGCCTTTGACTCCTTCTCAAATTGTGCATGATAACATGCAAAAGGTTGAGGTGAAAGTAGAGAATGAGAGAGGGAAGAAGCAAAAGAGTGTGATTCCACAAAAGGTGAGTGAGAGCCACAAGTTAAAACTGAATGGAAAAATAAAGAATGAGAGAGAGAAAAAGTTAGTCATGATAGCCACTAAATCTGATTTGAAAGAGATGAGAGATGATCCCACTTTGATGCCCTTTGTATTGCTGTACAAAGATGTTTTGCTTTCTACTAATGACTTAACCTCTCTTCCTAGTGTGGTTTCTCAAGTTTTACAGGCATATGAGGATGTCTTTCTGGAGGAAGTACCCGCTGGTTTACCACCCATTCGAGGCATCGAACATCAAATTGACTTCGTACCGGGAGCTCCACTTCCCAACCGGCCACCGTACCGCACAAACCCGGAGGAGACAAAAGAAATTCAACGGCAAGTGCAAGTGCTCATGGAAAAAGGGTATGTACGCGAAAGTCTTAGTCCTTGTGTCGTTCCTGTCATTCTTGTTCCTAAGAAAGATGGTACATGAAGAATGTACGTAGACTGTAGAGCTATCAACAATATTACTATTCGGTATCGTCATCCTATTCCTAGGTTAGATGATATGCTTGATGAATTGAATGGCTCTACTATCTTTTCTAAGATTGATTTGCATAGTGGATACCATCAAATTAGAATGAAACATGGTGATGAGTGGAAAACAGCTTTTAAAATAAAATTCAGCTTGTATGAATGGTTAGTGATGCCTTTTGGTTTATCTAATGCTCCTAGTACATTCATGCGCTTAATGAATCATGTTTTGAGATACTTTATTGGCAAATTTGTGGTAGTCTATTTTGATGACATCTTGATATATAGTCATTATTGGAAGAACATGTTGAACACGTTAAACAAGTGCTAGAAGTGCTAAGAACTCGAACAATTGTATGCTAATCTTGAGAAGTGTACTTTTTGCACAAACAAAGTGATGTTCTTAGGCTATGTTGTCTCAGCTCATGGAACTGAAGTAGATGACTCTAAAGTTGAAGCTATTCGAAATTGGCCCACTCCTGTCAATGTTAGTCAAATTCGTAGCTTTCATGAGCTTGCTAGTTTTTATCGACGTTTTGTGAAAGATTTTAGTACCATTGCTGCCCCATTAAATGAATTAACTAAAAAGGGTGTCGCTTTTGAATGGGGAGAATAACAAGATAAAGCCTTTGTAGAATTGAAGCGATGTTTGACTGAACACCATTGCTTGTTTTACCTGATTTCACTAAAACTTTTGAGATTGAATGTGATGCTAGTGGAATAGGTATTGGTGGTGTTTTGATGCAAGAAAGAAAACATGTGGCATACTTTAGTGAGAAACTTAGCGGTGCACAATTGAATTATCATGTTTATGACAAATAATTATATGCTCTTGTGCGTGCTTTTGAGACTTAGCAACATTATCTTTGGCCAAAAGAATTCATTATTCATTCTGATCATGAAGCTTTGAAATACCTAAAAGGTCAAGCTAAACTGAATCGTAGACATGCTAAGTGGGTTGAATTCATTGAGACTTTCCCATACATTGTTAAATACAAGAAAGGTAAAGAGAATGTGGTAGCTGATGTATTGTCTAGAAAGAATGTGCTTTTAACTCAATTGGAAGTAAAGGTACCTGGATTAGAGAGTTTGAAAGATTTATATGCTTCCGACCATGAATTTTTCGTTCCATATTCTAAATGCAAAGATGGGAAAGGATGGGATAAATACCATATTCATGATGGGTATCTCTTTCGTGCTAACAAACTATGTGTTCTAGGTTCGTCTGTGCGTTTGTTATTATTGCAGGAATCTCATGCAGGTGGATTGATGGGACATTTTGGGAGAGAGAAAACATACATGATGTTGGCCGATCACTTCTATTGGCCTAGGATGCGACGTGACGTCGAGAGGTTTGTTCAACGATGTATCACATGCCATAAAGCTAAATCAAAACTTAATCCACATGGTTTGTATACTCCACTTCCAATTCCTAGTGCACCTTAGGAAGATATTAGCATGGATTTTGTGTTAGGATTGCCTAGGACTAAGAGGGGGAGAGATTCTGTTTTTGTAGTTGTGGATAGATTTTCTAAGATGGCACACTTTATTCCTTGTCATAAGAGCGACGATGCGTCGCATGTAGCTGACTTGTTTTTCAGGAAAATTGTGAGATTGCATGGCGTGCCTCGCACCATTGTTTCAGATCGTGATGTGAAGTTTATGAGCTACTTTTGGAAAACTTTGTGGGCCAAGCTTGGAACAAAGCTGCTCTTTTCGACAACTTGTCACCCACAAACCGATGGGCAAACGGAGGTGGTGAACCGTACACTCTCAATGTTGCTGAGGACAATGATAAAAAAGAACTTAAAAGAGTGGGAGGATTGTCCACCGCATGTTGAATTTGCATATAATAGGGGCGGTGCATTCTACTACTCAATTGTGTCCATTTGAGGTGGTGTATGGTTTCAAACCGATTACGCCATTTGATTTGATGCCACTTCCATTACAAGAACGTGCTAATATGGAGGCTTCAACCCGTGCTGATTTTGTGAAAAAGCTCCATGAAAAGACTAAAGAGGTAATTGAAAACAAGGTACGTGCTTATGCTTCTAAAGCTAACAAGTCTAGAAAGAAATTGCTATTTGAACCAGGTGACTTAGTGTGGGTACACTTTCGCAAAGAACGCTTTCTGGAGAAGCGTAAATCAAAATTGATGCCCCGTGGTGATGGTCCTTTTAAAGTACTTGCCAAGATCAATGATAATACCTACAAGATAGAGCTCCCAGAAGACGATTATGGCGTAAGTACTACTTTTAATGTTGCTGATTTATCACCATTCTTTGGGCAAGACGATACAGAGTCGAGGACGACTCATTCTCAAGAGGGGGAGGATGATGAGGACATCCCTACTACTACCACCTCTTCCACTCCAAGTGTGTATGAGGATGTTCATGAAGCACCAAAAGGTCCAATGACTCGAGCAAGAGCTAAACTACTACAACAACAGGTGACTTTGTTTCTTAATGTTTTTCCTTGTATTGATGAGAACATTATACTACCTTATGCCAATTTCTTGTGCATACTTAGATATGAGGAGGGAATCGAGGCCAACACACCGGAAGAGCACAAGGATACACTCCAAGAAGGAGTTTGGATAGTGCCATCAATCCTTTGGACTTAGCACATACAGTCACGTGAGAGCAAGACATGGGCATGTGAAAGGACTTAGCAAATACATCTCACGTGAGAACAAGACATGGGCATGCAAGCCAATAGACTGACCGAAACAACCCTTAATTCGGGCATGCATTACTATGTAAGGTCCGAACCACATAATAAGTTGTTGAGTCTGAAAGACCGAATAGTAGGGTTTTCAGTCGGTTTGATGGTTTGTAATTTGTTCGGTTTGTTTGACCGAACAGAACACCGCCGGCCCTAGGACTTTCTTGCGTGAGACATCAAGGGAGGCGCTTAGATACCACCGCTTCCTCTTGTAACAGGGGACCAGATATTTTTGATAATAGATTGTTTTGAGAGTTCTTTCATGGTGACCAATTCATCATGAGGGGAAATTGAGAGTTCGTCTAAATCAAGATCGTTCAACCTTTCCGCTGGGAATTGGGAGCGCGATAGGGCTTTGCTTGGTGGTCGTGAAGTCCAGCGCGTGTGTTCTTACGAATTAAAGAGTGTTCATTCTTGCATTGGCAATGGAGGATCACTACGATTCGGGAGGCCCCACGTGAGTATTTTGATCCTACGTCGAGAAGATCGAGCGACCCTGTATCAAATTGTAGGGTTAGAACTTAGGGTTTTAAATTGGGTTTTTGGATACCAGCCTAGTTGGTTGCAAATCATGAGGCAAATTGTAAGTGATCATGAAAAAGTCACCAATGATGTTGTCACACGTTGCTTCCAGGACTTGAGATAACGTAGAAACAAATTCTAACAGGTAATGCATTTACTTTTATTCAACCATTCTACTATTTTTTAGTTGAAAATTTGAAGTCATTTTGTTCTCTTTTTTGTAGGCTATTGAGGCCAAATGATGTATTTTTCGGTGGGTTTCTCATTTTGGTAAGAACTTTGATCGCTACTTTTTTTTTATCATTGTACATTGTCATCAATTATGTTAAATTATTTATGCTAAAAATTGTCGGACACATTATTATTTAGGATAATGTTGCTAAGAAATTATACATATAGTTATATGCATGGTAAGTGGTGAACCCCGGTCATTTTCGTTCTAGCTCCACCCTTGTGTACATACAGTGCAGATCGATCGAGTTGGCAACACACATGATGCTGCATGCGGACAAGGAAAAAAGAACCGCATGCATATATGCATGCATGCTAGACTTTTGGTGAAGCATCGTGACGATGATCACGACACGGGTCCCTTATCGAGCTTACGGGAAAATAATATATGAGAGCACAATCTAGATGAAAACCTTTATTGCCGTGGACACAATGAGTGTTCGTATGAGAATACAATGAGATAGTACATATGGATTGTGGAAAAAGCTTATGTTACAGAATACGTGGGCTACCCACTTTATAGCTATTAAAGGGGTGTCAGTTAATGCAACTAAAGGTGCCTCATATCTTCACGCACGTTCCTTTGTTGAGTCTTGAACCATCACATCGCTTAGACAACTGTTGTAAGTTGCCAGATGTGCCAATAACCTCTCTCACGTTAGTCACGTGGGAAACTGTCATGTCTCTCGACTGGTTTGCACGTCTGGGATGGCCCAAAACTAATGGGTACATTGGTCCGATCTTTCGATGAGGATGATACACTTGATTTGATGGAAGCTAACTCTCACGATCCAGGCTACAACCATGCGACGACCGTTGCACCCGCAATCGCTGAACCAACTTCACGTTCATTATCGACCTTGCTAGTAGCGAGATCGACCTTGCCAGTAGCGAGATTGACCTGACCACGAAGGTCTTTTCCTGCATGCAATCAAGAATCAAGCAAGAAAAATAGATGAAGCAACGAACTTGCTGAATAGGAATTGAGGAACAACGATAGATCTATTGAACAAATTGGGGTTCCGAAGACAAGGTCTGGTTGTACTAGCCGCACAAGCAAACGATGTATAAAATAGCAAAGCTAAACTTTAATCTAACAAAACCCACCAAACCCTAAGGGTGGTGGCCACTATATAAAGGGAAAAGGCCGGGATGGCGGTCGCCTCACGCACGACCTAAGGTCGACTCTATCTCTTAACTCTTGTATCACACAAAAGATTCTTTCCTAAAATAGTTATGGAAAGATTACAACCGATTCTATCTAAAAGATATATTCTATAACTTATCTACGACCAGATTGGTCGAAGACCTGGTCGTGGGACTGGTCCTGGAGTGGTTTTGATGAAGCCCTGGGGAAGGTCCTGGCAGGAAGGTCCTGAGTGGTCCTGATGAGTCCACGTGGGTGATCCTGGGGAGTTCCTGGAGGAGGTCGTGGGAGATCCTGAGGAGGTCCTGGTGGGAGGTCCTGTCACATGTCGCGTACCAGGAGGTCCTGGAGGTCCTGGAGGAGGTCGTGGGAGAGACTTCTAGGGAGGTCGTGGATGACATTCTAGGAGGTCACGGAGGACCTCCTGGGACCTCCTAGGTGGTCGCGGAGGACCTCCTGGGAGGTCGTGGAGCGGAGACCTCCTGGGATGTTACAGAAGACCTCCTGGATGGTCGCTTGGGAGGTCGCGGAAGACCTCCTGGCAGGTCGTGGACCCTCATCTTCCATTAGGTTGCCTCCCGATCCTTGATTTCTAAGTAAAATAATATCACTTGCTTTAGGCAGCATCATAAAGTTCAAAGAATATGGATGCACTTCGAGAAACGAAGTTACCTGATAATTTAGTTGGCGAGCACGCGCTATAGTGATTGGTCCTTGCACGTCAGAAGCAGTTCGGGTGGTTGTATCAATGGAAGGGATGCCCTCATAAAAAACCGTATAGTTGGTCGTGTAGTGTCTATGACTGGTCGTCTCATGACTCAAACCGGTCGCGCTGCGACCAGTTTAGCCGTAATAAAAGGGATTATACTTTCTTTTAACACTGATTGTAAGTTCATAACCGTTATAAAGCGGGCCTCTAATATGTGGGCCTACTTTCACAGAGACGCTGACTTTGACCGAAAATATTGACCTGGTCAAGAATTATGTCACATAGCCTTTTTGGTTTCATACTGCAAATTAAAAGTCTCGAAGAAGTAACAGGCGGCTAGCTCCTGCTGATTTGCTCACATCAGCAGGTATTTATCAAGTTAATTATCAAGTTGTGGGCCAGATTAACTTGCATAATTAATGTTGCAAATGAACAAGTCAGGCTAGAATTTCGTAAATGTGTCTGAAATCTGAGTAATTAAGCCGTGCCCGCGTTGAGATGGTAACACGAACCATAAAAGATAAGAAAAATCTAATCATTTATTTGATCGATAGACGCATGGAGTGTGATATCATTAATTCCTTCTGTCATTGTCATAACCGCTACACCGTAGCTTTCCGAGAAGACCAAGTCCGATATAATATACACGAACAAGATTCTAGCTAGTACATAGCTATTATCTCAAATATTTAAAAAAAAGCGAGAAAAAATTAGTGTGCAACGAAAATGCTGGTACTAATTAATTAAAGTAATGCATGCCAAGAGCTAGCAGAGAATTGCGACTGTCATGACTGCATGCATGAACAAATAAAACAAGTCTTAGAAAAAGCAGGAGGAAAACCAAACTAAAAGAAAAAGAAAGAAAAAGCAGGAGGAAAACCAAACTAAAAGAAAAAGAAAGGAGAAGGAAGCTAGTAGCATGCACCAAGTCGGCACAAATTTCCTACTCGCCTTCCCTTTCATGAGATGGTTTGATTTATTAATGCTATGACATCACACCATATATCAAGTTTAAGCAACATAAATACGGGAAAAGCGATCGCTAAAAGCGACACTCTTTCAAACCTTCAAGAGCCCATGCTGTTTTTTTAGAAAGGGGAACCTGGCTTTTATAGAAAGCATATAAGCGTTCATACAAAAAGATGAGACCAAACTACTGGGAATACCGGTTTACAATTAAAGCGAAGACAGTAAAGAAGGAACAACCATATTAAGAGAATACAGGATTACAACCAGGCTTAACCAAAATACAAAAGCATTTAAACAACATAAATACGGGCAATCCTCTCCAGCTCGACCACTCCATATGTCCGAGGTCAGAGCCATCGAAAATGTGCACGTACTAAATAGTTCATTTATTTTATTACGATGTTCGTTATAGTATTTTACTAGATCCCTAGTTGTTATATGTCTAGAAACAGAATAAAATCTAGTATTATGCGCAGTCCTAATATAATTTTTGAAAGAAACAGACTCGCCAAAGCCTAACGGTAAATCCTCGGAAGTAATTAAACGACAGAGAGATTGGTGGGCTTCCTAAGGATCATAGTCCCAGCTACATACCATACCGTCGGGGTTGTATTACAGCTGCATCTGCCTTATCACCAATCCTTGCTTGGCTCGACATCTTGTAGCATGTCTAAGCAAGTGCTCCGTTCCACCTGTAGATTTTGCAGACAATTCACGGCGACAAATTTTACAAATAGCATATGGTACCTCATTTTTCGCTGTGTTTTGCTTGGTTGTCCTATCAAAATTCTCCCACACTCCCGATGTAGACGGTCTCAACCTCTTTGCTCCAGTTGCCGTGGAGCCTGATGCTGATGTGGAGCCTGATGACGGAACTCCGCCTTGCCCTTCTTCTGGTGAAACCTCCGGTTGGCTTGAGGCAGCCGCAGCTGCCTCCATGGACGCAATTTCCTCTGGTGAAAGTCCGTAATCACCAAGGGCAAAACTGTCGTAAGGACTGTCCAAAACGAAAACTGCAAAATCGAAACTAACACTATTACTACTTTCATCTTAGCATAACAAGAACTAATAATAAAAGTATTACAAAAATAGTATTGTACCTCTTTCGCTAACTTGTGGCCAAAAATTGAATTTTTCAAATTTTGGCATAAAATTTTTGAAATTTGCCAAATTAGCTCAACACAGATTTGAATTTGCACAACACAATTTCAAAGAGAGAATGAAAGAAGGGGTGATGAATGAGAGGGGGTATGGTGGCTATTTATAGAAAAAATTTCAGATTTTTTTGATTTTTTACTATTTTTTATGACCCAAACGGTCAAAAACGACCACAAAAAAGGGGCAAAAAAGCCCCAACGGTCGATTTTCATCGGGCCGTGTCGTGCTAGGCACAAACCACCACCCCTGACCACCGCACCACCCTCCCCTTTTCTTCTCCCCATGCCCTACTCACAGTGTCACAGGCAAGACTAGGCGATCTTGCCTATCAAGACGCTTGCCTCGCCTCACTCCGGCCTCCGCGTCGCCTCCCTCCGCCCTGCCGCTGGTGCCGCCTCCCTCCGCGCCTCCTCACCTCCTCGTCCTCACCATCTCCACACCTCCTCGCCTCCTCGTCCTCACGCCGAGCCGCCTCGCCTTCGCGCCGCCTCACCTCCGCGTTCCTCGTCTCCTCGTCCTCACCGCCGAGCTGCCTCCTCGCCATACGCGCACGCCCCGTACCGCCTCCTCGTCCTCATGGCCTCCTCGTCGAGCCACCTCATCGCCGCACATGCACGGGCCGAACCGCCTCCTTGCCGAGGAGGCCGTCTCCTCACCTCCTCCTCTCTCATGCCAAGGCCACGGCCGTTCTTCTCCTCTCTCCCGAACCTCCCACGCCGCTTCTTCTTCCTCCGGCCATGCCGCGTGATCCCGGCTCTGGCGGTGGCTCTCCCTCTCCCTCGGGCCAGATGGGCCGTGCCGAGCTCACTGCTGCGTCAGATGCGTCGGCCGATCCATCGTGCTGTGGTGATGCCCAGCCATCGCGGCGTCTTGGCCCGGCCATAAACAGTGTGGTCCATGCCGTGCTCAGGCCGAGCCTACAGTGCCGTGCCTCGGGCCGGCCCGGTCCATCTAGCCAGCTCTAACGCAAAACCTATAGCCTTCTAGTTCGGCCGTGACTCAAAAAAAGTGTGGAGGCTTTTTCGCAAAAGCGGCGACGTGATGCTCCCATAGGCCATCGATTCTTTCCCTTTAAGAGATAAATATAATCAATATCATTCACACGCTCAATCATGCATGCACTCCTTTCTGATTGGTCTCGACGGCACACAATTTTTTTTATTAATTAACCTTTTTTGAATTTTATTTTAAAGTTAATCCCCAGCGTACTTTATTTCTAATTCTGATCCCTTTGGTCACGCCACCACCCGTGGCGTGACAAAATAACACTGTCATGCCAGCCCATTTCTGGTCAAACTCTTGTCACACCACTGGAAGTGACGTGACAGTGTTATTTGGTCACGCCACAACCAGTAGCGTGATAAAAAGTGCTATTTTGGGGACTTATCCTAGCGCGTGACAGTGTTGTTTTGTCACGCCACCACCCGTGGCGTGACCAAAGAGGTCAGAATTGGAAATAAAGTGAGTCGGGGGTTAACTTTAAAATAAAATTTAAAAAAGTTAATTAATAAAAAAGTTCCTATGGCACTCGAGTGTCTTTCATCCTTGACCCCGATAAGTCAAGCAACATTCTTTTTTCTGTATTTTTCACTTTATTTCTGGAACACTTTAAATTAGTAAAGTCAAATACACAGATTTGGGGGGGAATCAGAATAACCCCTTTTTCTTGAAAAAAGAGTGTTTGTTATTTATTTTCAAGCACATAAAACCCCTTTCATCCCGACAATAAATCCTTTTTTACTAGACTAAACTGCCTCCATTTGACTATTTGAGTGAGACCTATAGTTTCCTTTTTTTTTTGAGGGAGAGGAAGTGAGAGTGACCTATAGTATGGGTGAAATGGCCCGCATAAGGGCGGATATTGCTTTTTTCGTATCTTAATCCATTTTTTCTCGGATTCGGAGCTAGATACGACCAAGCTTGATACGGATACGAATTCAGGTTATTCGGGATACGGGCACGGGATGCATACGTGCCGAATTTGGGTCGGAAACAGATAAAAATACACGGATAATGCACGCATACAGAGTATAAAACGCACCAATGCATGGAATAAAACCCACAACATGTGACCTTTCAATAATCATAACAATATAAATACATAGTTGATAAACTTTCACACAACTTAGAACCTCACGCCCAAGAATGCTTGAGGCCACACGCCCGAGAACACCCCGGCCATGCACCTGGGAACATTGGTTAGCAACACGACGACAGTGTGGTGTGGGGGGGAGGCGGGGAAGGAAACGGCGAAGGAGGCTGCATGTGGTGGGGCAGAGGAAGCGGTGCAAGAAGAGGATGCGGTGGCGGGGGTGGAGGAGGATGCAGTGGCAGCGGCGGCGACAATGATGACGATGTGGTGTGTGGAGGTGGAGGTGGATGCGACGTAGGACAGGAGGGAGGAAGATGCGTGTGGTGGCTGAGTCGGCGAGTCACTACTCATTTGGGTTAGGGTTAGGGGAATTAGATGGGCTAGGCTGGGTCAACATTGAGATTTCAGAGGACTTGTTTGGCGGATATCCGACTAAGAAACCTCCCAAAATTTGGTTCCCATCCTGGATTTGTCGGATATTGCCTGCTCCGAATCCTATTCTGAATCCGAATTCAACTATCTGGATTCCATCCCGGATCTGGCCAGATAGTAAAATGCCCTCCCAAATCCGGTCCCGCCCAGATCCGGCTCGGGACGGGAGGGAACTAGGGTAGTATTTTTATGGGTAAAGTCCATTTTCCAACCTCAAACTTTTTGAAAAGTTTGAAAAACAACCTTGAAGTCGAAAACCAGACAACATACGACCTCGACGTTTGTAAACCGGACAAAATACCCCCCGCGCCAATTCCACCTTGGTTTTGTGCTGACATGAGGTCCACCTGGCACTATTAGCTGACGAGGCTTGTATAACACGCGTGCGGCCTTCTTCCTCTTGCTTTCTTCATGGCGTCCAGCTGGTCCACGCCACGGCCACCCCTTCCTTGCCACACCCGCCAAGCGCACCAACCTCTCCTCGCCGATGACCCCACCTCCTCCTCGCCTCCATCCGCCTCAGCTGGCCTCGCCGCCTCCCGCCCAACCTCGGCGCCTTCTACCCTTGACTCTCTACCTCGCCACCAACTCCTCTCCAGCCCATCCTCGAGCTCAAGAACGTGCCCGCGCTCTCGACCTCGACTCGCGCAAGAACGCCTCTCCAAGGTTTCTCCCCTCCATCTCGAACCTCTGCGACCGCCATTGCCCTCCGCCTCCATGGCAACGCTCATCGAGCTATCCCACGCGGCGACCCAACACCACTCGCAACCGCCCGCTTTCTTGACCTCGGCGTCAACCGCTTCTCCGGTGACTTCCGTCCTTATCATGGGACCTAACACCACCGCAATAAAGCCTGTGGCCTCCAAAGTTTTGACCTCGGCGCAAGAATCGCCTCGAACTCCGGCCACCGCCTCGGGCCATGGACTCCGCCTTCACCATGAGTCGTTTTGGCAACAACCCGTCGTTGCGCTTAGCAGCGTGGTCCCTTCGGCTCGGCCCATGCATCGCGTATGGTCATCGGCTAACGGCGCGCGCCGTCGTGGCGCTCGGTGTCCATCGGGCGGGCGCAGGGAGGTGGAACAGGTAGGCGCGCAGCACGACGAGCCGGCCGAAGCCGCGCTTCATGCTTCCCATGCCGGCCGCCGCCGCCATCGCCGCTCGCGAAGGCCGCCGGGCGATCACACGAGAGGAGCCTCCGCGCCGAGGACTCCATTCCTTCCTCCTCGCTTCCTCCTCGCCACCGACGAAGCCGCCGCCGCCGCTTCTCTTCGCTTCTGTGCCGCTGCCGCCGGATTACTTTGCCGCTTCGCCACCACGCGCCACCCTCATGGCGGCAAGATAACTCGTCTTGCTTTACTCTCCTCAATACGCACTCGCCGCCAAATGACGCCGTCTCCATTCCAAAGGCGCCGCTGCCTCTTTTTGTTGCCGCCATTGTGCTCGCACTCTCCGCCGCCGCCACCACCAAATAGGTCGCCACCTCATGGGCTCCTCCCCACCGGACGCCTACGACCTCCTCCATGGCGCTGGCCTTACTTTGGAGAGAAAGCCCATACGACGACGGGAACGATGGCACAAGATCGCTATTGGCGCAGCTACACATGGCGCATCAAGACGCTGGGACGGGACGCCAGACGCAGCGTCATGGCCGTCGAACGTCTTTGAGCGGACAAGTTCTTCGTGGATAAAGCGGACCTCCACGCCGGACAAAACCAGGGTGGAATTGGCGCGGGGGGTATTTTGTCTGGTTTACAAACGTCGAGGTCGTATGTTGTCTGGTTTTCGACTTCAAGGTTGTTTTCCAGACTTTTCAAAAAGTTCGAGGTTGGAAAATGGACTTTACCCTATTTTTATAGACGAACTGGGCTGGAATTGGCAGGCCATACTCTCCTCAGAGTTGAATTCGATCGAGCCTATCATGGCTGGGCTTTGATTGTGAAAGCTTGGGCTTTCTTGTGAGCCTAGATCGGGCCGGCCTTGAACCAAACATTAACCTGGGCCGGCGCACGACCTAGACTGGGAAGGGATAGTCGGTTCCTTCGTCTCGAACCGACCTCACCTCAGTGACCTAGCCCTCGTTTTATTCAGTTCCAGGCAGGCAACGAACCAACCCAATCCATTCTCGGCCGCGCCGCCTTTCCCCCAAATCAAACCCCTAACCCCTTCCTTCCATCTCCGGCGCGACGAGAGAGAGGAGAAGGAGCGCCGCGACCAGAGGCGGCGGCCGGACGTCGCAGCTCCTCCAGGAGCACACCACGAGGAGAGGTAGCTAACCGCCCTCGACTCGCCCAACCAAAGGTAAGCCCCCAAAAACCTAACCTAGCCCTGCTGCCTCTGCTCCTCCGCTTCGATCCGCTTCGATCCCTACTAGTTGTTGACTCCTGCCTTCCTGTGATCCGGGCTGCAGCCATGGCGAACCTGGGCGGCGGCGCCGAGGCGCACGCGCGCTTCAAGCAGTACGAGTACCGCGCCAACTCCAGCCTCGTTCTCACCACCGACTCGCGCCCCGCGACACGCACGAGCCCACTGGCGAGCCCGAGACTCTCTGGGGTAGGATCAACCCCAGGAGCTTCGGCGACCGTGCCGTCCAGACCAAACCCCCCGAGCTGGAGGAGAAGCTAAACAAGTCGCGCAAGAAAAAGGAGCGCGACGCCGCCGACCCCGACGTCCCCCGCCGCGACGCCAAGCGCAGGCGCCGCGCCGCCGCGGCCGCCCAGCGCGAGGTCAGCGTGCTCTCGCTCAACGACGACGTCGTCTACAAGCCCCAGACCAAGGAGACGCGCGCCGCCTACGAGGCCCTGCTCAGCGTCATCCAGCAGCAGTTCGGCGGCCAGCCGCTCGACGTGCTTGGTGGCGCCGCCGATGAGGTGCTCACTGTCCTCAAGAATGACAAGATCAAGAACCCTGACAAGAAGAAGGATATCGAGAAGCTCCTCAACCCTATCTCCAACCAGATGTTCGACCAGCTTGTCTCCATCGGTAAGCTCATCACGGATTTCCATGATGCCGCCACGGGTGATTCTGCTGGTGCTCCTTCTGGTGACGGTATGGACACGACACTAGATGATGATATTGGCGTTGCTGTTGAGTTCGATGAGGATGAGGATGACGAGGAGAGTGATTTTGATCAGGTACATACATGCAACCCAACCTTCTGTCTAGAATCTCTCTCCTACTGTGCCTGACTGAGACGTCTTATATGTACTTACGTGGCCTTCAACTTTTTTTCTTGATCAGGTACAAGATGAGTTGGATGAGGACGATGAGGACGACGTGGGTGAGTTGAACCGTCCTGGAGCTATGCAAGTGGGTGGTGAGTTAGATGACGATGAAATGCAGAACTCCAACGAGGGGCTGACCATAAACGTGCAAGACATTGATGCTTACTGGCTTCAGAGGAAGATATCGCAAGCATACGAAGATATTGATCCCCAGCACAGCCAGAAGCTTGCCGAGGAGATCTTGAAGATAATTGCTGATGGTGATGACAGAGATGTCGAGAATCGTCTTGTCATGCTGTTGGACTACGAGAAGTTTGATCTCATTAAATTGCTACTACGCAACCGGCTCAAGATAGTTTGGTGTACCCGCTTAGCCAGGGCTGAAGATCAGGAACAGCGGAAGGAGATAGAGGAAGAGATGATGAGTAACCCAAGCTTAGTTCCGATATTGGAGCAGCTACATGCAACAAGAGCATCTGCAAAGGAGAGGCAGAAGAACCTGGAGAAAAGTATCAGGGATGAAGCCAAGAAGCTTCTAAACAATGACAGTGCTGGTGCTGATGGTGCGAGGGATCGTAGGGCAGTTGATCGGGATACGGAGAGTGGATGGTTAAAAGGCCAGAGGCAGCTGCTGGATCTTGACAGCCTCTCCTTCCAGCAAGGTGGTCTCTTGATGGCCAACAAGAAATGTGAACTTCCTCCAGGATCATTTAGGACGCCTCATAAGGGGTATGAGGAGGTCCATGTGCCAGCATTGAAACCTAGGCCATATGAAACTGGGGAGAAGATTGTGAAGATATCTGATATGCCGGAGTGGGCTCAACCAGCTTTTGCTGGGATGGCACAGCTGAATAGGGTTCAGAGCAAAGTTTATGATACTGCCCTTTTCAAGCCAGATAATATCCTTCTCTGTGCTCCAACAGGTGCTGGGAAAACCAACGTGGCTGTGCTTACAATTCTTCAGCAGATTGGTTTGCATACGAAGGATGGAGAGATTGACAACACCAAGTACAAAATTGTCTATGTGGCCCCGATGAAAGCTTTGGTTGCTGAAGTTGTTGGAAATTTGTCGGCACGGCTGAAAGAGTACAATGTAACTGTTAGGGAGCTCAGCGGAGACCAGAACCTGACCAAACAACAGATTGATGAAACACAGATTATTGTCACCACACCTGAGAAATGGGACATTGTCACGAGGAAATCAGGTGACAGAACCTATACTCAAATGGTAAAGCTTCTAATCATTGATGAGATCCATCTACTTCATGATAACAGAGGGCCTGTTCTGGAGAGCATTGTTTCTAGAACAGTCCGGCAGATTGAGACGACCAAGGAACATATCCGTCTAGTTGGCCTCTCAGCAACTCTTCCAAACTATGAAGATGTTGCAGTGTTTTTGCGTGTTCGTTCTGATGGTCTCTTCCATTTCGATAACAGTTACCGACCTTGCCCTCTTGCTCAGCAATACATTGGGATCACTGTGAGGAAGCCACTGCAGAGGTTTCAGTTGATGAATGAGATTTGTTATGAGAAGGTTATGGCTGCTGCTGGTAAGCATCAAGTGCTTATATTTGTGCACTCGAGGAAGGAGACAGCGAAAACTGCTCGTGCCATCAGAGACACTGCATTGGCTAATGACACACTGACCCGCTTTCTGAAGGATGAGAGTGCAAGCCAAGAGATTCTTGGCACTCATGCAGATCTTGTCAAAAGCAGTGATCTTAAAGACCTTTTGCCATATGGCTTTGCAATTCATCATGCTGGGTTGGCAAGGGTAGACCGTGAACTTGTTGAGGAACTTTTTGCTGATAAACATATACAGGTTCTCGTTTCAACAGCCACCCTTGCATGGGGTGTCAATTTGCCTGCACACACTGTTATTATAAAGGGAACCCAGATTTACAATCCAGAAAAAGGTGCTTGGACAGAACTAAGTCCTCTGGATGTCATGCAGATGCTTGGTCGTGCGGGCAGGCCTCAGTATGACACACATGGAGAGGGAATAATCTTAACTGGCCACAGTGAATTGCAATACTATCTGTCTCTTATGAATCAACAACTGCCTATTGAGAGTCAGTTCATATCCAAATTGGCTGATCAATTAAATGCAGAGATTGTGCTGGGAACTATTCAGAATGCTCGGGAGGCATGCTCGTGGCTAGGCTACACTTACCTCTACATCAGGATGCTCCGGAATCCAACATTGTATGGTTTACCAGCAGATATCATGGAGAGAGACAAAACACTAGATGAAAGGAGAGCTGACTTGGTGAGTACATGCCATATCTATGTGTATTTTTTTAAAGTTCCATAGTAATCCCATCATCCTGATGTTTTATTTCTCCAGCATTGGTTTGGCTGTTGTGCTTCTACATATGCACTAATTGCTACTATATTCTCTTAGGTTTATCGATCTGTAGAGTTCACCTGTTTCCTAGGTTTTCTCTACTCTGTGTTCAAGTATTGTTAGGCTCTCTACATTCTAGTGTTCAACAGTTGCATGAGCTAGGCCCATTCATACATAATCTCTCCAGTAAATTTTGGTGGGCGTCTACTGAGAGATGTCCAGTATTGAAATGCTATGTTTGGAAAATACTGTGCTTCCAGTGACATGTCACTTACTAGGGCAATGGCATCCTTGGGCCATAACAAGAAACTGAAGCAGCCCAAAAGTTATTTTCTTTGCATTTGAATGGCTACATGATATCATCCAGCAACATCATACTAACACGTATGAATTTATAATGAATATTTGTTTTTGCCCCTGGAAACAGGGAAAACACCTGTGCCTGTATGCGTTCATGGTTTTGTTGCCATATGCATTATAGTTGCACATTTGTAGAATAGTCACATGAAACAAACGTCCTTATTGGTGAGAATTTGTAGAATATTCACATGAAACAAACGTGAGAATGTCTGTTCCATTTCTTGACAGTTTTGTATAGCATCATACATTCATACCAAAATGTAGCACTTGTATTGGTAAGGTATTTTCTAGAAGTACTAACAATGTGGTATGGGTAGGCAGGAAAGAATTGTGCATTTTTTTAAAACTTTTTTTTATAGATACACAAATTATGTTGTAGTCTAGACATGTTCTAGTTTTATTGTGTGAAACATTTGCTTGAGATTTGTATAAATTTAAGAGTTATGTAAAAATGAAGGAGGGGGCAGTATTAGGCTTTTGTTGAATGTATGTTTTTTTTTGGGTAAAAAGAAGTTCACTGCTATTTGGCTTTTGTTGAATGAGTTCCATATTGGTTTAATTGAAAGTATTCAATTTGCATCTTGATACTGGCACAACATCTTCGAGAAATATCAGAGCAATCTAGTTGGCAGTTATTTTATCTTTGTATTGTTAATATGGTTCTCTAGATGCTCTCTTGATCTTGCATAGTTTGTTTGACTCCTCTGCCTGTTGCACTGCTGATTCCTGTACTTCTGTGCTGCTGCAGGTACACTCTGCTGCAAATCTGTTGGATAGGAACAATTTGATAAAGTATGACAGGAAAAAACAGGATACTTCCAGGTTACTGACCTGGGAAGGATTGCTAGTTATTACTATATTAGTCACGGGACTATTTCAACTTACAATGAGTACCTGAAGCCTACAATGGGTGATATTGAGCTGTGTCGACTGTTCTCTCTGAGTGAAGAATTTAAGTATGTTAGTGTCAGGCAAGATGAGAAAATGGAGCTGGCAAAGCTTTTGGATCGTGTGCCAATTCCTGTGAAAGAGAGCTTGGAGGAGCCCAGTGCAAAGATCAATGTTCTGCTGCAAGCATATATTTCTAGGCTGAAACTGGAGGGTCTCTCCCTTGGTTCTGATATGGTCTACATCAGACAGGTAATGTGCTCTCTACTGAATACACTTCCTGAATTTGAATTGCTTGCTTATTTGGTTTAGTATTCTTATATATTCTTCTCTTATGATGCAGAGTGCTGGCCGCCTCTTACGAGCACTATTTGAGATAGTTTTGAAGAGAGGATGGGCTCAGCTAGCAGAGAAGGCTCTGAATCTTTGCAAGATGATTGATAAGCAGATGTGGAGTGTCCAAACTCCCTTGCGCCAATTTCCTGGTATTCCGAAGGAAATCCTGATGAAACTGGAGAAAAAAGAATTGGCTTGGGAGAGGTACTATGACCTATCATCACAGGAAATTGGTGAGCTAATCCGTTATCCAAAGATGGGCAGGCAGCTGCACAAGTGCATCCACCAGTTACCAAAATTGAACCTTTCAGCCCATGTTCAACCTATTACTCGTACAGTTTTGGGTTTTGAGCTGACTATAACACCTGATTTCCAATGGGATGATAAGGTACATGGATATGTGGAACCCTTTTGGGTTATAGTGGAGGACAATGACGGCGAGTACATTCTTCACCATGAGTACTTCATGCTTAAGAAACAATATGTGGATGAAGATCATACACTTAACTTTACAGTGCCCATATATGAGCCACTGCCTCCTCAGTACTTTATACGTGTTGTGTCTGACAAGTGGCTTGGTTCTCAGACGATTCTTCCTGTCTGTTTTAGGCACTTAATTCTTCCAGAAAAATATGCTCCACCTACTGAATTGCTTGATCTGCAGCCACTACCTGTTACTGCATTGAGAAATGCACAATACGAAGGCCTTTATAGTGCTTTTAAACATTTCAACCCCATCCAGACTCAAGTGTTCACTGTCTTGTATAACAGTGATGACAGTGTGTTGGTTGCTGCACCCACAGGCAGTGGAAAGACCATATGTGCGGAGTTTGCTATACTAAGGAACCACCAGAAGGCACAATCTGGTGAAACCAACATGCGCGTCGTGTATATAGCTCCTATTGAAGCTCTTGCAAAAGAAAGATACAGGGACTGGGAGAGGAAATTTGGAGAATTTGCCCATGTAGTTGAGCTAACAGGTGAAACTGCAGCTGATTTGAAGCTTCTTGATAAAGGGGAGATCATTATTAGTACTCCTGAGAAGTGGGATGCACTCTCTCGCCGGTGGAAACAGCGGAAACACATCCAACAGGTCAGCTTATTTATTGTTGACGAGCTTCATCTGATTGGATCTGAAAAGGGACATGTTTTGGAAATCATCGTCTCTAGAATGAGGCGTATTGCAAGTCATATTGGCAGTAACATCCGGATTGTGGCGCTTTCAGCATCACTTGCAAATGCTAAAGATCTCGGAGAATGGATCGGCGCCACCTCTCATGGCCTTTTCAACTTCCCTCCGGCAGTGCGACCGGTGCCGTTAGAAATACACATTCAGGGTGTGGATATAGCAAATTTTGAGGCGAGAATGCAAGCAATGACAAAGCCAACGTACACTGCTATCACACAACACGCAAAGAGTGGCAAGCCTGCCCTGGTGTTTGTACCAACACGTAAGCATGCAAGGTTGACTGCATTGGACTTGTGTGCATACTCAAGCGCTGAGGGTGGTGGAACACCTTTCCTTCTTGGGTCAGAAGATGAGATGGATACTTTCACTAAAGGTGTCAATGAAGAAACACTTAAAAATACACTGAAATGTGGTGTAGGCTACTTGCATGAGGGCCTAAGTGACCTTGATCAGGAACTTGTAACTCAGCTGTTTCTTGGTGGGAGGATCCAAGTGTGTATTGCGAGCAGCACAATGTGCTGGGGAAGATCATTGCCTGCTCATCTGGTTGTTGTGATGGGAACTCAGTATTATGATGGCCGGGAGAATGCTCATACTGATTATCCGATTACTGATCTGTTACAAATGATGGGTCATGCCAGCAGGCCTCTTCAAGATAACTCAGGGAAATGTGTTATATTGTGCCATGCGCCTCGCAAGGAATACTACAAGAAGTTCCTTTTTGAGGCCTTCCCTGTTGAGAGCCATCTTCACCATTTCTTGCATGATCATATCAATGCTGAAGTTGTTGTTGGTGTTATAGAAAACAAGCAAGATGCCGTGGATTATCTTACTTGGACTTTCATGTACCGGCGACTGACCAAGAACCCTAACTACTACAATCTGCAGGGTGTAAGTCACAGGCATCTCTCGGATCATCTTTCTGAGCTGGTGGAGACAGTATTGACTGACCTAGAATCAAGCAAGTGTGTGGCTATAGAGGAGGATATGTACCTGAAGCCCTTCAACCTTGGTCTCATTGCCTCATACTACTACATTAGCTACACGACTATTGAGCGGTTCAGTTCGATGCTAACTCAGAAGACTAAGATGAAAGGTCTCCTGGAGATTCTAGCTTCTGCATCAGAATATGCAGAGCTTCCAAGTCGCCCTGGTGAGGAAGAGTTTATTGAGAGGTTGGTTCGTCACCAGAGATTTTCTATTGAGAAGCCCAAGTATGGTGATCAACATGTCAAGGCCAACGCACTGCTGCAAGCCCACTTTTCAAGGCACATGGTGGTAGGGAACCTGGCAGCTGATCAGCGGGAGATACTGCTTTCTGCCCATAGATTGCTCCAGGCGATGGTTGATGCTATCTCCAGCAATGGATGGCTCACTCTCGCTCTTAATGCAATGGAGTTGAGTCAAATGGTGACACAAGGCATGTGGGATCGCGACTCTGTGCTACTTCAACTTCCACACTTCACCAAGGAGTTAGCCCGGAGGTGCCAGGAAAATGAAGGGAAGCCCATTGAGAGTATCTTTGATCTGGCTGAGATGAGTATCGATGAGATGCGAGATCTGCTGCAATTATCAAACCCTCAGCTGCAGGATATCATTGAATTCTTCAAACGGTTCCCCAACGTTGATATGGCTTATGAAGTTCGTGAGGGTGACGATATAAGGGCCGGTGACAATGTAACAGTGCAGGTAACGCTAGATCGTGACATGACAAACTTGCCATCTGAGGTTGGGCCAGTTCATGCCCCCAGGTACCCAAAGCCCAAGGAAGAAGGCTGGTGGCTGGTGATTGGTGACAGCAACACCAACCAGTTGCTGGCAATTAAGAGGGTTGCGCTCCAGAAGAGGGCTCGAGTGAAGCTCGAGTTCACTGCTGCTGCAGAAGCGGGGAGAAAGGACTACATGATTTACTTGATGTCAGATTCCTATCTGGGCTGCGATCAGGAGTACGAGTTCACTGTTGATGTCAAGGATGTTGGAGGGGATTGATCCCGAAGACAGGAAAGTTAGTTGACCAGGTGATGCCTGATACCGAGCTTCTTGTAAGCAGTACTGCTATCCTAGAGAATTGTAGCTGAAAACTAATCTTAAGAATTTTCTGTGTTTGTAATGTTTGATCGTTAGCTTATTTCAGTGTAACTGATGCACCTCTGTGCCGCTACTTGTGCTGAACCATGAGCTTTTTATTTTTGTATGACAAGGATCTACTATATATGATATTTTGGATCTATCAACATGCCTTTCCAACTTTGGTGGAAATTTGAGAGTACTCGGTGCTTGGACTGAAACTGGTGCTTAGGGTATTATATGGTTGGGGCAGCCTGCTCCCTTGAATTGTACCTTGTTTACTTGTAAGAATGTCTTTACGTGTTTATTATCTGTGTAGAGCATGCCGTTGAATTCCCGCAGTACAATTTATCATGCTGTTGGTTTGATCGTGCTTTACAGCGTTATATCCCCGTGTGGAGGTTCCTTGCAAGTTACCGTCAGATCATAAGATTGTTTCAGTTTTCTATTGTGTGACATGTATGCGTGTTGTCGTAGCAAAAATGACTAGACAGTAAAAGAAGGGAGGACCCTTCGTACACACGAAGTGTTCGAAGAGTTCTCGAGAAGGGGAATGGTTGTCAGGAAAATATAATGCTTTGAAAAAGCCCTCCTTTATTACATGGGGATGGAGAGCTATTTATAGCTAAAATAGTAGGATACATCAGGTTACGTAAGCACCTCTACAAAAGTACTACCAATGTAGGGACTGCAGGGTCCTTCCTACCCCTATGCATAGCCTCTGGTCCACCTGTCTCCTTCCTTTCCTCCGGCCGAGTCTCCTCTGAACACCCTTCGAATGCTCTCCGAGCGTTCTTCGGCTGCCACTTCGTAAAACCCTTCGTAGGCTTCGGGTCGCCTCGGGGTACCTCTTATACCCTTTGGGAGACCCTTCGGAGGCTTCGGGTCGAGTCACCCTTCGGCGACCTTCCGGCTTGGTAGAGGCACCTTCGGCGACCTCCGAGAGCTCCGCCACCCATCAGTAGCCTTGGGACTGTTTCACCAGGTTGGTGGGGCCGGTGGGTTGCTCCTACGACAAGCCCCTCGCGGTGGATACCTTGCTTCGTCAGGGTTGAAATCGTGCCTTTGCCCCGAAGGGTCCAGGCACACCGTCCCCTTCAGCCTGGCGAAGTGCTTTGTTTGTTCCGAGGGGTTTGCGCCGCATGCGCTCGGGTGGTGTGAGCCGCTTTTACATTGATGGCGGTCGTTTCAGCGTCTCTTCGGGTAATGTACGCCGTTTTTGTCATGATGGAGCCCCCTTGGGTGGCGTGCGCGGTGGGTGGCCATTGCGTGCCATTAAAGTTTTGGTTTTTTTTGACATGTGTCAGAGTTGTACTGGTTCATGGCTCTTCGATTTCCTCGCCAGTTTATCCGTTGTTCTTTGGCGGCTATAAATATGTGCGCCATCCCCCTCCTGTCGCTATCAGCTCTCATTGTGTTGCCTTGTGGTGCTGCTTTCTTTGGGTATGGCGAGGCGCGGCCGGGACGTTGCGGGTGATCCAGAGTATACTAGCGACTTGGGGAAGTCTACTGTGACGAGGTTTTTTCTTGAGACGCTTGTGAGCGAGGGCAAGCTCGAGGATATTACGAAGGTCCAGGCTCCTGGATCTGAGACGGTTCTACATCCCTGGGATGACGAAACCGTTGTGTTTGTTGCGTTTCTGGATGCGGGACTTCGGATTCCTTGCGTCGATCTAGTCTCCGAAGTGTTGCGGTTGTACGGGGTGGAGTTAGCGCAACTGAAGCCGAATTCTATTGTGAAGCTTGGTGTGTTCGAGTGGATGTTGAGGTCTGCCGGGGTTGCTGCCGAGGAGGGTGAGGATCGCCTCTTCGCTTATCTTCATGACGGGCGCTGCCAGCTGAAGAAGAAGAAGAACTCGGGCGAGACTCTAAACTTTGGCGTCAATAATTTTCAACCGGCGCCACAGACAACGATGTTCCTATCCCGTGACATGTAATCGCTAGGGTATGACCGACGCGAAGTGGTTTTATCACACTAGTCCGACGGAGGATGGTCTTCGGTCCGAGGGCGGGCTGATTCGGCTGGTTGCTACCCCTGGGATTGTGTTAAGCTCCCGGGAGGAAGCCCTCCTTCGCCTTCTTCTTGATACGACGAAGCGGCTTTCTACTCGGGATTTGGTGGAGGAGTTATGTGCTTTTGGGATTTGGCCTGTGGCCAAGGAGTGGAAGCTGGAACTAGGGGCTTCGGATACAGGGTTTCCATCTCTAACCGCGGAGGGCTGCAAAGGTATGCCTTCCCTTGTGTCCCTTTCGTTTGCTCTGGTTTGATGCTTGCCCTAATATATGGTGGGCCTTTTCTAGTTGTGCCCATTGCCGAAGTGGCGCGCGCTGCGGAGGTGCTCCTTGGCCCATACACGGGCGAAGAGCATTCGAGGCGTCACCTGGTTGTGAGGGAACGTCATTTGAACCGTGCGTACGGTGCGTCGGTTACTCTGGATGAGCGAGCCGACCCCGACGCTGGGACGAAAAAACGTTCCCGCGTGCCCGAGGTCGAGCTCAGGGGACCCATCACTGCGAACCCTCTTCGTGCGGTCCGCCCTTGCGATGGCGGTGGTCCTTCGCGTAACTTGGAGGCCGCTGAGAGTCCTGCCAAGAAGGTTGCCGAAGACCCTTCCCATGTGCGTGCTGAGCACTCTGTGTTCAGCAGCGCATCTTCTAATGATGGGGCCGCTTCGCACACGGAGGTTGCTGGAGCTGGGGTCATTGGGCGTACCGCGTTGCAGGTGCACAAAGCGATAGGTACTATTTGTTTTCCGGTTCTTGATGCGACGGAGTCTTTCAGCGGTGGTATTCGATCGGATGGTTGCAGAGGGGCCCGCGAAGGCCTTGGGGATGTGCCTGCTACGTCGCAGGTGAATGTTGGTGAGTAACACTTCCTTATTTGTTCTGAACCCTGCACTTTGTTGGCTGCTATTCAGGTTTTTTGTTGTTCAGTGATAAGCGATGACGGTGGTAATGATGAGATCGAGGAGGCTTCCGAGGGCCGCGCGCCGGCGGGTTCTGAGCCGGACCCTGCGGCCCTGCGCACGCCCTCTGTTGGTGGCGTGGTAGGCTTGGGTCGAATTCGCCTTAGCGATTTCGAGGTTACTGTGGTGCTGCCACATTGCTTACAAAGCGGTTCTTGATTTTGTTTGCCTTTGTGTGTCTGGAGCTTTTGAGCCGCCTTGAAGGACATGTTTGCTTAAGATTGAGGCGAATGCAGTGAGGGTAAGTTTTGATTATTACGCATACTCGTTCTTGCACATATCACTGTTTGTGTATGTGAAATTTTGCTTTGCGCGCAGACTTTGATGTTGTCTCGAGCCCTTAAGGCTGATGTCTCCCAGGCATATGGGGACATTCAGAAGAGGGTGGATGATGAGCATGCTCGGAACGAGGTTTTGATGTCCGAGTGGGAGACCCTTCTTGAGAAAGTCAGGAGTTTGCAGGTGAAGCTGGCGGAGGTAGAGGCGGAGCACGCTGCACTTCGAAGCAAAGTGGCGGAAGCCAACAAGAAGCGTACTGCCTTCGGGGCGAAGTGAAGGATCTGCGAAATGTCCGCGCTTCTCTCGAAGAGGATATCCAATACGAGAAGCAGTTATCCGCCGCCGTTGGTCAGTCCGCTTGGGAGTCCATGGAGGCTCTGGAGAATGCCTTGGCGAAGCTGGGTGCCATTCCTTTAGAGAGGAGCCACCGCCCGGCTGAGATGGATATTACCTTGGAGCGCCTCCGACGGGGTTGTGAAGCCTGCGTGCCTGCGGCTCGTGCTTATGGTGACCACTGCGCGAGGGTCACTTGGTTGGCGATGCTTGCGACCCTTGTCAAGGCAGGGTGCGCTCACATAGACGAGGTTGGCACTCACTCCGTTTCGGCGGCTACGGCTGATGAGATGGCTGCTGCGCACCACCGGACTCGGAAGGCGAGCGAAGTCTTGCAACGGGACTTTTGGATGTTGCGCGGACATGAAGCTGCCGAGGAGTCTTTTTCGAGTGCCGAACTGTTAAGCGAAGAGGAAGGTCTGGAGGAGGAGTCTTGAAGTCGGCAAGCGGGGTCCACCCACGGAGACAAGGTGTGAACTCCCTGCTTGCTGTTTAGGATGCTAGGGTTTGGATACTTGTAGTTGGCGTGCTCCGCTTTTGTTTGTTGTTCATTGGAGCCGCTTCTTTTTTTTTCCTTTTCTTTTTTGTAGAGGTTGGCCTCTTTTTGTGTAACGACCTCTGTTCTTTAAATGGAATACCTTCGGCCGTCATTTGGCATTGCTGGTTGTTTTGCTCTCTGCTTGATTGCTGTCTTAAAGCTGAGCCTCGCATTGTACACAGGTGGAACGATGTTTGTTTAAGCGTGCCGCGCAACGGGGTCCTTGGCCGCCCGTGGGGCATAGAACTAAGAGTGCTGTTCCTGCGCGTGCTTCGAAGTATGAACGAACTCTTCTATCTAAGTGGCCTTTGCGTGATTGCTACCGGGGCGTCACATGCCACGGTGCTAAATGGCAATGTTGGAAGAAAGCTAACCCTACGGGCTCTATGAAGGCGTTCTTTCGGTTTCGTGCGTGGGAGGCTGCGAGGGGTCAGGAGGAGATCTGGGCTTTCTGAGAGCGCAGGGGTGTGGCGTTTGTGTCTGGCGGACCTTCCCAGGCCCGGGCCTCCTTAGAGGCTTCGACAAGCTCATCCGAAATACCCGAGGACCTGGCTACGGCGAGGGAATATGCGGCGTTGCTGGCCGCTCAGGCCTCGGATGAGGAGCTTCTGGAATGGGCTACCTGCCGGGAGGAGTGGGACTTTGTCTCTGTAACACCCTGATTTTCAGAGCATTTTTGAAAGTTTTCAAAATAACAGGAACCATTTGGTTTTGATGGTAATTCAAAGCTTAACTGGAGAATTTCAGAATTTGAAGAGTTTAAAATGACTAAGCTAAACTTCAACTAATCCAAAACTTAGTTCTTTTGGTGTTGCTCTAGCTCTCTGGAGCTACCTTTCCTTCTCTTGATGAGATTTCCTTTCCTCTATCCTATTTGGACAATCTTCTATGCCCAGACCTTCTCTCCTGTCTGGCTATCTCCTGGAAGCCATATCCCCTTTATGTCTGGCACTCTTTTGTGAGTCTAGACCTCCTTGGTATCTAGACTGCCTTGGTACTTAGGCCTCTTCTTTGTTGGCCTGAATATCTTTATGGTTCAAACTTTTTTTTTTCTCTTTGTTCATTTGAACCTCCTCGGGTTCATTCAAAGCCCCTTGGTGCTCCCTTGAGCCCTTCAAGCTCCAATGAACTTTCCTTGGATCCTCTGTGTGTGTTCATTCGGACCTCCCATGAGCAGGTCTTTTGGACCCCCTGTCCATAAGACCTCCCCAATGTTGAGTCTTTTGGGTCTCCTTGCCGCAAGACCTCCTCCCAGTCTCTTTGCAAGGATCTTCCTTGCGTGTTGAGGCCACCTTGTGGTCAGACCTTGATCTGTGCTTGACTTTCCTCCCTTTGAGATCTTGACCGTCCAAGATCTCCTTTCGAGATCTGGCGTCAGACCTCCTGGATGCCTTACTCTTCATGGTTTGGACCTCCTCGAGGTTCGAGACCGCTAGTAGTTTAGATCTCCTTTTGAGGTCTAGATCCTTTGTAGTTTGGACCTCCCGTGGGGTCTAGTCCTCTTTGTATTTAAACCTTTGAGGTTTAAACCTTCTTTAATGTTTAAACCTTCTTACGTGTTTGGACCTCTTTTAGGTTCAGATCTGTAACATCCCCGATTTCTAAATCCTTTTTAAATGTGCGAGATAAATTAAAACTATTTTATTTTGATGAGAATTCAAAGTTGGTTCAGTTGGAGAGGTTGGAGTTGTTGATACCTCCTTTCTGGTATGCTCGACAGATCCTCCTTTAGCCTATCTCTTTTGGGCTATGTAGGTTTAGACCTTCTCTGTGGCCTAGACCTTCCCAGTGGTTCTTGAGGTTAGACCTCCCTTGGGGCTCAGACCTTTTTACACTTGGACATATTATATGTCCAGGCCTTTCTCTTTGAGTTTGATCACTTTGGACCTCTTTGTTGGTTTGAATCTCTTTGGTTCAGACCTCTTTCCTGTCCAGACTTCTTCTAAGTCTAGACCTCTTGTTGCCTGGGCACTCTCCTATGCCCAGACCTCTTTTTAGTCTGGACCTCCTTGTGTTCAGTGGAACCTCTTTGACCTTTCTTCTTGGCCGAAAGGACCTCCTTAGGGTTCATCCTAACCGCCAAGGCTTTTGATCTCACCTTAGCGGTTGGAAACCTCCTTTGAGTTGCCCTGACCCTTGCGAACTTCTGTTGGACCACCTTCTGTGGATCTCCTATGTAGAATCCTTCTTTTTTTGGAACCCCTCCGCCTGGACCTCTCCTTGTTTTGAATCTAACGGTTCAGACCTCTCCTCATTGTGAATCCAAAGGTCCAGACCTCCCCGTGCATTGCTCTCTCTGGGAACCTCACCCTTCACGTTTGATCGTGGCTGTTGGACCCCCCCTCTCGGAGATCCAACCGCCTGGACCTCAACTTGCTCTTAATCCCAACCACAGGATCTTTTAGTAGTTCTCTGGACCTCCTTGCCAGACCTCCCTTGAAGAGATCCTAACCGTCAGGACCTCCCCATGTCCAGACCTCCTCTGTATGTTTGGACCTCCCCAACCTTTAGACCTCCCTATCCTTTGGGCCTAGGACCTCCTAAGCCTCTCGGACCTCCTAAAAGCCCTCCCCTGCGGGGCAAGACCTCCCTTTTTGACCCGCCTGTCTCTAACTGACTGGCCCCACTTGCCAGACTTGGTCATTCTCATTTCCTCCGCCACGTTAGTATCTTGGGCATTTAATGCATGTCTTGTCACATTAAAATGCATCCACATACGTGGCGTTTACTCTGAATTGGGTCACTTAGCTGTACTCTGACATCCTTCTTTGTTCCTTTCCATAGCAACATACGTTGTCCTTCCTTGTACCTTTTACCCAGGGGGGTGGTGACACCTGCTCTGCCACTCACCTACCTTTGACCCATTTCTATACTTATCCTTGACACGTATGCTCTTAGTTTTCTTCACCCACTTTTGCTATAATTAGTCCAGGGGACTCCACCACATTACTTTCTCCACGCTCATCATCTTGGTTCACGCTCAGTGGTTTCCCAGGGGAGACCTTGTTGCCCCACGACCTCCCCTCCATCCATTGTTTCCTTCTTGTCCCTAGTAAGTCCCTTGGTGATCTGCTCCACTCTTATTCTTGCCACCGCATTGAGCTGGTTGTGTCCTTCTCAGGACCTCCCCTTGTGGGCTCCTTTTGGATGTCTATGGCGTTTATTTGAGGAGCTCCTCCCTGGTCTTTGCGCAAGGAACTTTCCCTTGCCCCTTTCTGGTCATACGCAAGGACCATCTTTCAGGACCTCCCTGTTCTATTGCTGAAATCACTCTTTTGAGGTCTTTTGCTAAAAGACCACCCTCCTCTTGGTAAGCTTAGACCTCCTCCAAAAGAACCTATTCTAAATACTGATTTTCTTACATTAATTGAGTTTTGAGGTTCCTCTAGAGTTCTTTTGGTTCTTTATTCGGATCTTTGTTGGTTCTTTATTTGAGCGTTGTTTGAATCTGTTCTTTTGACCGTGTAGATCTTGGCGTTCCCAGAGAGCAGAGCTGTGAGGCAGAGTAGGCCCCTAAGCTATCAAGCAAGAGGCAAGTTACACTTTTGATCATATTGCACCCAATAATTCAAATTATTTATGTCCTGTTTTAATGTATACTGCATGCCTATTTCTACCAAGTTATTTCAATACCTGTTTTAAATCCATAGTTATGCATACTTCCTTTGTATGGCCACTGTTGACTTTGGACTGAGCATGTTGTCACCACTAGATCAAACTTGGATCATGCAATAGTGTGAGCCAAGACCATTTGAAAAACATATGCTTAGTCAGGCTTAGACCAAAAGTTTTGATTTTGGGGAAATCTTTACCATCCTGACCAAACACTGTTTTAAATGTTTTCACCATGACATTGGGTTGTCATGGAAGGATGAAAATGCTGCTGGGAAAGCAAAGAAAAGGAAAAAGGGATTTGGACTTGGGCGAATTGGTTTGCTTGGCTGGTGCAATGTTTATACATGGACTCTATCCTGGCTAAGGTGGAGGTCCAGGGGTTTGTGGTTGTCGCCCAAGTCAGTTGAGGGCCGGTCTTTGAGCGACCAATGCCATGCCTATAATGGGCTAGCCACAATCGTGCAACCACATGTCTCCAGAATGGGGCGTGGGACCTGGCTGAGTAATTTGCAAAGTTCTACCATAAGCTGCTCCATTGGAGGTGTGGGAGGTCTTATATGGCCAATGGTCTATTATAACCTACTGTTCCCACTGGTGCAAGAGGGGGCTTTCCGCTGGATTGCGATCCATAGGAAGGTGAAACCTTAGCCAGGAAAGGCTGTGGTGGAACAATGCATTGTAAAGGCCTTGTCATGAACTCTAGACCTCTTACCTTTGGTAGTGAGAGGTGGTATTGACGAATGCCGGACAAACTAGAGTACTCATGTCGTGCGGGTAAAGTAAACAACCTCTGCAGAGTTAAATCTATTCGAATAGCCGTGTCCGCGGTCATGGACGTGCTGGCAAAGGCTACTCAGAGTTAGATGTTGGTTTTGGGTTTTTCAGAAATGTTTATTGAACTGTTTTTGGGATTGCTATCCCATGGTTTGGGCGGGAGCCTTGTGACAGGAGGGTATCCTTCACCACTTGTGATGAATGAATATCCAACTGAAAACAGATTTACTAAATGAATTTTATTTACTGTATGATGCTTTGGAACTTAATACTGGTAATTGGAAATAAACATGGCTTTATGCAAATCAACCATATTAAGCCTTCCTTTGTGATATCCATTTATGCATGTCATTTCATTATCTAATCTGGTGTAACTTATGAGCACGGTTGTTGTGCTCACTCTTGCTTGATGTCGTTCTTTAGCGTGAATGAGAGCTTCGGGTGATCTGCGCAGTGGACCTAGTGGTCCTGTTCGACTAGGATTGCGCCCTCCAGCCGATTGCCTGTGGTGTATCGGGTGGCCCATGTGTTTATCTTTTATTATGTTTTGCCTGCTGGCTTGTAAGCTCTCTTGTAAACAACTCCTTTGATTATTAATAAAGCTTGTGTTGTTGCTATGTTACCACTGTTGTTGCTGTGAAGAGCTAGCCATGATCCTTGGGACTAACTCAGTTCACATAGAGGACCTTGGAGAGCTCCCAGTCCTCCCCGACCACCCTCAGATCTGGTCACGGACGTCTTGGGAGTGCTCCTCGGTTCCTAGACCTCTTGAGTTCTGTCCTGGACCTCTGGTGGTCTCTTTGCTGACCTCCCGGGAGGTCTTAGGATCGTCCGAGAGGTCCTTGACCTCCCGGGAGGTCCTAATGGACTTTCCAGGAGTTCTTGGAGGACCTCTCGGGTGCCCTAGGGTTGGGTCGTTACAGTCTCTTAGGTATACTACGATCGTGTTGCACTATGCGGCTTGTAACGAATAATGGCGTGTATTGTTTGTGTGAGTTGAGTTGTGCTGCACTGTACTGTTTCGTAGGTCACTGTTTCGGGCGACTCCTTGTATGTGTGTACTTGTTATGCAGAGTGTAATAAAAGAAAAAATGGCATGACTGGCCTCGTACATTATTGTTTTTTGCAAGGGGGAGGCGCCGTCCCCCATACTTTTTTAGATAGGGCTCCGGGGAGCCTTAACTCAATTTTTTGCGAGGGGGAGGCGAAGCCTCGCGCCATCCCCTATACTTTTTTAGATAGGGCTCCGGGGAGCCCTAACTCAATTTTTTGCAAGGGGGAGGCGAAGCCTCGCGCCGTCCCTCACACTTTTTTAGATAGGGCTCCGGGGAGCCCTAACTCAATTTTTTGCGAGGGGGAGGCGAAGCCTCGCCGCCTCCTCGACTTTTTAGATAGGGCTCGGGAGCCCTAACGCATGAACCAGTGAGGGGAGGCGGCCTCACTGCCCCCATACTTTTTTAGATAGGGCTCCGGGGAGTCCTAATTTTTCTGCCCTGGCGAGGGCGACGCTGTCCCCCCGGTGCGCTTTGGTCTCCGGACCATACCGCGCCGGGGTTCGCTTTGCGCGTCGTCGTCGCCGGGGCGATCGTTGCTGTTGGTGGGATTGGCCTGGGCCGAAGGCCATGCGCGGTGGCTTTGTTTATACACTCGTGCCTGTGGGAGGCGTTAGTGTGCACCGGGGCCAAAGGCCATGCGCGGTGGCTTTGTTTATACACTCGTGCCCGCGGGAGGCGTCGGTGTGCACCGGGGCCGAAGGCCATGCGCGGTGGTTTTGTTTATACACTCGTGCCTGCGGGAGGCATCGGTGTATACCGGGGCCGAAGGCCATGCACGGTGGCTTTGTTTATACACTCGTGCCTGCGGGAGGCATCGGTGTGCACCAGGGCCGAAGGCCATGCGCGGTGGCTTTGTTTATACACTCGTGCCTGCGGGAGGCATCGGTGTGCACCAGGGCCGAAGGCCATGCGCGATGGCTTTGTTTTCGTTGTAGTCTCTCGTTGCTTCTGATTGAAAGGGAGCAAAAGGTGCAACAAATTACAGCTTGTTCTATACATGCCCGCTCCGCTTTTAGCGGTGGTAGGGCTATTTCCCGGGCGCAGCCGGTTTTACAATCCTAAGGATAGTACTTGCGGAGGGTCTTCGCGTTCCAGGTGTGGCTCAACTGCTGCCCTTCTGGTGTGGCGATGAGGAAGGTACCGGCGCAGGTGTTGCTAGTGATGATGTAGGGTCCTTCCCATTTGGTCTCTAGCTTGCCCACGGCTGTGGGGTTTGCGACTTGCTTAAGGACCATGTCGCCCGTCACCAAGAGGCGGATCTTGACTCTCCGGTTGTAGGCTCGGGCTACTCCGTCGCTATACTTGGACATGGTTGCTATTGCTTGGACTTGGTGCTCTTCGAGGAGATCGAGGGAGGTGCGCCTCTCTGCGGGGTCTGGTTTGGATGTTGCTCGGAGGGACTTTGCGGTGAACTCTGCAGGGGTCATGGCTTCGTCACCGAAGAGGAGTCTAAACGGTGAGAAGCCCGTGACCCTTGTTGGAGATGTGCGGATTGCCCACAGGGCCTTCTGGAGTTTTTCTAGCCACATTCCCTTTGGGAGTCCGATAAGACGCTTCTTTAAGCCTTATAGTAGATTGCCGTTGGCACGCTCGACCGCTCCATTGGTCTCGGGATGCCCTATTGATGCGAAGCATATCGTGATGCCCAGGTTTTGGCTGAACGCTCGAAACGCTGTCAAGTCGAACTGGGTCCCATTGTCTGTGACAATGTCGCGTGGTATCCCGTACTGGCAAATTATACTTCTCCATATGAACCGCTGAGCTGTTGCCGAGGTGATTTTTGCGACTGGCTCTACTTCGACCCATCTTGAAAAATACTCGATGGCGACAAATGCGAAGCGCAGGCTACCCTTTGCAGTGGGGTGTGGTCCGATGACATCGAGCCCCCATCTCGCAAAGGGCCATACTGGTGGCAGAGGCTGGAGTGGGAGCGAGGGTGCCTTGGGTTGCCCGTCAGCCACCCCTCCTCCTTCTTCCTCCCTTCTTCTTCCACCTCAGGTCGACTGCCATTGATGCCGATGGGAGCTCATCAAGGCGACGTTTCCCTCCTCCATTTTGTGCGCACTAGATGTCAAATTAAAGCCCCACTCTCCACCGCACTCAATCTCGGTCGTTTTCCCCTCCTTTATTCACGTTAAAGCGCATTTGCGCTGCCACCCACGCCGACATGTAAGCTTCACCCACGATCTCCCTCCTCCGGTCTCCCCTTACCCTACAAAAGGGAGCACCGCGAGCCCTCGACCTCCTCATCCTCCACCCCGGAGCACACCTCCTCTCCCCTCTCTCCTCGCCGGAACCCATGCTTTTTCCCCGCCGGCCGCAAGCACTTTCGCCGCCAATTCCGCCGCCGCAAGATGTTGTGGTTATTTGTGTTTTGTGCCATGTCTGAATACACTTGTAACTGAGTGCAAAAGAAAGCTATTGTTGGCATACTTTTGTTGCATTGTTGTGTCAAATTTGAAATGTTTGTTTGTATGGCAGTAAGTTTACTTATATTTTTTGTCCTATTTATTTTATGGTTTGATGATATTGTCTGCAGTTTATGACCTTGATTTTGGTCTTGTCTCAGGCTGGTGATTCTACTCCGGAGGAGCTTGCTACTACCACCCAGGTCCAAAAGAAGGCTGCTGAGGCAGAGAAGGAAGAGAAGAAGTGAAGCTAGTGGATGCTATCATCAAGGACTAATTCCAAATATTGTTATGGTGCTGGAGACATGGACCATCAGCTGGTCTTTTTTGTGTCATCATACCCCATCTGTTTGATATCTGGTACTTGTTTGCATACTCTGTTATGTAATGAGTCATTGGATTTTCTATTCATGCCAAACGTGTTTCAGAATTAGTTGTCAAATGTTTGAACCATGCCTAGCTGAAACATTACCTCGATTATTGTGAGAACCCGCAAAATTAACCTAAATTAACTAACAGTAATCTGTAATTAGCGATAATTAAAATTCTTTAAATCCAGAACAAATATTAATTTCAGGGTTAATATCAAGTGCAAAATCGCTACATCTAGCAACAAGAGGGGTATAAAAATAATTTCTCCAATATCTTTATCAATCAAGAGTCAATCACAAAAATAAATCCATTGCAGGCATAAGTGCATCATCAATACAAACTCAGAAATATTTACACCCTTCGATGCAATCAAAGAAAACATTTCATCAATCATAATACAACAAAGAAGTAATATATTACAAACCCATTGCTTGTTTTAAAATTAATTATACAACCAATTGCAATGCTTATAACAACAAGTTCATTAAATCATAATCCGCCTCTTGCATTCTTGTAGCATCAGTTATCCTTGCCACCTTGCACCTTGAGCACCAGTCCATAGAGCCATCTCACGATCCGTTCTCGTCGCTCGTTAGAAAAAAATTTAGAAAGCGGTTAGTTAGTTAAAGCCTTGTGGATAATAGAAAATAGAAATAGAAGGTTGGAAGTGGCCGTCGAATTTTCCGGCACACACTAGGGCTCACTCGATCAACTCAAGTTAGCTTGACCCTTGTTTGTCAAGGTACCTAGACTAGCTAGAGTTAACCGGCACCTCTTTGCTTTTGTAGGTCTCATCATCCGGCGTTTACCTTAATCCAACACCCACGTATGTTAAAGAACTCAACCACAGAAAATCACGCGCATAGTAATTTCCCAACCACAGACCAAAAAGCCCTCAACGAAATCTTGCCATGAACATAAGAGCAAGGGCAAAGTAGTCTTTGTGTTTGGGGCAAAAGAATGCATAGCCAAAGCCACCATCATATAAGGATCACCATTCACAAATGCCACATTTGCCTTCCCCCATTTCATCCATTCATCAGCCAGCAAGCCACAAGCCCACAGCAAAGCACAACAATACATCCCCCCTCCCATTTTCCTTTTAACCAAAGGCAAGCAAAGCCAACATCATTCCTCTACCTCTACACGGCAGGGCCAAAGCAAGAGCAATGCCATCGGCCTCACCAAACATGTACACCCACAGGGAGTAGAGGAAGGGATCAAGAGGAGGAAGCCAGCCAGGACTTCACCAACAAAGCCGAAGCCTGCAGCCATCAAGCACACAAGGAGGAGGAGGCTCAGAGATCACCTCATCATCGCCTAAAAGCCGATCGCAGCAAGGAGGAGGAGAAGAACACCAGCTTGAAGCCGACGCTGCCATTCCCCTTTCCCCGACCTCAGTATCCACAGGAGGTAATCCACAATAGCACCTCAGTGTGCACACATACACATTCATCATTCACATAGCATCAGTTTAACAATATTCATCCCAGAGCAGTAGAGGGGTAGCAGGAGGTGAACCTCAGTAACAACCGAATCCATCATCCACCTCCAGTAACCACCACCATCATCAGTGAGCACCTCCTTCTCTAAATCAATCTCCTTGGCATGCATACCTAATTTGAATCATCAAGCAAAACTCACATCAGTATAAGCAAATCAACATAATTAATTCAATCCAGGCAAAGCTGTATTTTTGAGAGGAGTTAGGCGGTGGCCGTAGGCCAAGCCGCAGAGGGGAGTAGAGGCGAGCCGAGGCGACGCTGGCCTTCGGCCGCGCCTAGAAGGGGTCGGGCGCAGGAGAAGCCGGAGGAGGCCGGATCGGGAGAAGCGGCGCCAAAGTGCCTAGCGACGCAGCATGAGCCAGCATGGGGCGAGGAGGCGACTTCGAGCTGCTGCGAGCCTAGGAGGCACCGATGGCATAGCAGAGCTCGGCGAGCTCGGCGACGGACCCCATGAGCTTCAGCGACGGACCCGCGAGCTTCAGCGGACGACCCGCGAACTTCAGCGGCGGACCCAAGAAGCTTCAGCACGGACCGACGGATCGGCGGACCCAGCAGGATAAGCGGCGGCAGCGATCGGCGGCGCAGGGCAGGCGGGCAGCCGGCCGAGCTCGAGCTCCCAGAGCGGGCATGACCTTGAAGAGAGAGAGACAGAGATAGATTAGAGTGGGGAGAGGAAGGAGATAAGCAGTGGGTTTGGGTGTGTGCTTGTGTGTGTGTGTGTGTGGGTGCGGTGCGTGTGTTTGGTTCGGCCGAGTGAGTTAGAGAGAGAGAGAGGGAGAGGGAGAGGGAGAGAGAGAGATTAGGGGGAAGGGTAGAATTAGGAATTAGAAATTAAGAATTAAGTTAGGGAGGAATTAGGATTTGGTGGCCTTTAATTATTTGTGGTAATTGTTGTTTTTAATCTGTAGCATTGTAAAGTAATTAGCTGCCAACTGTATAATTATTGCTACTAAACAATTCAACTTGAGTCTTGTCAACTTAACTAAATTGCTATTAACCTGTGAACTAAAATTGCTAGACAGAGCGAATAGTTGTTAATTTTGTTGTCGACCATAGCACGAGTTTTCGGTAGAATGATTGTTCTGTGCAGTGCTAACTTAGTGTATATCTCGAAAAATATTTATTTAAATTAAACTGTGCTAACAATTAGAGTCACTAACCTAGATATTTATTATATCACTAAAAAAATCCACTATGTATTTATTTATATTACTATTCGTACACCGTGTTGTCAGCAGAGGACTAACCAAAGACGCGCGAGAGAAATTGATCAGAGATTCGTCGACGCCAATCTTTCCTACCACTCCACAGGCAAGCTATCCTCTTGAACATAAATATAGTTAATTTAAATGTAAACCGTATATTGCACTATATGTTTATTGCATCAAAATTGTTTTCTCAAAACTTAAATAAGTGGTTGAGATGAAAAGATGAATATGACTAAGATAAATATGATTAAGATGAATATGACTAAGAGGAATGTGATTAAGATGAATATGATTGAGATGAGAATGATTAAGATGAGTAGGAAAGAAATGAGAATGATGATGAAAGAAAGAAATGAGAATTATTATGGTTGGTAAAAGGGGGCCCTGGCAGGGGAACACAACGATGATGATGATGATGAGGTAAGAGGTGGGCCTCTTTTTACATATGGTTATAATATAAGGACAAACAAAACTCTTGCTCGGTCTGAAGCCGTAAAATCAGTACCAACCATTTTCCCGTTTAGGCGGGCAGAAAATGTTACCTTGTTACGTAATTAAGTTCTCCATAACGGGTCATGTTGAAAGTGTTGGGAACGGAAGAGAGCCGACCCAAGGTGGAGTGTTGAGCACGGACGATAGCTGCCTCAACCAACATTTCTGGAACTCGGTGTATGACAAGGTCAGCAGCGTGATTAAATCAGTACCGACGGAAAGTAATGGGTGGAGACTTAATCACGTAGCCTGGGAAACGTTCTGTATTCTGAACTTGAACCCGCATCAAAGGAAATGCAGGGGATCCGGCTCATTTAGAGCTCAGAATAACTATGGGTAAAGTGGTACAAAGCCTGCGCAGTGCTATGTAAAATCATGAATTCATGCCAGTCTCCTGGATTGGAGTCTATGGGAACCGCCGGAGGTCTTTCTTCTCTCCGAGTGATAAGTAGTGTTTTCAGTAATAAAATTTGCCATCTAAATTCTTTTAAATTATTTTCAGAATTGAGATGACTTAGAAAATGTGATAACAACTAGAAGTAGTCATCCAGTGCATTCTTTGCTATTAATGCTTGCTGAGTACATTCGTGTACTCAACCTTGCTAGTATTCTCCTTTGTAGATCCTAGTCCGACCGGGAGCTATCCCGAGTGGGATGAAGGACTTGCAGGTACTGAAGTAACCACGGGAGGAGAAGGCGCGGACTATGTGGACCAGAGCGAGATGGACGCCTTTTTTGACTCGTGGGACGAATAGAAGGCCGAGACTTTAGTGTTGGTGAGAAAAGCGGAGCAGTTCCTTTTGGTAACTGTGTAATATTTGTATTAAGAACCATAGCCTTGCGTGGCTATTACTGGAATAAAATGTACAGTTTCTATCTTATTGTTCTGCTGCGTGACTCTGGTAAAGGCTTACTATTCGTTGGAGCAGTGTTCTACTGAGCAAACGAATAGTAATCCGTATGCCTAAGTGTGATTACCCTTGAGGTAATGACACGGGGCGTCACAGGTGGTATCAGAGCAATAAGATCAAACCACGCTAATAAAATAGAAACTGTAGCAAGAACTTAGGTGTGCTTTTCTCGCTTGCTATATTGCACTAATTACTTTATTAACTCTCATCTCAATATCAATTTCTATTTCCATCCCATTTCAAAAGTATTATGTTAAAAAGCTTATCTTTCTTAGAGAGACAACCTGCTAACGTAAAACCCTTCCTTCGTAGGAGGTTTAGGTTCAGCTTCTGGATCAAGAGAGTGCGAGGGAAGCGTGCGTTTCGTCGTAAGACTCGTGTTGTTAATCCCTGTTAATTAACCTGTCAGGCTAGCAACTCAACCTAGGGCAGAATGCTTGAGAATATAGGTGTTGGGGCATCAAAATAAGATCTTAAGTTACATGCAGGGGTTAGAGGCATGTAGTAGAAACTCTGGCGTGGACCATGCTTCTCCAATTTCTAGATAAGTTTGGACCATACCCGTTAGCTTTCTCATCTTTTCATCTATATCACCAAAGATGACCTGTCAGCAATCAAAGTCACCCATAACTACTTAAAGAGAGCAAACAAAATGGCTGATGGTGTAAAAATATGCCTTATCCCATTTCTGCACATCAGTTTTCCCGGACGAGTGGTCCGTGGCACTCCGAGCGTGTAGCTCTGGTGTACCCAGGAGCGAAGTCCTAGGCGTACTCAGGAATGAGCCCTGAGCGTATCCCAACACGTACTTGGGCGGTCTCGAGAACGGGATCTCGAGCGTGCTGGGCACGTGGATCGAGGTAGTGTGTTTCGCACTCGAGGCAAGCTCGGCGGTCCCAAACACGTGGTTTGGGCGGTCTTGAGAACGGGATCTCAAGCGTGACTGAGCACGAGAGACTCAGCTAGAATAGGATTTGGATCTTTTTGCATCTCCTTGTTTCTTGGTGTTATTTGACTATCTGTGTTTGGCATAATACAACCCACCCGCGAGTTAACTCTGTCAGACTAATACGATAACTCTTTCCCTACCATAAGTTACTGCTGAATTTTTTTAACAACTAATGTAACCAACAAAAGAATCACCTAAAGATATAAAGTGCTATAAGTACAAAAATTAATGCAACCATCTCTAAGCCTCTCCCCTTCAGGATGGAAGGCCAAGGAAGCGAAGAACGTGGATTGGGATTGACTCTGGAACTCATGCCACAAGATCAGCCAACCGAGAATCCGGCAGCGAACCTCAATGAGTCAACACCTGTTCAACCCCAAGCTACTACCATACCAGGAACCAGTCAACAACCATCCACCAGCGCCACAGACCCGTTAGGAATAATGGTTGAGGTTTTCAGATTCCTCGAAAACTCCAGGAGGGAAGCTGAAAACTCCAGGAAGGAAGCTCAGGAAAGCCAGAACCGCTTCATGGAAGTGCTCCTAACTCGAGTAGCCCCTACCACCTCACAGCCAACCCACGGGTTTTCTTCTATAACCGTCTGTGATAGTATCGCTACAGCCCAATGCGCGCGTTTTCTTCTTCGTCGCCATCCACTTCGGCCCCGACGTCGCTCTTTCGTCGATCGATCCGCTTTCGCCTCCCGATGCATCTCTTCGTCTCACGCTCCGAATTTATACCTTGTTTTATAAAAAGGATCATCTGCCATCGAAGATGTGATCATCCCCACATACTTATAAAAAAAACAGAAATTGCTGCCTCTTCCTTGTCACCGGCATTGATGGCCTACCTGGCCGCACTATACGAGCACATCTCTCGCTGTACGTTGAACCGTGCTGCGGAAGAACACTATTTCAACAGTGTCTTCACTCCTACGTCGGCCGAGAATTTGCCGGAGCAGATGATGGCCACCTTCCGCCGTCTTGACATCCTCCTCCGCCGTGTCTTTCGGGTGATCTCCCACTTTTGACGAGTTTACCGCGTCATCGACGTGGTTCTCCAAAACGATGTTGCACGTCTTCAGGAGGCTTGCCGTCACTTGATCACAGAATCGAGGCGACAAAGCGGCGAAAGTCGACGGTGCCGAGACCCTCAAGCAAGGGAAGAGAGCCTATGGGCTCAATTCTTCTTAGTTCAACAATCTGAGGGTCTTCGGAGACACTTTCGAGCAAGCGTCGATGAGGTGGACGATTTCAGCTTCGTTCACGATGATCGAGAACTGCTTCGATGCCGACACCGCCGCCTATGAAGTATTGAAGATGGAGATAGCGACCTACCTCCGCCACTAGAAAAACTTTGTTTAATTATAGGTTTCTACTTTTTTAATATAAACATGTAATTTCTTCATGTCATGTAAGTGTATATACAAGATAAATATACTTGAGAAAAACCATTTCACGAGCGGTTCTATTATGGAACCGTCAGGATAATATCACCGACGGTTCCATAATAGAACCGTCTGTGATAAGTCTCTTTATTAGTAGGAGACCGGCCGCTAGGGTTTGCGCTCGCCCTAACTCATCACTCCCCAGCGCATATACTCTCGTCCGTTCCCCTCCCCACCTCGACGCCGCCGCCCGACCCCGTCACCGTCGCCGTAGGTTGTGACACAACTACAGTGATGCCGCCACCCCGTGTGTCGCCTGCACCGCCATGTCTTGGTTCTCCTGCTCGGCCTCCTGCGCTCGGGCCCTGGCGGGGCTTTGCTTTCCCCATCCTCCCTCTGTTCTCCTCTAGATTTGTTAGCTTAATATCTTTTGTTGAGTTTGATTTTTATGCTTGAGCCTTAAGTTGTGTCCTGATGTTTGTGTGATTTATGCAAGGTGAAGGAGATGGATGAGGTTGTCTTTGGTGGTGGGGTCGCCACCGTGGTTGCTATTTATCTTGAGGTATCACCCTACCTTACTCCCTCTCTGTCTCTACCCCCTTGCTTTGTGATGAAAATGGCTAGTGCTCTGCGATGGATGCCGAGGGCTACTACTGGTGTGGTGGGTTTGGACACCCTTGGTCTTGTTCTCTTGTTGATGAACCGCTCAATGATGTTAATAGTCTTATGTTTGAAATTGAATTGATAATTAGTTCATATTAATAGTCCACTTGCTCTGTGATGCAATGATGTCAATAGTCTTATGTGAAATTGAATCGATAATTAGTTCATATTAATAGTCCCTTGCTCGTGATGCAATGATGTCAATAGTCTTATGCTGAAATTGAATCGATAATTAGTCCATATTAATAGTCCCCTTGCTCTGTGATGCAATGATGTCAATAGTCTTATGCTGAAATTGAATCGATAATTAGTCCATATTAATAGTCCCCTTGCTCTGTGATGCAATGATGTCAATAGTCTTATGCTGAAATTGAATCGATAATTAGTTCATATTAATAGTCCCCTTGCTCGTGATGCAATGATGTCAATAGTCTTATGTGAAATTGAATTGATAATTAGTTCATATTAATAGTCCCTTGCTCGTGATGTAATGATGTCAATAGTCTTATGCTGAAATTGAATTGATAATTAGTTCATATTAATAGTCCCTTGCTCGTCCCTTGCTTTGTGATGTAATGATGTCAATAGTCTTATGTGAAATTGAATTGATGATTAGTTCATATTAATAGTCCCTTGTTCATGCCTGGGTCAAGTTCTCCTACCTCTTGTGTACAGTGCGTCCTACCATTTCATTCATAATCGGTGGTACGCTTGTGCCATTAAAACCGGCATCATATATATATATATATATATATATATATATATATATATATATATATACATATATATTATTAAGTAGTCTGACCACTTTAGGAATTAGTCCACCTGACATGAGAAGGATGAGGCGGTATCCACGGGCAACCTCATTGAGCCCTTGCAAGTTTAAAAGTATAGATGCAAAGAGCGTCGGGACATCCAATTACGGATGTTGTCGATAGGTAATTATGCGTCGCTATGTTCGAGAAGTGGCGTTGATCTTGTGAGTACTCCGTGGGAAGTGGCATCATCTATCGACAACCAACAATTCTTGAGCATGTAATTGTCTTTAAAGCCAACAAGAACACCAAGCAACAAGTTGAGAATTCTTTTGAAATATGAGAATGGTTGCTTGGTGTTCTTGTTGGGTTTAAAGACGATTACATGCTCAAGAATGGTTAGTTGTCGATACATGGTGCCACTTCCCACCTAATACTCAAGGCCCATCGCATTTCTCGAATCTAGGTCCAATTACCTATCGACAACATCCAGGTAATTGGATGTCCTGACACTCTCTTGGCATCCATATTTTTTAAACTTGCAGGGGCTCAATGAGGTTGCCCGTGGCTACCGCCTCATTCTTCTCATGTCATGGGACGATCCCCAAAGTGGCCGAGAGACTACGTAACAATATATATATATATAATGCCAGATTTAATGGCACAAGCAGCCACTGCTTGGGGCTTTATAGAGAAAAGTCATCACAAACGGTTTCAGCTACAAACCGTCTGTGAAAGTATGCATCACAGACGGTTCAAAACCGTCTGTGATGACCTCATGTCATCACTGACCTATAAACTCAGACGGCTCACGAAACCGCCTGTGATGACGTTTTTGAACCGTCTGTGAATACCTTTTCTGTAGTAGTGGTCGCAGCCAGGGAGGGCTGGAGATGGGAATTTTAACCCTAGCCACACGCGTGAGAGAGAAGCGTAGTCGGGAGACGCGGCGCCGAAGCAAGGCGCGGCGGCGGCAAGTGAAGGAGCAATGGGCGGCTCGAGCGAGTCGAGTGGAGACGCGGCGAGCGAGGGAGGCGCAAGGAAGGAGGCGCGTGAGGGGTGGCGTGCGTGCGATCTCACGACGACGAAGGGGTACAGGGGGTTTTCGGAAATTGGCAGAGCTGTTCGTGGGATTGATCGGGGGGTTATTCGAAAAGTGGCTTAAGTGAATGGGGGTGCTTTGCCCGTGTGCATCCGAGCCGTCCGTGTGAGATCCGATGGCTGTGGCTAGTATTTGCACCTTACCACTTAAATACCCATTTGCACTAGATACGTTCAATATATATATATATATATATATATATATATATATATATATATATATATATATATATATATATATATATATATATATGTGTGTGTGTGTGTGTGTGTGTGTGTGTGTGTGTGTGTGTTGCCAACGCAATAAGTAGTTGAACGTCTCTAAAAATAAAACTACAAACACGGCGACAGGATCTTGCAGAATACTACTATTCTCTAAGACTACTAATATTCGTGACCAAGACTATCCACATTCGGTTCCGACACTGTTCGTATCCGACTTTGATTCCTAGGAGAAAATTGTGGATTACGATACAGGATAAGCGATATTCGTTAGCAATTCCCATATATATAATACCATTAATCATCCCTTCATCCAGATATATAGCCATATACTTTGATACTTACAAATACTATATACTTTGATACTTACAAATACTTTGATACTTACATATATAGCTGCATGCATGCCGTGATGTATTTTATTTTGTGGAAAGAAACTAAAGACCTGCACTGCATCTGCAATGCATGCATGGAAGCAGCTTAGTTAGGTAGCTTGGGGCGCAGGGCGATGGTGGAGTGATGAGCCGCCGCCGGCGTTGTGGTCCTCGTGGCAGCATAGGCTCTCCATGCCCTTCCAGAAGTCGCACTTGCCGCGCAGGTAGCCGATCTGCTTGCAGCACCGGTTGCGCTTGCCCGGCTTGTAGCAGTTGCCCACGGCCATGCAGAATTATTATTTGAATTGATCCAATACAACACGTACGTACATGCACACCCTACAATTATCTACTTGTTAGCTCCTGGCGATGATGCGAGCACGGAGCGGATGCTTCATGACGGTGGTGAAATCCAGCGCCTCCGTCATGTCCACAACCTCCCCCTCCGCCGCCGGCTGCCACTCCAGCTCCTTCAACAGTCTCGCCACGAAGTACTCCGCGTGGTGCATGCCCAGCAAGTAACCGGGGCACATGCGGCGGCCGGCTCCAAACGGCATCATCTTGATCTCCCTGCTCCCGGTGATGTCCACGCCGCAGCCCTCGCCGCCGTCCAAGAACCTCTCCGGCCGGAACTCCCGCGCCGCCGTCCACACCGTCTCGTCTCGCCCGATCTCCGCAACCATGAAGTTCACCTCCGCGCCCTTAGGCACCGTGTAACCGCCGATGTCCGCGTCGCTCTTCAGGCCGTGCGGGAGGACGAAGTGTCCCGGCGGGTGCAACCGCAGCCCCTCCAGCACGACGGCCTTTAGGTGCGGCATCGCCTGCAGGTCGCCGTCGTTAAGCTCTGGTTTGGCTTTTACCTCCGCGTAGACCTTGGCTTGGACGTCGGGGTGGTTCACCAGCTCGGCCATGATCCACTCCAGCAAGGTCACCGTGGTGTCCGTCCCACCGTTAAGGAACTCGGAGCAGAGGCTGACCATCTCGGCGTCCGCGAGCGGGCGGTCGCCCTCGTCGGCCACTCGGATCGCGAGGAGGGAGTCGGCGTAGCACGGCGGGACGCCGTCGCCGCGCGCGGCGTGGATCAACGGGACGAACACCTCGTCCTGCCTTCGGCGCACGGCGACGTTCGCAGCCCACCTCTTGCGGAAGAGCCTCTTGGTGAGCGCCGGGAAGAAGGAGAAGACCGGGAAGGTTGTGACAGACAGGAGCGCGCAGTGCTGCAGCTTCTCGATCTCGTCGAGCGCCTCCTGTCCGGGGTGCGCGCCGAAGCACATGTACACGAGGAGCTCGAACATGGCGCGGCGCAGGAACGGCTTGACCGTGAAGGCCTCCGACCCGTCGCCGCCGAGCGCGCGGAGCTTGGCGACAAGGGCGTCGCACGCCCACCGCCTCGCGGGCGCGAAGAGGGCAACGCGGGCGGGGCTCAGCCCCTCGGCGACGAGGTTGCGACGGACGAGGCGCCAGTAGGGGCCATAGGGCGAGGAGCTGATGTCGCGACCGCCGGACGTGAAGAGGCGGCCGGGGTCGACGGCCGGCGGGCGGTCGGCGAAGGTGGCGGCGCTCTGGACGAGGACGCGGTGGGCCAGACGGCGGTCGGCGACGAAGACGAGGGTGCGGAAGAGACGGACGGAGATGACGGGGCCGTGGCGCTCGTGGAGCTCGCGGAGGAGCGGGCCGAGATCGAAGATGGATCGGCGGAGCGCCAAGAACTTGGCGAGGAAGAGCACGGTGGGCGGGCCAGGAGGGAGGTCCTTGTTGCTGCGGGCCGCATGGGTATGGCGAAGCAGGAAGAGGAGCGAGGCTGCGAGCGAGAGGGAGAGGGTGATGCAGAGGAGGAGCAGGGGCGAGGAGGAGCTCTCCTCCATTAATTGTTGGAGCAAGCAAAGCAAAGAAAGAGCAAGGCGGGGATGGGATTAGGGAAGCTAGCGTACGTTATCAGCGTTTAAATAGTAGATCGCTTTCGCTAGATTTCAGTGGTCTGAAATTTTCTTAAAATTCAGTCAACTACAATTACACAGTACTAAACATATAATTACATTATCAAGTGATGTACAATTTTAGTATAGCTTTATTGTAACTTTTATTTATATTTGTATTTGTATTTGTAAGGTTCATCTAGATTTACTTTTGGTTAGTTTAGATTTTTGTTTTGTTTTGCTTTTGTATTTATAGGGTTCATCAAGATTTACTTTTATCTAGTTTAGATTTGTTTTGTTTTTTATTTGTATGGTTCACCTAGATTTGTTTTTATCTAGTTTAAAAAAATTTAACAAAAAAAAACAGAAATTATTGGATGGTGATAAAAAAAGTGACTGGGTTAAAAAAAAATCAGGCCATTGAATATGAGGTCTCAGGCTGGGTTAGCTCTGGGTGCACGCTAACACGCAAGTGGTCCAGAAACAAAACACGCGTGTGGACCAGAAAGATGGTCGAGAATTGGATAGGATCCGATTGCACCTCTATTTTGTACTATTTCTCTCCTAGCAAAATACTACTATTCTATCTCAAAGAAAGAAAAACTACTAGAAAACGTACAAAACTTGACGGTCCCGAATTTTATTGACGGACCCGCACCAACCGTCAAGGTTTTTTTATTTTGGTCACGAGAATAGTATCCCTGTCAGCAAAATTTGAATTTTGCTGACGGTTATGATATAACTGTCAACACAATATATTAACCCTACGGTTACAATCGTCAGGTTTATCTTTTTGATCTGCACGCGGGAAAAAAAATGTTGTCGCGCCCAATTTTTGCATCGCGCCACGCGCTCGCTAGAAAAAAAGCGCCTAATCTCCCCAAAATCCTAGCTATCTCTCCATCCCCAATCTCCGCCTCCACGCCCGACCGCGCCCGTCGCCTCCACGCACGACCACGCCCGCCGCCTCCACGCCCAACCGCGCCCGCCGCCTCCACTCCGCCTCCACGCCAGCTCCGGCCGTGCCCGCCGCCTCCACTCCAGCTAGAGCCGCGCCCGCCGCCTCCGCTCCAGCTCCGGCCGTGCCCGCTGCCTCCACTCCAGCTCCAGCCGCGCCCGCCGCCTCCACGCCAGCTTCGGCCGCGGAGGTGGAGTAGAGCGGCCGAGGCGATGGCTCTGAGGGGCCAGAAGGGCGGCGGCGCGGTGGACCCGAAGGGTGACATTGAGGCGCCGCTCGTCTCCTCCAGCTCGTCGTTCTTCCAGGACGCGGCGTACGAGGACGGCTTCGGCGAGGGCGACGAGGAGCAGCGCCGGTTCCTCCTCGGAGGCCGCTCGTAGTCTAACACCACCTCCCAGGTCGCGCTTGTCGGCGCCGACGTCTGCCCCATCGAGAGCCTTGACTACGAGTACGGCCTCCCCCAGCTCCCCAATCTGAGGCGATTCGCTTGCTCGCTTGCTTGGTTCGATCCGTTTGGTCTTGACTCCATCGATGCGGGCTGCGCGTGCAGGTTGATCGAGAGCGACGTGTTCAAGCAGGACTGGAGGGCGCGGGGGCGGGCCCACATCCTGCGCTACGTGGCGCTCAAGTGGGCCCTCTGCTTCCTCGTTAGGGCCCTCGCCACCGCCGCCGGCTTCGTCGCCAACCTCGGCGTGGAGAACGTCGCCGGCGCCAAGTTCGTCGTCACCTCCAATCTCATGCTCGCCGGCAAGTAAGCAGCAGTACAGAGGTTTCTAGTACCGAATATATTGGAATTTAGGCGTGAAATGTGGACATTTGGTGCTGACTCAATTGATTTGGTCAGGTACGGGTCGGCGTTTGTGGTGTTCCTAGTGTCAAATTTGGGGCTTACGATGTTCGCGGCGGTGTTGACAGTGTACGAGGCGCCGGCGGCGGCCGGGTCCGGCATTCCTGAGGTGAAGGCCTACTTGAACGGTGTCATGCCCCCAACATATTCTCTCTCAAGACTCTGGTGGTGAAGGTAGAGTAGTTCTTAACTCCCTATCGCTTTCATTTGTGTTGTTTCATGACATAAAAGTATCCTTTAGTGTGCACCTTGTATTGATGATGGCTGACATTTATTAGTTGGCTCCTTGTTTAACTTAAAGTAATGAATTGATTGATTGATTTCTTGGTCTGTCATTTGAGGGTAGCAGAGATATTTCTAATCTGCTTGCCCCAATAGTTTTAGGGATCTGCAGTAGTTCTGTTTTGTGGTATTATGTTGTTATTTAACATCACGTGAGAGATGATTTACATAAGTTGAAGTGTTGGACTTGATGAGGTCTGTCTGGGCTAGGAAATTACGAAATTACGTCAATAGAAATATGGTGTAGTATTGAGTTATCAATAGAAGAGTTCAGACATATAATAAATTGAATGGCACCCTGCCAGGAAAATAGGAAATTGTATAGGTTTGTAGCTTCAAAATTGATGTGCAATTATCTGCCTGCATTGTAACTCTAGGTTCATTTCCAAAGACAAGTTTAAAGTCTGGCAATTATTACTGAGTTATGTGGCATCCAAAGGTTTTACTTCTGTTTTTCCCTTAGTTATTAATTGGCTCAGTGAAATCGGACACTACTGGCTGATGCTTGTTACTTTAATTTCTGACTATTTTTAGGGAAATAAAGAAGACATCTGGGAAATTGTTAGCTTGTGATATGATAGCATAGTTTTGTAGTTTTTTTACAGTAATTTTGATGTATTGAAGTAAGCTTTGTATGGGACACGATCACACGAGTATTCTCCATTTCAGCATCTCTATCTTATTCCACTTGAATTGGGGTACAAGTAGGAGATGCTAAAAGGGCTCTGAACGATAGAATCGACTCGTGCAAATTCAATGAAAATTTGAGAAGTGAACATGACTGTTACTATGTGAGAAGGACACCATAGGACTTTCCTATTGACTAAATTATGTTAATCCAGTAACTCTTATTTTGATGGAAAATGGTTTGGAGCACCAAGAATACAAGTGCTAAGATTTCAAAAGTAGAGTTACACTTACTGTTTTGCAACAATATTGAAGTTGGGGACAGGAGTGCCACATTAACTGGCACTGTCTTAATTTGTTAAAAGAAAATATATGTTTTTTAGTTCAACTTATTTGTTGGCACTAGATAACACAGTGTTCCCTTCCTCTTCTGTTAATATGTCGGAATATCATATTTTCTGGTTTTGAGCAGGTTGTGGGCTACATTGCTGCAGTATCATCATCACTGCATGTGGGAAAAGCTGGTCCTCTAGTACACACAGGTGCATGCATTGCATCAATACTTGGGCAAGGTGGGTCACGAAAATATCACATGACATGTAAATGGCTAAGGTACTTCAAGAATGATAGGGATCGAAGGGACCTTGTTACTTGTGGTGCTGGTGCTGGTATTGCTGCTGCTTTCCGGGCACCAGTTGGTGGAGTCCTTTTTGCCCTGGAAACAGTGTCTTCATGGTAAAAAACTTTGAAAATGCGTGTGATAACTTCTTTTTGTTATTCTTTTTTATTATTATTGCGGAGCAAAAAGTTTTACAAACAGTGAAGGCTTCTATCACATTTGATTTGTGATTTGAAGTATTGGTACTTACCTCCATGATCAGCCTTATTTGTTGATTAAGGGGATAATGTCCCCAACTCCCCATCAGCTGAGAAATGCAAAACCATGGAAATTTGTTTTGCCAACTTATAGTTAACTACAGGTTCTATACTTAAGGGGGCACATTCAATGTACCGTTACGTTCCTGAAGTTAACAACTTTGAAGTCTCTCTCTCTCTGAAGTAAGCAGAAGGGTGCTTCACCCAGTGACAAAATTTTAAACTCACTGCACAATAGAAGATATTAGGCAATTCCATATTGTCCTACCTTTTGCTATTTTTTTTAAGAAAATAGAACTGTTTTTTTGCCACTCTTCCTTTAGGTTGTGATTAAGACTGAAATTATGAACCACCAGTCCACCACTCTTCTATTTAATCTGTTCCTGTGAGAATGTCTGAAATTTGTTAAAGCAAGGGCATGCGCCCCTTAAGCATATCCCTTAAAAGGAACAAAAATTTAAAGGTTTATGCAAAATGGTACCCTTCATATTCATTTTTTTGTGTGTGTAAAATTAGGGGTGCAAACGGAGCGGATAGTTCCCGACCGACCGAATAAATGTGGGCAAAATTCGGATATAAACTAGGATTCAACCCCCACGTTGTTGTGGAACTTGTATTATCTTTTTTAATATAGTTAAGTAAAAATTTATTATCAATGGTTAAAGGAAATGCTTGTGCAGTTCATATGAAATAAATTCTTTTGTGTGTGTGTGAGTGAGAGAAATAGAGATAGAAGGGGTTATTTAATCTTACTATTCCTTAAAAGTCTACAGGAAGTTCTAGAATGCATGATTTATTGGGAGTCTTTTTAGGTGCATTTGTGTTAGTTTGATCTGATCAGACGTTAGGAGGAAAATGTGGTGATGTGGCACTCTCTCGTACCATAGTTTGCACTCATCTTTAATATAGATATTAGATGTGTTTATGCTCGGTGTTAATAAAGTAATACTCATGCCAAATGGAATATTATTGCAGATACATAAAATGGGTGCATAAGGGAAAGACTTTAGAAACCAGGCATGAAATTAAATTCTCGCTAGCCTTATAATGAACCCACCAAAGGTCAGTATAGCATGCATAGAGCACTTATTAAGATAAAAATGATTGTGGTAACGTAGATGGTTACTCCTTCTACAGGCTGGAGATGAGTCCTATGGATCCTTCATGGTAGAGAGAGATGATATCCTTTCGTCACTGGCTCGACGTGCAAAGGTTTGTCCCATCTCTTCTGAGATTGGTTTGTGAATACTTGCTAGTTAGTAGTTACACTTGCTTACTTAGCCCTGTCATGTACTTGCTACTTGCTAGTTAGTTGTTACTACTACTTGCTTAAATAGCCTATGTTATCGTATGATATATTTAAATTTGTTTGTTAAACTACTAATCTAGTTGCATTTTGGACATGTAGTATGGTTGATTGATTTTTATTTGTGCGATATATAGGGTTTATGTTTTTGCGCAATATCCGAATAAGTATTCGTGACCGAGACAATCCGTATTCGGCTCGGCATGTATTCGCTCCGTATTCGTGATCGAGGCTATCGCAAGATTCAGATTAAGATCCCAGACTTTGTCCGTGTCCGATTCGAATCCGAGAAAAAATATGGAAAAGGATACGGGATGAGCGATATCGGTCCGTATCCGCTCCGTTTGCAACCTTACCTACCAATAGATACGATAGTATGTTCTTAGGAGATTGTAGATCATTACAGTGCATTTTTGAACTTTTGATTTCGAAGTATTCTATCATATGTTCATATGACCATCAAAAGTTATGTGAATAAGCATTGTGATGCATATTCACTTTTATAACCATTGTGCTGCATATTCACTTTCTTTGATATTATTTTTCATTGAATACTGGCTGTTTCTAATAGTCGATATGCCTAGTTCAAAAAGCATGCGGTATGGGCTTAAGTTACATCTAAACAAACTTTTCTTTCAATCGACACTTTCTCCTTGCACTTGCGAAATGTGAAAATGTTCACAATTCAACCAGATCGGATGGATCCTCCCATGTGGGCTCAAAGATCGATGACAATGCCATTGATGGCAACGATGCTAACACCGATGGCGACAAGCGCAATGTCGACATTAATGGCAAGAACAACCATGATACCAACAACATCAACCGCGACGGATGCAACTAATTGTCTACATGAACTTTGATGGTGTCTTGCTAGCTCTTTTGAATAGTTGAACATAGTATTGCTGCACTTTTAGATGTACTTATATGACTTGTATGTGATATTAGTCTTTAGGTGTATTGTGGTAGTACTGGACTTTTAGATGTCTTTTGTGCGGATTGCTTTCTACAAGTGAACCTTATGGATGGTATTGGGCTTGAAATGATAAACTTGAACTTCTTATTTGTGTATGGAGTAATGTATGGATGTGTATTGTGAATTATATGATGCGTGAATGTGTATGAATATGTGAATTGACAATTTCTGCTAGTGGGCTGCCAAAATCATAATTTTGTTGACAGGAACTGAGTCATTTTGGTGTTGGTTTTACACCGCGAAAACCAATTTCCTGATGGGCCAAAACCGTCACAAAAATGCTTTTTATTGACGGTAATGGAAAAAACCGTCAGGTTTAATATACTTGACGGTAATGGTTGTCCCGTCATGTAAACTAGATACCGACGGGCTAAAACCGTCACGAAAATGCTTTTTGTTGATTGTAATGGAAAAACCGTCGTTTTATATATTTGACTCAGAACGCAGTTGCCCGTCATGTAAACTAGATACCGACGAGCCAAAACCGTCACGAAAATGATTTTTGTTGATTGGTTATTGTAGAACCGTCGAGTTAATGTTTCTTACGGTTTTCACCGTCGAAGAAATATTTTCTTGACAGCTTAACCGTCGATAAATTAGATTTTCCCGACCACCTGACACGAGGATTTTCCGATGGTTAACCGTCAGGAAAATAAAACCTGACGGTTTTTCCTATTTTTCTGACGGTTTTCGACCGTGGGGAAAAACCCCTTTTCTAGTAGTGGAAGAAGCAAAATACTACTATAGATAATAGGGAGCGACTGTGCTCAACTGTAGCACAGTCGGCTAGTTTTGTAAAAATTATGGCCACTTTTCAACGGACTAAACCGTTCCAAGATTCATACAAACTAACCTAACCCTCACACACCTCACCCTCACCTCCTCTCTCCACACACCCCGCCTCCCCGCCACCTCCTGCACCCATGAGCCCTTCCCCGCCGCCTCCTCCGCCCTCCAAATTTTCGCCATCATTTCTTCCTCATCTGCAGTGAGATGCCCTGCGACGCCCTCTTGCTTGTCTCCGGCATCTACCACCGCCGAATCCGCCACTACCTCCTGCCACCTCCTAACCACTTCAGTCCCGTCGCCCCTGCCAACCTCCACCGCCCACCGCCCTCCTCCTCGCCCGCGTCCGGCGCCACCGCCGCCTAGACGCACCACTGCTACCTCCGGTCTACCGCCACCCCCGACCTCTCTCTAAGCTCTGGGGGCACCGGTGAACCTTAACCCTAACTTGGCACCGGCGGCCGGAGAAGAAGAGGACCTCGAGCACGAATCTCCATGCGCGATCCAAAGATAAGTAAATCGACTGAAACTTTCTTGATTTTTCAAGCGACTGTGGACTAGCACCAATACCATATATAACATCATTAATCATCCCTCCATCCAGATATATTGCCACATACATATATAGCTGCATGCATGCCGTGATTAATTTTATTTTGTGGAAAGAAACTAAAGACATGCACTGCATCTGCAATGCATGCATGGAAGCAGCTTAGTTAGGTAGCTTGGGGAGCAGGACGATGGTGGAGTGATGAGCCGCCGCCGGCGTTGTGGTCCTCGTGGCAGCATAGGCACTCCATGCCCTTCCAGAAGTCGCACTTGCCGCGCAGGTAGCCGATCTTCTTGCAGCACTGGTTGCACCTGCCCGGCTTGTAGCACACGCCCACGCACCTCCAGAAGGGCGTGTCGCACTTGTCCGCGCCAACGCCAACGTCCCCCGTCATCTCCTCTGCACCCATGCGTCGTCAATTTTTCAATCGCGCGCGCGGTGTTAGTGAGATCATCGATTCGATCAGACAGTGTAACTTTCTTTTTTTTAAAAAAAGAAAAACTGTATATTGGCTAGCAAGTACCAGTAGCTAGTGACTTACGAGAGGCGATGAGAAGGGCCACTAGCATGAACACCACGAGCTGCTTCTTGCTCATCATCTCCATTTGCAAGCTCCGTCTACCACTCGATCTAGCTACTAGAAGAGAGGATTATATTTGTGCCCAGCTAGCTTGCTGTTGAGCACCTCTGCGCCTGCATGAAGCTGCAAGTGATCCAGATCAAATGAGCGCTGGGACTAGCTAGCTTATGTAATAGCTAGTAGCTCCACCTCCACTAGTATGCTAATTGTGGCTGGCTAGCTGCAGCCAGGTTGCGTTGATACTTGATAGAGGATTTACCAAACCTAATGCGTAATCTCCTCCCTTATTTGTGAGTCTTTAATGCGTGGTCTTCTCCTCTTATGTACTACTACTCCACGATTCTCTTTGAAGGGATTTCGTGAAGTGGCAGGCATGCAGCTCAGTTCAATCGCCGTATCGAGACTCTCGAGAGACCCTAGTAGGTGATGTGTGTGTATGTGAGGCAATGAACATGTTGACATGGGAAACTTATCAGCAACCCAACCACCACAATCTGTCCTTGTCCCCAAATACAATGGCACAATAAGAAAAAGTTCTCCAAGTGAGCGACCGAGCACTGCACATGGTTCCCAATTACTGCATATACATGCATGGATCAGCCATACGTTCGACGAAAAACTTGGATCGATGCAACTTTTAGATAACTTGATCTCTCACTTGATCTTCTATCTCTGGTCCTTGACAGAAATGCGTCCACCAGATTAGGATAAACACGATTGATTTGCGGTTATCTTTCCTGTTCCATGAAAACTACACAACATTTGGGGATGAGGCTGTTCCATTCTTTTCGAATTTAGCTTGTTCAGAGTTGAGACGCAAGTGAAGCCCAAGCAAGTGGCAACTTTGACTGCAACAGAATCACAACCACTGCCCACGCAGAGCGCATTCAGAGAGACATTTCAAGTTTGAACACAAACTCTCGTCTGTTCTTGATTTAGAGAACATTAATTTGGGTATCATAGAGTTTATTCAAAGATGGCAATTGTGATGGCAACAGTCAACAGATTCACAACTGCCGGCCCGCGCAGAGTACATTCAGAAGGATCTTTTGACAGTTACTCTGCCCCTCCTGTGTGAAAATTTGTTGGGGGCTCTCTGTCTGCAACTCACTTTGCAGCTTCTTGATTTGGGTTAAAAAATAATTTTTCAGGCATTTTGACAATACAAATGACCCCAGCACAAATTAACCAAGTGGTTTCTGAAACGGAAAACCTTGACGTTATGAGTTCGGTTTTACCTACGGAAATGGCACCTGAGCATTTTACTTGCAAGATCATGAATGAATATTCAGCTCTAACCACACACACACTTGGTAAGTCGTCCATTTGGCAACGATGTCAACAGAACACAAAACCTGACAGACAAATGCAAGAAACGAATACCCAAAAAATTTAGAACAACCGCACACATGCTTTTCTTCAAACTTTTTAAGTCCTCGTAACTCATGTCAATTGATACTAGTGGTACTTTACTTGCTTTCTGTCCGACAATTTGGGCCCAATTAATTAATTGTTGAGCTCAGCTGGGCGGTTCAGATGGCGAGTTTCATACCATTCTTAGCTGCTATAATAATTTTGAAGTGCAACATTAATTCAACATGTAGTACTAATCGCACATGATGAACAAGCTGAAGCTGGTTGGTGCAGGCTGCTGAATGGCCGTTCGGATTAGCTAGCACATCAATTGTGCTACCGTGTGTAACATCCTAATTTTGGCCCAATTTAAAAATTGCATGAATTTCAAAAACTTTGGTTGCGCTTCAAAAATTCCAAAAGCCTTGCCTTGCATCACAAAAAATTTAAAACAAATTCTTGTGTCAAGAATTCGGTTTTGCAAAAATCTAAAATTTTAATTGTGGGCAAAACCATTTCCAAACCAGAACTCAAATTCAAATTTGATTTGAACTACAAATAAAACTTTGTTGGTGTTTTAGAACCGAATTTACGTAAAGATTGTTTGATTCGGAGGTTCCTCTAGGCTCAAAATCACACAGAGATAGATACACGTGGATTTTTATACAAGTTCGGGCCTTCTCGTGGGAGAATAACAACCCTACTCCTATGTATATGTATTGAGTATGCTGGATTACAAGATCGAGCCAAAGACTATAGTATTGTACTTCTAATTGGCCTCTCCTCTTCTCCCTCTCCCCAATTGTCCTGATGATTTTGCCTTTTATACAGTCCTCGAAGTGCACCGTTGTATCTCCAGTTTAAAGGCCGTCTTAATGTTCCAGATTGTGGAGCCGTTACTGGAGGTTATTGTGGGAGTAGTAACGTTCCCATGTTGCCAGGTAGTTATCACCATAACAAGGAGTTTAAATCGTGCTATTATTTTGGAGAATAACAGCGTAATTGATTGCTCATATCCTTGGGTATGGTATAGAAGATTCCTTGATCGACTAGGTGTTAGACCATGTGGCTAGGTCTAGTTTATTTTAGTTGATGAATAATTGTCAATGTTGGATACTAATATTATTTGAGGCGTGTGGTGTGTGTGGACTAATGTCGGTCAAGTTGGAAAAAACTTATGCAGGGAAAATATGTTGTTTTGGTCTTTGCATGCGCAGGGTAACTCGGAGGCAATCGTGGTCTACAGCGGTGACCGGGAGATGGCTCGGTGCGAAGTCATGGTCCAGAGGGTCGAGGATGCTGGAGAAAACGGTCGAACTCGAGTTGGGGCGCGTGGAGATCAAAGGTGGTTAATGCGTGTTGGAGCTACGGAGGTGCGATCCGGAGGCTACGGTACGTGATAATTTTGTGGTGTCTAAAATTGAAAGGCTGGAGAGTTCATGCGAGTAGTGGCATGAGGAATTGATGGGCTGGCGCTGCATGCATGTGGGCTGGAGATGCATATAGTAGATGTGCTCACGTGTATGAAGTGATTAGGTGCTAATCATTTTATGCATGATGGGCCGAGCTAGAAGGCTTTAGTGCTTATGGCTATAGACGTGTACAAGTAGGCGCTGGGCGTGTATAAAAGACCTGGCGGCTGTTAGGGTTATGAATTGAGGAGAATGGACAATGTAGTTTTGTTTTTGGTGGCGGCCGTGCGTGGTGTATCGGGCAGAAGAAATATAAAAGGCGACCATGGCTATTTGATGCCGACGTGAGGTACTTGTGGTGGCTTGAGTCTTTCTGACGTGAGATTATTTTTCTTCTTCATATGCGTGTGTTGCTTGTTGCCATTGGCTCCATCGCTTTGGATCTGGGTTCTACATATGTGCATTTTCTTTGTCTTGGATTGACTAGCAAGGCAAAGCAAAGACTAGTAATCCATCACCTACATGCACGTGTTGTTGCTTTGGATCGGCTTCTAGCATGTACATGAACTGTAATATCCTATATTATGAATGAGTAATTATTGAATTAATAATATTAAAAATTAGAATTTAGTGGGAATTGGGGATTAGTGTTTGGCCTTTTTGGCCCATGGCCCAAGAGGGCATTGGCTCCACACCTATTTAAGGGAGAGAGAGGCCAACAGGACCCTAATTTTTCCCAACCGCTGCCAGCACTTGGTTACCCCCTTCCCTTCTTTTGGCCGCCGCCCCTCCCTGGCAGTTCATCTTCCCCAAAGGCAACCGCCACTTCTCCTCCTCCAAGCCGCCAAGCCTAGCTAGGGTTCTGCTCGTCGCCTCCCCCGCCGCCGACGCCCTGCTCCCCTGCGGCCCCTCCTCTTCTGCAGCGGCAAATTTCTTCCACGCCGGCCAGAGAAGGGCAACCACAGCCCAAGCGCTGGGTGGCGGCGTCGGACTACCGGAAGGACCGGAGGAGTGGACGGACGGCACCATCATCCACCTCCTCGACAGCGTGCACGAGCGGTTCGAGCAACTCAGCGGAACTCGGGGGCGGGATCGAGGACGCCGCCGCCAGGACCGACAGCGTGGCAAGGGCGGCGGGAGCAAGAGCGTGGAGCAGTGCGAGAACAAGATCGACAACCTCAAGAAACGCTACAAGGTAGAGCGCAAGCGCCTCGCTGGTGTCGGCGCCGCCGCGGTTAACCACTAGCCCTGGTTCAAGAATATGGAGCAGATCGGTTAACCACTGGCCCTGGTTCAAGAATATGGAGTGGATCGTCGGCAACTCCCCGTCGCCTGCCGCCTCCAAGCCGCTGGCAGCCACTGACGACAAGTCCAGGCAACAACAGTAGCTCGACAACAAAAGGTGGAAGAGGGTGCTTCTGAAGATTGGGGGCACCGCATTGGCTAGAGCAGCTCCTCAAAAATATTGACCCAAAGGTAATTTATGCTGATTGCCAGAGAAGTTCAAGTGGCACGCCACCGTGGTGTCGAGGTGGTGAATTGTCGTGGGAGGTCGGATTATATTCTGGGGTGACACTTGGGTCGCTGCAACTCGACTCGGCCGTGTTTCACTCAAGGCGTGCTGTTAGATTGGTGGTGGAACTACGGAGCGTGAAGACACTGGCGCTAGAGATGGTCGATCCGCAGGTGAAGCCTGTAGTTGACTTCCTTCGATGTTTACCCCTACTTGGAATCTCTGCATATCACATCTCATATGGTTGTGCCGCGGGGCATGGAAACATTGAACTGTGACAAAAACAGGTTATCCCATTGAATGCATGGACCATCATCTGAAGAAAGTGGTGCTTCTAGGATATGAAGGGCGAAAGCGTGGTGGTGAACCCCGATGCTAGAGCGTTCCGTCATTTCCTTCCGTCTCACGGTTGAGGCAAGTGCAAGTAGTATTAATGAGTTTTATATTTCATACTTGATGAATGCCATAGTTGATTGCTAATGATTGCTGCTTGGTAATGTTGATGAGTATGAATGCCATAGTTTAATGATGATGTTTTTATGATGATGCTTATGTGATGAAGCTTACATGAAAATGTTTACATGACGACGCATGCTAATGTTTATGTCATTATGCTTACATGGTGGAGTTTACATGAGAATGCTTACATGGCAATGTTTAAATGATGATAGTTTACATGGTAATGGTTTCATGGTTGATGGCAATAATGATGGGCCAAGGTGAGCAATGAGACTACCTTGTTAATGATGACAATGATGGGTTGGTATTGTGCTTTAAATGTTGCATCATGTCATTCATTTCTGAACCTTGGACTACGTGGTATCCAAGGGTTGTTTCTTTGTTGTTCCCCGTCAGGCATTTGATGGGCGTTAGGTCCCCATCATGCATTGGACGGGCTTTGTTTCCCACACTCGTGGAGTGTGGGCTTTTGTTCCCTGTGCCTAGAGGGCACAAGCCTTGAGTAGGTATCGACGAATACCCTACTCGGCATTACCGGTAATTGCAAAGAAGTGAAGAGGTACATTCATGACATATTCATTGCATTTCTGCATAAGATACAGGTTTGTTTGTTTAGCATATAATGTTGTTGTTCGTAACGGGATTGTTTTCCTCTTCAACTACTTATGATGCTGTCATAAAAGATGGATTGTGGAATATAGTGTTGTTGCTCATGATGGGATGGTTTAATCCCTTGACTACTCATGATGCTATTATAAGAGATGGATGGTGGTAAGTAATGCTGTTATTCATGATGAGATTGTTTTCCCCTTTGACTACTTTTGATGCTATGTTTGAATTACTATTGTACTTTGCTGAGTCATGGACTCACTCTTGCTGTGTGTGCTTTCTAGGTACCTATCGAGGCAGCAACATGCATGGGAAGGGGTAGACAGGGTGCACTTCACCTATTCACAGACCGCAACGAATAAACTAATTAAAATCCGTGATAATCACTTTAGATTCAATTCTGTGACCATCCTTCATGGTGGGTGGTTTTGCCTGTGAGCTTGGATGATCCATCTAAGTTTTTTTTAATTCTTCGTCATTTAAGTTCACTTAAGTTCATTTAAGTTCATTTGATGGATTAGACGGTTTGATTTCGATTATTTTATCATTCTCGCGGCTTGACTGGTTAATGATGCTTTAGATGTAGCTATTTGGTCATTATCTGCCTGAGCTTAGTAATGTTGGACTGTTTTAACTTAGCTGTTAAAGAGAAGACTTCTTAAGTTGATTTATGCTCCATTGATAAGTGATATACTTTTATTGAGAATTTATAGGCTGTGATAGCGTGGATTATCAGTTTATTGTCACTCATTATTGAATGTTTGGTTTATGGATTATGGGTTTATATTAAATAGATGTTGATGGATGATATTATCGTTCGTCATGATATGGTTGAATTTATAATGGTTTAAGGATCTTAGTATAGACTCTTGATAGTGTTATCATAACTGATTCAATATGACTTGTTGATGAATTCGATTTCAAATCTCGTATTCATTCTACTAGATAGTGATCTTTTGTGTATTATTTGAAAATGGTTACAATTATTCTGTATTGTTGTTGTATGTTAGTCCTTTAGGTAACACCTTGGCTCTCGCGTAGCCAGGGTGTTACATAAACATCCAGTGTGAGAATTAGATCCATGCAAGCAGCCAGGTGACCAAAAATGGCGTCTTCGATTTTTTAATCACATGACAATCGCCACAAAGGCACATGACGCTTTTGCTACGCATGCGTAAAACATATTTTTCCTTTTTGTCAGTCTTTTGTTTTTATTCTTCTTGTGTTGACAGTAGCCCAATCTGAAAACAACAGATTTTGAGAAAAAGCTTCTGCTGTGGATTACAATCATTCACCCCCCTCTGATTGTCATTAACGATCCTACACTAGGCCCACATGTCTGTGAGCCCTATCGATTAGGGACTGATCATGGAAGAACTTACGACCAGGTGATGGTCGAAGAAGATCTTATGACCATAGACTGATCGTAGCAGAACTTATGATCATGGGATAGTCGTAGAAGGACTTACGACTATCAGGTAGTCGTAGGAGGACTTACGACTACTAGGTGGTCGTAGAAGAACTTACGACCTCCAGCTTCTCCCTTATGACTATTAAGGGGTATACTCAAGAGTTATATGACGTCATTATTATCTATGATATGAATTATAGATAAATGATTAAATGAGGATTATTATATCCTCGTCATCTAGCCCCCCAGCTTCAAGTGAAAATAACTTACTTGGAAAAGGAGTTGTAGATAATCTTACAACCAGTAGGTGGTCGTAGAACAGTGGTCAAAGGAATAACTCTTCGACTTGTGTTTCATTTGACCAGAAATTTATTTGGTCAAGAAATTTGTAGAATAATCTTATGACTTACAAGGTGGTCGTAGAAAATCTTACGACCACTGAGTGGTCGCAGTACTGTAGTCGGAAGAAAAAAAACCTTTCCGATTGCTGTTGCATTTGACCAGAAAACGACTTGGTCAAGAAGGTAATTTCGCTTGAGGTGTAAAGACTGACTCGGTTTTCTCGAGCAGACAAATTTAAGAATATGAATCGACTCCTTCATACCTGTCTGTTGGAGCGGTTCCTGAAGTGTTGGCAACCGTTGGGTAGTTGGGTAGCCATGTCTTTTTAACTTCAGGTGTGCGGTTATAAATATTCATCGTAAGTGAGACTAAGGTCTTTTACCTTCCCCCAAATCACTCATACTGTTCAAACTTTTAAGTTCTCCCGACCAAATAGAACTTTCTCCCGAAATCTTCCCAAATCCAAGTCTCTGATTCCTGAGAGAGATGGCCAGAGCCGCTTCCTAGTGGGCCGAATCGGAGATGGACGCGACCAAGATTAAGGCTTTGGTCGCCACCGAGAAGATCGTGAAGAGGAAGTTCGTGAAGTAGATCGAGGCTGCGGGGCAGCATTGGCCGTCGAGTGAGATTAGGCAAATCCCTATCTTCCAAGCGTTCTGTGAGTGTGGCCTTCGATTGCTTGCTCATCCTTTCCTCACACTCATACTTGAACACTTCGATGTGGAGTTGGTGAACCTTGTTCCCAACTCCATTACGATGTTGGGAGTGTTCGTATATTTGTGCGAGGCCTACTTGGGGATACCGGCCGACTTGGAGTTGTTCCAGTACTTCTATGGAATGACCAGACTGTCCGGAGTCACCGGTAGCTGCAGTCTGAAACTTCACGACAGGAAGTCGAAGGTGTATATTTAGATGTTTACCCGGTCGTCGTGGCCGAGGTGAAAGAAGAGGTGGTTCTATTGGGAGATAACCAATGAGGACAACCTCCCTTCGCCGGGAAGCCGGTCGAGAAGATCTCTTCTTGGGATTCGACTCCCAAGGATCTCGGTTGGATCGCCCTCTTTATTCAAGCCATTGCAGGCTTGAAGGAAGAGGAGCTTACCGGATGACACGTGGTGAAGGATTTCATCACGCGCCGTATAAGTCCTCTGAAGAAGAGGGCTTATCCGATGTGGAGGTACTCTGGGCTGAAAGACCCAACTAGGGACTACGAGGAGGGTAAGTATACTTCAAGCTTAGCCTTCTTTCTGTTAATTTTGAATTGGCTTATTGAAAGTCTTCTTAACCTTATAGACCTCTCACAAGAGGAGATTGACGCTCGGGTCAAACTCATCTGTGAGAAAGCGCCAGCTCATGTGGTGGCGCCTCCAATCCTGGCTGACTTGTCCCCAGAGGACAAGATGGAGTGCCTAAAGGTAATCAAGAACTGATTTTATCTTTAAGACTTTGTAGTCGTAGAAGAACTTACGACTGGATACTGGTCGTAGAAAAGCTTACGATCAGATATTGGTCGCAGAAAAGCTTACGACCAGGGGGTTGTCACAGAAAAGCTTATGACATGGAGATGGTCGTAGAAAAACTTACAACTGACATGTAACATCTTCTCTTTCTGATCTCTACAGAAAGTAGGTATGGAGAACCGTCGAGACGACGAAGAAGTTGAACTGATGGTCATTGGTGCTGCTCTTGAGCAAGCAGATGCTCCTCAGACCAAGAGGAGGAAGCTCGTGCAAGTCGCCGACAAGGATGGCGCAAGTTCGAGCTCTGCTAGTTCGTCTGCACCTTTTGCTAAATATGCGACGGAAATAGCTGCTACAAAGGAAGCAATTGCAGCAGGAGTAGCTGAAGTATTCAAACATAAAGCCCCCAAGACCAAGGTACCATTCTACTATGACAATAAAACCTTCGCAGTTTCTGCCTCTCGCGATTTATTCAAGCGACTAGAAAAGGAGAACTAGAAGAGTTTCATATCTTTTGTGAAGGAAACTGCTGCACCGGCAGTACCCGTGGTTGAGGGTAGTGCTGCCCTTGAGGTGGTCGAGACTGGTCTCGACCATCCAAAGAGCGAAGAGGCTCAAGGAGCGATGATGCTCGTTCAAGACCTACGACCAGACGTGGTTGTGGCCGTTTCCCAACTCGAGTCTCGACCAGACGTGGTTGAGAAAAAGTCGAAGAAATCTTCCCTAGAGAAGGCTTCTTCTAAGTTTAAGATTAAGTCCGGCACTCGAAGGTATGTAAAGAGACAAAAATGTAAGAACTTCATTTACCTTTTGCATTTTATAACCTTATGTGCTTTCCTTTTTATGATCTTAGTCCGGCTCCTCTCACCATCAAGGATGTTCCTATCAAGAAACCCACTGTTGTTTCTCCAGCAACCAGAGAAATAACAGTGGCGGTGGTCGAAGGGTCGTCCACTGTCCGAGTGGTGGAGGATGCCGTTGGTACTGAAGCGCCTACAGCCACAGGAATGGTCGTAGAGGTCAAAGCGAAGACGGCGTCTGGTGCTGCAGAAGCATCAAGCCAGGGCGATGGATTGTCAGGCCATCGCGCCGGGAAAGAAGCCATTGCAGATGTTCCTCCTGGTTCTCAAGGGGGAACTGGCGTTGCCGAATCAAAGGATGAAGAAGATGCCAACTTCGCCTCTGAGTTATTCGGACCATCTTCCGCTGTGGGATCTTCTGATCTTAGAACTTGTGCTCGTGTCCCTCACTCTAAAAATATTCCCGACGGCGGGGATGTTTTTGATGACGCTCGTCTCGAAGAGGTGTGGTGGGACCGAGTCCGAGAGATTGATGAACTGAAGAACCCCACGAGGGTAGTGTCTTCGTTTGCACGAACGACAATGAATGTAAGTGTATGTTGATCGGTATTTGCATTCGTATCTTTTCTCGCTTCTAACTATCTTTCTTTATGCAGAAAGCGTTGGAGCAAATTGTTACTGTTGTTGAATACAACAGGCAACTTGTCCAACTGCGACAAGAAAAACGGAACTATGTGAACAGGCAGAAAGGTGGTAAGTAACTGATTTTCGAAGTCTTTTATGTTTTGACCACTTACACAGTACTTGCTAGGGTTGTCGTAGAAAATCTTACGACTAGGTTCTGATCGTATGAGAACTTACGACCAGGGTATTGTCGTAGAAGATCTTACGACTAGGTACTGGTCGCAGGAAGGCTTGCGACCAGAAAATTATCGTAGAAAGACTTACGACAAGGTTTAAGTCATAGAAGAACTTACGACCAGAATATTGCCGTAGAAAGACTTACGACAAGGTTTAGGTCACAGAAGAACTTACGACCAGAATATTACCGTAGAAAGACTTACGACAAGGTTTAGGTCACAGAAGAACTTACGACCAGAGTATTGTCGTAGAAAGACTTACGACTAGGTTTTGGTCATAGAAGAACTTACGACCACTTATTTTGTACTGACATCTACTCTTTCCTTTTGTAGGTTCAAGAGCGACGAGAAGACCTTAGTCGATTCTCTCGACTATGAAAAAACCGAGACGAAAAAGCTAAGTGAGAAGAATGAAGGCCTCCTGAAGAAGCTTCAGGAGGCAAACTCTGTAATCCAAAGGTTATAGGAATGAATAAACGACAAGTGCTGAACTTACGACCGCTTACGACCTTCTTTTCTTTCTCTGACTCTCATTCCTTTTCAGAAAAAGATCAAGAGGTCCAAATATGGGAGCAGCGCTACATAAAGGAAGCTGCCTCTCACGCTGAGGAAGTCAAGAAGTTGGATTCTCGATTAGTTGGTAAGCAAATCTTTACCTACGATTGATTGTGTTTTCCTCTCGGGGTCATTTTATGTGATTGGTCTTTATTCTTTTCAGAACAAGCAGTACAAATAAAACGACTCCGCGAGGCTTCAACTCGCAATCAGGATGAAATGAAGTCTGTGAAGGGAAACCTCCAAGACAACGTTTCACTTCTAAACAATGTACTCGGTGGGCTTCATGCTGAGGGAATCACTACTCGTGAAGACACGATATCTGCTCACTCGAGTGCCATTGGCGAACAAGTCAGAACTTTGCAAGAATTAGTGATTACTCTGAAGGCAAACCAATTCGAGTCGATAAAGGATGCGATCAAAGAGGGAATAAGATTTGTTTTAGCAAAACTTAAAGCCCACGACTCCAGACTTAATCTGCAGCCTGTCATAGATTTACTTCGAACGCCTCAAGCGAAGTGGAGCGATTAATGACGTAAATGCGCTTGATCGCCGATACGCTTCTGAAGGATATGCAAATAAGATCTCCTTCGCCAGAGTAGTCTCAGATTAGAATCACGAGTCCCAGAAAGACAATTTTTTGCTATTGATATATATAATCCTTCCTTCTTCTTGAAAATCATCTTGTCGAGTAGTTAGTAACTCAAAAGATAATGAATAGAAAAGAAGAGCAAGAATAAGAATTTAAGTCAAGTTAATAACTTTATCCTAGCCCCCGATTATTTGCTTGGTTTATTTAGATAAACCAAGTAAATAGTGTGAAATGGGTTTTCTTAAAAAGAGAGGTTTAGCTAACTTGTAGTTTTTCGATCACGATTATCATGCACTGGTTGAAAGAGTAGGAACTAATCGACACTAGGAAGTTCCTTCTAGTGGGCAGGACCACGTGAAAAAAGAAAAGACTTCGACTAGGTGATATTGCCAACTCCGACCAGATTAATCAAATCAAGAACGGTCAACTTGAATTAGATAAACGTCTAGAGTTCCTTTAAAAATTTGTTCAACTTATTCCAAAGGCACTCGAAGGGTTTGCTCGTAGCTAGAGCTAGAAACAGATTTGACGCTAGGAAGTTCCTTCTAGTGGGCAGGACCACGTGCAGAGAGGAAAGTCTTCGACTAGGTGTTGCAACTTCCTTCGACCTGTTAAAACGAAGTGAGTTTACCAAAAGTAGTCAAGAAAATTTGAAAAATGTACTCCGCTTAATTTATTTTCCAAAAGATGAATGAAGAAATAAACAAAGTACTAAGAGTCGGCTTGACATTATTTCGACCATATTTTAAACACAAGCTCTTTGTGTTGGCAGCAAAAAGGGAGGAATGTGTCGACACTAGGAAGTTCCTTCTAGTGGGCGGGACCATGTGCAGAGAGGAAAGGCTTCGACTAGGTGATGTTATCATCCTTTCGACCAGTGTAAAGATGAACTGAGTACTGATCATAGAATGTCTTACGACCAGTGTATTGTCGTGGAAAAGCTCACGGCTAGGAACTAGTCGTAGGCGGACCTTCGACCAGGGTATGGTTGAGAAAATGTCAAAGCACTACTCAAAGTAAGACAATAAAAATAGGAAGAACCTGATGCTTTATTGTACGATTGGTCAATTACACGTAGAATTTGCGTAACTGGTCGATATTTCAAGAATTAGAGAGAATCCAGCCGTCTTCCATTGATAGCCATACTGAATCTGGACGCATAACTTCAACCACTGTGTAAGGGCCTTCCCACTTGGGGAAAGTTTGTTCCGATTAGACTGGGATTGAACTTTCCTTAATACCAAGTCACCTACAACCTTACGATCATAGTATTTACGCAGGGCTTGCTGGTAGACTGCTGAACGGATTAAGACTTGATTTCTCTTCTCTTCGAGTAGGTTAATGTCATCCGCTCGAAGTTGTTCTTGGGCCGAGTCATTAAAACTCTCGACCCTTGTAGACCTGATCTTTAATTTAGGTAGAAGCATGACTTTGGCACCAAAAACTAGGAAAAGGGTGTTTCGCCTGTTGCCCGACTAGCAGTCGTGCGAACTACCCATAATACTGAGGGTACTTCTTGTACCCAAGCCCCCGAGCGCTTAACAAGCTGGTCGAAGACTCGAGTTTTAATTCCCTGCATTATTTAGCCATTCGCTCATTCGACTGCCCCATTGCTTTGGGGATGGGCGACAGAGGCGTAACACAGCTTGGTACCCAACTCATCGCAAAATTCCTGAAATTTTGCGCTCGAAAATTGTTTGCCATTATCTGTGATTATTCGACTTGGGACCCCAAATCGAGTAATAACGCTTCTCATCATGAACCGTTTTGCGGCTTCCGTTGTTATCACAGTCACAGGTTCGGCTTCGATCCATTTTGTTAACGTATTAATAGCCACAAAAAGGAACTCGAAGCTTCCTAGAGCCTTTGGGAACGGTCCTAGGGTATCGAGACCCCAGGTCGCAAAAGGCCAAGATAGAGGAATTGTTTGCAATAACTGAGTTGGTTGGTGTATTTGGCTGCTATGAAACTGGCATTGTACATATTTTTTAACCCGCTCTTTGGCATCGTAGAAAGCTGTTGGCCAGTAAAATTCTTATCGAAAGGCTTTTCCGACCAACATTCTGTAGGAAGCGTGAGTACCATAGATGCCCCCGTGTATGTCGTGAAGAAGGTTTAGTCCTTCTCTCTGCGATATGCATCGCATGAGTACCCTTTGAGTGCCTCGTTTATAGAGGACTCCTTCGACCAAAGTATACATTTTGGCCTTTCGGGATAAACGATCTGCTTCAAGATCGTCGTCGGGTACGGAACCCGTCTGAAGATACTCATAGATGGGATTCATCCAAGTATCCTCGTATTCTAGAGAGGCTATCTCAATAGGAGATGTCTCTGGTGTCTTCACCAAAGACGGCTTCTGGACTTGCTCCATGAAGACTCCTTTTAGTACTTGTGATAGGAAAGAAGCTATCCGAGCAAGCTGGTCTACGAGGAAATTATCCTTTCGAGGGATGAATTGTACCTCGAAACCGAAAAAATGCTTTTCAAGCTTTCGAACCTCCGATAAGTACTGAGACATGGTCGGATTAGAGCACTAGTACTCTTTTTCGAATTGATTCACGACTAGTTGAGAGTCTCCTCTCACGAGTAGTCGTCGAATCGCGAGTGCTTTCGTAGCTCGTATGCCAGCTAGCAAACCTTTGTATTCTGCCACGTTGGCATACTTTAAGGTCTCTCCATTAGGAGATTTCAGGACCACCCCAGCCCCCGAGCCACTTAAAGTAAGTGACCCGTCAGTACACCGCCCAATCGGTCGTGGGTATCAGATCGGGGATCCCGAATGATTCAGATTTGTCCATTCGGCAACAAAGTCTGCCAAGATCTGGGATTTAATGGTCGTTCGGGACACAAAATGGAGGTCGAACTCCCCAAGTTCTACTGGCCATTTAAACATACGTCCCACTGCTTCCCTATTCTGAAGGATCACTCCCATGGGAAACTCAGCCAGCACAATTATCTTGTGTGCCTGAAAATAATGCCGCAGTTTCCTCGAAGACATGAGAAGGGCATAGAGAAGTTTTTGGACCTGAGGGTAAAGCTCCTTAGGCCCGTGCAAAACTTCACTTACATAGTACACTGGTCGTTGGACGTTTTCACGTTCTACGACTAGTACTGCGCTTATTGCCTGTGGCGTGACAGCTAGATAAATTAAAAGCGTCTCTTCTTGTTTCGGAGAAACCAAAACAGGGGCGCTCGTAAGATATCTCTTGACATCCTCAAAGGCAGCGTTTGCCTTTTCCGACCACTCGAAACCCTCATGTTCCTTACAAGTTTAAAGAAAAGTAGTCCTTTCTCTCCCAGTCGTGCGATGACACGACTTAAAGCCGCCATACACCCTGTGAGTTTTTGGACTTCTTTCTTCGTGGTTGGAGGGCGCATCTACACGATGGCCTTTATCTTTTCGGGGTTTGCTTCAATCCCTCGTACAGAGACCAGGAATCCAAGTAATTTTCCCGAAGAGACTCCAAACACACACTTCTCAAGATTGAGTTTCAGGCGGTGTTTTCTGAGGTTGTCGAACGTCTCCTGCAAGTCTGAAACATGATCAAACTGTTTGATGCTTTTTACGACTAGATGAGGTGAAAAAGTCGATTGCATCAAGCGTTGAAAAGAAACGCCAATATTTTTTAGACCAAATGGCATTTTGACATAACAAAATATACCAAATAGAGTAATAAACGCGGTCTTTTCTTCATCTTCTAGACACATATTGATCTGATGGTAGCCAGAATATGCATCTAGAAAACTTAATGTTTCGCAACCAGCAGTAGAGTCAACCAATTGATCGATACGAGGTAAAGGGAAATCATCTTTTGGACAAGCTTTATTAAGATCAGTGAAGTTAACACACATTCGCCACTTGCCGTTAGACTTCCTAACCATTACAGGATTGGCCAACCACTCGTCGATCAGGGGCAAATCTCTGTAATTTTTGTTTTACGGGTACTTTGTCAGGCCATAGAGCTAGCCGTGCTCGATCACTTCCCTGGGGACTCTGGTCATGTCAGATGCTTGCCACGCGAAGACATCTGCGTTTGCCCGGAGGAAAGCGATGAGGGTGTCTTCCTACTTGGGGTCGAAAGTGTCCCTGATGCGAACAGTCTTAGAGGGCTCCTCCTGATCTAGGGGAACTTATTTGACATGGTTGTTCGGCTTAGGTGCAGCTTTAGGCTTCGACTGCTTGGTAGAAGGCTGCCCTTTTTCTTCCCGAATTGGTATCTGACCAACCATCTCGAGGGATCGATGGTCACAGGTATGCGCCATCTTCTTATCACAATGAATTGTGATTACTCCTTTGGGACCTGGCATCTTAAGACATTGATACCCATAATGAGTTGCCATTAAGAATTTTGCCAAAGCTGGTCGTCCGAGTAGGGCGTTATATGCCATATCGAAATCGACCACATCAAAGGTGATCTTCTCTGTCCTGAAATTACTTGGTGAACCAAATGTTAAAGGAAGAGAAACTTGACCGATGGGTTTGGCCGAAGACCCCGGTACAATGCCATGAAAACAGTATTTTACCGGTCTTATCTTGGTCCTGGGTACTTGCATCTCGTCTAAGGTATTTGTGAGCAGAATATTCAATGAACTACCACCATCAATCAACACTCGATTTACTCGACAGTTGTTGATGGTTAGTTCGACCACGATCGGAAAGCGACCTAGTCGAGTCGAAGGGATCGGGCAATCAACCTTCTCGAAAGAGATGGTGACTTCTGACCACTTCGGCAATTTATTGACAAGAGGAGGGTCAATAGAGTTTACCTCGCATTTGACCGCCTTAAGCTGTCGCTTTGACTCGTATGCCGATGATCCCCCAAATATGTGCTCGATGGTATGCTCAGGATCTTGAAACGGCATCTTCTCGTTGTTGTCCGACTGTGTACGACCACTAGCTTGCCCTCCCTCTTCGAGGGCAGGAAATGGCCATTTGCCGTTGTAGTAGTCTTCGAGTCTTCATTGGAAAACTCGGCAGTTGCGAAGGTCATATCCTTCTTTTTTATGGAAAGGATACCACCTAGGCATATCGTTCTTCCGTTCGGAGCACTTACATTTGCCTCGATCAATGCCGTGGTGGTTTTGGTGGGAGCCGGATGGGAGAGACTTGCCGACATGAAGAGAGTCGTTGATCAACCTACACGTGGCAAAGCGTGTGATTGCTTCATGAATATTGGACTCGGTCTTCGAAGAAGGATCGAGAAGGGGTATTTTGGTAACTTCACCTAAATACCGCCTTGATGACCTTTTGCTAACCCACGGCGCAAGATGGCGCAAGGAGAAACGGTTTAGGTCAAAAGAAGATGAAAATGGTGCTTTGAAATGCGTGTGTAAGTGAAACCCATTTGTATGTGGGCTTAAAGAGTGCTCATTAGGGTTTACTCTCTTAGCCTTGCCTCCACTATAAATAGGGGAGGGTGCTGGTTGTGCACCTCCCAACCCTCATATCTACAAACCCTAGGTTGTGTTCTAGGGTTAGGAGAGAATAGTGGAGAGGTTAGGGTTCTAGAAAAGTTGGGTTAATTGTGTGCTCATGTATTGAGTTTTGTCCTCCTTGGTGGAGTGGCTGTAAACCAATATCAATCTCAAATCAATCCAAGCAAGATTCCTCTAGATAAGTCTATTCTTGTTCTTGATGTCTCTTTGATGATTTTGGGTTTTTGATGATCCATTGGTTTTCCTTTGAGTTCTTGTGGTAATCTTACTTGGTGTGATATGTGAGAGTGCATCTAAGATCATCTTGATCATCCTTGACCCACGAGCAAGCTTTAGATCATCCTTGGTGTGACATGTGAGAGTGCATCTAAGATCATCTTGATCTTGTTCAAATAGAGAAAGGTCGGAACTTAGACAACAATCTTCACAATATTTGACTGGAATAGGTTCCTGACATCCTAGGGAAGGCTTGTTTCAAGTTTCATAAAGTTTGGAGTTGTGGATCAAAAGTTGTGCCAATTTTGAATTTGGATTTCGGGCTGAGTTCCAGTATAATCGGTAGTACCGCCCATTGTACAGCGGTAGTTTCGATTTTCGGTAGTACCGCACATTGTACAGCGGTAGTTCTGATTTCCGATAGTACCGCACATTGTACAGCGGTAGTTCTGATTTCCGGTAGTACCGCACATTGTACAACGGTAGTTCTGATTTCTTTGTGTTTTTGGTTCCTGTACTTGGGGGTTTGGAGTGGATTCAATACAAGTCTTCCTCTGCATATATATTAATCTCCATAGCTCTCATAGCTATTGAAGTGAAAATAGTATTGAATCCGGTCAAAGTGAAAAAGAGATAGTACTCCTATTCAACCCCCTTCCCCCTCTAGTTGTTGTTTCGGTCCAACAACAAGTTATTGTAAATGCCTTGTTATGATCTTCTTGGTCGCACACCTATGGAAGTGTGTCAGTCGGACATCAAAAGTTAATCATATCTTGTGGGTAAATATGTACAACCTCTGTAAATCAGAGTATATATAATCTATTCGAATTGTCGCGCCTCAGACATGGGCATGGTCCAGAAGGCCACGCTGGTTAATTTTGATAAATTTGGGATGGGAACATGTTAACTTAAAAATGGTTGTAGCAACAAGATAATTGTAGATGGATGGAACCCGATGTCTAGAGTCTGGTAGATAGAACCATGTGATCTAGAGTCAGGTGGATGGTACCTAATGTCTAGAGTCTATTGGATGGAACCATGTGATCTAGAGTCAAGTTGATGCAACCTTATGTCTAGAGTCTGTTGGATGGAACCATGTGATCTGGAGTCAAGTGGATGGAACATAATATCTAGAGACAGGTGGATGGAACTTGTGATCTGGAGATAGGTGAATAGAACCTCGTGAGTAGTAATAGGTGGACGGAACCTTAGTACATGATAAAACTTGCTTATACATATGTCACTTTGGTTTTAAGTTAAAAGGCTAGGTCATAGGTTTGGAAAATAATTACAATATTTGAGCAAAACTTGCTTTGTGTTAAAATAACCATAAGACCCCTTCTTTGGCAAAGCCAAGCGTATATATATTGTCGGTGTTTTAGAACCGAACTTACGTAAAAATTGTTTGATTCGGGGGATCCTCTAGGCTCAAAATCACATAGAGATAGAGACACGGGGATTTTTATACAGGTTCGGGCCTTCTCCAGGGAGAATAACAACCCTACTCCTGTGTGTATGTATTAAGTATGCTGGATTACAAGATGGAGCCAAAGACTAGAATATTGTCCTCCTCCCCTCCCATTGTCCTGATGATCCTGCCTTTTATATAATCCTTGAAGTGTATAGTTATATCTCCAGTATAAAGGCCTCCTTAATGTATCAGATCGTGGAGCCATTGATGGAGATTATTGTGAGAGTAGTAATGTTCCCACATTACCAGGCAGTTATCACCATAACAAAGGAGTTAAATCATGCCATTATTCCAGAGGATAACAGCGTAGTTTACTGCTCCATATCATTGAATATGGTGCGGAAGATTCCTTGGTCGACTAGGCCCCCATGTTTGTAAGCCTTATCGACTAGGGATTGGTCATTGAAGAGCTTGCGACGAGGTAGTGGTCGTAGAAGATCTTACGACTATGGGTGGTCATAGGAGGACTTATATATATATATATATATATATATATATATATATATATATATATATATATATATATATATATATATATATATATATATATATATATATATATATATTGTCAGTACCTTTTGTACTCATTGTTGCTCAAATATGTCGATTCTGATCATGAGGCCAAGACCATGTATGGATACTTCTATGCGTCCAACTTTGGAAATGAAGATGACAGCAATAACAAGGTCGTAGCCCCAGTCAATTGCCTGTGGAAAAACATGAAGGCCATTTTGGTTTATTTATCTTCCGCTGTTGTTTACTCTTTTGAACTCGACGGCCTATCGATCCGTTACGTAAGAACTTGGCCTTAAGGCTTATTTGTAGCTATTTATGTATTATTAAGTACTCTTTACTTAAACGCGCGTATGGACGTGATGTTCATAGATATTGTACTGTGTATGCTAGTTACTGGTCATGAGACTAGCTCGGTATTCACAGAGAGTCTGGATGCAAATCCGGATCCAACACCATGCAACTGTGCAAGGCCCTACCAGATCATATCTGGACTAGTACATCTGACTTTTGCTGATTAATATTAGTTTTTGTATAGTCCTATTCAATACTGCTATACCAATAGTAGCATGGAAAATGTGATGAAAAGTTGAGTGGCAAGGTTCCAAGGCTCATAAATACTGATGGAACATCCAACATGTTCATACCTCCGAGTTAAGAGTATTCTTCTCTCTTGTTGAAGGTAGCTAGGTCATTCTCACAAGTTAGGACCATGTAGATCATCATCTTACTAAAAAAATTCATACTACATGTGATATTGCATGTGCATAGTTAGCTGCTACCTATTCAAGGCCTAAGGCTGATGTAACAGCCCAAAATTTTAAATTTAGTTGAAAATTAAAACTTATTTGTTTTTGTGGTTTTTCTGAAATTTTAAAAGCTTTTCCTTAATTATTTTAAATCCAAAATATATCTATGTGCAAAAACTATTACCAATTTTAAGTTGGAATTATTTTATTTAGTCCAAATTAACTCTAGAAATTTCTGTGAATTTTTCTAGAATTTTTGGATTTTATTTGCTATTTTCGAAACCCTTTTAGAATTAAACGGGTTATTTTAATTAACAAATCAATTTAAAATCAGGAAATACCTTTTGGGCCGAAACTCCACTGTTCGGCCAAATCCTCTTTCCCTTTCGGCCCAAACCGGCCTGCACCGCACACTCCCCCTCTCTCACCCCAGTCCCACTTGCCATTCACCCACACCCCGCGCGTTAAACACACCAACGCACGTCAACCGTCGGATCAAGAATCAACGGCCCGATTTCGCTGGGATCTTTGGACAATCCGAACGACCCCATCCTTGTGGACCGTTCGATCTAAATCGAACGGCCAAGGATCGCCCGTTTCTTTCCTTCTTTTCTCTCGCCGCCATGTGGGCTCGCCGGCTTTCTTCCTCCTCGTTGTCTTCCCCGCGAAGCCGAGCCAGCGTCGCCGCCATTGTCGAGCGCGCGTGAGCCTCGCGAACGGCCACCTCAACCGCCCGCGAGATTCGCGTGTGTGTGCACGACCCCGCGCCACCTCCGCCTTATCCTTCCACCTTCTCCCCCTTCTCCACGCCCGGTTCACCCGAAGCCGCAACTGCCGCCGCCACGATCTCCACGCCTCCAGGCCGCCCCAGTGCCTCTTGGCCCCTATAAAAGGATGCCCTGGGTGCGCCTCCCACCTCACAACTCAATGACGCCACCCATTGCCATCCTCCTCTCCCCTAGCGCCCTAATTTTGAGTTCCTTCGCCGGTGACCGAGGAAGCTTTGACCTTCGATTTCGCCGCCACCGTCGACGCCGCGACCTTGCCTCCACCACCGTTCGCTTCGCCACGCCGTCGTCGACCTAGTGTGTGCCTTCGCCTCGCTGGAATCCCACGAGATCGTCGTGCCACCGTCGACCCGCACCGCGCCGCTTTCACCTCGCCGTCGGCCGCCTCCGTCCTCCTCTCGTCACTTAGGTGAGCGCACCACAATCCCCTCATCTTCCTCTCTCTGTTCCGCGCCTCGCCGGTCGCCGCCGTGTCGCGCATCGCCGGCAACCCTAGGGCCAAGAGCCTCACCGGGTTTTTGCCAATGTGGCACTGCCATGTGCACACCACGTCACCGCCATCTCACCGCTCTTGCCCATGTGGCAATGACGTGTCCTAGGTGGACTTGTCCATGAGGCCCGAGCCACTTACAAGTGGGGCCCGCACATCAGGATTTTGTTTTATTTCTTTTAATCACGAAATCCTAAGGGTTGATGTCATCCATGCGCAATAACTAGATTTTCCTTTAGAAAAATAATTCGAGAAAATCATTTAAATTCAGATTTAGGGTTTTTAGTAGATTTAAACTTCCAAAGCCCATATCTTTCGCATTCGAACTCCGTTTTCGTCGATTCAAATTCCTAAATTTGTATAAATTCAAAATCTATCTAACTAAACAAAAATTATTTAATTTGGAGTTATTTTGAATTGTCTTTTTGAATTTCAATTGAATTTATCGTATTTTCGCGTATAGACTTCGATGACTCCGGAGAGTTTGATCCTTCAGTGGATTTAGAGTACCAAGAATTCAACGAAGGCAAGTTATACCATTAACCATGTTGATCCCAATATTTTAAAGTTATTTAAATTAAGTTTTAAATTATTATTGCATGCATACTTTTATTCAATTATTTGAATTCTCGCTTAAATACTTAGTTATTCCAATTCCTTTTGTATAGCCAATTTGAATATTGTTTATCATTTCCTTGTCACCATTAGATAAAATAATATTGAGAATAATCATGTGCTTAGCCAATGCTTAGATCATAATTGTGATTTTGGGAGGATTTAGCCAAATCATTTCAAATCTATTTAAAATTGAGTCTATGGTATTGTTTTACCATAGAGAGTTTATAAAGATGGTTTTACTCAAAATAAAATCAAAAATGGGTTTGAACTTGGGCGAGATGGATGATTGGTGGGTGCAGATTTATGCACGGGCTTAATCTAGTTAAGGTTAAGGCCTAGGGTTTAATTTGGAAGTCGCCCAAGTCAATTAAGGACCGGTCTTTGAGCGTATTTTGCTACGCCTTACCGTACCACCATATGTATGGAATGAGACAGATTTGGCTAAAGAATTTGTAATACCTTAATGCTATTTATGTCATATTGTTGTGTGGGTGTCGATTAGACATTATTCCCACTTGGCGCAAGAGGGGGCTTTCGGAGGATGGTTAGCCCAATGAAAGTGAAACCTTAGCGGACATGAGTACATTAAGGTAGAGCATTGTAAAGGCCTCATGGTAATTGCTTAGTCACACGCCTTCGGAAGCGTGAATTGGCCGACATTAAAAGCAAATTGCCTCGCGTGGGTAAAGCTGTACAAACTCTGCAGAGTAGAAAACTATTCGAATAGCCGCGTCCGTGGTCATGTACATGCTGAGCAAAGCCGCTTTAAGTTAGACTGTGTTTTTGGTTTTAAAATTGATTAAATGATTTTAGGATGGTAAATCCTTGTGGTAAAATTTGGCGGTTAGCCATGTGATAGGAGGGTAACCTTCACCATTCAATCATGGAGGTTATCCACACTATACAACTGTCATTTTAAATCTGATTTCAGGTATAGTATAAAAATAGCTTTGGAAATTAATATGAGTATTTAAACTAAAAATGTTGTTTTATGCGAAATAAACGCTGTCAGTCCCATTTGTTTACTTTATGCATGCATCATAATTCATTATTGGGTGTAATTTGCGAGCACGGAAAGTGTGCTCACTCTTGCTGGATAATCTTTATTTAGGAGAAGACTTCTATTAGGACGGTGAGGACACAAACGCTTAGGCTACGCCCCCAGATGATTGCTTGTGGCGAATCGTGTGGCCAACTACTACTTTGCTTCCGTTGTGTTATTTGTTTATTTGGCCTCAGACCCTTTTGTATTAAACTCTGAATTATTATTAATAGAATGTGTGATATGTTTGTGATATCATTTTTGTATGACTGTGTACATTAGAAATCCTGTACTAGTGTATGAACACAGAGAATTCGATATCCTTTGTTTCCGGGTTCAACAGCTGATCAAAATCTACATCCCATTTTCACTGAACCGGTGTGTGTAACTGTAATTGATCTGCTGTTGCAACACAAGAAAAGTGCAGAGAACAACTCATGCCTTCAGAGTCACAACGCCATGTGTCAAATACTGGTACAAATTCTATGACCTTTGGAGTCAAATTGATCGTATTGATAGCATAGGAAGATTCTATTTCTTATAGGCGGCAGCAAGTAGCAGCTAGCTAGCACACAACCTTTTTTTTCAAAAAGAAGAATACTACTAGCTAGCACACAACCTTTTTTTTTTCAAAAAGAAGAATACTACTCAGGTACTACACAGCTTTTGGTTTGCTGTAAGATTAGTCATAAAATATTAGGAACAGGACAATTGAGTTGAGCAGTACAAAGGGATTGTGAGTGGTGACAATTGACAAAGTGACAAGGTCTCACAGCTAATCGCCAGCTCAGCTGTGGCTGTCTCCGTGATGGCCTGCACATCTCTCCTCTGCTCTGGGCATTGAAATCTTGGTCAGCCTCATCCCCTTGTGAGTGTTAGGTGCAGGCCGATTTGAGTCAACCATTTGATTGCATCAAGGAAGTATCAAAGACTTTATCCACTCTCTCCCCGTGTCATGCCATGTATCCATCAACTTGATCTTGTTCTTCTTCTTTTGGGGGGAAGAGAGAGAGAGAAGCTTTAGTAAATTATGGCAAGTCGTTGCGCCCGGAATGGCCGAATTCGATTCAGTCATCAGCACATGGCTTTGTCAACTCCAAGTTGCAGCTGGGCAACACTGGCAAACTCTGCTCATCTGAAACAATTGGATTGCATTGCAGTTGCAGAGATCAAAGTCTCTTGATCGAGGACAGTAGTATATGATCAGAACAATTGGAACACCAGGGCCTTCACATGATGATCAGAGACAAATTGCAAGAAGCAAATACTCAGCACTCTCAGAGCTGGAAAATTCTAGAATCTCTTTTCACCACATACATTATCTTCTCTGTTCTTCAGCGTGCGTCAACATTCAACAATACAACACACTAATCCAGCAAGTTAGTTTTTACAGCCACATCTACACAAGATCAAAGGCACAAAGGCAGCAGCAGTAGAAGTAATTTTACAAATCAAAGAATGGTACAGTACAGTAAAGAAAGAAATAATTTTTAACCCAAAAACACGCTCCTAATTAACCACCAACGACCACCATCCTGGGTTTCCCTCCCCCGAACTGAAAGCCGCTCAGATGGAATGGTGGTGTGGCGGCGGCACGCCAGAGGCGGACGCCGCGGCATTGGCGCTGCGCGCGCTGTGCTCCATGTAGTGCACGACCTCGCCGCGGCTGGCCACGACGCGGTGGAACACGGCGCGAACCTGCCGCTCGAGAGGGGCGAGGCCCTCTTCCAGCGCCCGGCACGCGGCCACCAGCGCCTCAGCGCGCTCCACGACGTCCCCCGCGCGCTCCTCGTTCACGCCCACCTCCGTCTCCGCCGCCTCTTCCTCCTCGGCGATCTCCTCGAGGAGACTGTTCAGCTCCCGCGCCGCCCGCTCCACGGCCTGCATCTCGGCGAGGAGCCCCGTGGTCGCCGCCGACCCAGACGATGACCCCTTCTTCTCCCTCCGCCTCCACTCCTCCGCGATCCGCTCCTGGAGAGCCGACATCGCCGTCGCCCACTGCGCCTGCTTCGGAGGCGCGACCGGGGGATTGGTAGCCGCGGACGACCGGTCCTGGCACGGCACCGCGGCGACCAGCGCCCACATGGTGAACACAAGAACCGAGCTCATGGTGTAGAGGGCCAGCCCGAGCCCGCACCCGGCGGTGGCGGAGGCCGCCGCAGGCGCCTGCGGCGGCTGCGCAAGGTGCGCCGCAATGGCGTGCACGTGGCGCCCCGCGGACCAGTTCTTGGACACGCTGAAGGACATCGCGCGCGCGGTGCGGGAGGAAGGGGATGGCACGGCGACCTTGGCGGCGTCCGGGAATAGCCTGGATATGGCCCGGCGCGCGCGGGCGAAGTGGGCACGGTGCAGGGCGGGGCGAGGAGGCAGGAGGCGGCGGTGAGCGCCGCGCGGTGCGAGCCCCGGAGCGAGGCGAGCGTGAGGGAGACCGCGTTGAGGACGTCTAGGGTCTTGATGGCGCGGTCGAGGATGTCGGCGGCGAGGCGGTCGGCCGGCGGCCTGGACAGCGCGGCGGCGACGGTGGGGATGGCGAGAACGTCGCGGAAGGCGGCGTCGGAGGAGAGGACGACGTCGAGGAGCTTGGAGAGGAAGGCGAGGGAGAGGACGGGGGCCTGCAGCTGGGCGGAGGCGGAGAGGGCGGCGAGGCGATCGGCGACGTGGGCCTGGAGGGCGTCGAGGACGAGTAGCTCGTCGTCCTGCGCGGGGTCGAAGGAGGCGACGGCGGTGGCGCTGCGGCGGAAGCTGAGCAAGCCCAGAAAGCCCATCCCGGTGGGCGGCGGCGGCTCGCCGGCGGCCATCCTCGGTGGGCCGGTCGCGGGCTCGGGCTGGGCCTGGGCTTGTTTTCTTGGAGTCGGAGAGAGGAGGGGAGGGGAGTAGTGGAGGGGAGGGAATGGTGGGGAACCGCGGGCGGGGCGCGTTGATATATACGAGAGGGACGGAGAAGAGTGGGAGCTCTGGGTACGAACGGTGATTGGAGTTGTCTCAACGCCACGTGGGACCATATATCCGGTGGGCCCTTGCGTCAGCGGTACAAACAGGCGACGTGTTGGTGCGTGGAGGGATTGGGAGGTAGGGAATGGTGGACTCGTTCTTTGGAGAGGGTTGAAGCTGACTTGGTTGGCTGCCACTAGATGCTCATTTTTCTTCTCCTTTTCCTTCTACTTATTAATTGCTTGCTTTAGTTCTTATTATTATCTCTGTGATTTGGTCCCTCAAAGTGTGGATGCTTTCTTGCAATCGAACTTAGAGACTACATCCAGTTGCTCTTAATTGACCTTCTTCTCTCTTTTTTTCTCCTTGCCAGGGTGTAGTAATGTTCTTTTATTTATGTTTTATTTTTTTTTAAAAAAAGACTTGTAGAAATTGAAAGGATGTGCTCGGTTTTAGAATCACAAACCTATTCTTTCTCCCTAGCTTTAATTGCTTTGTAACCAGAGCTGCATTTCATACTGAATTTACTTGTAATTTCTCCTTTTGAAATCTAGCTAGCCCTCTCCTCTTCTCCTGTGTGTTTGGGACAGCGAATGCGTATATTATGCAAGTATGCAAGGCCGGCACCTCCTTCAGTTTCAGTTCCAGCAAGGAGTATGTGAAGCGCACGAACAAACAAGGGAATCGACTCATCATTTATGAATGATTATTTAACGCGTCGTTTCATTAAGTATAATTCATCACGCTGCAGATTAGGATAATTAATGTACGATGCTAGCTTCATCAAAGCCTTGAGCAACGGGCATGAAACCCGGAGATGCAAGGCACGAGTGACATGGCCGAGTTAATTAAAAACACATATAGTGACAGAAAGGGACAAGCTAGCTACCGTCTACGAAGAAACCAAATACATAGGACGGACACACCACAGCACGCTACTTACTCGGAATCTTTCTTTTGTCTTTTCTTCCTCTTTCCTTGACCAGAGATGGCTACCATCTGATCTGATAGGGAAGAAACCAAATACATAGGAATATACTTTTAATAGAATTACATAAATAAATAACCGTTTAATAAAATTATAAAAATAGGCATCTGTCGTCGTTTGAAATGGTGACACGCCTTATCGCCGCTCGCGGTTGCATAAAGAAACACTATTACAAAAAGGCTAATATCGGACGCCGCATCACGCATTTGGCCGCTAAAATCGTCATGAAAGAAGATATCACGCATTTCGCTCATGTTGAAAACCGCTCGCGATATTACGTAAGTATCACAGACGGTTCAACAACAACCGCCGTGATACTTCATAGACGGTTTTAGTAATGAATCATTCGTGATATGAGACCATATCATGATTTGCCCATCAGGAACCGCTCGTGATAAGTATTACTGACGGTTCCGTAATATAACCGACTGTGATAAGTCTCTTTATTAGTAGGAGCCAGCTAGGGTATGCGCTCTAACTTGTCACTCCCCAACGCCATTGCCCGAGTGACCCCGTCGTCGACGGTTGTGATACCACGATTCACAGCACAAGACACCGTGCCTTCCCCTCTTCCTCCTCCCCCCAGTGTGCGCGACCCCGGCTACCTCACCGACCTCCCCCGGCTACCTCTAGCTCCACCGACCTCAGCTTCGGCTACCTCACCACTGACACCGGCGATGTCGATTGAGGTAAGACAGATCGATCGATCTATTGGTTTGTGCTGTTGGTATTCATGTGAACCGAGTTGCAATATGGGCTACCTAACTAGTTAGCTTGATGATCGGTTTGGATACCCTTGGCCTTGTTGTCTTTCCTCTGTGGATCGCCGGGCCGGATGGACGGATAGATCCGAGGTGGGAATGGGGTTGTGTTTGGGTTTGACCGCCGCATGGTATGTTCCTAAATACTTTTTTTATTTTCGACACGTATGATGCAAAGGTCCGCTAAAAAACACATTGATGCAACCTTAAGAAGTGATAACTGAGGAGGCAATTTGGTTGCCTCGGAGAGGATCTTAACAAATAGCTATCTATTAATAGTAAGTCCGATCACCGCCTATCTATTCTTAGGATAAATAACACCATGTAAGTGTTTCATGCATGGATATAGGTGAGTTTCTACAGGTTGCTGTTCTTATCTGCTTGACATGAAAACCGCAAATGTTACTAGTTGTGTTCACTGATCAGATATGAAATGAATCTCCAGGGACGACAATAGGATGAACTGTATATGAATATAAGTGAGTTTCTACAGGTTGTTGCTCTTGTCTGCTTTATAGATAGAGAGTTAACCATTAAGGAAAACTCTTTTTTACATCCTAACATGATTTCGTCAACTTACCATATATTGTGTAACGACCCAACTCTAGGGCACCCGAGAGGTCCTCCAAGATCTCCTGGAAAGTCCATCAGGACCTCCCAGAGGTTCAAAGGACCTTCTGGACACCCACCAAGACCTCCCAAGAGGTCCAGCGAGACCACCTGAAGTCCAGGAGGACAGACCCGAGGAGGTCGTGGAGCCAGTGAGCAACCAAGATCTACCACGGCCAGTCAAGGAAAAACGAGGAGGTCTGAGGGCACCCCAGACACCCGCGACCTCCAGAGGAGGTCGTGGAGGTCTGAGATCGCCAGAGCCTCACACATTCATTCCCCAAGTGGACATGGAGGTCTGGCTTGCTCCAAGGTTCCTCAGGAAACCCGAGCTAGTCCCAAGGATCATGGCTAGCTCTTCACAGCAACAATAATGGTAACATAGCAATAACATAAACTTTATTAATAATCAAAGGAGTTGTTTACAAGAGTGCTTACAAGCCAGTAGGCAAAACATAGTCAAAATAAACACATGGGCCACCCGATACACCACAGTAACCACCGAGGGGCGCAATCCTAGTCGAACAGGACCACTAGGTCCACCGCGCATATCACCCAGAAGTTCTCCTTCCTGCTAAAGACAGCATCAAGCAAGAGTGAGCACAACAACCGTGCTCGCAAGTTACACCCGTTAGATAACAAAATGACATGCATAAATGGATATCACAATAGAAGGCTTAATATGGTTAATTTGCGTAAAGCCAAGTTTCTTTCAAATACAATTACTAAGTTTCAAAGGTGTTCTTAATAGATAAAATTCATTTTCTAAACTTAATTTTCGCTTGATATTCATTCATCACAAGTGGTGAAGGATACCTCTGTCACAAGGCTCCTCGCCCAACCCATGGGATAGCAATCCCAAAAACAGCTTTTAGTAAACATTTAAAAAACCCAAAACCAACATCTAACTCGAGTAGCCTTTGCCAAGACGCCCATGACCGCGACACGGCTATTCAATAGATTTCACTCTACAGAGGTTGTGCACTTTACCCACATGACATGATTCCTCTAGTTTGTTTGGCATGCGTGAGTGCCACCTCTCACCGCCAAGGTAAGAGGTCTAGAGTTCATGACAAGGCCTTTACAATGCATTGCTCCACCACGCCTTTCCTTGCTAAGGTTTCACCCCCTATGGACAAGAATCCGTGGAAGCCCCTCTTGCACCAAAGGGGAACAAGAGGTTATAAAAGACCATTGGCCATATAAGACCTCCCACACCTCCAATGGAGCAGACCTATGGTGGAGTTTTGCAAATTACTCACCAAATCCCACGCCCGCTCTGAGACATGTGGTTGCACGATTGTGGCATAGCCCATTATAGGCATGGCATTGGTCGCTCAAAGACCGGTCCTCAAATGACTAGGGCGACTTCCACAAACCCAAGGGCATCGATCTACCATAAAGGCACGATCCCGTGCATAAACTTGCACCAACCAAGCCAACCAATTCGCCCCAGTCTAAATCCATCTCCATTTTCATTTTCTTTGCTTCCCCAGCAATATTTTCATCCTTCCATGACACCCCAATGTCATGGTGAAAACATTTAAAAACAGTGTTTGGTCATGATGGTAAAGATTTCCCCAAATCAATACTTTTGGTCTAAGCATGACTGAGCATATGTTTTTCAAATGGTCTTGGCTCACACTATTGCATGACCCAAGTTTGATCTAGTGGTGACAACGTGCTCAGTTCAAAGTCAACAGTGGCTATACAAAGGAAGTAGGCATAGCTATAAATTTAAAACAGGTATTGAAATACTTGGTAGAAATAGGCATGCAGTATACATTAAAACAGGACATAAATAATTTGAATTATTGGGTGCAATATGATCAAAAGTGTAACTTGCCTCTTGCTTGATAGCTTAAGATTCTATTTTCTCACAGCTCTGGCTCTCTGGAAATGTCAAGATCTATACGACAAAAGAACAGATTCAAATAACGATCAAATAAAGAACCAACAGAGCTCCAAATAAAGAATCAAAATAACTCCAGAGGAACCTTAAAACTCAACCAACAGAAGAGTACTGTACTTAGAATAGGTTCTTTGGAGGTGGTTCCAACTTACTGAGAGGAAGTGGTCTTTTTAACAGAGGACTCCAAAGGAGTGATCTTGACCAAGGGACAAAGAGACCCTGGAAGGTAATCCTTGCGCACGGCCAAGAAGGTCCAGAAGATACTCTATGTGCAGAGACCAAAGAGGAGGGGGTCCTCACATAGAAGCCACAGAAGTCCGAAAGAAATCCAAGAAAAGGGGGTCCTGGGAAGGATACACCCATTTATTATGGCAACAAGAGCAAGAACTGAGCAGTACTTTAAGGAAACTTACCAAGGACGAGTAAGGAAACAGATGAAATGGAGGTCGTAGAACCAGAGGCAGCTGAGGCTGGCGCCCAAGCTCCAGTGGTGTTTTCGATGGTGAAAGCACAGCAAGAACAATCCCAACCAAAGTTCTTGGTAAAGAGGTCCCCCAAGAAAGCCACTGTGCAGGAGTTGGAATGGTGAGCGTGGTAAAAGATGGTGCTGTAGAGCTCCCCGGACCATTTAGACAAAATGAGTATACGAGTCAAGGATAAGTATAGAAATAGGTCAAAGATAGGTGAGTGGCAGGGCAGGTGTCACTACCACCCTGGGTAAAAGGTACGAGGAAGGACAATGTATGTTGCTATAGGAAGGAACAAAGAAGGATGTCAGAGTACAGCTGGGTGACCCAATTCAGAGTAAAACACCACGTATATGGATGTATTTAATGTGACAGGGCATGCATTAAATGCCCAAGATATTAACGTGGCGGAGGAAATGAGAATGACCAAGACTGGCAAGTGGGGCCAGTCAACTTAGAAACAGTCGGGTCAAGAGGGGAGGTCTTGCCCCGCAGAGGAGGTCTTTGAGGAGGTCTGAGAGGCTTAGGAGGTCCTAGGCCCAAAGGACAGGGAGGTCTAAAGGTTGAGGAGGTCCAGACATACAGAGGAGGTCTGGACATGGGGAGGTCCTGACGGTCAGGATCATTAACAGGAGGTCCTGATGGTTATGATCTCTTCAAGGGAGGTCGGGCGGTTGGATCTCCGAGAGGGAGGTCCAACAGACAAGATCAAACGTGAAGGGGGAGGTCTGGGCCTTTGGATTGGAAGTGAGGAGAGGTCCAAACCGTTAGATTCAAAACAAAGGGGAGGTCCACAGAGGATATAACGCACGGGGAGGTCTGGACCTTTGGATGCACAATGAGGAGAGGTCCAAACCGTTGGATTCAAAATAAGGAGGAGGTCCAGACGGTGGGGTTCCAAGGGGGAGGGATTCCACGGAGGAGATCCACAAAAGGTGGTCCAACAGGAGTTCACAAGGATCAAGGCAACTCAAAAGAGATTTCCAGCCGCTAAGGTAGGATCAAAAGCCCTGGGTGATTAGGAGGAACCTTAAGGAGGTCCTTTCGGCCAAGGGGAAATGTCGAGGTAGTTCAAAGGCACTCAAAAGACCAAATGACATACCATGATGTCCTGGCTGAAAGGAGAACTGGGCATAAGAAAGTGCCCAGGCAACAAGGGGTCTAGATTTAAGAGAAGTATGAACAGAAAAGAGGTCTGATCCGAAGAGATTCAAACCAACAAAGAGTTTCAAAGTAATCAAACTCAAAGAGCAAGGTCTGAGCCCCATGGGAGGTCTAACCTTAAGAACCACAGGGGAGGTCTAGGCCACAGAGAAGGTCTAAACCTACACAGCCCAAAAGAGATAGGCTAAAGGAAGGTCTACGGAGCATACCGAAAGGAGGTATCAACAACTCAACCCGACAAAAAGGGGTAGTCTGGACATAAGGAAGGTCTAGACTCACAGAAGTGTTCCATCATAAGGAGATATGGCTTCCAAGAAATAGCCAGACAAGAGTCCTGTCTAGGCATAAGAGTATGCCCAACAAAGAATGAAGTCTAAGATCAAAAAGGGATACAGACATCAAAGAGATCAAGACAAAGAAAAGATCTGCACCATAGGTGAGGTCCAAGTGGTAAGGAGGTTTGGGCATACAAAAGGGCTAATCATCCTGGAAGTCTAGACTTAGAAAAGTCTCGAACAGGAAGGAGGTCTCGAACCAAAGAGATTCAAACCAACAAAGAGATCCAAAGCGCCCAACCCAAAGAGAAGGTCCGGACACGAGAGGATCGATCTCCAAGAGAGTACCCAAATAAAAAGGAAATGGTTTAAAGCCACAAGAATGATCTATACCTCGAGAGGAGGTCTAGCTACAAGGAAGCCTAAACCTCAAGAGAGGTCTAAACTACAAAAGAGAGATTAAGAGTGAGGTCCTGACCCAAAGGTGGTGTGGACCAAAGAGGTAGACTAGACAAAAGGTCTCAATAGAGAGAAATTTCCAGGGGAGAGGAAAGACCCGAAAAGACAAGGAGGAGATGACCATAGCAGAGGTCAAACAAGAGGGACGGTCTGGACATCTAAGAATGTCCAAATGTAGGATAGAGGAAAGGAAATCTCATCAAGAGAAGGGAAGGTAGCTCCAGAGAGCTAGAGCAACACCAAAAGAACTAGGTTTTGGATTAGTTAAAGTTTAGCTTAGTCATTTTAAACTCTTCAAATTCTGAAATTCTCCAGTTAAGCTTTAAATTACCATCAAAACCAAATGGTTCTTTTTATTTTTGAAAATTTTCAAAAAAGCTCTGAAAATCAGGGTGTTACATATTGTTATCTTATTACCATTCATGTTTCAACATATTTTATATGTTTCACTAGACTTGTATTCAAGTATTATCCATGAGAGTTTTGTCTCAATCCTTGTGAGAGTTCTTCAAACAGTGGTCGCCTCCTCCCTAAGCCCGCCTCCCCCTTTCCTCTATTTTTTGATCTCTTCTCTACAAAATCTCTAAGCAGTGGCTGCTTTTGCCTTTAAAACCGGCTTCATACACACACACACACACACACACATAGTTCATAGCCTTTGTTAGCTAACTCGAGGCCTGATCAATTCAGTTAGCTACCTCGCTCCTTGGTCGTTCATCCAAAACGTTCAGGTGAAACACAGCCTACTTCATCGATCCTGACACACTGGAGTGTACGATTTGCTTCATACCTTGGCATAAAGCAAATCGTACACTCCAGTGTGTCAGGTTCGATGAAGTAGCCAAGTAGCCAAACACAGCCTAGCTACTTCACCGATCCTGACACACTGGAGTGTACGATTTGCTTCATGCCTTGGCATAAAGAAAATCGTACACTCTAGTATGTCAGGATCGATGAAGTAGGCCGTGGTTCATCTGCATGTTTAGGATGAATGGCCAAGTAGCGAGCTGGCTAGCTGAATTCAGGCATCGGTTAGCTAACCAGGGACTACGAACTACACACACACGAAGCCAGTTTTAAAGGCAAAAGCAGCAACTGCTTAGAGATTTTGTAGAGAAGAGTCTATCACAGACGGTTCCAAACACCAACCGTCTGTGTAAAGGCTATCCCAGACGGTTCCAAATACCAACCGTCTGTGAAACGTAAGCTATCACAGACGATTTTTTATTATAGAACCGTCTGTGATAAGAATCACTGACGGTTCCATTATAGAATCATCTATGATGTCTTTAAAAGTAGGATCTCGCTAGGGTTTGCGCTCTAACTCGCGTCGTCACTCCCAGCGCCCTTACTAGTCCGTTCCCCTCCCCACCCGAGTGCCACAACTACGGCGACGCTGCATTCCCCTCTTCCTCCTCCCCCAACGTCGCGACCTCGGCTACCTCTCCACCAAATGATGTCGAGGTAAGACAGATCTATCACCTATTGGTTTGTCTTTGTTGGTATTCATGTGAACCGAGCTCCTCCTCCTCTCACGCCACTCAGACCTTCGGATCAAGCTCCTCCTCCCAGCGTCGCCAGATCAAGCTCCTGGGCCTCCCTCACCAGGCCACGCCTGCTCCTCCTCCCTATGTCAGCAGCCTCCAGCCTCCTCCCTCTCGTCGCCGGCTCATTGCGCTACCTCGGACCTCCCTTGCGTAAGTCCCCTTCTTGTCTTCTTGATGTTGTCTGGTTGTTGCTTGATGATGATGATGATGATGATGATGGCCATTGGCCAGAGCCCAGATGCTAAATGTGTAATACATACATACATGAAGAGAAGTGCATCGTTGCAGAAAAGTGTAAATGTGTAATACATACATGTAGAGAAGTAGAGAAATCATAAATATAAATGAATGCAATGATTGTGCACTTGTGTCGATTGTCGATTGTTTGAATGAGTGAATCGTATGTAAGTATTGTCTGCTATTAAAGTATTGGGCTGTTGATATGTATGGGTTGTTGTCTGTTGATATGTTATATTGTTATGACTTATGACTTATTCAGAAGTGTCAAGTGTTGTCTCTTCTATTGATATGTATGGGTTGTTGATATGTTATGACTTATTGGGTTGTTGATATGTACGGGCTGTTGATGTGTTATATTGTTATGAGTACTTATGACTTATTCAGAAGTGTCAAGTGTTGTCTGCTATTGATAGTGGAAACTTGCTTGGTGAACCATGGGCTGTTGATATGTATGATTGATGATTTGCAAAAATAGATGTATAAAATGTGTGATATGTATGTTATGACTTATTGTTGATTTGTCATTTTGTCAAGATGTCATCCGTTGCTTCTCGCCATTCATTTCACCTTTGTCTATGTAATTGTGTTCATGCCGATCAAGTTCTCCTACCTTGCGTCCCAGGTACGTTCTACCATTCCATTCCTGATCTCTTCTCTATAAAGTCTCCAAGCAGTGGCTGCTTGTGCCTTTAAAATCGGCATCATATATATGTGTATATATACCTATATATATAGGTATATATACATGTATATGTTGGAAATATGCACTAGAGGCAATCATAGAGATGATTATATTTCATTATGTTCATGACATTGGATAATGTGTTATCTTGTTCCTAGAATAATATTGTTAATATTTATTATCAAGTATGTGACTTGGTTGTGAAACTCTATATTTACGCAATAATTATTCTTACACTATCCCTCGGTCGTAAACATATGAGGACACATATGAATAGACTAGCATATGTATTGGTTGATGACTATGTTTCACGAGTCATAGATATGGAGATATCAAACCGATAATATGGACACATGTTAGAGAACATGATGTTGATAAGACCCACCTTGAGACACTATTGAGATTGTTATGAATCTATGTGTCGTTAGTTGGTCTCAAGCAATGATGATGTATAATCCTTAGACCGAGATCAAGATGGTTTCCTACATGTGTAAGAGCACTCTTAGGGGTTGCCAAACGCTACACCGTGAATCGGGTAGTTATAAAGGTAGCTTTGGGTATGCTCAAACATGGAGAGGAATATGACTGGTCGGATATGGATTTGCCCTCCTAACATAACAGAGAGATGTCTCTGGGCCCTCGTTGTGATCGGATAAAGAAAGTGCATGGCCATGCCACTAGTAGTCGAAGTGTTCGACCACGTAAAGTTATCTGACACTCGACGAGAAAGTATTGAATATCCATGGATGACACAACATCTCACCGAGTTCAACCGCGACATCGTGAGGCAAAGGGAGTATACACGAGTAGGTCGCCGGTCGAGCGATTCTGCCATGTCGGTCATATGCAAATACGAGCTAGTCGAGATCGGTCGAACGTAATCACAGAGTGGTCGTAACCTGGTCGTAAGGAGTTACAAACTGGTCGTGACCACATACGAAGTGGTCGTATACAGATAGGACCTAGTCGTAAGTGGTGAAGACCTGGTCGAAGATCATATTGCATTAAGGTTCGTCCGATATAATTTGTGTGTATTCGGGAATCGATATGTTCTGCTAGGAGCCGCTTCGACTCGTGGTCGGAAAGGGTTTCCGAGTCACAACCGAACTACACATGAACCTGCTGTGGTCACACACTTAACGGGTTGAACAAACCAAGATTTAATACGATTAAACGGCGTGTCCGGATAGGATCCGCCACGAGCACTATATAAGGAGATGCATGAGGTCATGGGTGACATGCGTGAAACACCACCAAAACCCTAGCCGCCATCTTCCCGAGAGCTCCACCGTGCGACTTGGGCTTTGCACACCAGCGTTCGGTTGTTCCTTCCTGGACGTGTGGATACCGTAGAGGCGCTACTACGATTGTTGCGCTTGAGGACGATCCGCGATCTTGACAAGGAACCGCAGACGTTCTTTGGAGGAGACGATCGACTACGACCACTACATCGACTTGTCGGACGTTGGACGATCGACTCGACCACTACATCGACGCTCTTCGCTGGACCAGTCGCTCCAACCCTTCTTCCATTGTGCTCAAGGTCTCGGTGGTAACGATCTATGATCATCTACTTGCATGGCTTCCGGTTTACGTGGTAGAAATTTTTGTTTGTAGCTATCGTAGCCTACCCGTGACTCAACAAAGATATATGTATATGTACACACACACACACACACACACACACACACACACACACACACACACACACACACACACACATATATATATATATATATATATATATATATATATATATATATATATATATATATATATATATATATATGTGTGTGTGTGTGTGTGTGTGTGTGTTCTAAGTCCTCACCACTTTAGGGATCGTCCATGCAAGATGAGGAGGATGAGGCAGCAGACCACGGGCAATTTCATCAAGCCCGTGCAAGTTTAAGAAGCACGCACGCCAGAGAGCGTCAGGACATCTAATTACCTTGTTGCTGTTACGTGACGCCACTTCCCAGTCGGAGTACCTGCACGTCCACATCACTTTCTAAACATATCTCCCGGCAAATAGTATTTCTTAAACTTGCACTACCTCGATGAAGTTGCGTGGTTGCCGCCCCATCCTCCTCATGTCATGTGAACCACCCCCTAAAGTGGCCGAGGACTAAGAATATATATATATATATATATATATATATATATATATATATATATATATATATATATATATATATATATATATATATATATATATATATATATATTAAAAGGCACAAGCGATCCTTTGCTGGAGGCTTTACAGAGAAAAGTCATCATAGACGGTTTGACCATAGACCGTCTATGATATATCATCACACACGACGGTTTCACCACAAATCGCTCATGATATATCGATCATCACAGACGGTTTCAACCACAAACCGCTCAGTGATAGTTGCTATCACGAGCGGTTCTCGCTTAATAACCGCTCAGGATAAGATGCATCACGCATTTGTTTGAAACCGCTCGTGATGACCTCATGTCATCACTGACCCATAAACTCAGACGGCTCACGAAACCGTCTATGATGACGTTTTTGAACCGTTTGTGAAAACCTTTTCTGTAGTAGTGAAACAATATTAAATGTCTATGTCACCACTTGGAATGGCGGCGGAGAAGCAAATCGTCATTTGAATTGGCGACACGTTCTTGTCGCCAAACCAAATGGTGATAGGACCTGAAAAAAATTTGCAGAAAAAATGAAATAAATTTATATTTATATTTTGACAGAATGCAGCTTCGAATTTACAGTATGTCACTAAGTTATTTGGTAATATCTTGTTGCGATTAAAGCAGCTAGAGCTTGTTGACCCCTTATAAGTTAATTGCACCCACGCCATTGTTTCGAATGTAGTATTTGCACAACCGATTTCTTTCAAAAAAAAAAGAGAGAGAACGAAATATTACATAGAGAATAATTTGGCAATTAAATTTAAAAGATGAGATTTCAACTGCGACAATAAGACTTCGTAATGTCAGTGTGAATTACATGGCACGCGGGGTTGGTTACATGCATTTGTCTGTCCAGTTACTTGTACGGTACAAAGACAATATGCACGAATCATCAAACCGATCTACATGTAGGATACATGTACGTCTTTTTAGAATAAAAAAATCGGTGGATCGAAAAGAAGTCAGTCTTGAGGGCCCATGTGTGCCTGTAAGGTCAACGATCGATATGCTCCTCCTCCCTTCTCCGCTATGGATTCGACAATAACCGCTAGCTTCCTCCTCTCCCTTCCCTCCCCCTTTTCTCTTTTTTTTGGATAAAAAGTGAATTTCGGCATAACTTCTCGGGCTTTTATAGGGGGGGTTCCTGTCGCCATTCCAAATGGCGACATAACCTACGAGATCTCTGTCGTCATTTGGAATGACGATTTGCTTAGAAACCGTCGTTCCAAATGACGCAGTGATATTTAGTATTGTTTGGTTGGCGACAGTGGCATGTCACTATTTCAAACAGCGACAGAAGCCTATTTTTACAATTTTATTAAACGGACATTTGCTTCTACAATTCTATTAAAAATGTATTATTTAACACACCCAAAAAAAAACATCAGTTGGACCCACCCTTTCCCCAAACGCGCTCAACTCAAGTAGCACTCAGCTACTACCCTACTAGGGGCCGCGGTATCTAGCCCCGGACGTGGAGACCGGGTCGTGGTGCCTCCGCAAAGCATATCCTTTAATCGCGCACCGTCCATCGTACCACGTAGGCGCATCTGAACCATCGATTCCGGCGGGCGTATGCGTGTCGCGCGTCTTCTCAGAAAATGGACATGTCATCTTGGCATGATCCAGTCGGACAGTGACGCGCATTTGACAAAAAGGGAATCGTTAAGAAGTAATTAAACTCAGCCGGTGGTACGAGCTTGTTCAGTTCTCCCTGACCACGTCAAGGTGTTGGCTAGCTTGGAGTTGGGTCCATGGATTTCTTACATAGACCGAGTCCTCCTCCGTCATGGGCTAGTTCTCCTCGACAGGCTGCATGTGGGCCGAATGGGTCAACGAAGCACAAGGCAGCGAGCCCAAGGCATTGGCCTCTTCTCCCTTCCCCACCTATGCTTTGCTTGTTCTTCCGAACTCTGATTATTCCCCTTCAGTTCCCGGTCTTGATTTCTCTAATCCCGGTCTCCAATTGCTTCACTTCCTCTGTATTACTTTTATCTGGATGTTGGAACGTGATGACAACATCGCCGCCGAGACGCCGGTGATGTCCCAGCCGACGACGAGCGCATCAATGGTCATCCCGGTGCATGTGCAGCACTCGTCGGTCTCCACCAAGCTTGACACCGCGACACCCAATAGCTGTTCGTCGGTGTCTTGACCGTGACACCAGCTAAACAACTTTTGTTCGTCTGGTATATTCTCTAGTTAAGAAACAATAATTTCCTCCTGATCCGCCTGCCTTCTCCAACAGAAAAAAATCAGCATTACTATTCAAACTTGACATCGCCCAAGCTTTCGACACAATGTCCTGGCCCTTCATGCTAGAGATTCTGCGGCACAAAGGTTTTGGTCTGAGGTGGTGTGCTTGGTTGAATATCATGCTCATATCGTCGTCCGCTAGAGTTCTTGTCAACGGTCAACCTGAGAAACCGATCTGGCACGGTCGCGACCTTCGTCAAAGAGATTATTTATCTCCTTCGTTGTTCCATTGCTATGGACATCCTCAACAATCTCATCCTTGCAGCGGAAAATGCGGCATTACTGCAACCGATCGGTGGCCGTCAAGGGTTACCACACCGCCTATCTCTTTTCGCAAATGATGCGATCGTGTTTTTAACTCCAGTCAATACAGACCTGCCAGCCATCAAAGAAATTCTACAGCTCTTTAGCGAGGCATCAGGCCTGCGAACCAATATGGCCAAAAGTTCCTTCGTGCCAATTAGGTGCAATGATCAACAAATTCAGCACATCAACAATAGTTTGCAACGTAACATCGCTGCTTTTCCTTGCAAATACCTTGGCTTACCCCACACTTTGACAAAATCAACAAGAGACGTCAAGCGTTTCTTTCGAAAGGTTCACATAATATTGCGGCTGGGCATTGCTTAGTTGCCTAGTCCTCGGGTTGCTACTCCTCTAAATCGGCTTATAGGACTTTCTTCATAAGCTCACTAAGGTTTCCTTACGCCGAGGCCATTTGGAAAGTTAGGGCACCTCTCAAATGCAAAATTTTCATTTGGTTAGCGATCAGCCGACGCTGTTGGACGGCCGACCGCCTTCAACGTCGAGGATTGCCAAACCAAGGGGTTTGTGTCTTCTGCGGGCACGGGCAAGAGACCATTAACCACCTGCTAATTGGTTGTGCGGTGACATCACAAGTTTGGACGCGTTTTCTAAATAGGATTGGTTCGCTTTGCACAATTCTTGTAGGCCAGCCCTCACTTCAAGACCATTGGATTGCAGCCAAAAATAACGTACCTAAGCAATGCAGGAAGGACATCAATTCATGCATAACTCTGGTCTGTTGGATGATCTAGAAGAAACACAATCAAAGGATTTTCAATAACATCACCACTTCTATTGATCAACTGCTCATTTGTACGCTTAACAAGCACCAACTTTGGCTTTTGGCGGCGGCAAAGGGGCTGGAGGCGCATGCCCAGCAGGAGTAGTCTCTCGGTCGTCGCCCTATTCACCGTCATCAGTTTTTTGGATTAGGGTTTCTTTTTGTGTTTTTTGTTGGCGTTCTTTTGCTTATGCGTGTGTGTTTTCCCTTTCATCTTAATAGAAAGATGTGCAAAGCTTTTGCACTTCTTTGAAAAAAGAAACAATAATCAAGCAAGCAACCGATCGAACGAAACCGATCATGGCGACGACGACCGTGACCATGCATCTGCATGCATGACGAACCACGGCGCCGCGCCGCGCCTTGGACGACCACGTCTTATCGTGCTGATCAAAAGCCAGCCGGTAGTTGCTCATCCGAATTAGGCAACTAGCATGCATGCCGCATTTAATTCCGTTGCTCTTAATTCTTCTCCTAGCTAGTCCATGGCCAGCAGCAGCAGCAGCTCATCGTCGTCATCACCATGTATACTCCTACTTGCTAGCTAGTAGCAATGGATACAAATTGGTGGTCCATCGCCGCAACCGTCCTAGTGCTAGCGGCACTCGCCACCACCGCCTCCCTGCAGCTGCTGCACTTGAACGACAACCGCCGTGCCCTTCTACGCTCGCGCTTCACCGACGCCGAGGCGCTGCTCCGCCACCTCCACTCCGAGCACGGCCCCGTCATCTCCCTCCCGGCGGTGACAAAGCGGCTCTTCCACAAGCGGTGGGAACTTACATGAATCAAGCATAGACGAATTCGTGAAAATCGGTAGTAACTTGGACAGAGCGCCCCTTCAGATAACAAAATCGAGGGCATAAATATTTGTCACTCGTAAATTCATGATGATACACACAAAAAGTAGTACTAGGAAGGCAAGAACAACGATACAGAGGGGAAATCAATGATACATTGATCGAACTCGAGGATGAAAGCCATAATCAACCGTATACAGGTTGATGTCATGCTTCGAGGCAGCTTGTTGTCAGACTCGTTGCAAAAGCACACTAGTTATCCAGAGGAAATTATGATCTAAATCAAAACATGGCGTCACGACTCACAGGAATCTCGGGTTGAAGGGCAATGACAGCAAAAATCCAGCACATGCAGGTGTGCTACTTATGTTGACATGGCTTGAGCTGGTTATTTTGGTGCTACTCCATATCTGAAGGTTCACTTGGGACAGGTGGTTCATCCTTTACTTCACCCTCTGCCCTGGTAAAAGCAAAAAATCACTTAATAATACTTCATGACACCATCCAGTGGTCTCTAGAACACTTATATCATTGTATCCCACTAAAGGGTCCACGTAAATTATCAAAACGAGACTGCTTAATTATTGATGTAAAAAGACAACAGAATCAGGATATGGTGCATTTTGGATGGCAAACTTCTCTAGTATTTAGGCAGAATCTGCGTCGCGACAACACCAAACGGCACAGGAGATGCCAGAATGCTTTGAGAAGTTAATAATCAAAACGATAGAACAGCTATCGTATTATCGTGGAGAGCTGCTTTGTGTTACCTACCGAAATATCTGTTGGTGATATGCTCTAGAGGCAATTATAGACATAATTGTATCACATCTATCGGTCTATGTTTATAAGTTCTAGAACAAATGTTATTATGATACTTGGATGAATTATCATTCATAAAAATTAACAAGTATGTGAGTATGTGACTTGTCAGTAAAGCTCTGGTCGGATATCACTGGTCGAAACAGTAGTGACTTATCGACCAGCATATGCATTGATTAATGATCATGTTTCACCGGTCATGGATATGAAGACATCAAATCAATAATATAAACACATGTTAGAGAATATAGTGTTAGATGGACCAACCTTGAAACACTATTATTATGATCTTATGTGTCATCGGTTGATCTCAAACAATGGTTTTCTACATATGTAATAGTACACTTAGGGGTTGTCAAACGCTACTCCATAACTAGTTAGTTATAAAGATAGCTTTCGGGTATACTGTGAAACATACGGAAGAGTAACTAGTCGAATACAGGATTTGCCCCTCCGAACATAACAGAATAGATATCTCTGAACCCCTCGATATGGTTGGATAAAAAAATGCATAGTCGTACCACTAGTGGTCGAAGAGTCAACAACATGAAGTTATCCGTCACTTGATCAAGAAAGTATTAAACAGTCTGTGGATGACATTATCTCACCTGGAGTTAAATCAGATATCATGAGGCAAAGAGAGAATACGCAAACAGGTTGTTCAGTCCGACCAAATACGAACTAATTGTGTGTAGATATAAACTAGTCGTAAAGAGTTACGAACTGATAATTACTAAATATGAACTAATCGTATAGAGATACGAGCTGGTCATAAGTAATAAAGACTAGTCACAAATCATATTGTATAATGTTCGTCCGGTATAATATTTATATATGTTCGGGAATCATTATGTCTTCCAAGAAACCGCTAACGACTCGTGGTCGCAAAGAAGTTTACGAATCGCAACCGATTAAACATGAACCTACAGGATCACACACTTAACGGGTTCGAACAAACGAGTTCGGATAGAATCCGTTATGAGTTCTTTGTAAAGGGATGCATGGGGCTATTGGTACATCTTCCCAAAGGCTCTGCCATGCGCGTTGGACTAGCACACCGCCGTACAACGTTCCACAACTGGACATGTGGATCCCATAAAGACGTTACGGTTGCTATTGCACTGATCGAGGACAATCTACAACGTACGCAAGAAACGTGATAGATTGCTAAAGAAGACGATTGATACTGAAGATGTTGGACGATCGACTACGACTACTACAACACACTAGACGTTAGATTAAACTGCTCCAACTCTTTTTTTGTTGCACTGCACGTCTAGTGGTAACGATATATAATCTCTTGCTCACATAGCTTCCTGATTTACGTGATAGTATTTTTGAAATTAATAGCTAGTGTAGTCTATCCGTATCCCTTCAATGTCATGCAAGTAAACTCAGATAAATCAAAGACCCATGTGTTCTGTAGAACCATCGACCTGAAATTCAAGCTCCCCGGGTTCATTTACAAAAAGAACCTCAGCAGTGCACAGGAACACTAATGGTCTAATGCTGCATTATTCTACGTTCAAATTGTTATGAATAGCGCTTGTATTCAATATGAGGCCAATGGGCCGGTATATATACACAAAGTACATGTGGTGAATATGCAAAGAACCCTCATAACAATGGGGAATAACAAACTATACATATATCTCTAACACCCTCAAACTCATGGTGGATCAACAACACCGAAGTTTGGAGAGGTAGAAGCCGTCTTTGTGCTCGAGTCCGGGCCTTCGTGAAGAAATCCGCTATCTGAAGCTCAAGGCACATAATCAAGAGCAATCACCGATCATGCACACAAGACCTCATGAAGGAAGCATCAACACCAATATGCTTGGTGAGCTCATGCTTCACGGGATCACGGCAATCTTGATAGCACTCAGATCGTCGACAAGAGAGGAGCTCTGTAGTGACAAAACACCAAAATCCTCAAGTAACCACCGTAGCCAAGTAATCTCTGGCTGTCAAGAGAGCCATAGCTCGCAACTCACCTCTGCGCTCGAAGGGACACTGAAGTCTGCTTCTTCGTCTTCCGTGCAATGAGAGAACCACCAAGAAAAACACAAGATGGCAGAGATAGACCGACGATCGAGGGGATCGCCGCCCAAGTAGCATCCGAATAAGCCTAAAGTCAGAACGAAATGGAGCGTGGAAAGAAGAGACGGCGAGATAGTCCACGAAGGTATCGCAGAACTCAAGAAGGTGGGCAGAGTGAACTGAGTGGGGCAGTAAACGAATCGACTCGAGAATGTGAATCGGATAAGTGATATCCGGACGAGTAATGACAAGGTAGACAAGACTCCCAACAAGATGACGATAGCGAGTCGGATCGAAAGAGGCTCGCCATCGAGGGTTTGAGGTGAACATTGAGCTCCATGGGAGTCTCAACAAGACTGTTGATCGATGAGAGATGCGCGATCAAGAAGATCTGAATATACTTCTCTTGGGACATAAAGAAACCATCCGAGTGGAAGTAACCTCAATCCCAAGGAAGTAAACGAAGAGGACCAAGATCCGACATAAGGAACCGCCACTAAGATGAGCCTTGACAAAGGCAATGTACTCGAGAATCATCTCCGTAATGATCATATCATCAACATACGTAAGAAGAAGAGTCCGACCACGAGACGAAGTGTGAACAAAGAGCGCAGGTCATGATCACTCCGAAAAGCCAAAGAAGAATGACCACAGAGGAGAAGCGCCAAACCAAGCACGAGGGCTTGCTTAAGGCCATAGAGAGAGCGGCGAAGGCGCAGACCATGCCCTCGAAATGAATACCCGGTGGCGGATGCATGTAGACCTCCTCACGCAACTCGCCATTAAGAAAGGCATTCTTGACATCAAGCCGAGAATGCACCAATGGCGAACAGACGCCACCGAAAGAAGAGCGCGACGGTGGTCATCCGAGCCACGGAGCAAAAAGTCTCGTCGTAGTCACGACCATGCTCTCGCCGAAGCCACGGGCAACAAGACGCGCTTTATAGCGCTCAAGAGAGCCATCGAGCGAAGTCTTAATCTTATAAACCCACTTACACGTGATGGGACGAGAGTGAGATGGAAAGGAACAAGATCCCAAGTACCAAGACGCTCAAGGGCAAGAATCTCCTCGGCCATGGCATGCTTGCCACTCGGGGTGAGTAACAACATCCGGTAAAAACGAAGCTCACGAGTAGGCTGCAAAGAAAGGCAAACGGCAGGCAGGGGTCAAGCGATCGGCGATCGCGGAGAGCGTAGCGAGGAGAAGATGACCCATCAGGGGAAGATGGATCATCAGAAGAGGATGAAACATCAGAGGAAGATGGCTCATCGGGAAGATCCTCAATACGAGGTCGACGAGTGTAGACGAGTGTAGTGGGGGGAGCCTGAGGAGCCACAGGAGACGAAGCAGGCGGCAACAACGGCGGAGAGGCCACAGGAGGAATATGTGGAGACTCAGTGGGACGGGTGGACGAGAGCAAGACAGATATAGGTGTATCTGGAAAGGTCAAAAAAGACAGAGACTCCACAGAGGAAGCCGAAGGAGAGACAGGACGTGGGTAGAAGGGACGAGACTCGTCAAAAGTCACATCCCGAGAAATCGCGATCCGTCGACCAACAGATCCCAAAGACCGATAGCCCTTGTGCTCTCGCCTTCAGATCCCGTAAAGACACACTCAACAGATCGAGCGGTCGGTTTGGTGCGTTCTCGAGGAGCGAGGAGAACGTAGCAAACGCAAGCAAATGCATTTAAGCGAAGGCGAGTAGTCGGGAGGAGACCACGAGACGCCAACGAGGATTGCGCTCAAGAGCAAAAAGAAGGCCGGATGTTGACGAGATAGGTGGCGGTGGAAACAACCTCAAATTTCCCAAAAGCGAGGTGGAATAGAGGCGGCAATCATCGCATTGCACGAGCCGACTCAAGGAGGTGACGATGCTTGCGCCAAGAACACCATTCGAGCATGAGCACCGGGACAAGAGAATCGAAGCGAGAGTGCCCTCGCCAAAGGGAAGTCAAGCAGATGATGAGAGAGGTACTCGCCAAACAGAGTCAAGACGAAGACGCGAATAGGAGTGGAGAATCGTGTGCGAACCATAGTGGCAAACTGTTTATAGATAGACAAGGCCTCACTACGAGAAGACATGAAATATATCCAAGTGTGGCGAGAGAAATCATCTATAAATATGATATAATAGCGATGGCCCCCTTTCGAAACGAAGGGAGCCGGACCCCAAACATCTGAATGAACAAGATCAAAAGAACGCTGAGACACTAACTCACTATGAGGATAAGGAAGCTGAATCTGTTTGCCTAACTTGCAGCCCTGACAATCTAAAGACACGTCTCCTGAGACAGACCCTAGACGGCCACGACGAACTAAAGACGACAGACGACATCCACACAGATGGCCAAGACGGTGATGCCACTTCTTTGGAAAGAGCCAGACACGAGTGGCGAAGCGGAGAGACCGGCAATGACGGTGGCAGGAAGGAAGGTGAAGCTATCAAGCTCCCAGAGACGCCATGTGAGTCAAGACGCCGAGGCGTAACCAACCAAAGCTCCGTGTGGCGGTCTGAACACAACAAGAGTCGAGTCGAGAATGACTCGACAACCAAGATCGATGTCCAAACAGAAAGAAACCGCATGGTAAGACGAGGAACATGAGCAATGAAGGAACATGAAAAGATGAGTTACTAAGAGGTCCTCGACTGAGAGAGAAAGAGAGGTACCATCGCCATAAGAACACCGACAGGAGAATCAAGAGGTGTAATGAAGGATGAGTGGAGGAATCAGAGTCATGTGAAAAGATACTCGTAATCAAGAATCCACGGGAGGTGTCTGATCGTGAAGGTGGTGGTTTCGCAGCGCGAAAAGTCGAGAATAAAATCGATGTAACTCGCCGAGGAGAACTCCGGCGACAAGCGGCGCCGAAGTCAGCTATCTCACGCCGATGAGAGAAACTCTTGAAGGAGTCGATCTGACGTCGATGTAGGAACCTAGAGAACTGCCGAGGAGAACCCGGCGGCAAGCAAGCGTCGAAGTCGGCTATCTCACCTTTCGATGAAAGCTCGCTGAAGGAGTCGATCTGACGTCGATGTAAAGCACCGGTGCGCATAGTGTTAGTAGCGAACGACGTGAAAGATGCCGCCGCTTCTTATAGCATTGGGACTCAATATGGCCGACCTTGTCGCAATAGGAAGCGATGAGGACGACCACCGCCAGATGGAGGCGGCCACCACCACTGTGGCGGCCACGGAGGAGGCAATGTCTTTGGCGTGGAAGCGGTCGGTAGCAGTGGACGAGCGACGGCGAAACCTGAGGGAGTGGCATCGCATCAAAGACCACTCAGCGAACGGAAGACATCGGTAGGCGGCGGCCGACGGCGCGGCGACAAAACAATGAAGTCTAACAGCGGCGCCGACGGCGCGCAGTTAGATCGACGGTTTTTCTGGCGGTGAGTTAAATTCGCCCACGACTTCTCATCGTCACGCCGCGACCGTAACTAGGGTTCCTCGGGCGGCGGCGGCGACGACCTGGCGTCTCGTGGGGCTGGAGGAGGCGATCACGGTCATCCTGCCGACAAACACCGCCGGCACCGCCGCAGAGCGCGCGGAAGGACTTAGTGGTCGCGACCTCGAACGTGGACCGAAGTCAATGTCCACGAGGACGCGCTACTGGCGCCCGCGGCCGGGCGGCGAGGAGAGCACGCCGAGGTACGCGTGCTCGCGGCGTGAGGTGAGAGTGGGACTTGTCCCTGCGGAGACGCAGACGGCGGCGTTGCATGGCAGCGGCAGGCGAGGCGATCAGCGGAGGAGGTTGATGCTTCTGCTGGCCGGACCGGAGGCGCGGCGGCTCCGGATCCGGCAGAGGATCGGACCGAGGCGCGGCGCTCGGATCCGGCGGAGGAGCGGACCGGAGCGCGGCGGCTCGGATCCGGCGAGAAGAAGCGGGCAGCCAAGCAATGCAGCAGCCAGCCAGCCAGACGCTGAGGTGGCAGGCCTCAACAAAGAATGACCGCCTGACGGAGGATCCGGCGAGGATCTCATTGTATGGGAGGAGGCCAAATAGGTCTTGCAGCAGAGAGAGGGCCGGCGTCTTGGCAATGGAGAGATCGGCGTCGGGACGACAAGCGAAACGACGGAAAATCCAAAACCCTAGGTAGGCTCTGATACCATGTTATGAATAGCGCTTGTATTCAATATGAGACCAATGGGCCGGTATATATACACAAAGTACATATGGTGAATATGCAAAGAACCCCTCATAACAATGGGGAATAACAAACTATACATATATCTCTAACACAAATACCTTAATAGATTAGATATATTTATACTACATTCTACATTCTAAAAGTGAAATATCCTGGAGTTCCTAGACAAATGGATAAACAGTAAAGTAATGCAAATTGAGGGGAAAAAACAGATTAATAAAAGTTCAAATATGCAAAACACAGAAAATTTTGTGAACATTTCGTTCTGCTTTCAGAAATATCATCATTTACATGCCACTTTTGCAACTTGGAAGAGTGGCATTACGGGAAAGTGGGAAATAGCGATCTGTCAAGGTAATAACAATTGATTTTTATTTTATTTTTTTGAAAAATCAGCAAGCGTATAAAGCGGCCCTACAGAAGTTTGCAAAGGAAACAAAACGGCCCTGCCCTTAACAAAAAAAGGAAGTCAAAAAAGGAAGTCAGAGATGCTAAAACGAGGTCAATACATGGCGCCTCAGCACAATCAAACTAAAATGATTACAATGCAATATTTGAGTAATCACAGCAGCAAGACATATAGAAATCAGAAGCTAATGACGATACATAGAGTTGCTACCACTAACCTTTGCTTGCAATCACCTTTGGTGATATCCTCGATGGCTTGGTTGAGTGCATAAAGAGCTATCTTCTTAACCTGGTGATTCAAATTGACCGGGTTCATACAGAATTTCAGAAGGTTCTTAATAAATGCAGTTATATAATAATGTCAAGAGAAAAGATTTAGGAGTTCTGGAGCTATCAAAATTGCCATGCTATGCACAAGACTAGTTTTTTCAAATCATCAAAGAGCGCTGGGATAAAATGATCGGTAGACCTCTAGTTTATCTTCATTCACCCTATGCCCCTCCGGAAGCAGACGAAATTCTTCTGTCAACCTGATGCACTCTTGCACATTTTCCGGAGAAACAAAGTCGAGTGCAACCTTTATACATGACTACACAACAACAGAAAAAAAAGACGGTTGATAAAAAGAGTAATGCCCCAGGAAATGACATTCATTTCAATTCAAAAGCATGGCATTGACAGCAATGGAAATGGGCAACTGTTTCCATGTCTTAGCGTCATATCATACCTTCAAATTTCTGACCTGGTGGGGACATCCTGCCGGGATAAAGACTGCCTCGCCAAGCTTCTGCTCAAATGTCCAAGGCTGAACTCCTGCATATTCAGTGAACGAAAAACCATGCAGTAATCACTATGGGAGAAGTCAACTGCAGTGAACAAAAAAATTAGGAAGTGATCACATAGGGAAAAATAAATTTCCAAAAAGACAGCAGCATTCTTAACTGACCATATTCTTCCTTGAGCTTTCTCTTGTGCTCATTTGTTAGATAAAAGCATTGATCATGTATAGGATGAGTAACCTGCCAACATAACATAGTTATGCAACATGAGAATCAGATGTGAAATGGCATTTCATGGTCAAAAAGTAACAAGAACTAGTCACCTGCTTCACTGGTTCATAATTGCAATGCCTAAAGTCCTTAGCATGCTTCATTAGATAAGCATGTAGTTTGCTGACATCTTCCCGTCGGAAGATATCCCACAATGCACCACCCTCTGCCTGGTTTCCCTCCACGAACAGGAGGTCATCATTCTCTGGCTCAGGATATATGGCAAGTCGCCCCATCTTCTTTTTCTTGCCTGTTGTTTTATTCCTTTTTCCTGTTGCATTACAAGAATGAGGGCCATGCAGCTTACTGCATGTTTGACCAGTAGGTTCAGCAGATGTTCCTTCGGCTAAATCACTAGGAGATTCACTTTTATCTTCACTGCGGAGTCCATCACCCACACTAACTCCCCCATTAATTGTGCACAAAATATCTTCTGCTTTTCCCTTAGCAAGAGAAACATTTGTATGATTTGCCTCGCATTGAATGGACGATTGCTTAGTGGACACAGTAAAGTTTCCCCCAGCTTCACCAGCTACCGCATCTTCTTGAACACCTTCCTGCTCCTCTGAAGCAACATGTGGTACAGGCTGCTTAATGCCCATGTCACTTCCACATTCTTCAGGTCTTGGCACCTTGGCTGATTCACTGAGAGCTATTGGCAAATCAGCACCAGAATCTGTACAGGAAGCGGGAATATTTCCACTCTCTTCCTTGATAGTTAAACTCTCCTTCTTTTTCTCTATCGCTCTAATCCTTTTTGCTTTGAGCTTTATTTCATCAGTATGTGTGAGGATATTGACCTGTTTAGGCAATGGGAAGTAGAATATCACTAATAAAACTGAACAAAAAACAGAAGGATAAGTCCACAATGGTTCGTCAATAGAAAAACTTGAAAATGGGAAAATTAAGCAATGACACCACGGGTACAGTATGTAGCAAATACATCTTGATAATTGAGATTGATGTTTTCAAGGTTTTCGAGGTTTTTCCCATAGAATTTATAGTCTGGTCTATCGTCAACCAACATTGCAGGCTACCGTAACTAGCTAGCCATTAACAATAAGAGTGCTAGCCATTAACAATAAGAGTGCACCATTTGGCAAAAAGCAACCAGGCCAAATTCAAGACTATTAAGCAACTGTCACCTAAAACTTTCATTGTTGTGTTAACTCCATGCAGTGTTAAAAGATGTTTGTATTTATAGTCTTAATTCTTAAGAGAATTGAAAAGTCAAATTATAAATAAGTCCCTACATGCATACAACAGCATATAGAGATAGCCATTAGCAAGTTCCGTAAGTAGAATGTGAACACATAAGAAAACATATTAAATTTTGAAAACCAGGCAAGGATAACAAGATTTCAATATAAAAAAACTCTACATATTAACACCAGGAAGCATAAGCAATATCCATTTATTTACCGCATCGGACATGTCGCAGTGAATCTTCGTAACAGAATCACCAATTCCCAACTCTTGGGCAACGCCATAAGCAATATAAGTCTTTGGACCAAGGTCTGGCTTGTTAACACTGTCAGGTAATTTCACTGCCAGATTCAGAGGCCCAGATTTGGGATCTGTATAATCGCGAAATGGTAACGCAGACATGAACTCTACACCATGTCGTGGCAGTCGCTCCTCAAAGGAACTATGTGGCGGCCAATCTTTAAGCTTAAGCAACAGAGGCAAATCCTCTGGACCAACAAGCCCACGGGAATACCCGGCAAAAAACATGTGAATATTTATATCAACCTGCATTTAAGATACATGAAAGCATAGTGTTAGGAATTTCATTTCAAAGTAAAAATGATTTGGATGGTAAGTGCAATATAGGAAATATTTAAAAAAAAATTGGTAACCACATATCCAATGGGTCTACCAGGTCATATAAAATTATGGTATAGCCAAGAAAATAATATATAGCTGGTGGACAAAATCAGAACTGATACTAATAGAAACTCTGGCAACCAACATTCTAAGTTCTAATGAGGCACATTAACTGAGCAAATATTATGCAAATGTATAAGGAATAAATAGAAAAGAAAAAAGGAATGAATATTCCACAGCCACATTTCAGCAAAAGCACCAAGTTCATAGATTAACACAGACAGAAACAGAACCACGTGATTAATCACTGTAGATGACATTCCATATGTTAGATGTGTATTTTCCCTATTGTATAAGGGGTTGACTGCATATATGTCATACATGTACTTGTATATATATTACCTCATTGGCCTCATAATGAATACAAGCACTATTCGTAACATGGTATTAGAGTGTACCTATGGTTTTCGTCAAGCCACCATCGCCGTTGGTTCTCTTCTCCAGTCGCCGTCGTCGCCTAGTTTTGCCCATCACCGCAGCTGTTCTTCCTCAGCCGCCGCAGCTCTCCATCCACTGCCCGTCGCCGCCGCTGTTCTTCCTCAGCCGCCGCCGCTCTCCATCCACTGCCCGCTGCTGTCGTTGGTCTTCTCCAGCCGCTGACGCTCTCCATCGACCGCTCACCCGCTCCCGTCGTCACCCGCTTGTCCGGTCGGCGACGTTGTTGTGGGCCGCCACCGACCGCATTTCAGGGCCACCCCCTAATGTGACTGATAGGCCCAATTTTTCATGCTTTTTTTCATCGGGTCCGGGGGAAGACCAAAGATCTTGCACGACCGGTCCGCTAGAAAAACTCAAAAGAGAAAGAAGTCTCATTAATCTCTTCATGGTCGTTCCAAGTTCGAAAACCCTTTGGCCACCCATCACCGACACCGCGCCTCTACTTCAGCCGTCGCCGCTCGTCTGATCGTTGTTGGCCGTCGCCGACGACGCTGGTTTCACCGACCGAGGCATCGTCACCTCGATCCGTCAGTCTTTCACCGGCGCAGCCTCGATCCGCCAGCGCCGCTTTGATTTGCTCGGTGTCGCCTCTCGCTCGTAGCCGCACCGGGTTGTGTCGCCCCATCGCTCGGGCCGCCATCGCCACCGCTACCAGGGGAAACCCTAGTTCCCCCTTCGCTCCGCCTTCGGCTCTCCTTCGAAGGCAAGCTTTTGCTTTAGTGTGAACCAGCCCGACCCGAAAAGAAAAAAACATGTCGTCCTCTTCATGCACTATTTCTATGCCTCGTTGCCCGGTGATTTTCGATGGTCCCAATTTTTAGAACTGGTTTCAGCACATGCGCCTACACAAGTGTGGTCAACGTCTTTGGAATTTTCTCACCGGCGAGCTGCCCTATCTGCCTCGACCTGTTCCACCTATTGAGCTTGTGCTACCGAATGATGCTTCCAAAGACACTCGTAACGAGGCTTCTAACGTTTTTGACGATGCCATGGAGACTTTTCAGACTCAGTATGCTACCTACAAGACAACAATTGATGTGGATGCTTGTGCCTCTACTATTCTGGTTCCTAGCATGAGTGCATCTCACTGGTGATGTGGTTGGCTTGGCTTCAGCACAGTTAATATGGGCACATTTGCGCTATCGCTGAGCCATCTAGAGATTCCTTGTATCTTGTTATTGCGCATCAGAGCAGTTGTTGCAGCAAAGAGATGCCACTGTGAAGGAGTTCTATGCCCAGTTGTCTGTGGTATGGCGTTAGATTGACTCTTTAGGACCAGATGTTGGCCACACTTGTCAGTGCTGTCAACGTCACCAGTCTCACCTGGAACTTCGTCGCATCTACAACTTCTTGACACACACCACCCTCATGTGACTCTATTAGAGGCCCTTGCAGTTGTTCGTTCTGACGAGATTCGCTTGTGTAGTGCGGGTCTGCAGCCGTCCCAGTCGTTTCCTTTGGTTCTAGCAGCTCCTCCAGCTTCTATACCCACTACGTCTCCAGCTACTCCTTCCCCAGTGACAGATGCTGTTGGTAGTGAACTCCACTGCCCCTATTACAACAAGGATGGACATGTGGAGCAATTCTGCTACGGGAAGAAGGATTTACGTCGTGGTGGCCGTCCTCGAAAGGGCACTGGCGGTTCCTCCTCTCAGAGGAGCTCCGATGCTTCTGATTCTCAGGAGTTTCTCACACTACTGCATCGCATGGCTGCTTTTGCACCGTCCGGTTCTGTTGGTTCTGCTATACAGTCTTCTAGTAAGATACCACCTTCTACTATCACACTACAAGTAATTTCAAAATTAATCTCTTTTAAAGAAAAGATCTGAATTGGAATTGCTCCAATCCAAATCCATTTCGGATTCTTAGGCTGAAAATGCATTGATTTCGGAATTGAGTTTGAATTTAGATCATTTGTCTTTTCTTGGCCGGATTCTCTTACAAACTTTCCAACATGCAAAGCCCTCGGTCTTTGTATCTTGCCATGTCTGCTCAAGCTCCCCCTTTGGCCTACCTCGCTCTCCTTGCTCTTGGCCGAACCTTGTTCCGATTTCTTTCTCTATTGATGCAAAATAGGCTCAACTTGAGTTTTAGCACACACTTGCAACTGATATTGACCACCGTAATAGATGCACCTAGGGTCTCATCATCCTCCCCTCCTTGAAGCAACACCGTTCTTGGTTTTAGTGTAGTCTTTACGACCTGCTTCTTGTTAACCACAACCAAATCACTATTGATTTCTTCATCAGTCTTTGACAGCAAAGCATAGAATTCTCCCTTGTGCATGAAAGTATATCAGACGGACCATCCTTGATGTGTAGCATTAAGATCAAATTGTCATGGACGTCCCAATACAATATGACCAACATGCATAGGTACCACATCATACTCCACCTTATCAACATAACCATTAATAGTAAGTGGCACTCACCTTGTTTGTGATTTTGACTTTGCCGACGTTGTTGAGCCATTGAGTGTAATATGGTTTAGGATACCTCCATGTGGACAATGAGAGTGATTCCACCACATCCTTACCAATCATGTTACTTGAACTCCCGTTATCAATAATAAGCTTACATATCTTCTCTTTGATCTTGCCATCGGTTTGAAAGATATAATGTCGCTGTCCCTACCGCACAATAACGGTGTTATCACACTACACCGTTTGAGCCATCAAGCTAACATCTTATTCTAGATAACAAATGATTGGCTCTAGCTTCTCAGATTCATCGTTGTCACTCTCCATTGCATAGCCATCATGTGTAAGCAACACCATCTTCATATTTGGACAATCCTTATTCATATGACCTTGGCCCTTGCACTTCAAGCATTCAATGTTGCTAGTTCTAGCCGTAGAGAATGAACTAGAATCAACATGTAAGGCTTCTTTGCCGGCAGCACTTATAGGCTTCGAAGCTTCTTTGAATGTACTCCGAACCGGTGTAGTGGATGCAACTGGTTTGAGAATTGTTCCCACATCTCCGTCATGCGAAGTTGCACGCCTCCAAGTGCTATGAGTCATTCGCCACCCCTTGCTTGAGTGTCCTCCACCTATTGTTCAGCGCGTTCCGCTTGATGAAGTAATTCTTACACGATGTTGTATTGCATTAAATCAACACGGTTCCGCATATCTTCATTCAGCCCATCGAAGAACATGTGATGGCCGCCTACGCCGACTCATGCACACTTGTACGGATCATGAGCACTTGCATCTTGATAGTACTCGCTCACCGTCTTAGCACTCTGAGTAAGTCGTCGTAGCTTTATATGCAGCGTCTTGTATAGTATGTCGACACGAATCGTTCCCGCAAAGCTGGTTTCATTGCTTTGCAAGTGTTAGGACGTTCCCCTGCACGATTCAATTGATCCCACTAAATACTAGCGTATTCGGTGAACTCAATCGAGGCAACACGAACCTTCTTCTCTGCGGAGTAGTGGTGGTTGTCAAAATTTTGATTGACACACATCTCCGACTCCAAATAAGCCTCCGGATCATATCTGCCTCTAAACTCCGGTATGATGATCTTGATTCTCCTGATATCATTGTCTTCACGTTCATCACCTCCATTATGACGCCCGCCATGTCCAGCACCTCGATGATCAAAGTAATCACGTCATGAACGTCGTTGATGTCCTCCACGATCATCGGAAATAGCTTCCTCCGAATCAGCAGCGTAGAAGTCATCTCCATCTCGATGTACAACACGTTGTGCACATCCATGTGGTTAGGGCAGCACCGGTACATTAGCTCCTCATGGCGGTGGTAGTCTCTCCTCCAAGAGACGGATAGTAATATTCAGATAGTTGAAACCTTTCATCATACGCCGTTCGTTCACGTTGAGACGATCGTTCAGCGTGTCTTGTACCCTTTGGATTTGAGCTTCAAGTTGATGACGTACCACTTTTCGCGATGAAGAAAACAGCCGGTAGTAGCATCAAATTGAGCACGTACATCCAGTAATAGTGTATCACCGTAGATAGGCTCCTCGTCCAATCCACCATTAGAACCACGCTCTCTAATTCTTGACATGATGATCAACCTTACAGTACCAAAAAAAAATTCCACGTACCATGATCAACCACGCTCTGATATCAAGAAGATACTGATCAACGTGTAGTTGATACGTAATATGGCTCAATCTTTCACAATACTAGTATCTCAATCTTGATCGAAGCAAAACCCTAACTTTCCTCCATGTTGGATCAGCAAAAAGGAAGAACAAGTGTATCTCCAAAACAAATAATACTTTGTTGATATTGAATCAATCCGAAGAGAGAAAACAAAATCAAGCCCGAAGAACAACACCAAACCGTAAGCAATTGAGGATGCTACGAATTGGTAAGATAATCCACAAGAAATCACGGATCTTGGAAGAACAACCTCCCTCCAATATTCACGCAATCACAAAACTCTAGATGAAAATTTCCAAAACGCATGTAGTCATTATACGCCACATAAATCTGTAACTTTTCTGTATTTTCTTCAACTCTAATTTGCTTACAATGGCGGTCTAACCCTAAATATATGGCCTAGTGAACAGTACACACGGTGAACAGCAATCCAAGCCAGAATAGTACGCGTGAACAGTAATCCAAACCCACTCCTTTTGCAGACTCCTATTTTAATTCAAAATTTAAACTACTCTAATTGCTGAAAACATATTAAACTATCCTATTAGAAGTAATTTCAAAATTAATCTCTTTTAAAGAAAGATCCGAATTGGAATTGCTCCAATCCAAATAAATTTCGAAATCTTTGACTGAAAATGCATTGATTTCAAAATTGAGTTTGAATTTGGACACTTTGTCTTTTCTTAGCCGGATTCTCTTACAAACTTTCCAACATGTAAAGCCATCGATCCTTGTATCTTCCCATGTCTGCTCAAGCTCCCCCCTTCGGCCTACCTCCCTCTCCTTGCTCTTGGCCGAACCTTTTGCTTGTTTCTTTCTCCATTGATGCATAATAGGCTCAGTTTGGGATTTAGCACACACTTGCAATTTAGAGATATTGACCACCATAGTACATGCACCTAGAGCCCCATCAACAGCCTTTGGCCTCTCCAATGCCTCCTTCACCGCCAGCGCCTCCTTTGGCACCGACACCCTCTCCAGAGGCTCCTTTTGGCCTTATTCCTTCTTATCTTCTCTACTACACTCGTCGTCCGCGAGTTGAGGATTCTTCTGATAGGTCATCTTCTTCGGCCTCTCCTCGATATGCTCTTCGTGATCGCCAATCAATTCGGTCTCCTACACGCTTTTGTTTAGCTGCTCTTACCGAACCAACCTCTTATCATGATGCTGCAGTTCATCAGAAGTTGCAGCAAGCGATGGTAGAGTAGATTGCTACCCTTGAGCGTACTGGCACATGGGATCTTGTCCCTCTTTCCGCACATGTTACTCCTATCACGTGCAAGTAGGTTTACAAAGTTAAGACCCGTTTTGATAGTTCTCTTGAGCACTACAAGGCTTGTCTCGTGGCAGGTGGGTTTCAGCAAGAGCATGGTCGTGATTATGATTAGACTTTTGCTCCTATGGCTCACATGACCACCGTTCACACTCTTCTTGCTATAGCGTCTGTTCAAGCTTGGTCCATCTCCCAACTTAACGTCAAGAATACTTTTCTCAATGGTGAGTTACGTGAGGAGGTTTATATTCAACCACCATCGGGGTATTCTGTTCCTAAAGATATTGTTTGTCACCTTTGCCAATCTCTCTATTGCCTCAAGCAAGATCCTCGTGCCTGGTTTGATCGTTTCTCTTCCATTGTCACTGTGACTGGTTTTTCTGCCAGTGCTCATGATCCTGCTCTTTTTATTCATACTTCGTCTCGCAATCGAACGCTTCTTCTTTTATATGTTGATGATATGATCATTACTGGAGATGATTCTCAGTACATCACTTTTGTCAAGGAGCGTCTTAGTGAGCAGTTTTTCATGTCTGGTCTGGGTCCTTTTCACTACTTTCTTGGGGTTGAGGTTATTTCTACGTCTGAGGGATTCTATCTGTCCTAAGAAAAATATATCCAGTATCTTCTTGATCGTACTTCTCTTACTGATCAACGCACAGCTGAGACTCCGATGGAGCTTCATGTTCATCTTCGACCCACAGATGGTAAGCCTCTTACTGATCCTACTTGCTATCATCACCTTGTAAGAAGTGTTGTTTATCTGGGTGCCACTCGTTCTGACATTTCGTACCGTGTGCATATCTTGGGTCAGTTTGTTTCTGCTCCAACTCAACTCCACTATAGGTCTCTTTTTCGTGTTCTACAATATCTTCGTGGAACCATCCCTCGCCGTCTCTTTTTCCCTCAGTCCAGCTCTTTACAGCTCCAGGCATATTCTGATGCCACCTAGGTTAGTAATCACTCTAATCATCGATCTCTCTCTACCTATTGTGTTTTTCTTCGTGGAAGCATGCAACAGTTTCTCATTCGAGTGCTGAGACTGCGGATGCTACTTGGCTACAGTGGTTACTTAAGGATTTTGGTGCTTCTATTTCAGCGTCAACTCCTCTTTTGTCTGACAGTACAGATGCTATTAGCATTGCTAAAGATGCGATGAAGCGTGAGCTTACAAAGCATATTGGTATTGATGGTTTCTACATACGGTCATAGGTGCAGGACTAAGTTGTTGCTCTTCAATATGTGGCTTCAGAGTTTCGGTTGGCAGATTTCTTCACAAAGGCACAGACCAAAGCCCAGCACAATTTGTATCTCTCTAAACTTCATATTATTGATCCACTATAAGTTTAAAGGGGTGTTAGATGTGTATTCTTATTTGTGTATTTTCCCTGTTTTATAAGGAATTACCTAACTATATACCTCATACGCGTGGAGCTGCGTCTGGTACTCCTCGAGTGAGTCCTCAAAGGCTGACAACCGCACCTGACAACATCCTCGATGCATCGTGAGGAAAAGCAGGCTCGGTTGGCGGCACAGGGCGGGGTGGGCAAGGTCGCTCGCCGGTGAGGTAGACCCACAGCCCGGCCCGTGGGTGAATCCGCATGTCTTTGGACGAACTTCATGATAGTTAGCGCCATTGAAGGTGACCGACGACTTGAACAAGGCGGTGCCGCTCGAGGTTCGGAGGTGCCATCTTGTGTGATGGCGCTACACGGAGTGTACGAGAGGTCATCCACAAAGACGTAGCAACGGCCACCGGTAAAATCGATAGCCCTCGTCACTTGCGGCGTCGGCGAGGTCCTCAGCGAAGGACCACGACGAAGTGCTCGTGGCGACACCACAAGTTGTCTCCTCTGCGTGGTAGCTCGTCGGCGTGCAGCTTCGGCGTGAAGAGAGCTCGGTGGCGGCAACCACGAGGAAGGAGCTTCGGGCGGAGGGCTCAATGGCGGCCGCAACCACGAGGAAGGAGTCACCGGATCCGAAATCGAGAAGCGCAGGCGACGGATCCATGGCGAGAAGCGAAGGAGGTCGCCCATGCAGAGCTCCGGAGGCGAGGAAGCTCGAGCAACGCCGAGCCAAAGTGAGAAGCGCGGAACGCGTCGGATCCATGGCGAGCGGCAGAGGTCCCAGTGGCGCGAGAGCTCGGAGGAGCCCATGAGCGGCAGAGGTCCGGAGGAGGCCAGTGGCGGGAGGTCCGGAGGAGACCCGTGGCCAGGTGGGGGGGATGGCCCGCCTCGGCTCGCCTCACGAAAGAGAAGAAGAGGCGGCGATGGAAGGCGGCGGTGGATCTGGAGTTGGGGGTGGAGAGAAACCCTAAACCTAATCTGATACCATGTTGAACGTAGAAAAGTTGTATTGCAAGGGGCCAATGGGCCTAAATATACAAGTACACCAATATGCAAGAAACACCCTAGACTAGGGAAGAAAAGCACAACACATATATATATCTAACATATACCATACATGTACTTGTATATATATTAGCTCATTGACCTCACGATGAATACAAACGCTATTCATAAAACTGCATCTAGTAATCCTTAACATCAGTTTTATCACTTCCAGCATATAACAATCTAAAGTGTTGATAACAATCAATAGTCGCAAAACGTCACAAACCTCACACCACGACAGGCATTCAAGAGCAATAACTGAGAGCCGTTCATCTTTATTCTTGTCTCTCTTTTCTCGTAAGGCCCGCCACATAACCATTGGTTCCCAGCTCAATCCAGAAGTCAATGCAAGCACGTCACGAACAATAACAGGCTGACCCTTCAACCAGTGCTCCTGGAAATGATCCAAACCTCCATTTTGAACATCTCTAGCAGTTGGACAATATATGTAGTTATCACTGGAGTTCTCTCTACAAGCTGATTTCCGTGATGTTGCATCGTTCATGTCACCTGATTCAGTGAAGCAGGAGCATTTTGAACCTCCCAACTCCAGCATTGTTCCATTGTTGACCACTGAATTGGCTTTCTCCAGTAAGTCAGGAATAAACTTCTCCTTAAACAAGCACTTAAGTTCAAGAAGAGAACTCCCACAACCACCAAATGCATTTGGTGGGCAAGGTATGCTTCCATTACTATTTACCCTCCATCGTCTCAAACTAGGAGTGCTATCCACAGCAGGAACTGCACTATCTATCAAAATTTCATTCTGCCCATGATAAGGCTCTTGAACTGCAACGTTGTTATGACCACTTCCCGGTTGCAAATCCTCCTTGCCTCCTACTTCAGGTAGGCTAAGAACCGTGTCACTAGTAACACCACCACCAGGAGTAGGAGCTCGACGAAGCTCCCGGCAGCAGGTGAGGCAGAGATCGTAGGAACATTCCTGGCAGCTTCTGTGGAAGTCAACAATAGATGTCCTGCAGTTGTTGCTGTTCCAAAGAAAACTATGGATTAGACACTTGAAAGAAACAAATAATTTGCATATGTTGCATATTTAAAGCAAGACCAACCAGTATATCCGCTCATCTTGTCCACACTCAACTTGAGGAATCTTCAAATTGAATACCTCAATACCTGTTATAAAAGCAAAATTAGAAACAGCAGAACCAAATAGAGTAATAAATAAGTAGTAACCATGTTCTTAAGTTAGAAATTCAAAAACTGACATTTCGATGATAATACCTCTAATTGTGGCCTCAACACTTCTCTCCAGCATCTGCTCTTGGTGAAATTCTCTCAACCAAGGGAGCAAAAAGTGTGCAATACGCAGAGAGAAATTAATTTTATTGTCATCAGATACACTCCATTTGTCAACCTGTGGAAGAAATACGGTAAAAATATCATATACACTGAGGCCAGGAAACAAAATGGAAATGAAGCAAAACAAAACAGCCATACCTTGTTTTTTATGTTTGCCCGCAGACAAGCCTTACAATTGCAATTATTGCGACAAAATGGGCAAGTATTGACAAAATCACCTTCTGTTAAATGTGGATACCTGTTCAGATCATGCCACAAACACAAGCAGTGACATTTTAATAACAAATACATAAATGTAAATTGAAATATGCACTATGATACGACTCGGCTTGAGACATTGGGCTAGAGGTGGAAGAAGATTGGATCGTGAGTCGGGGTTGGAACGTAACGGATACGGAGTGTTATGAATATTGTGTATATATTCATGAGGCTCAATGGCCAATATATAGATAGAGTACAAGGGGATATTACAAGAGAATATGTCATACATGTATAAGGAAATACAAAAGGCATATAAGGAAAAACAAAGGAATTCCAAATCTAACACCCTCCCCCAACAAAAAATGCATGGCGTATACAATGACATTACATTTGGAAAGAGTTAACGCTAAAATAGGGAAAATCCAAAGTCCGAGTCTTAATATTGTCGTCGTAGCGTGCATCTCTTGGAAAATATATCGAGTATCAAAAGATTTTCCATCCGGAGTCATACAACAGCCCATAAAACACAAGGTGCAAGGGTCAAGAAAGTAGAGGCAGACAGGAGCAAAGTCGACCGCAGCAACACGACGAAGAAGATGATGAAACCAATAGGAATAGAGAAAGCTGTCAAATCAAGCCGAAAAGAAATAAATAGAAACATGATGGCGCAGATCAAAGCCCAAGAGGCAATGACAGCATGCACAAGAAGTCAATGGAGGCACAGTCTGAAAAAACCTGACGGCTCGAGAGAAGCGGCGACATCATAACGACTTCTACGATCTACAACAATTTCGAAGAAAGGCGGCGATCACGACATCTGAAAGGAAGGAGTGAGCCCGGAAGCAATCGACTGACTAACACGAACTTTGTGGACTCACACGACTCAGACGAACTCAAAGATAGAGTGTTACGGACTTGGATGGACTGTAACACTCTGGCCTAAAATCCGCTCAATACCCAACCCACCGTGGGGCGGACCCGCATACACATAGCACCCCACTTACACATTCATCCTCGTTTCGTGTAAAAGGGTTAGCCCAGAGGTGCTATGTTTGGACCCAACAGGAATTATATACTACTACAACTTACTTTAGACAAGCAATATAAGACTAATACTACCACATGACTCCTCATGGGCCACATGGGCCGTACTATGAGTACGCCGGGGTATTACATGAACGCAACAGAAGAAACGACACAAAAAAAGAAAAGACTCCAAGAATAGCTAACAACAATATTCTTTAACAGCGGAATATGCGAACAGTAGCGCGGGCATATGTGTCGACGGATGGGAGAAGGAAGGAAGATTTCCTGATAAATGCCATGTTTGTTGCCACGTAGAAGGGCACCTGCATTGCACATCAATGCCCTTGCTCTTGTACTCAACATAAGGGCATCTCGGGAATTGGCCAATGTACGCTTTGGCCGCGACACGCCCCAAATGCGCAACGTGAGTGCGAAACCCTCACACCGCCATGGCCGTGGGGCGAAATAATACAACACCCAACGTGCACGGCCACAATCGTCCGTCAAGCGACCCGCGCGAGCTTGACCCCAGAAAGCTCTCGCAAGCAGCCAGGTCTCAGCGGATCGGACGGCACAACGAAGGCAGCGTCGGAGCCGATGTTGACAATGGCGTCGCACTTCCTCTCCACCATGCCTGGGAGCACGGCCTGCGTGATCCTCGTCCACCTCGTGGAACTAGCTAGCGTATGGGTAGCCCCACGGCGACGAAGCGGAAGGCCATGGCGCAACCGATTCCATCGGTGGCGCGTAACGATGGCCCAGGGTCCGTAGCATCGGTGTAGGGGCTTGCCAGGGCGGAGGAATGCGGCGTAGACCCAGAGCGCGAGGCACACGGCGGCACAAGCCACGACGAGGCCAACGGCGGCCAAGGCCAGCGCCCACGCCAACTGCACAAAGGAACTCGACATGGGCGCACGTGCCGGCCATGATGGCTCTCGCGAGGGTTCGGGTGGACCTAGTAGCGTTGTGATGCTGCTACGCGGAGTAACTACAACTAAGACTAATGTGGCCTCCCCCGGAAGCAAAGATTGCTCCTCTCAGGGGCAACGGAAGAGGATAGAGACTAGGATTTGAACCCTTGCTCTAATACCATGTTATGAATATTGTGTATATATTCATGAGGCTCAATGGACAATATATATAGGGAGTACAAGAGAATATTACAAGAGAATATCCTATGCATGTATAAAAAAATACAAAAGGCATATAAGAAAATACAAAAGAATTCCTATTCTAACATAAAGAACGATGAAGTTCGCCCTCATGCGCATCACAGGACTTGTTCCTGGCCAGCCCCACGAGGCTCTGAACTGCACGGCAAAGGGGAGGAGACTAATTGATTATTACTTAACCTTTTGATACAATTGTGTGCCCTTTTATAGGGAAGGCTAACCACTAAATGTATCCTAAAGGGATACCTTACAATCTCAAATGTCCATAAAGGATACTGCCTAATATATCTAATACCTAATCCCAATCCTACTTTTTTGATTTGTTGTTGTGCGCCCTGCTCTCCGAGTTCCAGCCGACTAGACTTGACGTGCGCCAGGACTCCAAATCCTAGTCAACTACGTCTGCTGGTTTGCCGGATGTGGCAAGTAGTATTTGGCGATGTTTTATTCCGACACCGATACTTCTTACCAAAGAACGAATCCGTAACAACTAACATGGTGACTGAAACAAAGATACTAAAAAACAAGATAACAGACAAACACAAGAGCCATCACTCTGCAAAAACAGGCAACCAAATGCAATGTAAGGTGACCAGCATGAATGCTTTTAGAAGGGCACAAACCAGCGAGTGATGCACGGCACGCAGTATCTCCTCTTATAAGGTTTGCAGCCCTGGCACCGTACAACTCTTCCTTTGTCATTCCTCTGGCACTGATGACACATGTCTGAAGAATCATTATTCGTATTTTTTGTCTTCTGCAAATTCCAGCAACCAACATAAATCATGCAGGTACATATAGGAGAAGGTAAAGGCTACAGTTCGGAGCAGGTACTCTGGAATGTAAGTGCTTCTTATGTATTGCACATGTATGTCTTTGGTAGCTTGAGACACTGCTTACAGTGTACATATTGATCATTCTACTTCTTATACACAGTGTACATACCTAGGAATGGATAAAAACGTGGAGAATGCATGTGTGCCAAATGGGAGTGGAATGGATACTCAAATTGAACCATGTTTGACGAACAAAGCACAAACTACGTAAGTGAACCCAACACATGCACCAACTAGAGCTTAATTACACTCAGCACATACATCCCCTAATCGTTCATCCACCCTGCTGATAACCCAAGAGATGGAAGATCAATGAGAAAATATCATTTCCACCTTAGGCTCCTGACCCTCTGCCACTACAACATTCCGCCTCTCCCCAAGCCGCGTGTTCCTAGGCTCAAGAGAAGAGGGGTCGGCAACAGGATCCTTCCTGCGCTTTCTCGTGGTTCTTGACGCCTCAGTTCTCCCTTCTGCGCCATTCTCCTGGAATTTTTTTAAAAAAAAATGCAATACAAGAGCGAACAGTGTGAAAGATTCTCTTTTTCTTCTTTTTTTTCAGAAAATCGCGGGCAAGAAAATACTGACCTCAGCAGAAGCCTGGGGTATCTCCTCCTTGCCCTTCTTCTCACCGTTCTCCTGCAACCCACAACCAAACAACGATTAAGCATTTCAGAAGAAGAAAAAATAGTGCAAGGTCTTTCAAAAAATAAAAATACTCCAGCAAGAAACAAGCAAGGGAGTTCAGGGAGCATTCGCAGGGTGATGACACCTCATTCTCGCACATTCCAAGAGCACGTTAGGCCAAAACAAATTAACAACTCCCGACAGCCGAACCCTAAAGGAGAGATTGCCTCGCAATAAAATGTGACAACTCAGGCTTTCTACCTCCCCAACCATCTAAAACTAAAGTAAAAATAAGCAAGCAACTCGCACGGGCGAAAACATCAAGCGAACATTGAACGAAACAACCTGGAGCTTCCCAACTTGCTCGGAAAATTACTAGGAGAAATCCCGAACAAGTTCTCTTCCTCTCCATGATAATAACGCAGCGAAGTGAAGCAATTAGCAGCTCGCGGGTTCGGGGGGGGCGCTGCTCGAAGGAAGGAGAAAGCGAGACCTAGTTAACTTCTGGATGGCTTACCTTGGCGGCGGCCGGGACCTTGGGCGTCCCACCCCGCCCCCGCTTCCTCTTGGTCTTGGGCATCCGGGCACTGGCGGGAAGCGGTGGCGTGGTCTGGGCGGGGCGGGAGGAGGAGGGCGTTGGTCGGGTCGGTGTTGGCGCTGGTGGCTAACTCGAACTCGAACCGGATGGAGAAGGGGACGACGGATTTTTGTAGTGCGGTGCTGAGGGTGGGCCCACGCGTCAGTGGAAGGCAAGGGTTTCGGTGGGCCAGTCTCAAGTGCGGCTGGGCCCCGGTTTCGGAGAGAGCTGGGGTTCGCGGCGCGGTGCTCGGTGGAGGAGTGGGGCCCGCTGTCAGGGACGTGGCGCACGTGTGCCGAGGAAAAAAGGGAAAACCAGGTGGGGGGTATTAATCCGTACTGATATTATATTGTTGCTGTTTTGGTTTCGCGGGTGGGCGTGTGAATTTGAATCGCGCGGCGGAAGGTGAAAAAAATTGGCGCGGTAAAAACGGGGGTCGTCTTCTTTTTCTTCTCGCTATTGAACAGGAAAATCAAGAAAGCTGTGTTAGTCCCGAAGGAAAATTGCAAGGATCTTTGCCATCGGCTGCCGTTGATTCTTCTTTAATCAACAACAAAATCAACTGCGGATGGGTAGAGCCTCGTGCATGACCCTCTCTCATCAATTTTTTTACGCCTAGTCCAATGTTTCCAACAAACATCTCACTGGAGGGAGTGCCATCGCTCATCAACATCATCATGGATGCTGCAGCAGAAACAAGAAAGAGTACGGTGTGTCATGCATTGCCATTTGGTTTGCGCACCCAAAGGCCCGGACACGCACTGGGCACTCGGCGCTCCGCTCCCAGCGGGTCGGTCAGCATGGTGTCCAGACCACCAGGCTCCGACCAACTCATGCCGTACGCGGACACGGGCCGGCGGCCTGGCGGGCCTTCTTCACCTCCCTCGACTCCTACGCCCAATTATGTACTGTTCATATTTACCAACCCAATTATGTGATGTACAGATCCGTACATTGCATGATTTGCGACGCTTGGTTTCCACGGTTTTTTTAGAAAGATTTCTGCGGATGTTGGCACAATCTGATGCGTTGGCAGGCCAATCATCAAGCTTTTTGCATTAGAGAGAGAGACCATCAAGTAACGTACAGCTATATACTGTGGATTAAGTAGACATCTCTGACAGAAACAACCAAACCAGATGATAAACGTACAAAGCATATGTCAATAATCTGCAGAACGAGCAAATACGTGAGAAGACTGAGGCAGCCGTTTTCGCTTCCGGCTCAACGGGAGAAAGCCAAAAGTCGGAAGCTGCTTTTGACAGCTTTTCGTGGCTTCTCATCATCCTCTTTTCAATTTTATCTCTCAACTTCATGAATTATTACTCGCTGATTATCATTGCATAAAAGCTCCCTCCCCTGGCCCGTCCGTCCGCTCACTCGGCTCCCTCCTCCCCCGCTCGCCTGCCTGCCTCCTCCTTCCCCAGCGCTATCCTCCCTCCTCCCACGCCAGATTCGGATCTAGATCATGCCCGCTACCGCCCTCCTCCTTCTCCGATGGCCGCCCACCTCCCTCTTCCTCGCGCTGGCCCGGCCTCCTCCATCGACCCGCTGCCCAAGTCCTCTAACGCGCCGCCCAAGTCCCTCTCATCCTCGGCTCTCTCCTCCCAAGCCGCCGCCTCCTCCTCCCTCCACCTCCCGAGCCGTCCTCCCCCTCCTCCTCCCGAGCCATCGTCCGCCTCCCCCTCCTCCCCCGGCTGCCTCCATCCTCTCCGTGAATTGCTACTCCTACTTATTGCAGGATCAACTTATTGACAGTTCTTGGCATGGCAATGGCAATGGAACTTATTGATCTCCTTGATTCACATGGTGGAGAAATTTGTGCAACATGCTTCAATTTGGTGCTTGATCAGTTTTATGACCTAATCGAGGTTGGTAAGGTGTACTTGGTATCTAAAGGATCAGTGAAACTTGCTCAGAAGTAGTTTACAATGACTATGAAGTAACTATTGATGCCTCAACATCTATAGAAATTTGTTCGGTTACTCTTATTGTAATTATATCCATTAATGCATGTTCTTGTTACATTTACAGCTAAATTGATACAAATTGTCCATCATTGTTGTCACTGATTGTTATTGCAATGTTCAATGTTTGTGTCTATGTAAAAATTGTCCATAATTGCCTTTAGATGAATTTCATAATAATGATTGCAGTGGTTAAATTTTATAGTGTTCATGCTGTTGAAATTGCTGCTACTCATGTATGCCATGGAATTGTTGACTGACTGAGCATTATCAAAATTGAAATTCTGTTGGAATGGATTTGTAGGAATATTGTCTATTTGTCCTATTTTCTGTGGGCTATTCCTTGCATATCTGAATTTGTTTTGGCATTGCCTACTTGCAAAATGTGCAAGAAGACATGCCATAAGCTTGTTGAATTGTTGATGAATGCCTGAACTTGGGCTTAACACTGCATTTTCCGCCCAGTTACCACCTGTTGCCTATAGGTGTTTCTGGGCTAGTGTAAATTGTTTCAAGAGTGCAAGTAAAGAAAATATGTCTCCATATATTCAAGAGTGCAAATTTATATAAGGACAATTAAATGTTGTATATATGGAAACTAAGGACATACACAAAGTTTTTTCCCACCTCCATATATTGTTATTTTAGTCAGCTGACTTTATTTGTCATAATGTCAAGTATATCCAGTAGACTCCATTTTGAAGTTATGTTTGCATTTCAGTTGGTTGAAAGCGTAGCTATCTTTCCTAACATGATCTATTTGTCATTCATTTTTTCCTCAAAAATATTAATGTACATACATGAGCTAGCTGCCTTCCCTAACATGATCTTTGTTTTGCTCTCTTAGTAATTATCCTATAAATTTACATCGAGGGGTAATTCAATGTACATGAGTAAATTTTAGTATTATTTTGTGGGGTATGTGCAAGGGTGGGGGTGCCTAACACTACCGATGCCGGTCCTAAGCCCTAAAAAAAGTGGAGGGGCATGAATTATTTATATAATAATTGTTTTTAATAATTATTTATTGTAATATTTATTCATTGCAATAATTGTTTTAGTTGTATTCGTTATTCACTATAATAATTGTGTGTAATAATTATTTATGTAATAATTATTTGTTGTAATAAATGTTTATTGTAATAATTATCGTTAAATACACTAATATTGGTTTATTGCATTGTTTATGGTATATTGTCATTAATGGTGGTCAATATCGATAACTGTCGTCAATTGCGATAGTTTTCGTCAATTGTGTTAGTCGTTGTTAATAGTCGTTAAATATCATTAAATATTGTTAAATATCATTAAATGTTGTGAAATATCATCAAATGTCGTTAATTGCATTAAACGGCATCAAATAAGTCATTACTATCCTTAGGGGCATTTCAAACACTTCTCATCTTGGAAGTTGCAGCCAACATACCTAAAAGCCAAACAACAAATCAGAAAAGCCCAGCAATTTAGCCCGACAAAAAGCCACATGTACAAACCAAACCGCTTTTCAGAAAAGATCAGCCGTTCCAAATAGGGCCTGAATCAGCTAGCTATGGACGCACGTTTGCATAAACGTAAAGTTACCCATATAGGGTGTGTTTGATTATCTGCATGCCCCTAACCTGGCTTGTATGGGTCATTTAGGTTAAAGCTAGCCAGTCTAGGTGGATGCAATGGAGGTTGTTTGGTTCCATGTTTTTGTTGTGGCAGACTGTGCTGAGATATTGTTTGGTTGGTTGCATCAGGATACTGGATGCATGAGTGGGTACAATGTTAGGTTGTTTGGTTGCCTACATATGGTAGAATGTGCCCACCTCTTCTAGTGGGTGGTGAGAATACCCCCTCGGTATGATGTTTTAGTTGGATGGAAAAATGGCTAAGGGAACAAACTGCTATTTTGTGTGAGCTGTAACCACATTCTTGATGCATTTCATCATGTAACTGCATTCTTGGATGGAAAAATGTCTTAGGAAAAAATGGCTAGTTGGATGTTTTAGTTGCATACACAGTCACAATCTTCTATTTGCAGACTTCCAACATTCCAGGCATAGTTAAATCTTGAGTACATTCATCATCATGCACTGACAACACGCAGATTTTTAGCTCTAAGTACTACTTCAAACATAGCTCTAAGTACATTCACATCATGCAAACTCATATGTTCAGACGAAAGACTCACATCCAGATTTTATCAATCAACCATAAGTACTACTACCATACACAGTCATGAGAGGAAAAGTACAAAATCATACTCCAGTGCTTGAACAAAAGACTGTAGGATTAAGCATGACCGACTAGAGTGGGGTGAATAGGAAGTTTTTAAACTTTTTTACTAATTAACAATTTAAACCAATTACGAACTAAGTCTAAACTAGATACAATTCTAGCTAAGCAATTTAACACAAGAAATGAGCTAGAATTGTAAATGCGGAAAGTAAATACTAGAAATAACTACAGTGAAGACAACGATGTTTTTCCCGTGGTATCGAAGACTTGCCGATCTTCACTAGTCCACGTTGAGGAAGCTTGAACGAATCAAGCCGGCTCCACGAATTAAGCCTTCCCTATTGGTAGTTCTTCCTCCGCTCCGGAGATGGCGAACTCCAAGCCACTCACAATCTTGGCACCGGACCTCTTCACAATCTTCTTGAAGAGGTCATCGTGCGATAACCGCCAAGCCGTCTAGGAGTTTGGCAAAACTCCAAGAGTAATAAACCAATGATCTTCACTTGACGGCACTCAAGTGCAAATGGATCAACTAGAATGAGTGAATGCACTTGAATGAACTCAACCACCTCACAATGAATACACAAGTGTGTTCTAGGTGTTGAGAGGATGCACAAGGCTCTAGGGATGTTAAATGAAGTGTTACACTATGTCCTTGAGCAGGTGGAAAGGTATTTATAACCCCTACAACCAAATCCAACCGTTATGAGAGAAATCCCAACTTTTCAGCGACATGTGGTACTACCGCTAACCAAGGTGCGGTACTACCGCATCCTACCAACCTCTGTAACGGCTACAACACGAGCATTAACTTCCTTTGACATGGCCGTTCTAAATGCCACGCGGTACGACCGCCAACTATCATGCGGTCATACCGCTAAGGCCGGTCGTACCACACATTGGAGCGGTACTACCGTTCGCGGGGTTTTCAATCTCAGCCGAAAAGGGTGCTTCTCTGGATTTTACGTACCGCCATATAGAAAACGGAACAACCGAGGAGCGGTAGTTCCGCCACGAAATCTCCGGTACTACCGCTTCACTGACTCAAACCAGCTCACCCAACCAAGCTAGCCACGTGGATGGCTCAGATGTAATGGGCCGTTCGGACCGCACGTTTAAACCACATGATCTTGAACTTTCGGACGGTCCAAACGTCCCATGGTAGTACCGCCAAAGGAAGTACGGTCATACTGCTAAGTGGTAGTTCCGCCAAGTATTTTTCGGTACTACCGATTCTAGGGCGAGGCACCGAACCAAAACGGTGTGTCTCTGGAAATTAGATACCGTCAAATAAAATCCAGAATGACCGTAATGCGGTAGTACCACACCACGAGCCGGTTGTACCGCTGAGTGTCTAGAGTAACAGGGTCCGATTGGATTGAACATGTGGACGGCTCAGAATCATTGGGCCGTTCGGACCACTCGTTTAAACCACACGATCAGGGTCACTTTCGGATGGTCCGAATGGCACACGGTAGTACCGCTGAAGGATACGCGGTCATACCGCAAAGCGGTAGTTCTGCCCTCTAAACTCCGATACTACCGTTTGTGTTGTCAATTGCACAGATGACTTTTTAATTCAAATTCAAATACATGCATGATCCTAAATTGATTCAAATGACACAAAAACATGCTATCAAGCTACTAGTCGTGATCCCTCTTAATAGTACGGCATTTAACCTATAATCCGGTCATCCAACCATTTCTCCTAAGACCGGTAAAACAAAAAAGGATCTTAGACTACGTGTACCTTGTCTTTGAGCCATGTAGATCTTCATGTTGTCCTTTAGCATGCATCTTCAAGTCATCAAACTCACCAATGGGACTTAACCTTGTAAATACTCAATAAACATGTTAATCCCATATTCACATATTATCATTAATTACCAAAACTATTTTTAGGGGCCTAGATGCTTTCAAAGACTCACAATCAGATTTTGTCAGTCATCCATAACTGCTACAACCATATTTTTCTCATACACAGTCATGAGAAGAAAGGTACAAAATCAAGCCAGAATGTTGATTCTTCTATCAATTCGACCGCATCGGCAAGAAGTAGTTTGACCTCATCGGCAAGGAAATACACCTGAAGTTAAGGGCAAACAAAGATAAGCAATTCACATATACAAAATGGGAACTCAGTACGTAGTGAAGATTTGTGGATATCATGGGGATATGCTCACGATCTTAATGTGATGATACAATTGGCAATAGCTCTTTGGGTTTGTCGAACGATCGTTTTGGTTTTGTTGAAATCTGTTTTGACAAGTGTCGGGATCATCGATAGTACCAGATTGTGTTTGGCGGTAGTACTGCATTGGTATATACCGCAAGCAAAGCGGTATGGTTTTTCTAGAACGAGTGTAATTTGTGTTTTGGATTTCTCGAGGAAGCGGTAGTCTGTTGCTATAGTTCTGGTAGTACTGCATGACTGAACGACCACGTGTGGCGGTATGGTTTTTCGAACAAGTGTATTTTGGGAAGTTTTGGATTTCCTTTAGTAGCAGTAGTACCGCCGTTGTTGAGCGATGCGACCGCATGGCGAGAGAACCAAAGCCTAACACTGCGCAGATAATCTGATTTTGTCTTTGAATCTCTTTTCAATTGGAGAATTGCTTTTGGGTTAGGTCAAGTTCATGGGTGTCATGGCATATGTGTTGCATGATGCATGTTTTGACTAACGTGGGTCAAGTTGTGAAGAACTTGTTCCGGATTCGATTTCTTTGTTTATTGATGTGCGGGTTGCTTGGAGGTCAATGACGGTCAGCGGCGAGGATGATCGGGACTAAGCTTGGAGAGCTGAGATCGAACGATCGGGGATGCCAGTGAGGTCAATAGAGTCAAGCATTGCGCAAGAGGACAAAGGTGACCGAACAGGCGATTCGATCGACGGTTCGATCAAGCGGCGCGGGTCGGTGCAAGTGCCATGGTGGTTTCGATGGGGCCGGATGGGAGACTTGCCGACATGAAGAGAGCATTGGATCAACCTACGTGGCGAAGCATGGGAGGTGCTTCACGAAGATGGGACTCGGTCTTGAAAAAGATCGAGAAGGGGTATTTTGGTAATTTTACCAAATCGCCTTGGTGACCTAATGCCAGCCGTGGCGCAAGTCGGTGCGTCAAGAAGTGGATTAGGTCAAGAGAATTGAAGACGGCGCTTTAAAATGCGTGCGTGTGTGACTGTTTGTTTTGGGCCTTAACGGGAGCCCATTAGGGTTACTCTTCTAGAAGGTCTAAGCCTCCACTATAAATAGGGGTGTCTTTGGACACCACCTCAACCCTTTCATTGCATTGTAAACCCTAGTTTTGCTTTTGTGCTTAGGGAGTTGATAGTTGGAGGTTAGGGTTCTAGAGAGTTGGATTGATTCGTGCTCATGTATTGAGTCTTTGTCCTCCATTGATGGAGTGATCAGTAACCCAATACCATATCAAATCAATCCAAAGAAAGTTCTCTCAAAGATGAGTTCATTTGCTTTCTTTCTCTCTATTTGATGATTTTGAGTCTTTCCTTGATCTGCGAGTTTTTGGTTGGTTTCTTGCCGTGATCTAAATTGCTGGGACATGTGGGAACCAATCTAGGATCATCTTGATCATCAATCGCCCACGAGCAAGTCTCTAGATCATAGTTTCGTTTTTGACTCGTTTTTGAACCACCTTCGTTCAATCTAAAAAAGATAGGAACTTTGGCTTGGATCTCTACGATCCTTGATTGGAATAGGTTCCTAATATCCTTAGGAAGGTGTGTTCCAAATTTGGTGGAGTTTGGCCTTACGGTTTAAAAGTTTCGATGATTTTCGATTTCGTTTTCAGGTTGTTCTGTTCATCGTCAGGATAAAAGGTAGTACCTTTATTTTGCCTGCGGTAGTACCGCGATGAGGTAGTACCGCACTTACAACAGTGGTAGTACCGATTCCTAAAATTTCAGCACAACTTTTGGTTCTTTGCTCCTGTGCTTTGGGGGTTTGATTAGGATTCAATACAAGGCTTCCGCTATACTTGTATATTGATCTTCATAGCTCTCATAGCTATTGGAGTGAAATTATTATTGGATCCAATCTAATTCGAAAAAGATTTTGAGCTCCTATTCACCCCCCCTCTAGTCGCCTTTTCAGTCCAACAAGATTAAACTAGGAAAATCACTGCGACTCCAGTTTATGCAGTATCAGAAAATCTTCTAAATTCAGCAACTCATTGAAAACAGAGAAAATCATGCTAATGCTCCGTTTTGGTTGTTTGTTTATTGCTCTCAGGTGTCGGGCTGCTCAAGATGAGATCTTGGCCTCCTCGCCACTTGGGTTAAAATTTGAACACAAATTAAATATGATAATTAATCTGAAATAAATTAGGCTTTGAGCTTCTAAATAAAATCTTGCAGACATAATGCATTACAGTGAACTGAATCACACTAAACTAAAGAACCACAATGAATTGTAATAGACAAAGAATCACAGTGAACTGTAATAGACAACCAAAAAGTGCGAAAAAAATGCATGCACATATGTGAGACAGGCTTATGTAGGAAACCAAACACACCCTAACTTCACACAATAGAAAACAACAAGTAATCTACAAGCTCAAGACCAATTTATATCCAATTGTCGTATTCAATCTCAAGTTGACATCAATTCTTCATCGAGCATGTCAGAAAATAGCAGAAATGTCAGCAAATAGCAGAAATGTCAGTAAATAGCAGAAATGTCAGCAAAACAATACAATTCTTCCGCAAATAAAAGTATTCATATAACAGCAGATAGCAGAAATGTGGCAGCTGAAATCCACATATTCATATTTTGGTTTTTCTACCTAAAGCAGTGATGGAAGCACGGTTCAACGTATTGACAAAATTGGAGGGGTTTTAAAGTACCACCTCAGGGATGTTCGTCGTCCACAAATAGTTAGTTAGTTAGGATCAGTTGGGGGTGTGAGCGTTCAGGTAAGAACTGACCCACATTGTGTTGGAAATATGCCCTAGAGGCAATCATAGAGATGATTATATTTCATTATACTCATAATATTGGATAATATGTTATCTTGTTCCTGGAATAATATTGTTAATATTGATTATCAAGTATGTGACTTGATTGTGAAACTCTATATTTCTGCGATAATTATTCTTATACGATCCCTGGTCGGAAACATATGAGGACACATATGAATAGACTAGCATATGTATTGGTTGATGACTATGTTTCACGGGTCATGGATATGGAGATATCAAACCGATAATATGGACACATGTTAGAGAACATGATGTTGGATTAGACCCACCTTGAGACACTATTGAGATTGTTATGATTCTATGTGTCGTTAGTTGGTCTCAAGCAATGATGATGTATAATCCTTAGACACGAGATCGACATGGTTTCCTACATGTGTAATAGCACTCTTAGGGGTTACCAAACGCTACACCGTGGCGGGTAGTTATAAAGGTAGCTTTGGGTATGCTATGAAACATGCGAGAAATGTGATTTGGTCGATATGGGATTTGCCCTCCTAACATAACAAGAGAGATGTCTCGGCCCTCGTTGTGGTCGGATAAAAAAAGTGCATGGCCATGCCACTAGCGGTTGAAGTGTTCGACCACGTAAAGTTATCTAACACTCGATCGAGAAAGTATTGAGCAGTCCATGGATGACACAACATCTCACCGAGTTCAACCGGACATCGTGAGGCAAAGGGAGTATACAGTAGGTCACTTAGTTCAATAGCGATTCTGATTTGGTCGTGATCGGTCGAACGTAGTCACATGGTGGTCGTGGGAATTATGAATCGGTCGTGGCCAAATCTGAACCGGTCGATAGAGATAGGACACAGTCGTAAGTGATGAGGACTTGGCCGTAGATCATATTGCATTAAGGTTCATCCGATATAATTTGTGTGTATTCGGAAATCGATATGTTACGCTAGGAGGCGCTTCGACTCGTGATCGGAAAGGGTTTACGAGTCACAACCGACACGCATGAACCTCTGGTCACACACTTAACGGGTTGGAACAAACCAATGCGGATCTGATTAAATAGCGTGTTCGGATGGGATCCGTCATGAGCACTATATAAGGAGATGCATGAAATTTTGTTGGGAGCGTAAGTTTTCACACCGCCAAACCCTAGCCGCCATCTTCACGAGAGCTCTCTGTGCGACTTGGTGCTAGCACACCTGCGCATGGTTGTTCCTTCCCTGGACGTGTGGATACCGTAGAGGCACTACTGCGACTGTTGTGCTTGAGGACGATCCGCGATCTTCACAAGGAACTGCAGAAGTTGTTGGAGGAGACGATCGACTCGCAAGGACGCTGGACGATCAACTACGACCACTACATCGACATGCGCTACGTTGGACCAGACTGCTCCAACCCTTCTTCCGCTGCTCTGCGTGTCTGGTGGTAACGATATGTGATCATCTACTTGCTTGGCTTCCTGGTTTGCGTGGTAAAAAATTTTGATTTGTAACTATCGTAGCCTACCCGTGGCCCAACACATTGCATGTCTAAGCTCACTCATTTGGATAAAAATCAGGCTTAGAGCCTCGTGGTTAGTCAGGTAGGTAAAAACATCCAATAGTGCCTCCTCATCAAAGCCTTGGAGATCCACGACAGCCTTGTACAGGTCAGGATGACACTCGGTATGCATGGTGTACTCGATGGCACTGGCCATCTCATGAACATCGTCTGACATGTTGAAGATCACAACTTCCTCCTAGACACAAGGGGAGTTCTCTTCCTGTTCCCACCTGAGCTCGAGCCATCTTTGCCACTAAATTCAGCACCAACAGCACCACTAGCACCTCCCAGACCAGCAGCACCACTAGCACCTCCAAGCCCACTAGCACCTCCGGGACCAGCAGCACCACTAGCACCTCCCAGTCCATCACCAAATGAAATGCCTTCAGTAGTTGTTTCAGTTTCGATACCTTTGTTGAAGGAGGACAATTGTTCATGATGCAAATGACAAAGTGCAACACCATCACACACAAGAGGACCACATATTCTGCCATATCTCCCTAGCTAAGTCATCCCTCATCTGAGCCCATGCCCTATTATCTTATGCAATGTCATTGTGTCCTTCCTTATCGATAGGGTTCGCATCCCACGTGGACTCCGGTAGGACACACTCATCCATTCCATGTTGAATGATCCAATTGTGTAGGATAGCATATGCAAGAATTAACTTGGCCTGTGTTTTGAATGGGTGGAAAGGTTTATTGTAAACAATCTTGAACCGGTTCTTGAACGTGTCGAAGGCCCTTTCGACCGAGACCCTAAGAGAGGTATGTCGTAGGTTGAACAACCCCCTCTCATTACAAGGGTAATTCTTTCTACTATACTCTCTCAAGTGGTACCGAGTGGCTTGGTATGGTGAAAGAAAGCCCAGTCGAGCAACATATCCCACATCCACAAGGTAGTATTTGCCTACCAAATGACAAAGTACCCTTAACACTACTACCATAAGCGTGACAAAATTTTAACCAACATCGACTTCTACGTAATTATTTAGTATACCTTGGGGGACCCTTAGGCCATCGTCCCAATCCAAAGCATCAGCAAGTATGAGAGCATCATGGGCTGACCCTTCCCAACCAGCAAGGACATAAGTAAACTTAAGATCAAAATCAACAATAGCCATGACATTCTGGGTAGTAGTGCCCTTCCTACCCCTAAAGGTTGCCGATACTTTTGTAGAAACCCTTGCGAGCACATGGGTGCCATCAATTGCACCAATACAATCCAAACATACATGGAAGCAATTTAGGCCAACACGAACCTCTGCAAGTTGAGTGTGAACTGAAGGTTAGTTAAGGGTGTAAAAGTATATATTTACCTTGAAGTAGGGATTGAACCTCCTATTTGTTTGGATTTTAGGGGGGATTTTAGTGGAGGGTGGCCGGATCATCTCGTTGTGTAACTCCCCAACAGCAAAGAAAACCTCCTAAAAGTATGGGCTAATGGTTTCAATGGACCTCCTAAATATTGGTTGCAAAGCCCTAAACCTATGGTTGTGGCCAACAACAAGGAGAAACATGGCCACTTGTTCCTCAACACGGGTATTAATGTTGTCTTGCACGAAACAAATTACACAGATAAAAAAAGTGGGCCCTCCTCATCCTAAGCTGCTCCAAACAATGCATGTCATCTAAATTGTAGTTCCATTGTAGGTTCAATTGCCGAGCTATGTCCCTTTCTATCATAGGACCATAGGTAATCACATGTGTGAACTGTCTAGCTCTAGCTCTTCTAATTATTGCAAGCATGTAAGCACATAGGACATCAACTAGACCAACACCCCTCGCAATTAGGAGTTGTCGTTTACGTGCTAAGTCATCCATCTATGAACCAAATACATAACCGAATACCAGTATTCCATGATGGTGGTGTCACAATGTCGTTGTAATCACAGTTGCATGCAACAAGATTACATGCATGTATGCCACGGCTGTCACATCCTAAGGATGCTCCTCCAGTGGCATACCATCATCGACCAAGGATGCAATGCTAAGAAACAATTTTGATGCTTCAGTTTTAAATTGTCATTTCAACAATTCACTAGGCAAGAACTAAAATAAGCATGTAGATTACCAAGAATTACTAACAATAGGACTGTAATCAGGGGAAAGTAGGCGTAGTATGCATATTATCAAGAATGACTAGAGCAGTTCATCGAACTTACAAGCGTGGATCATACAGAACACATAGCAAAAACAACAACCATGCCTCAGATTTGTAACTAACAAGGGTGAAATCAACTAAAGAAATTAGAGATCTAGGCATTCAATCATGCAAATATTTGTTTCCTTATCATTTCAACAAATCACCACGCAAGAACTGAAATAAGAATGCAGATCTAAGCCTACATAGCAAAAACAATGTCTATGCTATACATCTAGAACTAACAAGGGTGGAATCAACTAACAACGACTATGCCTCAAATTTGGAACTAAAAAGGGTGGAATCGACCGAAAAAAATTATAGATCTAGGCATTTCAGCATGCAAGAAGTATAGATCTAGACAGTTCATGGTCCAATGTAGGATCTCGGCTAGATCTACAAGATTTCGTGGCCATCGAACAGATCAAAGAAAGAGAAACCTCTTGTTCATCATGAAACTGAGGAGGAATATATCAAAGAAACCGAAGAAACTGAACAGATCCACATGATTTCATGCCCATCGAACAGATCAAAGAAACCAAAGGAGGAAGAAAAACACAATACCAACAATCTCCAACGAAAGCGCACAACATGTTGGGTGGGGGAGGGGGGGCGATAGGAGGAGAGGGGGCACCGAGGCCTTGCAATGTCGGGTACCCCCTGGACCACCGTCCGCTGGTCTTACCTCTGGAGGCAAGAGCAAGGTTGACGCAGAGAGCGGTGAGAGCGGCGAGAATGAGTGCAGCCTTACGCCTTGCCTTCGGACGGTGAGCCCGAGGGTCAAAGCGAGAGGACGTGAGAGCAAATGAGGAGGCGGCTGGACGCGAGAGCAAATGCAAATGAGGTAACCCTAAGCGCCAGATCGGGACGCAGCGCATATGTAGCGGTGGGGGCGCGCAAGATCCCACGTGTCGCTCATGGCGAAGGTCGCGAGGCGTGTTTCCCTCGCCCAAGCTCAAGGGAGCTTTTTGCACGCGCGTGGCCTGGCCTGGGCCACGGCGCAGGCAACCAAACACATCGAAACATGCATGCACAAATGCGAGCTAGGTCGAACCAAACACACCCATATAGATCCGGTACAATTCACACATCATTCATACCAACGTATAGTATTTGCTATCTGTCATTCACCAAACGATGTCGATGCAGCTCCAGATTGGATTTGATTATTCTCCCTACTTTATAATCGTCATCCCAAAAGAATCAAATGGGGGACAGGCACCACCCAGACGCGACCACCAAGCTGAAAGCCGAGTTGCCGGAAGCAGATAGTTTCAAGTCCCATCCAGCACCGGCACAGCAGATGGGAATTCAACAGAAACAATTTTCAGTGATCATTCATACGGTACACACACCAGACACATATCTTCAAAGACAAGGAAACAGGAAATCATTTGAACTCCAGGAACAGCCGATGGATGTAACAAACAAATCGCGTGTATTCATCAACCACCAGCACAACCAATATATTATCCAGGTACACATCAGGAACCAGTTAACCGTGAAAACAAAATACAATAATCCAAGATAATTGTAATAACGATGCGCAACAAGACATTTAGAATCTCAAACCGCAAACACAGTCATCTTCCTACTCTAACAACATCATCTTTACACATGTTTTCCCCCCTTATGTTACAAAGGCCAGCACCAGGTGAGGTGAGCTGATCAACTCCTGAACCCAAAGTTGGACCACCTCCTCCCACCATCTTTCTTTGCCCGCTGCGAGTTGGTCACGAAAAGGTTCTCCAGTGACTTTTGCTTCCTGTTCCGGGACCGCCCCGCCTCTTTTAGAAGTTCCACGAGCCTCTTCTTCTCGTCCTCGACATCAGGGTTTGCTGTGCCGAGCTTCTCTTCCCTCACCTTGAGTACATGCTCCAGGATTTCAATGGCATCCTCCACTCTGACAACACAAGGGAAATGCACACAGCTATCAAGTGACAAAAAATGGATCATCTAATAGGAATAAGAGTGCCAAAACGTAGATGCTATTTTCCAAGGTACAAAATCTACCACAACAAAAAAAGGCACGGCGATGCCTAAATTCCACAATCCTGTAACGGTTACTGTGCCAGTTAGTTTGGAAACAATTGGTACAATGAATGGACACAGGCCACTTATCATGAATTTAGGTCGGACCGCTGGTTTTGTAATCACATAAAGTTGTGTCTTATAATTCATTAGCATGCAGCAATATGTAGGCAACAAGATGATGGACCACTAAAATAAATGATGCCCTTGCACCCCTCGCAATGCAGAGATGATCAGCTGGCAATTCACCAAGCATTCTCTTGGTTGTTTGCAATTCAAATCAATCAACCTTATATAGGATAATCAAATGGAGCAGCCCACCCCACCCACCCACCCACGAACACAACCCCACCCATGTTCAACATTTCATGAAGCATTAGACGTGGTACGCTGCAAGTTCATCCTTTCAGAGAGCAGAAAAAGTCGTGGGAATTACTTCTAAAGATTTAAATGACGAGGCATAGACCCCACTACAAGCACATTTTAACAATCTAGAGATCTTAAATGAATTATGCACGGAGCTTTACACGATCCATCTCCATCTGTTTTATTCAACAAACAGAGTGGCGCTGCCAAGATATGATTGGATTCTAAATAAAATGACTGCAGGTTGCCCAGAAAAGAAAAGAAGAACTCATTTGTGTTACTAACACATACCTTCCCATGGCATCGTAGATCGCAGCCAAGTTGCTGTACACGCCAAGAGTATCTGGATGAGAGGCGCCGCACTCCTGCTCTAGAACGGCCCTTGCCTCTTCAAACAACTGCGCAGCCTCATCAATCTTGAACAGCTGCACACAAGCTAGCCCCATCTGGTTCAGTAGAACACCGAAAAATGCCGACTTCCTCTCACCACTAGCCCTCAATTTGGCAACCGCGCTCTCAAATGAGTTCCTTGAATCAGCATACCTCCCTACCATGTAGTACAACACACCCATTTGTGCCTCGATTCCAGCAACAGTGCTCCACTGTCCTGGTGAGTCCTCAAGCAACTTCAGTGCCCTTTGAAGAAGCTTTAGGGCCTCGTCAAGGTCTCCAAGTGCCTCATAGATGGCAGCAATCTCCATTAGGCCTCCAGCAACCTCATCAGGAGCAGCACCAGGCGCGGGCTTCGCATAGACACGAAGCGCATTCTCACAGTAGGATTTGGACTCACGGAGCCTCCCCGTTCGGTGGTAAAGATCTGCAAGGCGGACAAAGACAGATGCGACTGACGGGTGGTCGTCGCCTCGAGCGGACTTGAGAACAGTCAACGCCTTCTGGTAGGAGAAGACAGCCTCATCAAAACGAGCAAGGGCAAGGTAGGTGTTTCCTATCGCGATGTCAATCGTGGCGACCTCAATGTCACGTCCATTGGCAACCATGGTCATGGAGGCCAGCACAAGGTGCTCGAGGGCACCGTCGTAGTCACCCTTGGCATCAAGGATAAGGGCCATCAGGCGGCGATCCGAGGCCTCTTCAAGCGATGCGGGAGCGCTGTGCTCCCGGTGGATCTCAAGGGCTTTCCGGCACAGCTTCTCTGCCTCGTCAAACTGCAGAGCCTGCACATGCGCTTCCGCCAAATACCTGTTCATTGTACAAAAGCAACGCATTGGTCAAGCCTCCTCTCTAGATTTCTTAGTTGTTTGTGTAATAAACTCCAAGCTTAATGTCATTTCTGCCGAGATCCGTAACAACTTAAACTAACAGTGAGGGGGGAAAGATCTCGCCTTTGACGATAGCTCGGAGGTGAAAAAAATGCCGTATTTGAGAGAGATCTAGTTCGAGAAAGACCTGCATGTCTCGGCGACGCGGGGATCGCGCTCGCCGAGTGCGCCCATCTGGATCTCGAGGCCCTTGCCGTAGCAGGCGATGGACTCGTCCATGCGGCCGAGCATGGCGTGCGTGTCGCCGAGCTGCATCCAGCCGGAGAAGGCGGCGAGTGCCCACTCCTCCCCCTTCTGCTCCTCAGGCTGCCGCTCCTCCGATCCCTCTCCCTCGGGCGGCGTGACGACGGCGACGGCGCGCTCGAGGACGGGGATGGCGTCGGCGTGCCTCCCCAGGCCGCAGTGGATCGCGGCGGCGACGTGGAGGCTCATGGCGAGCTCCAGCTCGGCGCCATCCCCGCGCCGCTCGAGCGCGCGCGCTGCCCGCTCCGCGAACTCGAGCGCGCGCGCGGCGCCGCCGCCCTCCCCGGAGACCATGGCGTCGCGCGCCTGCTTGAGGAGGAACGGCCCCAGATCCGGGTTGTCCAGCGCCGCCTCGTCCGTCTCCGGCTGCGCCGCCGCCGCCGCCTTCCTCGGCTTGGCGCGGGAGGAGGTCGAGGGGACGGCGACGGAGGCGCCCTCCTGGGCAGCGGCGACGAGAGGCGGCGCGGCGGCGGGGCTGCCGCCGGGGGCGAGATGTCGGCGGCGGCTAGGCCCGGCATGGTTGGGTGGGAAGGTGAGGCGGCGAGGTGGGGAGTCAGAGGGAGAGGAGAGCAGATGGGCAGATAGGTGGAGAGAGGTGAGGTGGTTTTAGCCAAGGAGACGACTACTACTCGCGACCATTTGGGGCAAGGTCTCTGCTTCTCCTGCTTGCAAGGGAAGACTTGAAGACGATGCGAATGCAACTCTGCTGTGTTTGTGCTGCCCTGCCTAGTGCCTTGGCCTTGCCGTGTCGTCTGGGTCGGGTCGTGACTGATGGCAACGTGAGGCTTGCCTGGCGTCATGATGACTAGACTTAATTAAGCAACGATCGATCGTTAGTTTATGAGTCATTAGCATCATGTGGATGGATTAAGGGCGTGCTTGGTATGAGTAAGAGCCCGTTTCGTTGCCACCCTGGTGAGCTCACCGGTCTAGGCACCCTTCATCAAACTCAGGCTTACAAAACCAAATGCCTGGCTCCCAGGCATTTCGACACCGAGCTCCGCCCGCTGCCAGGGGTGAGTCCACTGTGAGTACTTGAGCACCCCATCCTCTTACCACCGTACCCCTAATAGGCTAAGGCTAGTAGTACCTACTGAGGTGGTGAGGCCTGAGCACTGGCGAGCGGTGAGAGGTCGAGAGCTAGCCAGCAGACAGAGGTTGAAGAAAGCCGGAGGCGGAGGTTGAAGAAAGCATGTGGCTCGAGGGCTGAGGCCCAGTCGGTAGATGGTGGCTTAAGGCCCAATCGGCCCAAATACAATCAGTGAATCAGAGAAGAGAACATTAGAACAGATAAGGTCTCCTCTCAGCCACACCCACGTGATGCCTAGATTCAAGAAATCAAGAGTGCTAGAGAGGAGAGACCGAGAGACTCACTGAGCCACTCAACGGCCCGCGCGCGGAGCGGAGGCCGGAGGGGGAGGAGCCTGGCAGCATCGGCACATCGCGGTGACTCGGGTCTCGAGCTCAGCTACTCGGCTCGGGCAGTGGCGATTGAATGAAGTGAGTAAGGCAGTGCCTCTGACCTCTGTGCTTGTGTTGTACCAGTGAGGTGAGGCAGTGAATCCCTTCTTTTTTTTTTGTCTGTTGCAACTTGCAAATATAGGTAGACTTGAAGATTTATGAATTGATTATTGATACAAATGTTTAATTGATGGTTGTTGTTTAATTTGTGATTGATGAATCGATGCAAATTATTGTTTAATTGATCGTAGCCATTAGCCGATTAGCCAATTTGTTTAATTAGTGGTTGATTGGTTGTTGTCTAATTTTTCTTAGATTTACAAAAATAGAGAAACGAACTTTGCACAAATATTTTTCAAATAATGCAACTAGCAGTAACCCTCCAACTATAGAGAGCATAACTGAAGCAAAAAAAGGTTTGGCATGAGTTTAATCCAGATGATATTTTTGCCGATCCAGTGTGTCACAAACCAAAAAGATGGTTGAAACCGAAAAAAATATAACCTTCGCATGGATCTATCGCCTCATCGAACTCACATTGATTCTTCCAATGGCAACGACATTAATTGAAAGAATCTTCTCAGCAGTGAAGATTATTAAAACAGATTTGCGCAACAAGGTATCAGATGCATGACTCAATGACTTGATGGTGTGCTACATTGAGCAAGTGATATTTAGAAACCTTAGTACTAAAAGAACCATTCAATGCTTTTCGAGACATGAAAACTCGTAGAGTGAAATTGTGTTGTAATCAGATTTAGCGCTTTAGTGGTATGTTTTTGTTTCATTTTTAATATTTATGAATATTCATATTTTAATATTGTATCACTAAATTTGATATTTTTTATCTACAATCAGTGCTCACATATTTATGGATATTTGGGGGCACATTATCCATTAGCGAGGTACTAAATTTATTGTATTGTACATTTTCAATTTGTCATCTTTCTATTTATGTATGAATTTGACATTTCAATAGCAAAAGACCAGTAGATGTAGCTTTTGTGTGCTTATGTTGTGCTATAGCTTCAACAGTAGAGCTCCCCCTCTATTTTCATTATGGATTCACCACCGCCTACTGGTCCAGCCGTCACGACCTCGGTCTCACTGCCGCCGTCGCGACCTTGGCCTCACCGTCGCCCAGCTCATCCCGCAAGTGCTGTCGTCGTCGCAATCTCGGCCTCACCAACACTGAGCCCCCGCATCCTGCCACCACTGTCGCTCCCACATCCTCATTGCATCCCACCGTCGATCCTCCTGCCTGCATCCCGCCGCCGCCGCGGTCAGGCCGCTATCCGCATCCCACCGCCGATGTCGTTCAGATTTGAGGAGGATGATTTTGGGAGTATGAAGGATTTGGGGATAAGGAAGGTAGGATTTGGGATCAGTATTTGTTTTTGAAGGGTGCTTATAAAAATGTATTTCATGCCTTTTGTGCTTTCTTTTTCTCAAAGCGTGGTGTTTTTTAATAAAAAAATCGGACTCAAGTCTTCGACCAAACACTACATCATCAGACCTGACCATGCAAAAATAACCAGAATTACCTATAATTCGTGCTAAGCCTTGACCAAGGATAACTTCTTGATTACGTAGTATATGAAAAAAATATGAGTATTGTTTTTTTTAGTAGATTTGTGATTGTACAATTTTGTTTTTTTCCCGAATATACGAGTGTTAATTTTGGTGTTCAGTGTAGTCTTTTGGAGCTAGGCAATTTATGGCGACCTCGTACTTCCATTTAGTAATGTTTTATTTGCCTTTCAAGTCTCGCTCATTGTGTAGTACTGTGCGATACTGGATCTGACTGGACTGGAAGGAGTACGTACTAGTAGCGAATGGTTAGCGTCACTAGTCTGGTCCCTCCCTGTTAGAGTCGTTTGTGTTGACTTGCTGCAGATGACAGGGGGACCCCTGCAGGTACTTATGATGGCACCCACAATAGAGTGACATAGCATCTACAATAGAGTGACATAGCCGGCTATAATTTTTATCTGGTAATATTTCAGATAACGTGAATGGAAGAGAACGAGAAGAGAAAAAACAATTATCTAGCATGTAATAGATGATCTATAAGATTTTTATAGATAACGTAAAACATCACTGTATGAGTTATTATCTATAATAAATATTTTTTGCAAGAAAAATTTAGAAGATTGTTGGATCTCATATAGATAACTTAACTCATTATATGAGTTGTCTTTAGTGTTGTTTATAGATGGGTTTATAGATGATATAAAGTGCTGATATAGACTTCATTTTTCATGTTTTTCTACGGATCCAAGTCGCCCGAACAAGGAAATTGAAGATCGGAAGGTTTGAAGTCAATTCGGATTAAACCCGTTACTGCTTGCACAATCCGGTTTTAAAACGCTATAGCTTTTGTATACGAACTATGATTTGAGTGTTATCGAACTTTTTGGAAAGCTAACTTCAAAGGCCTCACAAAGAATAAATTGTCACAAAATTCCATCTATGTGCACATAACATCCAAAAAAGCCAATTTATAGAAATTTGATTACTTCTATTTTTTGTCCAAGTTATCTTTAGAGTTCATTTCTTGTTTTAGGTGTCTTAGCGTGGCTATATAAGCTATTGTAAACATCCTTTGTAGGGGTGGACAAGTTATGATATTATTTAGTTCAAGTTGTAAGTTCAAGCTCCATTAATTGATTTTGGTGATTAATGATAAATCTAAATATGAGACTAACTCGTTTGTTGAGTAGGATATTGTTTAGTCTTATTCGAATGAAAAGGTGAAAATCATGGAGGTATGCATTGAACATCAGATTCTTATATATTGTTGCATTCTTTGGATTCAAAATATAAGTTGAACTCCACTAAAAGTTTAACTTGAATATGTACATATGTTTTTATTACACATTCGTGTATGCACATATTTAGGGAGAGTTTACTCTATGTTTTGTAGTTTCATTAGTATTGATCCATATTCTTTATCCACTTAAATTGGAGAGATCTCTACTTTTAAAACATATCATTTGAGTATATAAAGCTTGTGTAGTTCATATATACTTATATTGCTTTATATTCAATTATTTGCAATTGTGGTGGTTGTCATCAATAATCAAAAGAGAAAGATTGAAGAATCTAGACATGTCATTATGAGTTAATGGTATACTTTGCTAATTAATAACAATCACATTGTGGGACTAACATTTTCCATGAGCTGGGTAAATAGGTTATGTTCCATGATGATGGAGACTTTGAATGACATCATGAGTTGATCGTCATCAAGTCAATGTTCAAAAAGAGGATGCATCATGTGTTGATGCATATCAAAATCTCGAAGAGGAGATGATCATGAGTTGATCATCAAGTCAAGAGAAAACCCATCATTTGTTGATGGAGGACACGTGAAGGATGCATCATGGATTGATGCATGTCAAGACAATGACCCTGACTTGAAGTGAAGATGTGCATCATCAATCTTCAAGATGATGCTCAACGCAAAGGCATAACTAGCTAGGGCTAAGGATGTGTTCCTAGTCTTTTACCGGTCTTAGTGTTTGGTTGGAATACCGGATTGCTAGTATATGTTTGTCGTACTATTAAGAGGGGTCTTGTCTAGTAGCTTGAGTCTCATCATATGTTGATTGCTCGATCCCGCTTGCTCTAGCTCTCCATAGCATGATGCTATTATTTGCGAATGTGTTTTGCAAATAGCTGAGGCTCATGCATCTAATTTTTGTACCGTGTGACTATACTTTGCAAATGTGTTTTACAAATGGTTGAACTCCATGTACCCACTCCTTGTGGCATGATCTAAGTTTGCAAATGGGTTTTGTAAATTATTGGGATTTATACATTTTCCCTTGGCACGGCCTAAGATTGTTCGTTGTTATTTTCTTGGACTTAGACCATGGTTTTGGCTCTTTGGAGTTGTGTTTTTTTATTTGATTAAATATTTTTGAGATCAATAAAAAGGATGATTTGTGTAGCCCTCTAAATAAGCTTTTCGTAGAGTCCAAGATCACTCAATTCCGACATCGGAGTCAAAAGTTATTAACGTTTTTTCGAGTGTCGTCTGTGCTGAAATCTAGGGCCGGACTGACCCCCCTGGACTGACTAGAAGGTCGGACTGACCGCCCTTATAAGGTTGATCAACCTTTTCTAGAGGACACATTTTTTGGTTTTCTTCCATCCGGAAGGTTCGGACTGACCGGGGGTCCGGTCAGACCGGGCCTTTGAGGGGGAATTAACCGGGAATTGTATATAACAACTATTTGTATAGTCATTGCATCAGTGGTCTTGACTAGTGACCTGTGCTGTGGTGACCCACCGGTTTCCTGATTTTCTGCATATTCTTCTCTAAACGGCTAGTTTTTTTTGTGTGGGCTATAAATATCCACCTTGACCGGTTAGGGGGCAACTTTTGGATCCTATTTTTATTCTCTTGAGCTAATGTGAGCTTCTCCTATCAATTATACATGTGTTGCACTTTGTGAGTAAAGGGAGATATTCTAGTTGCATGTGTTGCAACTAGAATTGGATTGAGCATCCAATTGTGCATGTGTTGCACTTGGTGAGAGTCAAGCAAGAGGCTTGGCTTATTACTCTTGGTGTTTGCTGACACATAGACGCCGTGGAAGCGTCGTGGTCCGGTGATCTTCTCAGGAAACTTGTGAGAAGGCCCGATGTGTTGTGAGTAGTTTGGTGCTCGCCATCTCCGGAGTGGAGGAAGAGTAATCCCGAGTGGATCGAGATATTGGTTCAAGTTGTGAGCCGATCCAATTGGTTTGGGCTTACCTTGGAGGTGTTGGCTTAATTTGTGGAGCCGGTCCAAGTTCATTTGGGCTTACCTCAACGTGGATTAGGAGAGGCCGGCAAATCTCCGAACATCACGGTAAAACATTCTTGTGTCATTGTGGTTTGCCTTATTGTGTTTTGCTCTATTGTAATTTACATTTATAGAATAAAATTGCTGATATGTATTTGTATATTTGCTATCATTATCAATAGTTTAGATTGTTGGTGCACTTAGTCAAGACTAGCTGATTTAGATTTTATTTGTGCAAAACCGAATTGATTTACAATTCCGCATAAAAAATCAGTTTTAGCCTCCCCCCTCCTCCAAATCCACACCGTCGCTTTCCTCCTCTTCTCTGGTGTGATTCCTCTGTGCCGCCCTTTTTCTCGTCTCCAGCGGCTACCGCCGCTAGATCCATCATCGCCTCCTAACTACCCCGGTTCCTTTTGCCCCCGCCGACCTCCACCGCCCTCCTCTGCCCCGCGGCCGAGGCAGCGCCACCGCCGTCGCCCACCGTCGTGCTCCCACCATCCCGGCCTCCCTTTAAGTCCGAGGGGCACCAGTGAACCCAAACCCTAAACGGGTGAACCTGCACCGTAATTTGCCGGCCGCCGCCAGCACCGGCCGCCGTCGTTGGAGAGGATGTCAACGCCGCCGCCGGAGAGGATGAACCACGCAAATCGCGACGTAAGATCCAACGGTGAGGAAATCGACTACGAATTTTGACATTTCAGACACCTGTGAAGCTGTGAATTAGCAAACCCGTTTTTATTTACCCATGGATAAACCATAAATTCATACTGGACGCATCCTACTTTTTAAATGGTATTTTACGTGACTTCATTTTAGACTGTGGGGGTTATAGTATCTTTCCACGTTACAACTTTATAGAACAATTTGTTAGGGTATTCACCATGGATTCAAGCTTATCTGTGATCAAATATTTGATCAATCTCAACCATTATGATTTAGACCCACAAAAAATTCAACGGTGTAGATCTTTTTGCTTTTTCTTTTTTACTTTGCCTGGTTTAATGAGTGTGTTGCCCTCGGCGTCGCTACTCGTTCTGACATACTGCAATGCATGGGCAATAAAACGCACGCCTGCAATCAGAACTCACAGATCCCGTTGCAATTAGCACATGATACAAAATTTATTATCAAAGCTCGAAAGAAATCATTACTTTTCAATTGTGCCAAGTCCCCAGCTAGCTTCTTAGTGCTGTTCATTGCCCTTCATAAGCTTCACCTAGCTAATCATCTACACGGAAGAACTGAAAAGAAAATTTTCCATTACATAAGAAAGAGCAATACATGCTTTTCTCTAACTTCTGAAGATTGGAGAATGAGATGGCTTGAATCTTGGTACGTTCCAATCAGCCGTCGTTCACAGATCACACCGAGCGTGTTGGAGCTTTGCACAAACAGAATGCATGGACATAACGTACGGGCGTTGGGAGTTTATTTGTAGTTTTTTTTTTTTGGGATTAAGTACATTGTTTGTCTCTCAAATTTTGCCCTAGTTTAAAGTTCGTCCCTGAATTGTAATATCGGGTAAAACGCATACTCCAAATATCAATACCGTGCAAAAACTGTCATTTATTCTTTTTTAGAGCTGTCTCGTGTCACGTGAAAAAAAGAAACATTTCTCTATGCCACATATGCGTCCATGCTGGTGAACGCCTTCTTCGTCTCCTCCTCCCCCTCTGCCTTGCTAGCATACACGCCAACGCCTGGACGCAGTCGGTGTTGGCGCTGGGTGGTAGGCGCACGGTGCGCACGAACCTCCACAGGTCGTCCTTGTCCTCGGCGACGCACGGCCGCTGCCCGTTGATCTTGAGCACCTTCTCCTCCCAACCTCTTGATCGTGTGATTCAGGTTGTGCTACAGATTGACTTCACTGACGTTTGCATCGGGTGGCCCGGTTCCATGAGAAGGCGGTTGCCCAGCACCTATTCAACGAGAAGGCGGTAGCTGCGCACGCCGTGGCGCACGACTCATTCGAGCGGCTCAAGGCTCGCTGGGGCTGCCTCCAGAAGCGCATCGAGGTGAAGCTGCAGGACCTTCTGGTCGTGCTCGATGCCCACTGCGTGCTCCACAACATCTGCGAGCGCAGCGGCGAGGCGATCAACCCGGAGACCAGATTCGAGCTCTTCGACGACAAGATGGTCGCCGAGAACCCCATGCGCTCCGCCGCAGCCGCGTAGGCTCCCGATTCCATCGCCCACAACCCCCTACACCGTGGCGCCGGCGTCGGCACCGCCTTATTCTAGGAAGCAATCAGACAACCAAGCAGTTCAATTTCTTGTTCAAAGCAGCAGAAAATCCCATATAATGATAAATGCTCACATCTTATAAATGCCCGTGGCGGTGCTTCTTCCTCGCCTTCGCCTCCACCCTCCTCCCGCGCATCCTGTGACTGGAGCCACCTCCCGGACTTGGCGCTCAACGACGTCCTCGGCCGCCTCATGCTCACCTCTGCCTCCACCTGCCGCTCGTGGCAACGCTTCGCCTCCGCCTCCACCCTCCTCCCGCGCATCTCGCCTTCTCCAGGCTCCCGACTCGAGCGCACCTTGAGATCGCACCTTGGAGAAGAAGTTGCAGCAGAGGAAATGTGCGAGCAATCTTCTGGGCGGGCGATCTGGGGCGGGAGAGGCCGAGGAGGCGATCGATCTTGGCGCAGAGGATCTTGGGTTGGAGGCGGCAATGGCGACCTCCTTAGGGGAGAGGCCGAGGCCGGCGAGGAAGGCGAGGCCAGTGTCGGGGTTGGAGGGGGACTTGAGGTGGGCGAGGTTCTTGGAGGCCTTGAGGGCTTGCGGCTAGGTGAGAAGTAGTTGGCGATGAGGTAGGCCTCGACGGCGAAGTGGCTTCCGGGAGTGGTATTGGCGGCGGTGGCGGCGTGGGGAGGTGGACGGCGGCGAGGAAGAGGAGAGGCATAGAGGCGGGGAGCATGGTGGGTGGGGGAGGAGATGTGACCGAGGCCACTCTGGCAATTTTTTATCCGACTGGAAAGCCACGTGGGTCAAACACCAGTCAAAACCGCTCTAAAACAGATGAAGGGGTATCTTTTGCGCGGTATAGATAGTTCGATGACACATTTTACCCGGTATTACAATTCAGGGACGAAAATTAAACTAGGGCAAGAGTCGAGGGACGAACAATGTACTTAAAAAAAAACTTAGGTTGGTTGGGAGTTTGTCTCTAAAATACAACTTTAATCACTCATTACTATTATAATTATTTATAAACCTTAGTAAAATTATAATATTAAGAAAGTATTTTTCGAGATGAATCGATACACATTATTTTCATATATCTAATCAAAATATTTAAAAAGATATTGATAGCCAAGATTTATAAAGTTTGACAACACACATTCCAAAACGACTTTTTTTTTAGATTAACTTAATAAGATAATTTTTAGATAGCGAACATAATGATTTTTTCCGATCATTTTAATAATTCAATAGATAGATGGTGGGAGCCCTGCCCGCCTGCCCGGCCGTCTTGCTAGTTGCTTCCCAACTTCTTCCATCATTTTGGTTTATCGAGCTGTTCTTAGTGCTCTGTGTCTGCTGCATGATTGATTGCTCTCTCTCTCATCAAGCACCCCGTCTCCTGTCCTCCCCCGACTGCTCTAGCGAAATAATATTGTCGAATTAATTAGGCACGGTAGTATGGTTTATGCTATGATTTTGGAAAAATGATAATATGCATTGAAGTAGTCAGTACAGAGAATTTACGATACATTGCTATTAGGAGCGATCGCTATCGTCCGATCGAAAATCAAAGATCCAAATCAATAGCTACGGAGCTTTTGTTATAGTGCATTCGCTACTGTAAAGTCGTGCTGCTGTTGCAGTTCACTGCAGCGGACTATTACCCTTCATAAAACATTGTTCACACCGTGAACCTTTACAGTAACGTGGAGGACCTACTGCCGGTTTTGGGTAAATCTAGTGGCGAATCCGAATGCGGTGATGGCAAATCTCATCAAATCTCCCTTGGTTTGTTTTATAAAAAAAAATTTGGGGGTTGCAAAGCTCACTCTCATGTCTCTTCTACATTCTACAATGTTGATTTTCCTCACTTTTACAAATACACCACCGGTGTCTGCATGGGTAAAATCAAGCGCATTTTTACTTGGTAGCAACAAGCACCGTCGACTTTCGGATCTCTAAAAGTGGTTCCATTTCGACTAAAAGAATCACTTGGTCGGCATTGACTGCGATGCTGTTGCTTTACACCCTCTAAATGCTAAGTCGGCCAAGTCATTCACAAATGTGTATATATACGCCAATTATTAACTTGAAAATCTTAATTCTTTTTTTTTGCCTTCTATCTTGCGAAAAATGAAGTACATATCTATGTGGCAACTGCCAAAGAGATAGCTAGCATATATGCAGTAAAACCATTGTACAGACACCAAGTAACCTGACATCGCGTGTCTTTAAACAGTAGGGGTCAATTTCAAGTCTTGAGGCATACTATAATCCGAAGGTTAATCGAACGATTTGGAGACTTGTGGCATACCACAATCAAAATGTTAATTTGTCAGGATGGAGGAGGACATGTGTCTGTCGTTGCAAGTTGCAACCACCAGGAGATGGATGCAGTGGATTACGGATCACGTCGCAATGCCTCCCTGTCGTAAGCTCATCACAAATCATTGCATTGATCCATATTAGAAGTTGATATCACATCTGCTCATAGAAAAATATGCCTCCCTGTCGTAAGCTCATCGCAAATCATTGCATTGATCCATATTAGAAGTTGATATCACATCTGCTCATAGAAAAATCTCAAAGCTGATCCGCTGGATGTAAACTGTATCTTTTGGAACATTCTGCAGCTATTGCTTCGTCTCCTTCCATCTGACTTGAGTACAGACGAAGAAAAGAGAACTACTTATGTCCTGCTATACGAATGGCCGACATTTTTATTGCCATTTGAGTATCCTATACCATAGATCTACCACTAGAGGAGAATTAGTGCGCTAATTGTCATTGGTGAATTCATTCACTACTAATTAACCGAGTGCCTCGTGTAACACTAGCTGTATCTCTCTCATTTTTTTTTGTTGAATTTTGGGGAATAGTTGTGTGTGTCTATTGGGGATCCCCACATACTTTATTTATAATGCTAAATATTACAGACCGATTCGTATACGATTTGGATTATTACCTAAACTCTAGACTATTTCCTAATCTCTAATATCTTCAACACTCCCCCTCAAAATGGACATAGATATCAATCATGACTATCTTGTTACATAATGCAATATCATTACTAGAATCTAGTAAAAAACTACGATCCATCGACTCCATAACTAATACCATAAAAATAGTTGCTAACCACCAATACTACCAGAGACGTCACCAAATCAATCCCCACCATCTACCAGCTGCCCTGACCTCAACCTCATCTTCCTCTACCCTCATACCCCTAGCCACCCCCGGCCTCCACCACTATACCTACACGCTCCCAGTCTTGGTCTCCACCACCTTTATCTCTATCACAGACCATTACGCCTGACTCCAGTCTCAATCCTCCTGGACATCTCCAGCAACACAATCTCTGGTACCCATACCAACACCACCGCATGACACCAATACCATCACAACCGACCGACATAGCCTCCACTAGAGCTACCACCAGCTCCTACTTCATCCTCACCATCGTCGAGTTCATCACCGTCATCCAATTCCACCATTAGCACAACTACCAACGCACCACCTAAACAGTCTTCTCCCCTTGTCTTCAATACTAGAACCCCCTATCCACCAAAGCACCACCTGAACAGTCTTCTCCCCCTGTCTTCCATAACTGATCCTCAAACCACACCAGATCCTCCACCGATCTGGATCCACACCAGATCGTGCCACACCAGATCAGATCCTCCACACAGAATCAGATTGACATACTTCCACATCGGATCTTCCACACCGTCACCACACCCACACCAGATCCAATAGCCACATTTTCTTCTTCCTCTCACCTCCCCTCCCCTCCCAGGACCAAACCTCCCGCACGCATCCTTCATCCCTGTTCTCCTTCTCCCCTAAAAGCAAGCCTCTGATTCCTTCTTAATTTCCTTCCTCTTCGCCAGCCGTCGCGTCGCCACCTCTCCACAGGGTGCCACCCCTACAACGCAGCGCCGCCTTCCTCTGTCGCCGCACCAAAACTCCTTCCACGAGGTCCGCATGTTTCCCACATGCATGTCTCTCCTCTTCTCCTCCTCCTCCCTTCCCCTCTCCACCGCCGCACCACCTCTGACTCCTCTACCGCCAGATCCTTCTGCTACTCCTCCTCCACCTCCTTCCAGCCTAGCCGCCTCGGATCCACTGGATCCCGTCGCCTCATTGCCGCTTTCTCAACCTTCTTGCTGCCCGAAACCTCAAATTTCCCTCCTCTTCCCCGCCCATGACCCGACCGCACCTCCTCCACACCACTGCCATCACCTCACGGCAAGACGCCTAACCCGGCCGGATTCCTCACTTGATCGGCCCGGTCCCTCAAACCCCGAGCACTTCCTCTCTCCTAAGCACATCTCCCTTCTCCCCTCCTCCACCGCCGGCCCAAGCCGCCTCCACCGCACCGAAGCTCCTTCCCCCGAGCACCGCCCTGCTCAAACACCAGCACCTCCGAGCGCGTTGCCCCCGCACGTTGCCTCCCTCTCTCTGCCGCCACGCCAGATCGTCCAGATCCGGCTAGTGGCCGCCGGATCTCGCCACCACCGCCTGGAGCACCACACCGCCTCCTTCTCCCCGTCCTCTCCCTCTGACTGGACCGGCCTGGATCCACCCGCTTGTCGGGTTAGCGTTAAACACCCAAATCGTCGCCATACACAATTGCCGCCGCCGCCGCTTTATACCTTCGCCGGCGTGTGCGATCTGCGACACCGCTCCTCCTGGCAACCCCATGCAAGCCGCCGCCTTCCCTCACCTTCCTCACCTCCTTCACCAATCTGTCCAAGGCTGTTCGCTGCCACCGCACCTCCTCCTACAAGGCACAGCGGCGGCGGCCCACGCACGCCCACAAGACGACGGTGGTGGCGCTCTATTGCAATGGTGACGGCGGTGATGGGCGTATCGAGGGGGGCGGCGGTGGCAGCAGGTGAGTCGCAGGTTAGGGTTAGATTTCGGGGCTGTGGATTAGGATTGGCTCTGATACCATGTTGAATTTCGGGGAATAGTTGTGTGTGTCCATTGGGGATCCCCACACCCTTTATTTATAGTGTTAAATATTACAGACCGACTCGTATACGATTTGGACTATTATCTAAACTCTAGACTCTTTCCTAATCTCTAATATCTCCAACATTTTTAACTCACCTTCTTGATCGGTTTGATGCGCCTCGTGTTCCTTCAAAGCTTCACGAGCTGCACGTGACCGACTAACGAGCTCCACCGTATACAACAGGAGACCACCACTGTATTTCTCAGAGGAGCGACACCGCTGCTACACTTATAGCTGTCGGTGTGTATTTTGGAACGAACGAAGTTCACATAAAATAGCTCAATTTCTCACATATTTATGGCCTTTATCAAGATCTATTTGCGAGTTTTGAATGACTTAGCTGGAACATTTCGGAGGTGCCTTCTACAAGGGGAGAGCGTCTTTGCACCGAGCCTAGCTAATTGTCGAGTTTAGGGGTTTAAACATGTTCTATTTCTCCATCACGATATAATCTACTCTTTTTCTCTCAACGCTAACGGCTATCATTTAACTCTGTAGAGAGTCTTAACATGCTATACTTTTTTTTCTCTCTCTCTCGGCGCTAACAGCTAACTGTCGGGAGCCTAACATGCTATACTTTTTTTCTTCCCTCGGCGCTAACGGCTAACATGATAACATCTAACTTTGTAGAGAGATGTTAGATAAATGTGAGATGATTAGAGCGTATCGTGTTTGATTTTGGGAAGCTGGCAGCGGTCTAGTGAACTAGCTTCTAAGTCTGCAAACAGAGTGGCTGAATAAGATAAGCGAGATTTCTTGAATTTATAGAAATATACGTGTACAATCAATTTCATTATAACAAGTCCCTCGGGGAAAAAAATCACTGAGGATAGCTATGTTTGCACACGACTTTCTTATCTTACTTAATAAAAGAAGGGGTTTACTTCCGCACAGCGGGTGATCATCCCACCCCACATACAAAAAAACCCAACAAACCATGTGCGTAGTGGACTCCGCCCCGACCCTACCGCATCTGCGCACCTCCACGCCCCTACCGCCGCATCTGTCCTCGCATCTGCCCCTAATGCCACCTTCGCCCGACGCCGTTGAAGGCCTCCACCACCCGAATCGGCATGGCCCCCCATGACCCACGCCTCCATAGAGCCCCGCCTGTTGCAGGCCTAGCTTGTGGACGAGGATGGATGACGTGAGTGTGTGTGTGAGAGAGAGAGCAAGGGTGGCGACGGCGTGCAAACGGAGCTGGCGAGACGGAAGCAAGTGACATCGTTGTTGCGTTGGTATGCATCGGCAGTGTCTCAAGCCTCGACCTCGCTTTCGCTCCATCTTTGGTTGGCCACCACCGTCGCCATGGACGCGCGGAGGTGCCAGCGGGAGAGGGAGAGGGCGGAGGCGACGAGTCTAGTGGAGAGGGTAGCGAGAGGGACAAGAGTGGAGAGGGTGGTGACGGGGAGGGAGGGGGAGGGATATAGGAGGCGTGTGAACGAAGAGTATATTAATGGCGTGTGTACTTTTACAAGAGCTACCGAGGAGGATATGTTGAATAAGGGGGCGAAATATATGTATTGTCCATGCATTGACTGTGAGAATCTGAAGATGTTTAAGAACCGAGCGCAGATCGAAGCACACTTAATTTGAAGGAGTTTCAAAAAGGGTTATACACGTTGGACCAGTCACGGTGAAGAGCATATTATACAGGAAGTCAACGATATGCCGCCGGATGATGTCGATTGTGGTTCCGATTTGGATAGGCTGGGCGATGATGACAATCTAGATCAGATGCTTCATGATGTAGAAGGGAACTATGATGAGAGGGAGTATGTTAAATTCTAGGGCTTGATGGAGGACTTGGAGAAACCTTTGTTCCCGGGCTGCAAGCCGGAATACATAAGGTTGTCATCCGTGCTTGAACTCCTTTCGGAAACGGCATAAGGGTCGAGGAAGAAGAACGTGACGAAACTAGCTACATACGCATCAATCATCATGAAGGGCTAATTTTTAAAGATTAATTGAACAATGTGTGTATATGTACGTTCTGATGAATGGTTAATTTTAGTTCATTTGAGTTAATTGATTTGTACTGTGAAATGGATGTGATTGTTTCTGAAATGAATGTGAATTGGATGTATATACATGTACTTGTTGTGTTTTCTGCTTGTTTCAGAGGGCATGGCTACCATTTCCTGAGGCTAGCCAATAAACAGAACTAGATTACCAATACAAAATAATATCATAGACGGTTTGTAGATACCATCTGTGATTATATATCACAGACGGTTCCTTGGTAAAACCCGTCTGTGATACAATATATCACAGACGATAGTGGATTAGAACCGTCTGTAATACATCACATATCACAGACGGTTGTTGATTGGAACCATCTGTCATACATGACATATCACAGACGGTTCTACTTTAGAACCGTCTGTGATGTCCATCCCTATTTATATTCGGACTCTAGGGTTTGCCCGTGTTGGACCGAAAAGGCGACTAGAGGGGGGGTGAATAGGAGCACGCTCACTTTTTCACTTTGAACGGATTCAACACGAATCTCGCTCCATTAGCTATCGAGGCTGTGAAGATCAATCAACAAGTACAACGGAAGACTTGTATTGAATCCAATCCAAAACCCCAAAGCAAAAGACTAGCACGAAGCTCAAACCCTAAAGGGGCAGTTTAACCGACGTTGATTGCGCGGTTAGACCGACCAAGCGATCGACCGTGACAAAAGAATGGTGTGACCGGTCCGGTCTGATCCGTGATCGAGAGCGGTCGATCTGCGACCGACCTGATGATGAAGAAACGGCCGTGTTCAAAACACAAATCGATCTAACTTTTGATTCACACGGCCAAACTCCACGAAACTTGAGACACACCTTCTAAAAGATATTAGGAACCTATTCCAATTGAGGATCGCACAGATCCATGCCAAAGTTCCTATCTTTTTCAGTTTGAACGAAGGTGGCTCCAAAACGAGTCAAAAACGAAATATGATTTAGAGACTTGCTCGTGGGTGATTGATGATCAAGATGATCCTAGATGGGTTTTCACATGTCATAACAAGTTAGATCAAGGCAAGAAACCAACCAAAAACTCGTGGATCAAAGAAAGACTCAAAATCACCAAATAGAGAAAAAGAAAGCAAATAGACTCATCTTTGAGAGAACTTTCTTTGGATTGATTTGATATGGTATTGGTTTACAGCCACTCCATTAATGGAGGACAAAGACTCAATACATGAGCACGAAATCTAGAACCCTAACCTCCAACTACCTTCTCCCTAAGCACAAAAGCAAAACTAGGGTTTTCAATAATGATAGGGTTGAAGGGGGTGCAGCCACCTCCCTCCTCTATTTATAGTGGAGGCTTAGCGCTTCTGGAAGATTGAATCCTAATGGGCTCCCGTTAAGGCCCACACACAAACGGGTCACACACGCACGTATTTCAAAACGTCGTCTTCATCTCCTCTTGACCTAATCTGCTTCTCCACGCACCGTCTTGCGCCGCGGCTTAGCAAAAGGTCACCAAGGCGGTATTTGGTAAAATTACCAAAATACCCCTTCTCGGTCTTTTTGCAAAGACCGAGTCCTATCTTCGTGAAGCACTTCCATACTTCGCCACGTGTAGGTTGATCCAACGGCTCTCATCATGTCAGCAAGTCTTTCTCATCCGGCTCCCACCGAAACCACCATGGCACTTGCACCGACCCCCGCGCGACTTGATCCAACCCATCGCACCGAACTGCCCGTTCGGTCACCTTTGTCCCTCTTGCGCTATGCTTGACTCCATTGACCTCACCCGGCATCCTCGATCATTCTGGACCTCAGCTCTCCAAGCTTAGTCCCGATCATCCTCGTCGTTGACCGTCATTGACCTCCAAGTAACCTGCACAACAATAGACAAAGAAATTGATTCCGGAAACAAGTTCTTCACAACTTGACCCACGTTAGTCAAAACATGCATCATGGAACACAGATGCACTGAAACCTATTAACTTGACCTAACCCAAACCTCATCGCCACTTTTGGCCGATGAACAACACAAAATCGGTCAGACCGCTATTCAATAGCCGGTCTAACCGCTGGCCGGTCTGACCGCCATTTACAAGCCGGTCTGACCACACGCCCAACACTGGTCTGACTGCACCTGACGTGACAATATTCCAAACTTCGACGAACACGCGTATTTCGACAAACCGATAACGCCATTGCCAATTGTAACATCATCCTAAGATCATGAGCATATCCCCATGATATCCACAATCTCTCCTTGATGAACACATCGGCAATTTCCCACAAATGCAAATTTTGAGGTTTGAAAAGTAAAAACTCGACGTTTTCACACAAAGACACAACTTGGTCCAAATGCAAGAGAAAGCAAAGGAAACGACCAAGTTGGCTTCAGAATAGCAAAGGCAAGTGAGACAAGGCAAAACAAAGCGAGAAAGCTTCATTTTCCAGAAAGAGTCAAAATCTCACTTAAGGTCCATATGAAAGAACAATTGTTCAAATTGACATTTGATCACTGTGAGGTTGCAATAATTGTAATTCAAGTTCAGAAATGGCAATAAGATCATAAGAATGAAAACAAGAACCTCCCCCTCACTATGATCCTCAAATTTCAGAAAATCTCAAAATTTTCTATTTTTCTCCAAGAGGCTCCTCCTTTTAACATTTTTATATCTTCTCCTATTTATACAACTTTGATATATCTTCTCCCCCTTTGACAATAGAATCATCAAGAAATCACACCTTCCTCTCGTCCAGAGATGACAAATGCAGAATGAGGAAAAAGCATAAGAAGGAGCATGCATGAAATGCAATGGAGTGGCTTCATTTTTGTATTTTTCAAATTTTTGAGTACAAGAAGCTTTGGAGATTACCCAAAGGAACAAACTAGCATTTCTAATATTGCATAAGACATATCAAGCCTGAAAGCGCTAGCAAGATCATGTTAAGACATATATATCAAAGCTAAGCTAGAAGGCTCAATGTAAAGCAATGAATTGTAACAATTTAAGCAAAGCTTCAAATTTAGCAAGTTTATCAACAGGGATCCTAAGATGATGATGACCATGTGAAAATGTCAATGTGAGATCAAAAAGCTAACAATGACCATATTAAGAGACAACAGGTCCTGAAATAAATCATTTTGCTCAATTTTCTCAAACGTCCATTTTTCAACTGTTTTTCATTTGCAATGAATATGAAGTTAACTAATGGTCTAACTTAGTGAAGAAGATTCTGGACTATGAGCCATCCACAAACTCTTCCTAAACTTCGACCAGAAGTTGATTAAAGGTATATCTTAGCGAAGAAGATCCTGGATTAGGAGCCATCCACAAACTCTTCCTAAGCTTCTACTAGGGCGACAAATCTTGAGGTTCATGTCAGTTTTGACAAGCAGTCCCCTTGAGATCGTCTGGATCATCAAACTATCTCCAAGTTCATGTCTATGACATGCAGTCTCGTAAGAGTAGTTTGGCACAATTTAAGCATCAGACAATATTGAAATTGGTTTTTTATTTTTCATTTTGTGGAGGAGCAGTTTTAGATTCTTAGAAACACATGAAGCTCAAGTAATGATCAATTTTAGATTCAAGAGATAACAAAGCAATTTTGACAGGGCCAATGTCACAAAAGGAGCACTAATTGCGCAACTAGCTAAAACATCCACATATTGTAGATTTTAGTTCAAGTTGTCTAAAGGCTTGGTGAGGATATCAGCTGACTGAGCCTCGGACTCCATAAAATGCAGCACAATATCACCCTTCTCAATATGGTCTCTAAGAAAGTGATAGTGAATGTCTATGTGCTTGGTCCTAGAATGTTGTACTGGGTTTTTAGCAATGTTAATGGTAGAAGTGTTATCACAAAAAAGAGGAACACTGGCAAAATTTAACCCAAAGTCCTTAAGAGTGGACACCATCAACAAAATCTGACTACAACAACAAGCAGCAGCTACATATTCAGCTCCAGCAGTGGATTGTGCAACAGAGGACTGCTTCCTAGACGACCAAGAGACAAGAGAAGTGTCTAAGAAATGACAAGCGTCAGAGGGACTCTTCCTATCTAGTCGACAGCCCGCAAAATCAGAATCAGAAAACCCTCAAATGGACAACGAAGAGGAGCAGGAATATCAAATACCATACTAGAGGGTGGAGTGTAAATACCTAAAGATGCGCTTAACGGCTTGGCGATGTGAAGTCCTCGGAGATGCCTGAAGCCTCGCACAGATGCAGACTACAAAGTGGATGTCCGGTCTAAAGGCCATCAAGTAAAGAAGGGAGCCGATCATGCTGCGGTACTCGCGTTGATCCACAGCTTCTCCTTCCTTATCTGGATCCAAAGCAGTCGAAGTCGCCATGGGAGTGGCGATCGGCTTGCAGCCACCCATCTCGAAGTGCTTGAGCAGATCCTTGGTGTACTTCGTCTGATGGATGAAAATCCCTTCCTTGCATTGCTTGATTTGAAGCCCCGTAAAGTAGTTGAGATCTCCCATCATACTCATCTCAAATTCCCTAGACATGGTCTCAGAAAAACTAGAAACAAGAGCATGAGAAGAACCACCAAAGATAATATCATCAACGTAAATCTGAACAAGTAGGAAGTCATTGCCATACCTAAGAATGAAAAAAGTCTTATCTACTTTTCTCATTTCAAAATCATTCTTAAGCAAGAAGGTCTTAAGTCTATTATACCAGGCTCTAGGGGCTTGTTTAAGACCATACAAGGCTTTGGATAGCTTGAAAACACGATCAGGATGCTTGGGATTCTCAAAGCCAGGGGGTTGCCTAACATACACTTCCTCCTCTATAAAACCATTCAAAAAGGCACTCTTAACATCCATTTGATGCAACCTAAAACCTTTAGATGCAGCAAATGCAAGCAGAATGTGAATGGCTTCTAGTCTAGCAACAGGAGCGAAGGTCTCATCAAAATCTAACCCCTGAACCTGGCTAAAGCCCTGAGCTACCAACCTAGCCTTGTTTCTAACCACAGAACCATCCCCATTTTGTTTATTTTTGAACACCCAACGGGTTCCTATCACATTATGACCACTAGGAGGCTCTATAGGTTCCAGACTTTATTTCTCTCAAAATTCTCTAACTCCTCATGCATGGCATTAACCCAGCTAGAATCAGATAAAGCATATGATATATCGTGGGGTTCAAAAGAAGCTATAAATGCAGAGTGAGAGAAAAGACTCGGATCATGATACCTGGAGCGAGTGACAAATCAAATAGCACTTCTTTGAATTACATTTTTGAATTTTGCAAATCAAACTTTTATTTTCGAAAGCACTTCTTTGAAAGAGCCAAATTTGTACAACTAAACAATTTACAGAATTTAATGCATCCAATAGCATGTATGAGTTATGAATACCATTATGGACCTATTCATATGAATAATTCTGGCTCAAATGGTAAAACTCACTTAAGTGCTAGAAATTGACCACTTTGGTCAAACTAGAATTTTAGACGAGTTTCAAATCAAATAACTTTTGATGAGTTGGTCTTTTGGAAATCTTTTGAATACCAAAAATGTTTAGAATAACCAACTCTATCATTTTCATTTTGGGACAAAAGTCAAATTCCTTTTCGAATAGATTTTGCATAAAGATCTAGTTTTGGTTAAAAACAAGATCCTATGATGTAGGATTTTGGTTAGAAATTCATTTTACTTAAAATAGGTTTTTCTTGAACCAAAACTTTTGCAAAACATTTGAATAACATTTGTATACATTTTGCAACTAGTTTTTCAAAGTATATACTAATAATTTTAAGATTTTGATTTTTGGCTAAAAGGTTCATTTTGAAAAAACATAACTAGCACTTAATTTATTTGGGCACACTTAGGGATGTGATATACATGACTATGATTTAGCACTCCCCCTTAATGTGCCACAACTTTCTTGCTCAATAAAACAATAAACAAGCTTTAGCACAAGAGCAAGAACAACCCTATTAAGATTTTACATTAAAGCAACCTACACAAGGTATAAGGGCTAGATACTTCAATGTAAATACTTGTTACCGAGATAGCATTGGTTTATGATGTGAAATGATCTTCCTTAAGCTTGGCTCCTTTTTTTTGCATATGATGGAATATATCTCTTTATGAGTGAGCCAAACCTCCAATGTTTCTCCAAGTACCTATTTGTCATTTAAGCAATTTTGGTACCCATACTCGGTTGGGTCCTTGAATGTTAGTCACAATAGATTTGGGCACCCAAATGGCCCTAGCATTAGTTTTATGTAAACTAACATTCCTAGCAAACACATTGCCATATTTATCCTTCCTAAGCAAATAATGATTATTATAAATAATTGGCTTAGGAGTGATACCTTTGGGACATTCCTTACTAAAATGTCCTTTCTCCGACAATTGTAGCAAGTAGGGCTTTTGCTTCCCTTGATGTCTTCTTATCTTGCTCAATTCGGTTTGCCTCTTTGTTGAATGTCTTGGCTTGACATCCTTTTGATTTGGGCACACCGAGGCAATGTGACCATTCTTTTGCATCCAAAGCACTTGATATTTTTGAATTGTCTTCCATTTGGCTTTGGGATGTTCTTCATCTTCTTCTTGGTGACAAAACCAAGTCCTCTCTTGTCATTTTCCTTATTAGGACACACGGAGGAAATGTGACCCTTCTCATGACAATTAAGGCACTTAATATTCTTCGTGTGTCTTGCATTGTGCCTCATTTTGCTATTTTCCTTTTTCTTCTTGGGAGTAAATCCAATGCCACTCTTATCTTGTAAGCATATTTGCTTGCTCAATATTTCATCGAGTAGCCTTCCTTTATAGCTTCTATCCAAGTCATTCTTCAAACTTGAGACTTGGGCCTTGAGCTTTTGTTTTCCTCTACAAGGTTAGTCTCAACAAGTATAGAGGAAATAGGTACATCTAATTTTGAGCAACAAGGCATATCAATTAAATCATCACAAGAAGTGGATACATTAATTTTAGATGAATTGCAAGGAGTAGGAGCAATACAAGGCAAATCATCTAATAGATCACATGTAATCCCTATATCCACTTTAGAGCTAGTATAATTTTTAAGAAGGAGGGTTTCATGTTCATTCTTTAGAACATCATAATTATTTTGAAGCAAGTTCAATTCTTTCTTCAAAACTTTGAATTTTGAAACCTCCTTTCCCATAAAAGCATTTTGTTCTTCTAGCATATCTATCAACTCATCATAAGAAGGCTCATCATTATCATCATCATCATTATATACCTTCTTTTTACCTTTTGCCATAAAGCAATGAGGCGATGTTGATGGAGTTGATATATCATCATTGTCGAGAGCTAGGAGTTGATGTGGAGGAGCTTGTGGACTCTTCATCGTCGGAGTTTGAGATTGAGCATTCTTCTCCGACGTCCACTCTTGTATGCAATCCTCATTTGTTGAAATGGACCTTTCATAATATTCTTGAAGATAGGTCCACATCTTATGAACATTTTGAGATCACATACGGCATCAAACACATCTACACTCAAAGCACTAAATAAAGCGTTAGTTGCTTGAGCGTCGAGATGTAAGCATTTCTCTTCCTCATTTGTTGGAGCATGTTGATCCAATGGAGGAGAAAAGCCAACATCTACAATCCACCATATATTTAGGCCCATGGCCTTAAAATAACATGACATGGGATTTTCCAATGAGCATAATTTGTGCCATCAAATTTAGGTGCTTCACCAAGGTGCACAATTTTACTAGTCGCCATCCTTTACTCTCTAGACGGTTAAGTCTAATAAATGAGAGACCAAGCTCTGATACCACTTGTAAGATCGAGGTGGCCGACTAGAGGGGGGGTGAATAGGCGTTTTAAAATTCCCTTAGGCTCTAAAACCGATTTCTAATTCGGAAGCTAATACTAATACGGTTTTGCACAATTAAAGCCTAAATCAACTAGGTTCACCTAAGTGCACCAACAATACAAGTCTATTGGTAAATATAACAATTGAGCATGGACTTGTAAGCTAATCAATTCTAGCAAGGTGAATGGCACTAAGCAATACAAGCATTCATACACAATGAATAAGCAATTTAATACAAGGTATATAAATTGCAATATAGTAAAGCTCAAGAATGCAAACCACAATGACACGATTATGTTTTACTGGTGGTGGTGGGAGACTTGCTTGGTCTCCCATAATCCACGTTGAGGAAACCCAAAATAATTGGGCGGCTCCACGAATTAAGCCTTCCTCCGAGGATCAAACACCTCGCTCCACTTGGGTTGCTCTTTCCTCCACTCCGGAGATGGCGAGCACCACACCACTCACAAACACCGCCTTCTCACAAGCTTCACTTGAGAAGATCACCGGACCACGACGCCCCACGCCGTCTAGGTGTCGGCAAACACCAAGAGTAACAAGACTCCAACGCTCACTTGAACCAATCAAGTGTCTAAGCTCCAATGGATACTAAATCCACCACCTAAGGCAACACATGCACTTAGGGTTTGCTCTCAATCACTCACTAAGTGCAACACATGCACAAAGGAAGAGAGGGCTTGCTCTTTTGCTCAAAGGAATGTCTAGGAACTTGCAACACATGCAAAGCCCTTCACAATATCACCAACAACCTTCCACACACGGCCAAGGTGGGTATTTATAGCCCACACACGAAATATAGTTGGAAGCAAAGTCCCTGAAAAAGCGGGACAATCGGACTACCGCCGTTATAAGGCGGTACTATCAAGACTAAGAATAACGACTATAAAACTAGCCGTTGCAAAGGGATTCGATACTACCGCCAACATATATGCGGTAGTTCCTCTTAAATCGTAATATGCACAACACATCATGCGGTACTACCGCTTAGCCAAAGAGAGCAACACATGCTCAAAATCCGGCTAAGGACCGTAATGCATTACTCTTGGAATTTCCATACCGCATGGAAAAAGCGGTAGTTCATGAGCCAGTAGTTCACACGACACAACGCCGGTACTACCGCGCTACCCCAGAGCGAGCAAAACCAAATTGCAACGCTATGGAAAAACCGTATCGCTAACAAATAATCGGTACATAGGATGCGGATCGTATCATTACACGAGAGCCGTACTACCGCACCATCCAAAAGAGCCAAGTAAACCCAAAAACATGCGTTCGGAATTTACGTCGCTCCAAAACTCGGTCCCTCCGACATGCGGTAATCTTTGCACACCTACGCAGTACTACCGATTCGAGAGAAAAGACGGTTTGCATTCGTTTCAACTCAATTTTGCAAAACACATATTTGCCAAATTGATACGTGATGCAAACACAAGTCAAAGGCAAGATTCTCAACAAGTTGCGAAACACATTTGCCAACTTTTAGAATCAATACCACAAGGAATAGGGTACATGAACTTAAACACTTTGCAAAACGCATTCGCAAATTAAGTCACATGCTACAAGGACTAAACATGAGCCACAACTATTTGTAAAACACATTCACAAATATTGGCAACATGTTAATCAAGGATAAGATACATGGACTACAACTATTTGCAAAACATATTTGCAAACTAGTCACATGCTACAACAAATAAGCACTTAGCTTAAACTATTTGCAAAACACATTTGCAAATAGCAACATCCTTAAAGAGCATAGAGCAACCAAGGTGAGCTATCAACACATGACTAACTCAAGCTACTAGTCAAAGACCCTCTTAATAGTACGGCAACCTATACTAGCAATCCGGTCTCCCAACCAAACACCGAGACCAGTAAAAGACTAGGAACAAATCCTTAGCCCTAGCTAGTCATACCTTTGCCTTTAGCAACTTCTTGAAGCTTGATGGCGCACATCCTTGCTTCAACTACGGGTTCTTGACTTGATGTTCATCAACACATGATGACAACCTTTGCTCGACCTTCATCAACACATGATGACAACCTTTGCTTGACCTTCATCAACACATGATGAAGCTTCACTTCGGGATTTTGACATGATGCTCATCAACACATGATGACATCCTCCATCCCGACTCTTGATATGCATCAACACATGATGCACTTTTCACTTGACATCCATCAACACATGATGGGTCTTCACTTGACTTGATGATCAACACACGATCATCTCTTCTTGACTTGATGACTATCAACACATGATGTCATCCCAAGTCATCAACCACCTGGAACATAACCTATTCATCCAACTCATGGAAAATGTTAGTTCCACAATATGATTATCATTAATTACCGTAATATACCATTAACTCATAATGGCGGGACAAGATACCACAATCTTTCCTCATTTGGTAATTGATGATAACCACTTCAATAACAAATAATTGAATATAGAATGGTATGAGTATATAAGCACTACATAAGTTATATATACTCAACATGAGTGTATATCTGAACTACACAAGTCATATGTACTCAAGAATACATGAGCATATATGAACTACATAAGTCTCATATACTCATATGAATATATTAACTATGCAAGTTAAACATATTCAAGGATATGTGAGTACACATGAACTACACAAGTTATGTTATACTCATATACAAGTATATTTAGACTACACAAGTCTTATATACTCACAAGAATATGTTAACTACACAAGTTAAAGTATTCTAGGATATATGAATTATAATGTCGAACTGCATACCTTTGATTTTCACCTTTATATCCAAATGAGACTAAACATGATATAACAAGTAGAAGTGTTAGTCTCACAATTAGGTTTGTCATTAATCATCAAAACTCCATTAACATATAATGGCGGGTCTAGATTCTTCAATAGGAGAGAGGTACCTCATCGTTGTCATCGGCGTCGACGGAATCGGCCATGAAGCACATGCCGGTGAAGTCCTTGGACTTCCCTTTCTTGTCTTGAGGGAGCTCCTCTTCCTCCTTGTCCTCCTCGCTCCCGGAGTCCACATCGCTCATGGATTGCTCTCCAAAAGCGGCAAGGACCCGATGAGCAGCCTTCATGAGCTTGACAGCATCATACTTGGGCTTGCCCCCTTGAGGCTTCTTCCAAGCAGGATTCTCATCATTGCGGTTGCCCTTACCTTTCAGCTTGGGGCAGTTTGCCCGGATGTGATATAGCTCTCCACACTCATAGCACGTCACAGGGCCACATCTCTTCTTGTTTCTAACATTGTTATATGCCCGTGTGACTTTCTTGACTAACAGAGCTAAATCAGCCTCAGGAAGACTCTCAAACTCTTCTCCTTGAAATGCAGATATACACGCAAGAGAAAAACCAGAAGAAGACTCGGAAGAACCATCAGAAGTTCTTTTCAAAGGATCAGCTACCAAAGCCATGTTATTCTTCTTAGGAAGACTGCCTCTCTTGATCTCATGAGTCTTAAGCTTACTATAAAGCAGCTCCAAAGTGAGAGTAGAGAGATCGACGTTCTCCTCAATGGCAGTAGCCTTCATCTCACACTCCTTGGTGTTGATTGCAGCCAAGAGGTGGGTGTCATTCTCAGATTGAGAGTACTCAATGTCAACAGCTCTCATATGATTGATCACCTTGTTGAAGTGAGTAAAAACGTCATCGATGCCCTCGCCAGGACGCATCTCGAATTTGTTGTACTCTCGCTTGTAGACCGTCTGACGCACTTGCTTGATCTGGGATGATCCCTCATGGTAAGTTTCGAGGGTGTGCTAGATCTCATGTGCGGTCTCAAGGTTGCAAATCCTATCGTACTCCTGTCTACCAAGCCCAGCATCTAGGAGGTTCTTAGCATTATAGTTGTTTGCCAAAAGGGCTGCTGAAGCCGGCGAAGCAATCTCAGGCAAAACGAGCAGAGCTCGAACAACTTCCCATACAGCTTGTCCTTCGCTCTGAAGGAAGACTCGCATGTGATTCTTCCAATAGGCATAGTCGAGCCCATCGAAGATATGCGGCTTGTTCGAGTACTTATCCATCACTAAGTTCAGTGACCGGTTAAGATCAAGATTGAACTAACCGGACTCTGATACCACTTGTTGGACTGAAAAGGCGACTAGAGGGGGGTGAATAGGAGCACGCTCACTTTTTCACTTTGAACGGATTCAACACGAATCTCACTCCAATATCTATCGAGGCTATGAAGATCAATCAACAAGTACAGCGGAAGACTTGTATCGAATCCAATCTAAAACCCCAAAGCAAAAGACTAGCACGAAGCTCAAACCCTAAAGGGGCGGTCCGACTGGCGACAAAAGAACGGTCTGACCGGGGTCTGGTCTGACCGACGGTCTGAGAGCGGTCTGACCGCGGCTGACACAGAATAGTGAAGAACAGCCCGTGTTCAAAACACAAATCGATCTAACTTTTGATTCACACGGTCAAACTCTACGAAACTTGAGACACACCTTCTAAAAGATATTAGGAACCTATTCCAATTAAGGATCGCACAGATCCATACCAAAGTTCCTATCTTTTTCAGTTTGAATGAAGGTGGCTCCAAAACGAGTCAAAAACGAAATATGATCTAGAGACTTGCTCGTGGGTGATTGATGATCAAGATGATTTTAGATAGGTTCCCACATGTCATCCTCGTGTCCCATCTTCGTGAAGCACTTCCATGCTTCGCCACGTGTAGGTTGATCTAGCGGCTCTCATTATGTCGGCAAGTCTCTCACATCCGGCTCCCACCGAAACCACCATGGCACTTACACCGACCCCCGCGCCGCTTGATCCAACCCGTCGCATCGAACTGCCCGTTCGATCACCTTTGTCCCTCTTGCGCCATGCTTGACTCCATTGACCTCACCCGGCATCCCCGATCGTTCTGTACCTCAGCTCTCCAAGCTTAGTCCCGATCATCCTCGCTGTTGACCGTCATTGACCTCCAAGCAACCTACACAACAATAGACAAAGAAATCGATTCCGGGAGCAAGTTCTTCACAACTTGATCCATGTTAGTCAAAACATGCATCACGCAACACATATGCACTGAAACCTATGAACTTGACCTAACCCAAACCTCATCGCCACTTTTGGCCGATGAACAGCACAAAATCGGTTAGACCGCCATTCAATGGCCGGTCTAACCGCTGGCCGGTCTGACCGCTATTTACAAGCTTCGGCCGGCGATCACTCTAGCTTAATCAGCATACCAACGCCGGTCGACCAAGACCGACCGACATATTTCAAACTTCGATTTAAAACGTGTGTTTCAACAAACCGATAATGCCATTGCCAATTGTAACATCATCCTAAGATCATGAGCATATCCCCATGATATCTACAGCCTGCGCCCCCTACTTCCAACGATTAAGTTTCTCAACTCCTCGCCCCCTCCTCTCCCAAGCCCGCCGCCGCCGTCCTCAACGCCGCCCCCTCCTCAAGCCCGGCGCGACTCCTCCCCTGAGCCCGTCGACGTCGTCCTCGACGCCGCCTCCTCCCCGAGCCCGGTGCGACTCCTCCCCCAAGCCCGTCGACGCCGTCCTCGACGTCGCCTCCTCCTCTAGCCCAGCGCGCCTCCTCCCTAGAGCCCGCCACGCCTCCTCCCCTTCTCCGAGCCCGACACGCCTCCCCTTCGACGCCGCCCTGTTGCTCCGGTATTGCTCCCTACTCGTCCTTCTCCTCGACACCCAAAGGTAACTAATGCCGAGTTGCCGACCCCGACGCCCCTTTCCCTCACTATTTCTATCAATAATCTATCATGCTGTCATGGTCCTCATTGACTCATGATAATTGTATTTGTTTTAGGAATTTGTATTTGTTCTAGTGAGTTATTCATATGGTATTTGTTTTGATACTGCTACTGGAATATATTGTAATGTGGTGTGGTGGGCTTGAGATGAATGCTCTGTGATGATAATTGTCTTGTACTGAAATTGTTTTGATAATTAGGTTTGAACTTGAGCTCTAATTGGAATGCTTACTCTACATCCGATAGCAATATTAAAATGTTAAATCTTAGCTTTATGCTAATTTCGTTTGTTCACATGATGTTTGTGTTGAGCAAATTATTCCTTTTAAATGACTCAGATGATTTACATGTTTATGTCAATTATTATTAATTGGTTTGTATACCCATACACATAGAGATCGAATCTTATGATAATATGTTCATGCATGTCAGAACTTCTATTTCTTGTGAAGATGTCTTCCGCTCATTCTTCGTCATCGGCGCCTCATGTGTTTGATGATGCACCATCCTCTTGAATATCTGACCACGGTAGAAGAAGAGGAATATCGAAAAGACCCACGAGCCGATTTACCATCACAGAGGTCGATCAGTCTGGGACCCCTATCAATCCTCGCCGAGCAACATCTGCATTCCGAAGAACGATCAGAATAGTTGCACGGGAACGGGTCAACGTCACCTACGATTCGTGGAAGGAGTTGACCAAAACTCAGAAAGATGAGCTACTGATGGATATTCTCAAATCGTTCGAGATCCCGGAGCAACACCGGGACTCCGTGCGACGACACGCGTTGCTACAGGCGTGCAAAACGTGGAAGAACTTCAAGAGCACGCTTGTCAAGAACTACGTGGAGAAGGATCTGAGGCCCTTCCACAAGTATCCATTGTTGGAAGAGTTCTGGGCCGAGTTTGTGGCGAAGAAGACGACATATGAATTTAGGAGTGAAAGTGCGGCGCACACGGCCCTCCAGGCAAAAAACAAGCACCCCACGGACTTCGACCGGGTAAAATCCCAATATGGAGGATCGGGACCAAGAGCAAAGCTGTTCAATGTCTCCCGCCATTTCAAGAGATCACTAATATCGCTACGGCCGGTTATTTGGGAGGTTACATACCACATCTCTGAAGTCTCCTTTCAAACCCCGCACCGAGAAGTGTCGGCGCCGATAAGATATCGAACTACCTAGTTTGTAATTACTCGATAACTTCATAGAAAGTGAAACGACATGTTGGGCTATTGCAGGTAACACTAAGCGCACAATCTTCCCAAGGCTCATTCCAGGCAGACAGGGAGAAAGATATACTCTCCGCGGCCCTAGGAAACAATGAGCATCTGGGTTGCACGAGAGGCGCTGGTATTTATGTTACATGGGCAGATTGGTTCCAAGCGGACTCCGGATCGTACCAGAGTAGGAAGAGAGCCAAAGCCGAGCGCGATGCAAAGCTACAGGAGGAGATTCGTGAATCCCTCAAAGATGGGATTCGTGAATCCCTCAGAGATGAGATCGATGATCGCGTCAGAGCTGCGACGCAACGGCAGCTGGAGAGCTTTGAGGAAAGGCTTAGGGAATTGCAAATCCCAAATCAGTTGCAAGCCCCTGCCCCTACTATGCTAGCCAGCCGCCCCAAACTTCCGAGTAGCTGCGCGTCCAACCCTACCCCAATAGGCGACGTTAGATTTTATGTCGATGACATCCAGGTAATAATTATTATCTCTGGAATACTCGATCCATTGATAGGCCTGTTGGAGTAGCTAATTTTATATCGTTATGTAGGTGGCTTTGAAGTGCAAGTTCCAAGTGAGATATGCCTCTGTTGCCCTAGATGCTGCTTGGGGCCAGGTGTATCCATCTGATGTCGAGGCTTTGGTGCACGGTGTAAATCTAACGTCGGGTTTCGCAAAAGTGAATGTGGACGGTGTTTGTGCCAATTTCGGGGCCGTCCCGCTGCATATTCCCCCAAACGACGTGGTCATGACTCTAGAGCAAGCCGTTGGAACATTCATCCAATGGCCCAAGGGGTACATCTGCCTGGAGTTACCTGCTCTAGTGTCAACTTGACGGGAATGTCCTGCAATGGTATCAAGTCCACGGGAGCTGACTGCACTGAACCTACCTGCACCGACGTGGCAAGGGCCCGGTGCATTAGATGCATCTACACCTCGTGCTCAGTCGACTCTTGTGAAGTCAACCTCTACAAAGCGAGGCAGCAAGGGCAAATCGAAGACGGTCGACTCCCATTCTGATATCCTCTTCTTGCCGTTGGCCTGGAAATTCGTGCTAGGCGAGCCATTGGTTGAGAGGTTAGACAGCCTACCCTAGGACCGGCTTGCACAATATTGCATACATGGTACATGGAACAGACCAACAAGACGGATGAACAACGACGCTCGGGTGTCACTGTCAAGTTCAATAAGGTTCATTTTAACCACGAGCTTCAAGACTGTGTCTTCACGGTGACCTTCGAGGGCTTGTTCTGTCTCTTCAACCTCGACCAGCTCGACGTCTCACTCATGCGATGCTGGATACTGTAAGTGTGTACAATCACGGTCAATGTTAGTAATATCTGATAAATGTTATATATAACTCCTTGCTTTTGTATATAGATACATGATGTCCGAAATAGAAAGAAGGAATTCACCGGTAGGTTTCCTTGACCCACACGTGGTCTCCGAGCAAACCATCAAGGCGAATGCAACATTCGTCGAGGATTACGTTATAGCGTTTTTGCTGGATCGCCGTAACAAGGAATACATACTTTTGCCCTACAACCAGGAGTAAGTGTTGCACTACTGGCTATACTTGTTGATTTCTACTTTATAAGCAACACAAACTTATGTTTAATGACCATGGTGACATACCTGTGTAGGTTCCACTGGATTCTAATTGTAATTATACCAAAATGGAGCTCGGTAATATACCTAGATTCCCTACAGAGGACCCCTTACAACTTCACAGTTATCCGACATTTAATCAATAGGTAAACACATTTCCTCCATAGAAACTCTATTGTAGTCTTTCCTTCCTTTGCAATGGCTAAGGCTAACTTCTTGGAGTCACGTAGGACGTTCGGCGTGTACTATGCTAAAGGAGCAAAAAACAAGGGAAGGAAGCTGTCACACGATCTAAAATTCCCGGTACTCGCTAGCTAGTACACATTAATCCTATATAACACTTCGTAGTAATGCCTCTTGAACTAACCAATTCTATTTTTGCAGTAATACTAGTAGCCGTCGGGCCGCAACGTCTGTGGATACTATGTTTGCCACAACATGGAACTACTCATCGGTTCCGCGATCACTAATGATCCTCATGTTTGTCAATCTTGCAACAATTATTTCATATATACTTACCAATTTATATAAGCACGAATTTAATCTTCCTAGTGACAGGTTGCGACCATCGCCGAAACTGCGTTGGAACAGAGCGAGCTCATAAAAGTTCGATCACACCTTGCGTCATTCCTGAACAGTCAGGTCATAAATCCAGATGGGAGTTTCCACAGTGTAGATTGAACTTGATTGTGATAAGATTGAACTTAATAATGGTACATGTGTGTAAATGTACATTAATGGTTAATTTTGGTTAATTGATTTGTGAATTGGATGTGCTTGTTTACGAAATGAATGCTAATTTGATGTGCTTATACGAAATGAATGCTAATTTGATGTGCTTATACGAAATGAATGTAAATTGGATGTACTTGTTTCAGAGGGCATGGCTAGCATTTCCTGAGGCTAGCCAATAAACATAATTAGATTTAGCAATGCAAAAGAATATCACAGACTGTTTCATCTTGAAACCGTTTGTGATAGTCGACTATCACAAACGGTTGCATCTACAAACCGTCTATGATAGTCGACTATCACAGACGGTTTCATCTACAAACCGTCTGTGATTGTCAACTATCACAGACGGTTTTCAGTTAATAACTGTATGTGATATTATGTTTTACAGACGGTTCGAAAACCGTCTATGATGATCATGTCATTATTGACCCATAAACTCAGACGGCTCACGAAACCATCTGTGATGATATTTTTGAACCGTCTGTGAAGGCCTTTTTTGTAGTAGTGAGAGGGCGGCGGGAGAGGGAGGGGAGGGGCATGGAAGTGGAGAGGGCAACGACACAAGGACGGGAGACAGAGATGATGAGGTGCGGGGGGGGCTGCGACGTGGGGCTCGAGGGTGTGATGGAGAGAGAGAGAGGGCAGGGATTAGTTAGGGTTTCTAACCCGGGCTCTCCCATGTGATCTCATCTGTCCGATAGCGATCCAATGTAATAGATTTTTTCGCTGACATGTCCAACGCGGTTAGAGGCCCTTTTCATGCCCGCTTATATTACTTAATTTGTTGGGGGTGGGAGGAGAAAACATTTCTTTTCAAGTACGTAACTCCAAACGAGGACATACATCATCTATCTTTCGTGTATTGTGTGCTTTACTGAAACATCCGTAATGTGCAATTTTTTCTAATTGGAAGTACAATGACCTTTTTGAGAAGTCATTCTACATGGTGGGAGGCATAGAGGAAGTAATTGCCGAGGTCGAGAAAATTGCCAAGAAGTCTGCTTCATAATAAGATATCTTCATGGTTGTTCATGGACAGATGAGTCAAGTATCTACCAAGGAAGATTAACTAAACCTTCACTTACTTCAAATAGTGATGGATATGATTGCGTTCTTGTGAGTGCAATGAGAAGTGAGAATTGAAAGCTAACATGGAAACCTACAGTTGAAGTTGCTCTGTTTGTAGATACGAAAATTGAATTTTGGTCACTATATACGTGCAATCTAAAGCTGTAGATTAGTGTGGAGAATGAACTATCCTGTCATTGTTATCTTTTCTTCTGACATTTTGCTATGTTACGGTCATTCCTAATAAAGCATGTTCCATCATATGGCTCATGTAAGCATCGACGAGTTTCTTGTTTCTTCCTCGCCACTTCATGTCTTGTTATTACTTTCATTTTCGCGAACCAAGCTGAAGTTAAGGATTATTTATTAAAATCATATATCATGCCGCCATTTGAATATTTGTTTTGAATTATCTGATTTCTCGTATTTTCTTGTTTTGTTGAGCAATATCTTACTGTTATATCGTGAGATGGTTAGTGTCAGTGTCGCATTTATATGGACTTGAGATATATGATATCTACATCATTATTTGAGAATAAACACATGATATATTCTGTGACAATGTACGAACACTCAACTAGTAAAAGAAAAACTCCATAATTTTTGCACTCTATGTCTTGCCACACGTAGGAGCAGGATGAATAATTTTTTTTCACTCTATGTCTTGCCACACGTAGGAGCAGGACGAATAATCCTCGCATAGAGAAAAACTTAGGATGAATGTGGACGGAGAAAAGTATACGGAAAATACATAGTTTATATACACATATACACTCAATTCAAATACAATTTAGGAATATTGAGCACCTTGATGAGCTTGGCAGTTGATCGTTGATACACATTTGAGATTTCCCAAAAAGAAAACCGAGCCGCTGAGACGATAAACCTCAGAAACCTCTGACTCTGAGTCTCCAACTGCCGTGCCGTCCCACATCGCAACCGCAGCTCCACTCCCTTGCCGTCCTCGTCTCCGGCCTTCCCCAGAATGCCATCTCCCTCTCTCCTCCTCCTCCTCCTCCACCACCACTTCTCCCCTCTCTCCCCGCGCCTCGCTTCCTCCCGTCACCCATCTCCCTCCCTCAAAACCCTAGCACTGACCCCCACCCCTTGCCTCCTCCTCTCTCTCCGCCTCCCGCCTCACGCCAGCGGCCGCGGCCGCGGCCGCGGCGGGGCCTGTGCGGCGGCGGACGACGATGGCCGCATCATCCCGATCGCGCGGTGCTACGAGGGCGGCCTCGCGCGGCAGGCTCTCCGGCGCCGCGCGGCGGGAGCAGGCGGTCGCCGCGGCGGCGGCGGCCGATGGCGGGCGGCAGCGGAGGCCCACCTCGCCGCTGGTGCCGAGGCCATGGTCTTGGAGGCCTTCCTCCCTGGAGCCGATGGCGGCGAGCGCAGCGCCGTGTCCACTCGAGTGGTGAGCGCTTCGGGTTCCACTTCCACCTGCCCCCCTAGCTTTTGTTTGCTCCGGTACTGTAGAGCAATGTGTTTATTGTTTCCTGACGCGCTTTAAAAACTCTATGATTGAACCTTCGTCTGTTTAAGCTCTGCAGCGTTAATTGTGTCAATTAGGATTGATCGTTTTTGTTATGCCGTGCTTACTAATGGAAACATTCGTTTGAATCTAGGCATTTTAGTCCCTACATTATAGGAAGCATGCTTCTTATGAACCATTACAGGGTGTAACAGTTGGAGAAGCTAAGTTCAGCATGTAGATTCCTCTTGGCAGTAGTGATTGGTATTATTTAGACCAAGTGGATTGGTGATTTGGTGTGAGTCGGCAAGACATTTATGATGCAATAGAGGTGCTTGTAGTTCAACCATGAATCGGTCTTTGTCCCCTTTTATTATATTGTATGATGTATCCACGATTAAGAAGGAGCTTATTCGCTTGTTTTGTATATGTGAAACATGGCAAGATTCTTGAATTTTGGTTCGATTTTCTGTCATCATCGGTTCATGAGGAAGTTTTTGGCATTTTTTTTGTAGATTTTGCAAGCCAAGGAAGTTAAAGAGAAGGCCAGTAAGATAAAGAAAGACTTTGGCGCTGATTTTTTCTCTGAAAATGAACCTGATTCAGATAGTATTTTGGCAATGGCCTTTAAGCAAGTTGTAATGGAGCAGCTCTCAAACTTTCGGCTCAACGTCTTCTTCCAAGGTCCAGAGAGAGACTTCCAAGATTTGAGCAAATCCCGAAAGGTGTACATCAGTAAAGTTTGGGACCTGATGTTACATATATATATTTTATTAATTGCTAATTTGTGGTTGCATACCAGGTGCCTGTGGATTTTAGTATCAGTTCATCAGATGAAAAACTTCTTTCTGCTCTTGCTGAAGCCATTTTCTCCTGTGTCATTGAGGATACTGGAAAGAATTACCTCGGGGGTACAGGCGGTTTGTTTCAGAAGCTGAAACCAAACTGCTCATTTGATTCCTCTGTTTGTATACACAGAATTTCCGAGGCAGAAGTAGTGAACAATGCTAGGAGATGCTTGGAGAGTTTTAATCTTGTAAAGGCTTCTCATGAAGCGGGCAAAGCAAATAATGGATGGTGGCCAGCTCCAAAACATGAAAGGTTGGGGAAGGTTGGGGGTCCTGATTTCATCCCATGGGCCAATGAGTTTGTTCCTACTTATAAACTGCAAATTAATGCCAAAGCATTCAAGAATACAAAGCTCGAAGGCCGTCACGAGTTAGCAAATAATAGGTGGGAAGTTCTCTTAGCCCACTTCCAACTGGTACATTGTTATTCCCTCCTTATCCCTGATGTAAACATATTTGTTTCGATCATTCTTATTCATTTTAAGTTTTCCTCCATTTTCCCCAACTGTAGGCGGAACTAGGGAATGTTCTGGACATGTATTTTGAAGATCATTTCACATTACCTGGCAAAACTTTCCATTCTCATTGGAATTCAGATCCATCAAAGATTAAAAAGAACAATGTATGCTGGTACTTTATCTTAGTCAAAGCTTACTCACATTAGATATTTACTGATTTCTGTTCGTAACATATTTTTTTTGGGTGCAGGGTTATTTAAACAACCTTTTTGCTTTGTTGGCTGGTAGCTGTATTATTCTTTTTGTTGGCATCGTTGCTCAGTTATGCTGGCCCCAGTCTCTTAAAGACAAAAGATTGTCCATGGCTAGTTCACGTGTCTCATCATCACAGAGCTATTGTTCTGATGTCCATTCTCTGGATAATAGTGAGGTATACTTATCTGGTCCTTGTAATGTCTTTCTTGCTTGTCCAAGGGAGAATGGTGGTTATTTTTTTTTAATTTTTTAGTCACGAATTCGTTTGGTGATTGCTACTGTTTTCCGGGGTTTACGCATGATAGCCTTTTCACAGGACATTGATTCATCATGGTAGTATAGTTTTTCATATAACTACTTACCTAAAGGGAAGTGCTTCAAACCTTTGGATAGTTTAATTTTGCACTTATTTACCAAGTGCATTTAGCTTTAATTACTTGGTGATATTCTGATAGGTTACATTTCATCTGTTTCAACTTGCATGTAATAACTGCTCACTTTAAAAACAGGGAGTCCCTAAATAGGTGTGAAACTCTGCATGAGTTACGGAAAATTCATTTTCTTAACCTTCTATGGCTTTATGATGAGTGGTGTTGTTCTCGTTGCTAACATCATGTAGCATGCATTTTTTTTGAACTATTACCCTTTTGAAATACATAGCAAACCTAGTTGCTGTGTATAACTAAGGGCATATCTGATGACAAATAATTGCCCTCCACCAAGAACCATTCAGTCCTACAGAATTTAGTTATGTGTGGCTTTGAAGCCACAGATAGTCTGTCTATAATCATGGACCCACTACCTAATCTACCACTACATTTTTTTCTTAATTTTGAGAAATATGCATAATGCATCTTCTAAGGGAAAAAAATGTAATATGCATCTCCTTTAATCTACAGACCACTGAAAATCCATCATCATGATACCTTTTTAAAGATGCTGTAGCTTGAATAGACTTCATCAAGTTTCTGTATTGCCAGTGTTATCATCCATCACTTGGAAAGTAATCCTTTGTCTACTCTTCTTTTTTCAAAGAAATATCAAGCAAGTTCAGTCCAAGGCACTTTTATTGCCATATGTTCCTAAGTAACATTGAATTAATGTTCCTGCTGCATAATCGGATCATAACACAACTACTCCATTGATTTTTCTAACTGCGTCTCTGGTGTGCTGCATATTTTGTCTGATATACTCCTCCTGGGCAGGTACGAGCTTATTGCATGTCTGTTATTAAGAAAATAAAAGACTCATGCGGATGCCCTGGAGATATAATGGTTGATGAAAATATTGGTGCTTGGGTTGGAGAACTGCCTGACTGCTTCAAGGGCATCAATCTTGAGGATAATGCTGCTTCTGATGACATTGAGCATTCTAGTACTGTTAGCCAAGAAAATCAAACCCCATTGGTGTCAACTCCCACTAAGATGACTTCTCATTTGGAACAAAGTGACAATACTCAGGAAACTCTGCAGAATATTGCTAGTTTTCAGGTATGTTTTTCTGATTTATAAATGATTTCTCTTTGTAGCAGATGAAGAAATTTGGTAGTTTTTTTTATGATGATCTCTCTACCAACTCAAATGTCTATCATCATGTGAGATTCTTACTTAGTTTATAATAAATTGCAAATTGCCTCGAAAAATTTGGAAAACATCCATACGTTTTCAGTCATTATTAGTTATCATGTCGTTTCTTAATTTGATTCTGATATTTATTTTTTAATTTCCTGTCGTGCTTGCTGATGCAGAATACACTTGTTTTGCCATCTTAAATACTGTGCTAATGCTATTTAAAAATTTATTTTTTGAGATCAGTTTCCCACTTTTTTATTTTCAGCGGGCATATGCATGAATTTAACCTACTATTATGATCTAGAGTGGACGTTTTGTAATACCTTGTTTGTCATGTATTGGGTTGTTCTTTGGTCACGACTCATGAGAGAGACTACACTTTCTCTTTTCTGTTTGTCCAGCAATTATTTTTTATTTGATAGTTTGGTTGCAATGTAATTAATCCTTTACCTTGAGTTATAAGATATAGTAAAACAAGACTGTAAAACACTACTGTTTTAGTCCTGTTGAACAATGTGCAGCATTGATTGACTTTTTTTGTGTTGCTTTTAAAATTATATGATGGTTACAACTCCCTACGTTAACTTTATGAAAGCAATTACGCTAGTCATTCATTCTCTTGAGTCAAATAGCTCAAACTTACACTGCGTCACTTGATTCATCTATTTGTAGGTGGTTATGTCAGAAGAAGGTAAAATCGTGGGATTTCAGCCAACCAGCCGCCTAGCTGTGAACCACTGGGCAACAAATCCGCTAGCAACTCTACTATATGAGGGGCGAAAGCTTTCTCCAGGTACTACGATTGTACCATGGACTTATTCTTAATATTTCTATTAAAACTATATATTTGTTTTGTCTAATACTTTGAAACGGATAAATGTCAGCCTTTCTGGAGCCTAGGCTTAAAATTTCTCGTCCAGCTAAGGTTGTCCCAATTGAATTGCTGATGTCGGTAAATCCAGAATCTTTTTTTGCTTTGGCGAGGCCTGTTCAAGATCCATGCTAACAGAGGTATGTTATCTATTTCATTTCTCCTGCAGTTGCTTTCTGTCTAGCAATTCCCTTCATATAATTTACTTAATCACTAGTACTCTATTTACCCAGAATTCTGTAGTTGCCGACTTCTTATGTTAAGTCTCTTACTGTATGCAGCTTCATGTCTTGTGCTGTCACCTGATCTTAATTTGTCCTATCCTGTTACATGCTTTTACATGCTTTGCTGTTACAAGATGCTGTGCAGATTCAATGATTCATGAACTTTTGACGTAGCAGACTGAGGAATTTCTTGTTGGTTTGTGGATGCATTTATGGTAAAGGCTAGGGTCAAACACAAATTTACAGCTCCCCAAACAGTACTTTTCCGTTTGCCTTACATGTGCATGAGTGAGTGCACGAATGTCGAATTGAATTGCTTCAATCGCCATTGGAAACAATGAATCATGTCATGTGTTGTTGCAACAGGGACACTCACTCATGAGGTTCGGTGTTTTAAGCATGGCTGTATTGATCCACATGCAAACGTTAAGCTATCAATGTGATGAAGGCAGTTACTTCTGAAGGTCTCTAATTCTGATAGCGTGGTTTATTTCCTTCGTGGATTAGCAGAACTGTACCGGTTTGTGCTACAGGTGTCCATATTGCTGTGCTGTTAGTTCTTCTCCTGTTGGAGTTTCTCATTGGTTTGCCGTCTCTGAAATCTCAGGTAATTTACTAAAAAATTCTGGTTTACTTCTTTTTAAAATGAAATTGCTTAAATCCATATTTACTTTATGTTTCTGAAGATGCCTGGAAGCACTTTCATTTTTTGCAACTGTCCAAATGTATTTAGCAAATTTTGAAATCACCTGCCAGATCACTCATTATAACTGTTGTGAAGTGTTAAATTATAAAGCCCAGTTAGAGTAGAATGGGCGTTTACTTCTTTCTTTTGTTTGAATTCATCGAAGAAGATATATAAGTTTAATTGAATAGAAATTAGTGCCTGAACCTTGTTTGAATAAAGCAGCTTATGTATTCCAATAGGCCAAAGGCCAATATATAACATGTACAAGGTCCCAAGGAAGTAACGAAGAGGACCCAAATCAGACATCAAGAACTGCTTACTGAGACGCTCCTTCATAAAGGCAATGTACTGAGAGTCATCTCCACTTCTCTAGTAATGATCATGTCATCCACATATAGAAGGAGGAGCGTCTGACCCCGAGGAGAGATGTGAACAAAGAGAGCAGGGTCGTGATCACTGGCGGAGAAGTCGGCAGCAGTGACACAAAGGAGAAGCAGTCAAACCAAGCACCAGGGGCTTGTTTGAGCCCATAGAGAGAACGACGAAGGCGACAAACCATACCATCAGGGACAGAATATCCAGAGGGTGGCTGCATGTAGACCTCACGCAACTAGTCATTGAGAAAGTCATTCTTAACATCCATATGAGAGATGGGCCACTGTCGAACAGAGGCCACAGCAAGGAGAGTACGAACAGTGGTCATATGAGCGATAGGGGTGAAAGTCTCATTGTAGTCACGACTATGCTCCTGTTGAAAACCATGCGCTACAAGACGAGCCTTGTAGCGCTCAAGGGAACCATTCGAGCGGGTCGTGATCTTGTATACCCACTGACACGTGATAGGGGTAACACACGCAGGCAAGGGCACAAGATCCCAAGTGCTAGTACACTCCAAAGCAGCAATCTTCTCAAACATCGCGAGCTGCTACTCAGGATGAGCAGCGGCCTCACGGTAGGTCGTGAGGCTCGAGAAGAGCAGCGTGGCTGGGCCGTGGCCTTCAGTGGCTCGACAACAGTGACGATCATGAAGATCATATCTGGGAGGAGAAGGCGGAGCTGGACCCAAGATAGGATGGAGAGGAGGATCGAAACAGGCTCAGCAGAGGCGGAGGCTTAAGAGAGAAGCGAGGGCCGAGGACGGCGAGAGTAGTGCAAGGGTAAAGGTGGAGCCTCAACAAAAGAGTGGGAAGGAAAATCCGGTGGAGGCAGAACAGATGGAGGATGAGGCGAAACAGTGGTGGAAAGCTGAGAGTCAGGAAAAATCAGAAAGGAGATCGACTCAGCAAGAGAATCTGGGCTGACAATGGGGGAACAAGGGTAGTAAGAGCAGGACTCGTCAAAAGTAACATCCCGAGAAATCCTCATCCGACGAGCAACAGGGTCATAGCAACGATAGCCCTTATGCTCAAGACTGTAGCCAAGGAAAACACACTCAACTGACTGAGCAGTCAGCTTGGTGCACTCACGAGGTGGAAGAAGGACGAAACAGACACAACCGAAATTGCGAAGATGATTGTACTCTGGAGCTCGACCAAAGAGACGCTCGACAGGAGTAGAACCCTGAAGAGCAGTAGAAGGCTGCAGGTTGATGAGAAAAGTAGCAGTAGAAACAACCTCAGCCCAGAAGCGAGGGGGGAATAGAGGAGGCAAGCATGAGAGTGCGAGCGGTCTCAAGCAAGTGACGATGTTTACGCTCAAAGACACCGTTCTGACGTGAGCACCAGGACAAGAGTACTGAGGAAGAGTGCCCTGCTCAGCGAGAAAGCGACGCAAAGTAGCAGAGAGATACTTACCAGCAGAGTAGGCACAAAAAACACGAATGGCCGAATCAAACTGAGTGCGAACCATGGTGGCGAACATCTGATAAATAGAGAGAACCTGGCTGCGCTCGGATATGAAGTAGATCCAAGTATGACGAGAATAATCATCAATAAAGATCACATAATAGCGATGACCCCCTTTCGAAACAAAAGGAGCTGGACCCCAAACATTAGAGTTAACAAGATCAAAAGGACAAGTAGAAATAGAATCACTAGTGGGATAGGGGAGCTGCAGCTGCTTGTCAAGCTTGCAACCCCTACAATGTAAAGAGGTGTCCCCAGAAACAGACCCAAGAACACCATGACCGACTAAAGACGATAGACGCGAGCCACAGAGATGACCAAGACGATGGTGCCACTAAGTGAAAGAGGTAGTGGAGGATGCAGTAAGACCAGAGGTAGTGGTAGTGGCCGACTGGCTAGTGGAGACAGCGGAAGGAAGATGAAGCCAGTCAAGCTCCCAAAGACGCTGCGAATCACGGCGCCGAGGGCCAGTACCAAGCAGAGTCCCCGTGAGGCGGTCCTGAACACAACAAGAGTCAGATTCAAGAACAACACGACAGTCGTGATCAGTGATCTGACCAGCGGACATAAGCTGCATAGTAAGCTGAGGAACATGAGAGATTGCAGGAACATGAAAAGAAGAAGTGGAAAGGGTGCCTCGACACATAACAGAAGAGAGGTACCATCTGATCTGAATCAGGAAGAAAAATCTGTGGACCGCATAGAAGTAAGGTGGGTAGAATCTGGTGTCATGTGAAAAGAGGTACCAGAGTCCAAGATCCACGGAGACAAGATACCTGACGAGGGAGGAGGTGGAGGCGAGGAAGACCGCTGAAAAGCAAGAGCCAGACGAGCAGAACCCGAGTCTGAGGACGAGCCGACACCGAGGCGCCAAGCGATGAGAGGAGCTGGCTGTGGCATCACCAGAGGAGCCCTGGTGAGAGGGGCCATCTCCTGAGTGAGAGGAACCTCCAGAGCCCTTCGAGGGACGTCCACCCCGACGACCCTGGTCCCTCCTTCGCTGGTAACAATCCTGATACCTGTGGTTGGCACGCTGACAGTAGGTGCAGTGGAGACTCGCAGATGAAGCAAAGAACCACCGGAGGAGCCGTGAGGGATCACGGTCGGTCTTTGAAGGAGCAGAGTCTTTGAAGCATAAGAGAGTTGCATCTGAGCCACGCCACGGTGACGAGTCTCCTCAGCACGCACACCCGTGAGGGCCTCCACCAAGCTCGAGCGCGGGTGGCGAGTCAAGAGCTGAGCGCGCACAGTTCGAACTCAGGCCGGAGACACGTCAAGAAGTCGTAGAGACGGTGAGTCTCCTGGTGAGCGCGAAGCCGCACACAACAGGGACAGGTCCGGCAGACATCCGGCCCTAGTGATTCAAGCTGACGCCACGCTTCTGACAGCTTCTGGTAGAAGTCATCAACGGTGGCATCGAGCTGCTGAAGAGAATGTGCCTGGTGCACAACTGAGAGATACATAGCATCGCTCGTCAGCTGGTAGTGAGCTCGGAGGCGCTCCCACATAAGCTGTGTCGTCGGCAACTCCGCCATATCTATGGAGATAGTCACAGGCATGCTACCCATCGGGATGGCGGTAGCACGAGCCTCGACCTCTGCCGGCCTTCGTGGCGATAGCTCGATTAGTAGAACTCTAGCGCCTCCAAAGGTGTAGCATTGTTGACCTCCTGAGCCGCCTTTATCCGCACGATGAGAAGAGCGAGCGATCTTGGCGGTGTAGAATGAGGCGGACATGGCTGCTCACCAGTGAGATGACCCTAGAGACGCTGGCTGTTGAGGTGGATCCTCAGGTGAACGGTCCACTCCCGGAAGTTTGTCCCATCAAACCGAACTAGGGGGAGCGGGATGGCGAAGGAGCCTCTGGGGGAAGCCATCAGCTTCTGTTTTTTTTAATTGGGCAGTTCACTCACCCAGCAAAAATAAAAAGGCCCGTGCCAGAGAAGAAGCACGCACGTGTGGACTTTAGGGTACCCTCCGAGTGGCGACAAAGGAGTCGTGCGGCAAGCAGGGCGGTGGCGGCTGAGAGATCAAGGAGAGAAGGCGCGTGGATCAGCAGGTAGGAGAAGGCGCCATGACCTCGGGCGATGGAGGCGGCTTGCGCCGGCGTGGATCCGGCATGAGGCGGCGTCGCCGATGGTGGTCTTGGCGGCGACGATCGCGGCATAGGAGAAGGCGCCGTGGATCTGGTTGGCGGCGGTGGCAAGCACTCATGTGGATCTTGGCGGCTAGCATCGGCAAATGGAGACCAATTTGGAGGAGAGGAGGAACGGATTACGGCGGCGGCGGCTGGTCAACATGAAGAGGTAGGGTTTTCATGGCTCTGATACCATGTTTGAATAAAGCATCTTATGTATTCCAATGGGCCAAAGGCCAATATATAACATGTACAAGGTTGGAACAATAGCAAATAACACCCTACACAATATATATATCTCTAACAAACCTGATACTAATATTTGTGCCAGGTTGAATCGTAATCATCAGAATCACAGAATTAACTTGAAAATGATATAATCAATCTCTTGACTCTTCTATTGAACCACAATGGGATATGCACTACAATAAATGAAATGCTAGATATAAATTTTAGGGCTGTAAATGCAAATTCACAATTTTGATGTAGACATAAATCTCTCCAATTGAATTCATTATCACATCATCTGCGATAATTTGGTTCATTCTCTCTGTTTGGTGGACAGCATCCCAGTACAAGTACTTGCTGGGATCTGTGCATGTTTTTCGGCCTCTGCATGTTTGCCCAATTTCAATAACTCCTGTTCCACAACAGCCTCTTGATGTCTCTGTCAGCCCTGTAGTTCAAAATAAAATATTGTCATAGGAGAGTAATCCCAACGAGTGCACACACTTTTTGTTCTGTGTCGATGAAAAAACTCTGAAATATAGCACTGTTAGAAAAGGATTCCTATTCTAACACCCTATTCTAACAAGGACAACATACCGAAGTTATTGGGGTCTGTTGTCGCCTTGCCTATGATTGTATAAATATCAATAAAGGTAGCTCTATTATCTGGTTCATTCTTCAGAAGTCGCACCACCGACTAGCTTCTCGTTAAATGAAGTTGCCAGCAAGTTCATGTTTTCATGGCATTTTTCTGCGCCTGTGCCTAGCAAAGTTCTCACAATAGGTAAACAGCCAATTGGGGGCACTCCAACAAACACAAATCCCCTTCCTCCAAGTGTTCCCATTACCTGAATAATGATAAGGGTTAGGTCTCAGCCCTTAGCTTACATACAAGAGTTAGCAGAATTTGACAAGTGCCCACCTGGGTATAGTTAGCAATGCGTGCTATCAGTTGGTTCTCGTATTGTGGCTCACTATCTGTTGTTGACCTGTTTGAGGCAAGATAGTGAAAAAGCAGGTCAGTTGTTCCAGCACTTATGACGAAGGTAGCCTTCTTGAAAAGTTGATCTGCTCTTCTTGGTCCGACTATTTTTTGGAGGTTTCTCTTGTACCGCCATACATCCTCTATTTGATTGTAAAATGACAGTGCATTCTATGTTGAAAAAGGGGAAAACATAGCTAGTTAGTACCCAATACTGTTCCTCTATAGTCAAAATAGCTTGGATTTGTAACTAGCCATAATTCACATTTTTTTGGTTAGCCCATTTTAACCACTAGTTGTTTTGGTAGGTTTTTACCATGTTTTATTTGATGAGGTGAAGGAAAATCTGTCTACATCTCTGATACAGTGATTCAATATCTTCGCTTGACCTAGTGTTCTGATGGAAAATATTTGCAGGTTATGCTGTTGACATACAGATCTCTTGGCAGTGGCATCGTCATATCCGGAGCCTGCTGATGCAAAACTCACACCCCTCCTGAGCTGCCCTGGCTTCAACTTTGGGTCAAGGAAACCTGGAATGCTCCTCCGCTATACCTAGTTTTTCCGCTGCACAGCCACAAAGCTGCGCCATAAATATCTTACTGAACAATAGTGAATACCACTCATCTTCTAAGCAAAAACATCAATCATTTAGCTGTGCATAATTTTCACTATCATTTGTTCATTTTCAAATATATTTGTGTACTCGAAAAGGAAGCGTCATTCGTTCCTTCTTTATAATTTTGTTGGAAAACCATTTCTACAGTGCGTGTACGTATATGAATTATGTAACACTAGCATTGAGTAAGCTATAGCTGATGGATGCGTCTGTACCGAGTATGTCAATGATGAGCCGGCCATTGTTGAACCGGCCGGTGGGCCTGCCGCCAAGAAAGCTCATGCCGTACGGCAGGAAGTTGGCCTTCGCCACCGTTTGTAGCCGGTTGTTGTTCCCGGGATCCACCGTCGAGTCCCCAAGCACCAGCATGGTGGTCCAGCCGGTGGCAGTGTAGTTGATCGCCCTCGGCGGATCCGGTGGCGGCGGCGGCGGCGAAGCAGGCCACGACGGTTCCTGCGGTGGCACCACAGTCCGTGGCGGTGTGGGTTCCCGCCTTGGCGGCGACGGTCCCGTTGGCGGTTGTTGCTCCAACGTTTCAGGTTCCGGCGGTGGTGGGGAATCCGGCAGCAGGGACTCCGGCGAATCGAATTCCCCCGGCGGTGGCGGTGACAACGGAGCCCCGGGCGTGGGTGGATCGTCGTCCTGTTCGTCCGCCGCCGCCATCGTTCTTGGGGAGGACTGCCATGCGATGACTAGCAATGCCACTGCAACCACCGCCACCGCCACCGCCAGCCTCATGGATTACGTTGGTGTCAGCCCAGAAGTGCTGCTAGCTTGTCTAGGACCAAGAGTGCATAGCCATGGATGCATGTATACACTCCTCTAGGATCTCTGCTCACTGCTCAGTACTCGAGTGTGATGGCCTCTGATGTTATTTGCAAGGTAACTTACATATTATACTTTATTTTTGTACTACATCGAACTTTTTTCACTATGCGATTTTGTAGACAATTTAAGCTAATAAAGAATAGTAGCGGTAGAGTTTCTCTCACCATCACTTCTTGAAATGTAGTCCACAAATACTTCCTCCCATGAGATATGTAAAGAACATATATGCACATGCTCCATCATTTTATCTACTCACAAGGGATTATATGCATGCAGGATTTCATTTATTACATCATGGGGCATGATTGCCAAAATTTCAAAAGGAAATAGAACAAAAAAAAAGCTCCTAAATTGGCTCATGCAGGCAAAATTGTTATTTACAAAAGAGAGCCCTTGATTTATTCCAACACAAGATTCCTCAACAAAAAAACCCCCCCATCTATTGTTCTGAACTACCCTGAGGCTCAAAGTAAGAGAAGAAAGAAAAAGGCCAGATGGAATGAACAAAAGAAAAAGACCAGATGGATTGAACAAAACTAAAACCCTCAAATAATTCACGTGCATACGTGTCCGATATGCCTCTCTCTTGGCAGAATTATTTGCTGCCTTCTACCTCGAATCCTTTGTGGTGTAATATATGTTTTTGTGCCATATATTATATCTTACAAAAACCAAAGACTGGAACTCTGCAAGTTATTTGCTTCAGCTGCTTATCTCAAGTCAATATATAGCGCTGCACTGGTGGAAGCCTTTGCAAATCTGCCTTTGACACGCTTTCGCGTGTCTGCTGTTGCCTTGCGGGAGGCGTACATTATCTGCTTGCCAAACCTGCAAATTCAAGGACACGACATTACAAAACAAGCTCAAAACTGCACCAGCAACTTGTAATTGCAGAAGAATTATTTTACCGACAGTCATTTTTTTTCTTGAACAACTAAATGATAGGTAGATGCACATTTGAATTGTAATCTGTTTCTTGAGTACTCTGATGATGCGCCGTCATAAGAAGTAAGAACAGGTTGCTGCTGAATTCAGTCGATCTCAACGAGAGTGAGTGAGTGGCATACCTCCTGTTCTTCTTCTTGTCGTTGTATCTCTGCTTAGCCTGCTGTCTCTTCTCCTTCTGCTTCATTCTTGCTTCCGGGTCTCGGCTGGATTTCTCTGGCAGCGACACCTGCGACGGCTCCTGATCTTGGCACTCGGTCACGCTGCTGCTTCCCGCTGACAGGCCCGACAGCGATATGGGCATGTTGGTGCTCGTGTTTGTGCTGATCATTGAGAACTCATCATATTCATAGGCTGTGTTGTTCTTGGTCAGAGGTTGCAGAAGATCAGCATCAGTTGGCATAACGAGTTCTGACCACGATGAGGTTAATGGGCGATCATAGTCCAAAGAAGAAGATTCCTGTGATCAATCAAAAAGGTACCGGACTTGTTGGCATCAATGAACACATATGGGTTTATATTATGTCTGAGCATCTGGACTCATCAGAGATTACCATTACAGTACTATTACCCGGCAAATACGGCTTAATTACGATCACCCTGATGAGCTTGATGCATGCAAAGGTGGGAAAATAAGTCGAGCGTCATGTATATGCCATTGCTTACCTCGAAAGCGCCTTCGGTGTGACCGATTGAATCGACGGAGTTTGACAAGTTGATACTATCATGCGTGGTGGAGACGTCGAGGCCCCAATCATTGAGCTTTGGCCAGCTACCTTGTTGCGTGAAGTGCTCATCGCCATCGTCAATTAGTAAGGCTGCTGTTGCTCCCATGATCTCACCGATCTTATCATTGTCAGGGGTAATCGCATCTTCCATGAGACTATCTGAAGATAACTGTTGCATCAAACAGAAAAACAAACACGCAGGATCAATGCCTAAAATCAGGCATTGATCGATGGCAAGGAAAACAAAGATTGATCAGCATGGTCTTGTTTTGTTGATGAATTAGTATCGATTCGACCGGCGCAAACATCTCAAATGGCCATTCCTGAAAGGAAGGCTTTGAGCGTTGCAAATATAATGTAGGCTGATGCAATTAATGCGGGGAGGCATCAAGATTGAAGAAAAGACCAAGTTTAATTAATCAGCAATACGCACCTCAGTAATCATATGGATGTAATCGTCGACGGCAAAGATCCGCGCGAGCTCGGCCAGGTCGGGGAATCCGGTGTACGTGCCGGCGGGGCGGCGGCTGTGGCGCTCGGCGTCGCACGCGGCTCTGCGCGCGCACGCCGCGCAGAGCGCCGCGCCGTGGTCGTCGCAGCGCGCCACGGCGCGCGCCGCGTGGCAGCAGTCGCAGAGCGGCGCGCGCTCGTGGCTCGACGCGGTCGCGTGCACGGCGACGTCGCAGGGCAGGCAGAGGCGCGCGGCGTCCTGGGCGCAGCGCACTAGCGCGCGCTGCGCACGGCAGCGGTCACAGGATACGTCGTCGACGTCCATAGTGTCGAGGAGCTTAGCCGCCTCAGTCGCAGCCACAGGTGTTCGACGCACGCACCGGCGTCCGGCCCGCCGGCCGGCGGCGAGGTCAGGATTCTATAGGATACCGCGGTGATCGACGGAGCGAGCGCGCATAAGCATTGGTAGATAATTGGTGCGGGCCTACCGCGACGGACGGATGGATTGATCGATGCGAATGCAACGGCGGCGAGCACAAGCTTTGTTCTCGGTTGAGGCGGGGTATATATAGGTAGCCGCCAAGCGCTGTAAATAGCAAATTACGCTGCACAAGTTGGTGCTTACACCGCCGAAGTAGCAGCTGCAGTTAGCATATCTGCATCTGCATGGATTGGATCAGCATTTCTACCAGTACAAGCTAAGTAGTAGTACATAACCAATTAACCATTGACCTGTTACAACTTACAAGTGTTGGTTAATTTTTGGCTTGGAACAGTATAATTTAAATTTACCAGCAAGCATTGTTGCGAGGACCGTGCCTTGCCTGGTTGGTAAGGTTCAATCCTAGGATCGACCTCTTGATGCGCCTCATTTCTTCAAACGCTGAACGCCAGAGCTCTCGGCCAAGTTTCTAAAAACTACTAGTAGTGAATGCTAGAGATCCTGGTCAAATTTCTTTTTTTTTTAAAAGCATTGTTGCTATATTTAATTACTCTCTGCTCGCTGCTTCCGCGTGTGCTTGGGCCTGGATGTTTTGCGTCGAGCATGTTCCGTGAGATACGTCAGTCGGTCCGGAGAACGTGTGTCAGGTCGGAGGGGGTACGGAGACTACTGAGTATGTTGAGTGGGCGGAGGTGCACCAGTAAGCTGAGTCAGGTAAGCGTACATGTTGTCCTGCTGAGGCATACCGAACTCGGGGCCACCTGCAATGAATTCATGAACGACGGACCGTATAAATTCACTCCCAAATTATCCGCCCCAAGGTACGATGTCTGCAACTCCGGTCGTACAGATGAGCTCTAGCCTTAGACGTACGGTGGGCCAGCCAACCCAGAGGAGCTATGGCCTTGAACGTACGGTGGGACAACGAAACCGGAGGAGCTCTGCCCTGCGTACGCTCCAAACCCTGGCTGTCATGCTCCATACCCTGACGCCGTGTACTGCTCCCTAGTAGGAGTTGGGAGGCCTGAATCCTCATTATCTGTGGACGTGAACTAGTCGTCACCCTCACGGTCAACTGAAGGCTGCAAGACAGAAAGATGTTAGTCGAAATAAACACTCCAGACGTAAACTGAGAATCTCGTACCTCCCGGATGTGCAGTGCAGATGACTGAAGGGGAGCGTTAGTTTGTGTACCGAACGCGGACGGTACAACACTACTACAGAAAAGGTCTTCACAGACAGTTCAAAAACGTCATCACAGACGGTTTCGTGAGCCATCTGAGTTTATGGGTCAGTAATGACATGAGGCCACCACAGAAGATTTTCGAACCGTCTGTGATGCAGAATATCACAGATAGTTATTAACTCAAAACCGTATGTGATAGTCAACTATCACAGACGGTTTGTAGATTAAACCATCTGTGATAGCTGATGTATCACATACGGTATGTCCTAAGGAACCGTCTGTTAGGACATACCGTCTGTGATATTCTTTTGTATCGCTAAATCTATTTATGTTTATTGGCTAGCCTCAGGAAATGCTAGCCATGCCCTCTGAAATAAGCTGAAACACAACAAGTACATGTATACATCCAATTCACATTCATTTCAGAAACAAGCACATGATCCAATTCACATTCATTTCAGAAACAAGCACATCCAATTCATAAATCAATTAACTAAAATTAACCATTCATGTACATTTACACATATGTACCATTAAGTTCAATCTTATTCCAATCAAGTTCAATCTACATTGTCGAACTTTCCATCTGGATTTATGACCTCATGGTTCAAGAAAGCCGCAAACTATCCTCGAATGTTTATGAGCTAGCCCTGTTCCAACGCAGTTGTATCGATGCTCGCAACCTGTTGCTAAGAATATTAAATTCATGCATATATAAATTGATAAGTATGAAATAATTATTGCAAGATTGACAAATCTGAGGATCATTGGTCATTGCGGAACCAACGAGTAGTTCCATGTTGTGGCAAACATAGTATCCACAGATATTGCAGGCTGGCGGCTGCTGGTGGCACTGCAAAAATAGAATTTGTTAGTTCGAGAGGCGTTAATATGAAGTGTTATATAGGATTAATGTGTAGTAGCGAATACCGAGAAATTTAGATCGTGTCGCAGAATCATTCCCTTGCAATTCCCTCCTTTAGTAAAGTACACGATGAACGACCTACGTGATTCCAAGAAGTTAGCCTTAGCCATTGCAAAGGAAGAAAAGACTGCAATAGAGTTATCTATGGAGAAAATGTGTTTACTTGTCGATTAATTGTTGGACAATTGTGAAGTTGTGTGCAGTCCTTTTTAGAGAATCTAGGTATATTACCCTGTTCCGTTTTGGTACAATCAAGATTCAAGAAAGCGATAGGCACTAGGCGGGCGGTGGCCCGGGGCCTAGTGCCTAGGTGGACTAGGCGGCGACTAGGTGGTGCCCAGGCGGTTGGTTTGGCTATGGTTAGAATTATTTAAAATATCCTGAACACGTTCTGATTTTGTACTGCTATCAGAAGGTCTCGGAGGATTCATCTTTGGCGATGGGTGTTCAAGATATGAACTTTTCCCCGACTTTCTGGTTTGTTCCGTCTGATGCATTACCCTTGGTGGGGCAGAACCAGGCGAATTAACTGATGGACGTCTATCAGTTCTGTTACCTCTGGCATTTGGTGCTTGATGACCCATGGCATTGCCACCAGCATGTGGTGGCGTGGCAAGTTGTGCAGGACCGTACATAGCGTTTTGACCCGTATCTCCGATTGTATTGACCTCGTACCTCCAATAGTGATCTTCCGATGAGCTTCCATCGTAACTAATGGAGAGCCTTCCAATGTTTCTGTGAGGAGTTTCCATGATGGAGAGTGGTCGGAGATTAGCACCTCCTAAGGTTTTTGTGGTGGGCTCAGCCTGATTCGATGAGTTGCTGATCGTATGTTGAGCCTTGTCATTCCCACTTGGCCCGTGACCAATGTGATCTTCATAGACACCGTTACCAGATGTCGGTTGGCTCCTGGTATCGCTAGAAGCCGTTGGTGAGTACCTTTCAGCCATGATTTCATCGAGAGTACATTGATCCTCGAGTTGTGATGCTGAATTTTCGTCACCTTTTTCATCGGTCGGAAGGACCGGGCTTGGAGAGGTCCTCGGACATTCCGAACTGGTCGGAATGGCTTGCTCTGAAAACGCCACTTGTCGTAATGGTGTATCCTTGTCCATCCGGTCGGTTTCGCTAATGTCTGCGACATGCGAGTCAACAGAGGAGGAGGATGATGACATCTCATTTTCTTACATGGCGCAGATGCATTCATCTATGATGAGGTTGGAGTAGTCCGTCAAGTCAAACCAATTCTCCTCGTCCCAAACTCCTGCCATAGTCGCATGAGCGGTTATGAGGAATGAGCGAGGATTTTGATGAGCGAAGTATTTCTTCAGGAAATCTGCGTCTTCTTCCCCACAGACGGCGCCAGCTGTCGACGATCGAGTCGCCGATCTTACGAAATAAAATAGAGGAAAATAACACAGATATCTTGGGAGATAATAGGACTGCTCTTTTTTTTATATGAACTGACTATTACAGGGGGGTGCCTACGACCAGGCGGAAGACTAATTATAGTTACACTGAGTATGATGCTTGATATGCTATATTCTGATGCCTGATGCGATATCAGATCCTCCCATTCTCGTCCGCGCTTCATCCTTATATAACTTCCAAAGAGGTGGCAGTTGCTCCTAGAAAAGGTGTCCGTTGTGAAGCATTGCGGCGGGTCGAAGCGAGACGATGGTTGATAAAGTATTAACCGCTTTGCAGTTGAGCGTCTGTGAGACACTCAACCGTTTGGTGGTTATTTGTCAGTGTCTTGAGATTATCTAACGTCACGTGGTATATTCATCACACGGTAAAGAATATATCTGGAATAGATCTAGGTGCCAGTTCATAGTTCTAACGAGCAGTTCCCTGGTCGGAGGCTAGATACAGGGACCTTATCCGACCAGGGTACTTATTATGTAACATCTGGAATCCTTACGACCAGTGAGGTCGGTAGCCTTAGGAGTTATGATCACGAAGACGTATGGTCGTTTATTATATATTAAAGTAATACATAGAGATTTTAATACGCGTGACATGCTGCCTTGCATCTAGAGATGCAAGAAATTTACGTCCTCCTCGTCGACCGATGATTCCTCCCATCGACAAAATCAACTACTGAAAACACAGAAGAAAAGGTCCCCCACAAATCGGTGCCCGTTGAAGCAGCGTCCAATCACAGCGCTCACAAGGGCTCTCGCGGGGGCCCCACATGATCCTCACTCTCCGCGGCTGCATGGCACTGCAGATGGGATTTCGTTTTGATAGCAGTGAGCTCACCACCACCACATACGGGACGGGAGATAGACAGCAGAGCACTGCAGTAGCACACGAACGAAAGCAAGTACAGGTATACACACCACATACATACATGGCCTCCATGCTGCCGTCCTTCTCGCCGGCGGCCACGCCCCCGCCGCGCTCCATACCGGGCGGCTACGGCCTGCCGGTGCTCGGCCCGCTCAGGGACCGCCTCGACTACTTTTGGTTCCAGGGCCCCGACGACTTCTTCCGCCGCCGCGCCGCCACGCACAAGAGCACCGTCTTCCGGGCCAACATCCCGCCCACCTTCCCTTTCTTCCTCGGCGTCGACCCGCGCGTCGTCGCACTCGTCGACGCCGCCTCCTTCACCACGCTCTTCGACCCGGCCCTCGTCGACAAGCGCGACGTCCTCATCGGCCCCTACAACCCCAGCGTCAGCTTCACCGGCGGCACGCGCGTCGGCATCTACCTCGACACCGAGGAGCCCGACCACGCGCGCACCAAGGCCTTCGCCATGGACCTCCTCCGCCGCAGCGCCCGCACCTGGGCCACCGAGTTCCGCGCCGGCGTCGACGCCATGCTCGCCACCGTCGAGGCCGACCTCGCCAAGGCCGACAAGCCCGCCGCCAGCTACCTGTTCCCGCTCCAGAATTGCATCTTCCGGTTCCTCTGCAAGGCGCTCGTCGGCGCCGACCCGGCGGCCGACGCGCTCGTGGACCGTCTCGGCTTCTACATCCTCGACTTGTGGCTGGGCCTGCAGATCGTGCCCACGCAGAAGGTGGGCGCCATCCCGCAGCCGCTCGAGGAGCTGCTTCTCCACTCCTTCCCCCTGCCGTCCTTCGTCATCAAGCCCGGCTACGACCTACTCTACCGCTTCGTCGATAAGCACGGCGCCGACGCCGTCTCCGTCGCCGAGAAGGAGCACGGCATTGCCAGGAGGGACGCCATCAACAACATCCTCTTCGTGCTGGGCTTCAACGCGTTCAGCGGCTTCTCGGTGTTCCTGCCGTTCCTGATCGCGGAGGTCGGGCAGGACAAGACCGGGCTGCGGCCGCGGCTGAGGGAGGAGGTGCGGCGGGTGCTGGGCGACGGCGGCGAGGTCGGGTTCGCGGCGGTGAGGGAGATGCTGCTGGTGTGGTCGACGGTGTACGAGGTGCTCCGGATGCAGCCGCCGGTGCCGCTGCAGTTCGGGCGGGCGCGGCGGGACTTCGTGCTGCGGTCGCACGACGCGGCGTTCGCGGTGGCCAAGGGCGAGCTGCTGTGCGGGTACCAGAAGCTGGCGATGCGGGACCCGGCGGTGTTCGAGCGGCCGGAGGAGTTCGTGCCGGACAGGTTCCTGGGCGCCGAGGGTGAGGCGCTTCTGCAGTACGTGTACTGGTCCAACGGGCCGGAGACCGGCGAGCCGTCAACCGGGAACAAGCAGTGCGCGGCCAAGGAGGTCGTCGTCGCCACGGCGTGCATGCTCCTCGCCGAGCTGCTCCGGCGCTACGACGATTTTGAGTGCGAGGGCACGTCATTCACCAAGCTCCAGAAGCGGCAGCCCACTTAACGTCCATCTGCATCTGCGTAGGGATCTCAAGCTCTCTCGTCATTTGTTCCCCTACCACATCAACATAATCCCGTAATTGTTACTACTCCACACGTACGTACTACCAGTGTATACGTACACTGCTGTTTTCAACGTAGAGTTCTGCCATAGAAAGATCCCAGGCAGCTTCCCGCTGGAGAAGACGGACGGACGGAGGGGAAGCAAGAAACACGTGTGAGGCAAAGGCGAGCGATTGGTGCTGCAGCCATCAAGACAGGGATGCATGGACACTGGACACATGGCTATGGCAAATGTCTCTTGTATGTATTATGTATTGACAACTACTCTACCGTTGAGCCAGTGTGATGCCAAGCAACAAGGGTCCATCTCGCATCTACAAATCTCTCTCCCCTATACAATGATACTGTTCACTACAAAACAAGCCCTCTCGTTGAGCCACGCCACCCAGATGAATTCTTTGGCGAGTTATGATCCATCTCATCTTATCCGTTCTACATTACAACTCCATGCGAGAGAACATATCAGCCGGTAACCACCCACGCGAATGTTAAAGACGCCCGCCGTTCAGAAATATATATATATACGTCGTTTTAGAGAGCGTGTAATCAATCTTCTTTAACTTTGACTACTGATGTATAAAAAACTGTTTGAATTGGTCACATGGAAATGATATCATCGTATTAGTAATGGAAAATATTTTTATGATAAAATAATTACATATTTTTTATGAACACATTCATAAAAAATTATGGTAAAAACAGCATGTTGTAGACTCTATCTATGCTTAAAACGTCATATATTCTTGAACAAAGCGAGTAGTAATTAACTAACCCTTGTACCATCTCCCACTGGAAATATGTTCACATTTTCTTATCGGCAACAACGCGTGCTTAACTGTAGATTGATTGCCTTATTATGCTTATTCACTCAAATGTAGAATGGTTTTGCCTCTTCAGATCTTGTTACCACATCTACCTGTGCCTCTTCTGTGTACCATAACCCGCCTAGTCAATATGTTTTTCGAGCAATACGCATCGCATAATGTTCCGCTTGCAATTCAGCATACACCTCTTTCGCTCTTGACACGCAGATGCATACTGATCGGCTGGATCATTTTTTCCCTCCCCGCTAGGTTACCCAGGTATGAATATCAAACAGCAATGTTATCACGAACTAAATAAATTCTGTAATCCACCATGTAAAAAATTAGAGTCTAGAGGCGCGCCTGGCGCGCCCCAGCATCTAGTACCTTGTGAAATTGTGGTGGATGCGATGTGCAATTGCAAGGTCCAAATTTACCTGGAGAATGCCACATCATGCACCAAGGCACGTGTGAATGCTAGCTCCTGGGTGGGCAAATTTGATCGAGGCCGGCCAAACGGCCAAACCGTTGGGAACAACAAGTCATCGTATTCATAGTATCTTACTCAATGCATGAACGTCTTCCCTCACATGAAACTGGAAAAGAGAGCAAGAGCAGGCTAGTATCAAACAGTTCTCATGCAAGAGATCAACAATCCAATGCCCATATGAATGGCAGTGAGGACCAAAACCAACATCAGGCAACAAGGGGTAAAGGCTGAAAGCTGAGGCAAGTTCCACCAGAACAGAGGCGCAAAAATTTGTCGGCCCAGAAATAAGAATAGTGGAACTAGAAGACTACACTCTGAAAATGACAATGAAAATGCCATATTGGAAAGATCTCAAAAGAAATGAGAGGAAAACAGTGCAGAAACAACAAATCATGAAACATCACTAAAAAAATTTCACATGCAAAACATGACTAGAAAGAAAAAAACAAACCTGGAGGAATTAAGTCTTCAAATGGTTTTAATTGGCAAGCATGGTTAGTATTTGGTAGCACAAGGCTATTCAACTCCGCCATGGGCAAAAAAGAACAGAGAACAACTCAAAAACAGAGAAAACAGAGACACCATCAATGGATATGGAAACAAAGATGCGTCAAAACACATCAGTGAAAATTTCACCACTGCTCGCAATCACATATCTAAATACACTTGCAAACACATAAGCGGGGATATTTGTCCCCCTTTTTTTTATAAAAGGAATACTTGTTCTATTATTACCGACTACAAAGATGCCATCCAGCACAAGCTGAAATCAGGCTGCAACCTAAATTTAAATGACAAAAAATGATTAACTGCCCCACAAGTTGATATTATATACTAATGGTCACAGCAAAGTTGCGACGGGAGCATAACAAAAATGAGATACGAAAAACAGTGCAGAAAAGATTAATTTCTCCTTAGTAGTCAAAATAAAAGAAGATCACGCAACATACACAAGAATCAAAGACATAACAAACCAAAAGGTCGTGGATATCTTACTGTATATTAAAACGCACCTAATTTTTTTTACTATGGAATAGGGAGGCAAATCAAGAAATAAAGATGAACACTTCTTCTTAACAAATGTAGCAAAGCATAAACATCACACAACTGCATAATTTTAAATTGATACTTCACCAGTTCTGCAAACCATACAGACATATAACAAACCAAAAGGTCATGTATATCTTACTGTATATAATCAGTCTTGATGCAATTAATGAGTCGAAATAATAAAAGCATTAAAATCACGGGGCAAAGTCTTCCTTAGTGTCATGCCAAAACCAAAATTTCTGGGCTGGTCTTTAGTACGGCCACTTATAAAAAATGAAGCACAGCATGTTATAATTATAACCGCTCAATTTCTCAACTAAATTCATAACAAGAAGTACATCTTCATCAATTATTAAACATGTTTTCTTTTCTAAGACATGGTACAAAATTCAATCTGGGGTTTTGCGAAAAAAGTAAATGTACCTGCCCTTCTTGTCTCCAAGGATAAAAATCCCAACTTGGCCCAACAAGCATTAATAAAAGAAATACACCACTGCTTTCTTCAAGTAAAAAAGAAGATAGGATCTTTCCATGAATCCAGAGGCCTCGCTACGCACCCATGGCAACCCTTTTGCCCCTCTTGGATGTCGATGATGCATTCTCCATCAAGATCCTAGACAAAATGTCAGCTTGCTTTGAGTACCCTTCAGCTTTTAAGCTCTCCATCAAAGCATCACAACCCTTCTGGTCCACAACACCTCCTTTGTTCTTAATCTTGCAAAGCATGGAGTATGCAGGCAATGTTTTCTCCTCGGCGTACAGGGCCTCCAGGACTCTGTCATAGGTCGAGAAGTTAACGTCAAAGTCCCTGTCCAACGCAAAATCAGCCAGCTTCTGTGCTTCCATCACTCTGTTATTCTCGCAAAGGGCAACCAACAACTTATCCAGATCAGGCATACATCCATTTTCCACCATCAGATTGATGCGACCGATCGCCTCCTCCACATGGCCCCTTGTGAAGAGAGCTTCCAAAATCTTATGTGTCATGTCCATGTTCTCTGTAACCCCCTTCTCGATCATACTCTTCATGACCCTGCTTGCAGTCTGAATCCGACCATCATTGAAAAGCGCCACCATAACAGACTGGAATAGAGCTGGGCTCGGCAGGTGCCCCTGTTCCATCATGCTGTCCAATGCTGTCTTTGCATCAGCTGGCTCACTCTTCTTCAGGAAGCTATGAACAAGCAGTGCATGCGATTCAGGATCAGTAGGGACACCACGGCGTGTCATAATGGCAAGAATCTCCTGCGCCGCCTCCGCCACGCCTTCCTTTGCATGCCCACGGATAAGACTGTTAAATGCAGCCTTGTCATCCACACCTTTCTTCATCAGCTGTCTGAAGAACGTCTCAGCCTTGTTGGTACTCCCATTGTTGCACAAATACTCAATCACTGGATTGTAAGCCGCTGCTTCCAGCACAGGACTCTTTGGGCTCAGCAGCGCCCCCTTCTCAAGAAGCTCATCTAGCACCTCAACAGCACCATCAAACTTTCCACCTGCACACAAGCCCTCCATCAACACCCCATACTGTCTCGGATCCACCAGAACATGCTTGAACTGCCCGCTCTTCCTGTGCACCTCCATTGCCCCATCCAAGTCCCCAGCTCTGCATAGTGTTGTCACAAGCCTCAAAAACACCGACTTGTCCTTTGGCGTGAGTCGACGCTCTGCCATGTCGTCCACTGCCTTCCGGGCCTCCGCAATCCTCCCCTCATCATCACAAAGACCCGGCATCAACACAGCAAACGTCTTCTCGCTCAACCTCAACCCCTTCTCCTCCATCTCCGTGAAAAACCCCACTGCCTCCTCCACCTTATTCGCTGCAACATATCCCTTGATCATGACATTGTATGAAACCGTGTTCCGTTCAAACCCAGCCCCCACCATTTCGTCGAACACCTTTCGTGCGCTCTCCAGATCACCTGCCCGCACCCAGGCATTGAGCAGGGTGTTATAAGTCGTCACATCCGGTGTCACCCCGTGACCCTTCATGTCCCCGAACACCCTCACGGCGGCCTCCATCTTCTTGCACAGGCCAAACCCCCAGATCAATGTGTTGTAGGTGGACACGTCCGGGGAGACGCCGTCCGCGATCATGGCGTTGTAGATCCGCCTAGCCATGGCCTCGCGGCCGCGGCAGAGTATGGCCTTGAGGACGGCGTTGTAGGAGAGCGCGGTGCGTGTGATGCCGAGCTCGGGCATCAAGCGGAACAGCTTAACGGACTCCTGCGGGATGTTGGCCTTGCCGTAGGCTGCGATGAGGGCGGCGACGGTGGCCTCGTCGGGGGAGATGGAGAACGACGGCATGGTGTCGAGGAGGAGGCAGCGGGCGTGGTTGAGCATGCGGCGGGAGGCGAGGATCGGGACGAGGAGCGTGAAGGTGGCGGACTCGGGGCGGAAGCCGGCGCGGCGGTAGGCAAAGCGGATGAACTGGAGCGAGAGATCGGCGCGGCCGGTGGCGGCGGCGGCGGAGATGACGTCGTTGACGAGCGGCGCGGCGAGGTTGGGGGAGAGCAGGCGGATGGAGTTCTCGAGGCGGGTGGTCCACAGGCGGAGAATCGTCTCGTGCAGGGGCTCCTCACAGCGGGGCGGGCTGGGGGCCGCCGCCGCCGCCTCCGGGGGTGTCGACGGTGGAGGTGGAGAAGGCATGGCGGAGGAAGAGAGGGGTGGGGCCGTGGAGCTTGCGGGAGAGGAAGGGGAGGGGGATGTGGAGGTAGCGGCGCGCCATGGCTGCGGGGAGGTCGAGGTTTGGATGGGAGAGACTACGACGAGGGTTTAGGAAGCTTTGGAATGGAGAGAGAGAGGCGGAAGTGGCCAGGCTCTAGTGAGTGATGGTGGGCTGGTTTAACTGGGCCTGGAAATGGGCTGCGCTTGTGAATTTGCTTTTTTATTTTTATTTTCCTTGGTAGTCTTTTTTTTTTAGATCGACATGTCTCGACACCTGATGACCTCCCTGAAGAAGCATGTTTTCCATGGAGCACAGGCTGGATTAACTTGCAGCTAGAGCACAAACATAAAGCTATCTTGTCTGGCACAGTCTCTAATGCACACATCTCAAATAGATCTACTAATATCGTTTCCATGTGACAAATTTTAATAGTTTTGTGTGTATTAGTGATCAGCGGCGAAGTCAGGATGAAAATGGAGGGAGTGCTCAAATGACTAAGTTAAATTGACACAAATATATTGTTTTACTCTTATACAATCCAAGTTCATATATGAACAGAAGAGAAGCAAATCAAAAGAGAGAGAAAGAAGTACAATGAAGGTACCGACAGCTCGCCCCGATGACCCCTCCTCTGTGGCTCTATCCTCGCCTCCTCTGCTCCTTACCCTCCACCCTCCTGTCTTGGCCGCATCGGCTCGTCACGACAATGCCCAGACCGAGATCCCTCCTTCCTCGCTCCTCCGCCTCCTCCCTGCTCCCCCTCATCGTGTCATATCCTAGCAGATCCCCTCCTTTCCTCCGCTTCTTCGTCCTCCCCCTTTTCAGCTCCAACTCATCGCATCGTTGCCCGCCGCTTCAAGCTGTAGGCTTGAGCTTCCCCATGCGCCACGCGGCCTCCTACTATCCACCGGGCCACGACTCCTCACGCCACCGCCCCCGATTTCCCAGTTCCCTACGCGGCCGCCCGCCCGCTACCACCCATCGGCCCGCTGCTACTCCGCTAGGGTTTTCAGCTTTGTCCGGTGCCTCCTCATGTATGCCACACTCATTCGATCTGGTGGAATGGGGTGGCTTGTATTAGTTGCTAGATATATGTCGATGGAGTGTAGATTATATAAGCATCCATCTTCATAGGAAGCATGTCTTCTGCTTTTTGCATGAAGGGTGGGTTCCTTATAGTGAATATGGGTAGACGGATTCGAAGCGAACATGGTGGTGCAAATCGAGGGCTATAGTATAACTAGTTTCTCTCACATATTTTTTAACGTGGTACACTGCAGTGGCGAAGCCAGGATAAAAATAGAGGATTCAAAGGACTAAGCTATTTTTTTACTAGAAACCGAAGAGGACTAAGCTATATTTTTTTACTAGAAACCAAAGAGGACTAAGCTAAATTGAGATAAATATAGTCTTGTGCAATCCAAATTTATACATGAATATAAGAGAAGCAAAACAAAACAAAAAACGAAATGCAATGAAAATACCTCGCATAGGGTCACAAAGTCCCCTGGTGGCTACGCCCCGATCAAAGTTGTAATTTTTTTGTGCGACCAAAGCTTTAGATTTTGACTACATGCATCCTAAATCGACGTCTATTCATCTATTCGAGAACGCCGGGAGTATTATCAAAGACATGGCCATATTTCTTTCGCGAGGAAGAAAGCAAGCAAAACAAAAGAAAAGGAGATTCATCTCATCTACATCAAACTCGCATTTTCACCTGATTTTTTGCCGTCAACCAATATTGTCTCTCTCTTGAGTTAGCTTATGTTTGCTTGTACTGTACAGATAGATCATTCCCGCCATGCATGGAGTTGCAGATCGAGCTAGTGATATGAACAAACACAAAGCCCTTTTGGAGCTTATTACTCGTAGTCTCGTACTAACCAAAGCTACATCGATCGAATCATCGATCGATCCTAGAGTCCTAGGCTACTACACTTGTCTCCTCGATTCGATTCACTTGAAGAGTGTGGTCGGCTGCGTGAACGTCTCCAGTCGCGGCTCCGTCAGGTCCACCGCCACGTCCTCCTCCGGCGACCGCCAGCTCCGTCGGCCGTTGGAGCTCATCATCAGCTGCACCCCGACGGCCTCTCCCGACACAACGCCGCCCTTAGTGTTATCATTCCCCCTGTGCATGCCACGACGGCCATCGTCGCCGCCGTCCTGCCACCGGTCGAACGACACCGAGCATTCTTGCCTCTCGATGTCCTCGCCATCGGGCTCGCGCCCCCCGATGTAAGGCGACGTCTGCAAATCGAAGGTGGTGGGCAGGGGCAGCTTGCGGCGCTTGTTGGCGGAGTGGAGGGGAGCGATGGTGGAAAGGATCTGGACGACCTCGGTCATGGTGGGCCTGGACTCGGGGTCCCACTGCAGGCACTCCCTCGCCAGGTGCGCCATGATCTGCATCTCCTCCGGCTGGAACCTGCCCTTCAGCGCCGGGTCCGGCAGCTCCGCCACCACCAGCCTGCTGTCGCGCAGACGAGACGTCGCCTGCAATCAACTCGATCCGATCCGATCCGATCATCAAGCCGTGTAAATAAATAAATTTTGCAAGCCTCTGCTCGATCCAGCAGTTGACAATTGATGATTACCCACCCATATGACGAGGCTCTCGTCTCCCCTGGTCGAGGCTGACTTGTGGATCGGCTGCCGGCCGGTGATGAGCTCCAGGATCACCACGCCGAAGCTGAACACGTCGGACTTGAGCGACGCCTTGCCCACGATGGCGTACTCGGGCGCGAAGTACCCGAACGTCCCCAGCATCCGCGCGGGGGAGCTCGAGCAGCTTGTCACGCCGTCGTTCATCAGGCACTTGGCCATGCCAAGATCGGTGATCTGCATGCAGCAAAACAAATAATCTCAACTCGATCTTACAACAGTTCAGTGACACCACATGAGTGATCATTAATTTGCAGGACTCGACATGAGTAGGCCACCTTGGCTCTGAACTTGTCGTCGAGCAGGATGTTGGTGGACTTGATGTCGCGGTGGAGGATCCGCGGCGCGGCCGCCTCGTGCAGGTACTCCAGCCCCCTCGCGGCGCCGAGCGCGATGCTCACCCGGGTCGGCCAGTCCATGGGCTTCGTCCCTTGTTGCTTCAGGTCCAGGCAGTCCCTCAGGTTGCCGTTGGACATGCACTCGAACACCAGCAGCCTCTCCAGCTGCCTCCCTTGGCTCTCCGAGCAGTACCCCAGCAATGGCACCACATGGAAGTGGTTCAGCCGTGACAGTAGCCCGATCTGTTTGTTGTTCATTGTCAAGCATTAATTATATTGAGAGCCACTATCTTCTGTCTCACGAATCATCACATCACACAAGTGAAATTAATGGAGAAAAGAAGATGCAAATGGATGTGTTCTTGAGAGTTCAGAGTGTAAATAAGATACCTCGGATAGGAACTCGTAGTCTTCGTCTGCACCTCCTAGGGGCCTAAGCTTCTTCACGGCAACAACTTTTCCATCGCTAAGCTGGCCTCGGTACACCTTGCTTGTTCCGCCTACTCCGATAAGATTGTCGTCTGAAAATTTCCCGGTTGCTTGCTCCAATTCCGAGTAGGTAAACCGGACAATAACGCCGGGAAATGGACCACCTTCACTCCCACAAACGAGAGGACAACTGCACAGAAACTCTGCGGCAGATAGTTGAAACAAGAATCAGAGTGTGGCTCTCTAGTACACGATTCTGAATAAAACAAGGTGTTTTTTAAGGCGGCAAGGTGTGAATTTTAAAGTTACACAATCAAGTACAACATCTAAACCGGGAATTAAAAGAAATATTTCTTAGTGCTACCTCTGTTTCGCTATATCTGTCCATAGCCTTGGAAGCATCTGTTTCAATATATTTGTCCATTGAGAGAATCTAGAGTCTAGTTATTGCAGTTTTTTCTCTCTCTACCCCTACTTAGATGCTTTGAAAGAGATTAAATAGTTATGATATGTCATTTAATATGGGTATGTATGGTAATTTCTCAAGAAGTATTTATTGTATTTAGTGTTTCCTTGGTATGTGCGTATGGTAGACCGTAGACAAGTATAGCGAAATGGAGGGAGTACCTTTAAGGACATTGATCCTCGGTTTCGGTTTTGGTTGGGGAATAGGAGAAGATCGATGGCTGACGAGGTTCGATCTGCTGCTCCAGCTGGTGTACTTATCGAAAGTGTATATCTGCGAATGTGGAGAGAGTGCATCCTTGCGGCGAAAGTAGTATGCAGTGGTGCCAAGGAGAGCAACAGTGGTGAGAATCACACATACTAGGAGCGTAACTATGACTGTTTTGTTAGAGACATGTTTCTTTCCTTCCTGATAACTTCCTGGAGAATTGAAGCAGACAACATTCAGATATTCATCAGTAGCCACAACACAATTTTATCTGAACATTCAGTCCAAAGTACTTTGGATGTATCTGAATCAGTAAAAAGGATTTTCATATACCGGATGTGCAGTTACAGGAAGTGAAGCAACTCCTATCGTGTGATACAGATTGTTCTTCTTTTCGAAGGGCCTTGTCGGAGGCGCACGTGCAGTTCCATGATCCTGTGCCACCGTTCTCATCTGTTGCAGACATCTCTAATTCAGGTATCTTGTGGTGCAAATGTGCAATGTTGTGTTGAACTGTTGAGATGCGTATATGATCAATTGCTCATACCTTGTAGGCAATCGCATGAAGAAGAGCAATTAGAGGACAGGCTGCTATTGGAGTTTGATTCACCTAGTGGATGAGCTGTGCATACACATGTCCAGCTTGTCGTTCCAGTTCCCTCTGTGATGCCATCTGTTTAAAAACTCATGTTTCAGGTATTATCCCCTACTCCATGTTCAGTTCATTTTGCAAAGCATTGCATTGCAACAATTATAAAAAATAGATCTAGTTTCATGAGAGCGTAGTGCTTACCACAGGATGCTACTTGCATCAGAAGTACACAGCTGAGGGAGGCCAGGAAAAGTTTGATGTGGAGATCCATCAGCTAGTGCGCAAGAGAATCCAAAAAAACAACAAATAGGCCCCTACATCCAATTCAATCTCTGAAAAATGTAACAACATGTTTGAAACCATCATTTGTTGACCAAAATGGAAGGAAAAAATCACTTAGGTACATGCATAGCACTATGAACAAGTCCAATAAGATATTTGATATTGTTAGATGGTACAAGGTTGACTAGCTATTACTATGAAAATATGCCACTACACACCCACGAGAATAGATAAAACAGAAAACAATAAGTAGAAATTTAGGGTAACATGGAAGGTTATTACTTCCTATAAAGTAATGCATTACTATTTACTACAATGATGTACAACTCATCATAAACAAGTAGCAAGTCCTATTAGATGCCCAGTCATGGTTAACAAGAAACAACTAGAAGGCAAATGGGGGCCTCAGAAGTTTTACTTACAACTGACTATCTTAATGCTAATCAAATCTGTAAAACTTGCCGAATGTACAACACTGACATGATCTTTCTGAAGTTCGCAACCGAAAATCAGCTGTAAGTACAAGAGGAGGACTAACTTTAGTTGCTTCAGACAGTATCATGGTCTGAGAGTAGAACCAAAGAGACACCAAAGAGGGGAGGTAGGGAGAGATGGAGTTCTATGTCCTGAATAGCCAAGAGGGCAGCTTATATGCAGGCAAGAAATTCCAAGAAAGGCACAGAAGATATCGGCAATAGTTTTGCAAATGCATACTGAAAAAAAGAGTTTTGTAAATGCGCTGCACATGCATCATTATAATAACACACTCAGTGCAGCACCAGCACCTTACAAGATAGGAGACATCTCAACCTACAGCGCACACACTAGGAAAAAGAAGCAATAGGGCCTAAAACGAGTAGAACAGCAGCCACCTGTTTCCTATTACAAAGACTCGAGATTGCCTGTACTTAGGTGTGATGTTTGAATAGCGACACTGATTACAGACAGTGGATTAAAACTTAAAAAGGACATCTGACCTGAGATCTCGGATGTGACGGCTGCTAAGTTTGGCGGTGATCGGAGATCTCAGACTGGATAAGGCTTCTGAAAGCCATCCTGTGCAAGAAGATAGCAGGGCTTTTTCACACCAAGTTATGAATTGATGCACACAGATTATGGCCAAGTCGCAACTTATCTTCTGCTTTTAAACTCAATGTTCTACGGTATTCGCTGAAGAAGGCAAATTTAGAACCTTCATTTTTACCAAGTTTTGTAAGAAATTGATCACAACAGGACAGGTTTTGCAAAGATGATATAGCTCTACTAGTAACCTAGCACAAGTCTAAAATCAATAATTAGTGGAACTAATTATCCTCATCATTATTCTGTTTGCCTCATTTTCCTTCTTTTTTTATAGACTCAACTTCGGCCCTTGGATTCTGTTGGCCAAGGACAGCGCAGAGACTTCTTGAAGAGATCAATTGTTCATTTCAATGTCTTGCTTATTCTGATGGTTACATCTCAACTCTAACTGCACGCTTATGGATGTGCCTTCTGCAACTACCACTAAAGCCTAATGCGCTGAAACTGTGCCATTTATCTTAAGTGTGTAGGAGCTTTGCTTCTATTTCTGAATTCTTTGGTGGTGTGATCCATCGAAAGAATCATTATATGGCTAAATTGGTTGCAAGATACACATCGATGGCATTATATCTGGACATATAATAAAAGAAGATTTCTCATGGATCAATTTACTTAAAATTTTCTTGGATTGGTGACCAACTAGTTCAGCTTTCATAATCTCGATGAACCTAAAAACTGCAAGGGAAAAAGTTGAGAAATGGTAATACCATATGCCGGAAAAGCAAAACCTGTTTTTTTCCCTATTGAGAAACATCGCTTCAAGCAACATGAAGACCTGTTCTTCAGATGCCACAAAACAGTAACTATTTTTTCTCACACCGACATCGCGGAAAAAACTATTTTTAATCGATTATTGTAGAATTTTGGGAATAGCTGTCTGTCCCTCTTGGGATCCCCACACCTTTTATTTATAGTGTCAAATATTACAATCCGACTCTAACATAACTCGCATACAATTTGAGTCCGACTCGCACACGAGTTGGACTGTTACCCAAACTCTAATATCTCCAACGCTCTCCCTCAAGATGGGTATAAGATAACAATCATGTCCATCTTGTTACATATTGCAATACCATTACTACAGTTTATCAAAACCTACCGGCCATCGACTTCTTAACCAATACCATCACAAAGATCAAAAGTTACTCACCACCAATACTACCAAAGCTACGATGCAGTGCACGAGATACCAGATGCGCCGGTCTTGAATGCAGCAGATCTGCGATACTAAGATTTCTCAAAAACTCCGACGCCAAGATGCGGTAGTATATATATAATAAAAGTATATATATTAGGCAAATCAACATATAACATGTATAATAAAGAAAAAAGAATAATAGATGAGAGATAGGCCACTACTCACTAAGCCCATAACCCCACTCAGCCCAAAAGCCCATATAAAACATTCAGAGCACCTGACCGCTCCCTACTCCCCATCTTTCCTCAAGCCGCCACGCCATATGCTCCTGCTCCCCTCTTGCTCCTCCGCCTCCTCCGCTCCCCTTGCCTCTGCCGCCTCCTGCTCTGCTCCTCCCTCCGCCTCCTCTGCTCCTCCTTGCCTCCGCCTCCTCTGCTCCCCATTGATGCCTGATCATACTAACCCGGCCATCGGAGCTGCGCCTCCGTCGCCAAACGGCCGCCCGCCAGATCTGCTGTGTCGTTGCTCTAGTTCTTGCCACCAGGCTCCGTCGCCCGGCCGCCTCCTCGCCCTTGGTCGCGCCCGCCGCCCGGATCTCACGCTCGTTGCTCGAGCCACGCCTCCGTCACCCGACGGGCCGTCGCCGCCCAGATCTGCGCCACCTTCACCCGGTACCTCCCGATACCTCTAGGTACCTCTGGTACTGACCGTCTGAGAAGCCGCGCCCGAGCCAGTCTGCAGACTGCATCTTGCTGACCGTGTCGGTATCGTGACCCATGAGCCGTCTGCACAAGATCGAGCTACCAGGGATGTGACGAAATCCATCTTCACCATCTACCAGTTGTCCCGACCTCAACTTCATCTTCCTCTACCCTCATGTCCCCAGCCACCCCTAGCCTCCACCACTCTGCCCACACGTCCCCAGTCTCAGCCTCCACCACCTCTACCCCTGTCACAGTCCATTATGCCTGACTTCAGTCCCAATCCTCTCCCGGACATCTCCAGCAACACTATCTCCAGCACCCATGCCAACACCACCGCACGACACCAATACCATCACCGCCGACTGACATAACCTCCACTGGAGCTACCACCAGCTCCTACTTCATCCTCACCATCCTCAAGCTCATTACCATCATCCAATTCCACCATTAGCGCAACCACCAAAGCACCATCTGAACAGTCTTCTCCCTCTGTCTTCCATAACTTCTGTTGTAACCTCCGATACTGTCACCACCAAGCGACACAATAGCTAGAACTCTCAGCAAACACACCATCCTCTCTTTCCTTTTTCCAACATAACACACGTAGCCACACCAGATTTCCCTCAATCACACCAGATTTTCCATCGATCTGGATCCACACCAAATCCTCCTAAAAAATCAAACCTCCACACCGGATCCTCCACACCTCCACTGGATCCTTCACCCTCGAAACACCCACATTAGATCAGATTCTCTACACCAGATCAGATCTGACACACTGGATCCTAGCGCCACACCGGATCCCACCTCTCTTTTTCTTTCCTTTTTTCTCCTTTTCTTTCCTTTTTCTTACCTTTCCTTTCCTTTTTCTCCTTTTTTCCCCTCCCACATGGCAAACCTCTTCCTTTCCTCTCTCTCCTTTCTTCCTCCTCCACTCGTCTTCCTTCCTCCCAAGTGTCACCGCGCCACTCGTCGCCTCCCTCCCTGCCTTCCCAGCCAGCAGCGCCACCGCGCCACCTACCGCCTCCTTGCTCCTTCCTCGCCCGTGACCCACACCGCGCCCGGATCCCGCCACCTCCGGCCAGATCCCCCCTTTTCCCACACAAGCCGCACCGGACCCTTCCTTCTCCTCCGAAAGCTCCTCCTCCCGAGAGCACAACACCTCTTCGGCTTCGGCTCTTCTCCTTCGTCCTAAGAGCAAGCCTCCGCTTTCTTCCTCTTTCCTCGAGCGCTCCCGTCAGATCTCCTCCAGATCCCGAGTGCCCTCTCGCCTGATCTCCAGATCCATCTCCTCCCGACCGGATCCTCTTCTCCACCGCTGGACCCCCTTTTCTTTCCTCCACCGCCGACCCTCCCCCGTGATTTGCTTCTCCCTCGGTCGTGGCTCCGCCTCCACCCTACTCTGCTGCCGTCGCTTTGCCTGCCTCCCACCGCCGCCTTCCGTGTCATACGGGGCTCAGATGCAACTGGCATTGCCGGTCCACTCCGTCGCGACATGGTCACGGAGGACCACGACGACGGGCAAAGAATGCCAAATAATCGACTGAGGAGTGACGACGACGATGGTTCCGAGGTAAGTGTTTGCTATCGGGTTAGGGTTTTGGGCGGATTGACTCTGATACCATATAGAATTTTGGGAATAGTTGTGTGTCCCTTTTGGGATCCCCACACCCTTTATTTATAGTGTTAAATATTACAACCCGACTCTAACACACAACTCGCATACAATTTGAGTCCGACTCGTACACGACTTGAACTCTTACCTAAACTCTAATATCTCCAATAATTATTTTGCCTTAAGTGGAGCCGTGACGGTTAAGCTCGGTCGGCAAAGACAACAATGTTGAAAAAAAAAGAGATTAAAAGATGGTTGGTAAGTGCTACATGACACGTACATGTAACAACGTTGGGTTTCAGCCTTTCAGGTCAGGCACCGTGATCATCAAATCAACAACAGAATTTCAGGCCAGCTTCGGAGCTACGACACGTATACTTCAACGTAGAATTAGATCCATGACACTGACAGCATGCAGGCTGCTGACTGGCTGGCTATCCCTTTTTTTCCAATCGCATCAAATCCTTTGGTGAATTGGGAAGAAGAAGAAAAAGACACCCGGTTTTCATTTCTGTTATTAATCACATCTTTTCCTTACGATTTTGTCTCCATTTCAAGCATAGATAACCAGAGCTAGCTTGCTCATGGCAGAATTGCATCTATTGCATCGAAGATGGAGAATTCCCAAATCCAAAACCATTGGATTCATCCTAAATTATCTTGGACGGGGTAAAAAGAAATGGTAGTCAGTCACCTGTGAGTTTGTGAGCACATTGGAGACCTAAATCACCACCCTTTTTCTAAACTATCGTCTTCGTTTTCTTTATGCTGGCACAGTGCCATTTCCACTAAAGAATGGATCACGGTATAGCTCTCGGTGAAGGAATCATTACCGGGGTTAAAAAAAATTACCACTTTTCCTCCTCGAGGAAACTATACTAGTGGCCGCTCCAGGACGAATGATTCTGCAGTGAGGAAGAGGCCAAGGTAGAACGGTAGCAGATGGCATCATTCTGTCAGAGAGAAACGGAAGAAACGAAATGGGAGAAGAAAAGGAATCCCCATGTTGGTTATGGCTAAACAACCCTCTGCTGGGCGGCTAAGGTATCATCTGATCCGTCCATTTTTAAAAATCTGTGGGCAAGATCGAATCTTGAAGCTGCCGAAGAGGCGAAGATGATTGGAAAGGGTGGATAATTTGCATTTTATCCAACACTATGATCTTGAGAAAATGAGGAAATTCGAAGTAATACTTTGCAATTTCCTGCATCATGAGCCAGGACCGGTGGAGTGGGTCGTAGAAATGGAAACACTCACCTATCAGATCAGAGTTGATGGCTAAAAGAAGAAGAGAGATGGATGCAGTGCAGCTTTGTCTGAAGTACAATTCCCAAAACAGCACTTAGTTCACTAGCTAGACCTGTTGTATTGATGCAGCACATCTAGCACGAAATGACTCTTTGAGTTGTTTCTTTCAGCCTAATCAATTCTCAAGATTCAGTTCCTATATTCAAAATTCTCAAGATTCGGTTTCAGGGGACTAGTCCTAAGTGGAGAAGTGGCAAAGCAAACAAAGAACAACAGCAATAGGCCAATAATGTAGGTATCTAATTAGTACTCAAGAGTTTTTTAAAAAAAAAAAAAGAGGAAAGGAACGAGAGAAGGAGAAACCAAAAGTCAGGCCACTAATCATTACAATCGACAATGGGCAAAGATTACGAGGTCGACTTACAGGGGAGGGGAGAAGAAGATACCTCAACCGCTCCTTCCATGGAGCACCGTCTGAATTCACTATTCACCTCCTCAGTTCCAGAAAGAGCGAGAGAGGGAGTTGGTGAGTCCCTCCCTCCCCTTGGGGCCCTTGGAGCCGGAGCGTTTGTGTTTGGAGTGAGCAAGTTAGGGGAGGGAGGGAGGGCTTTGAATGCACTGTGGAAGCCAATTCGTTAATTAATAGTCAGAGAAGGCCGGGGCGAAGGAGTTGAGGCCGGGCCGTGAGCCAGCCGAGGTGGTGATGAGCATTACACGGCCTGCACTGCACTACACTGCACTACACGGCCTCACGCACGACAGCGCCTCCGAATCAATCCGTTCTGTCACGCTCACTCGCTCGCTCACGCACAAATTTATGCCCGCGTACGTAAGGACGCACGCGGCACGTCCGGCCGTGATGAAACCGCTCCGAACGGACACAGCTGCACCACGCGTGCGGATGGGACAACCGGCGAATGAAGCATCAGCAACATCCGATTAGATTTTTAGAACCAGCCTGCTACTAATGTTCATTGTATCTTACGTCTCATCCTGTACAAGATGCAGGCAGCGGCAATGTTAGCTAGTTTTCCTCTCGGGTCGTATTCAGAGACCCGTACCTCCCTCCGTCACCCTGGAATTTGCGACACACGGTTGCTCGATGAAGCAGCAACAAGGCACACTAAATAAGACAGCAACAACTTCATGGCGTTGGAATGAAGAAACACCAACCAATGTACGTCCGACCATCCAGTATGCTAGCATCAGTTTCAAACAGGAACAAAAAGAGAGGAATGAGGTGCAGCATCCCTATCTGCCCTGCATTTCTAGCAGCTGTTCATCAACAACAATCACAGGTCCGAATTGTCACATGATGTCGATTAGACTTTGATTGGTTCCTAACATCCATCAGCATGTGCAGGTGACGTGTGAGCTGTGTTAACATACCATACCTTTGCATGCTTACAAAATGCACACATTTTCCCCCCTAAAAACAGGTTACCAGATTGGATCGGATCCAAGGCAGCACCAGGTCAACTCATTGCCAGTAACCAACAGTACCCACATGCTAAGTCAAAGCCTAACTTCTCAGAGCCATGTAGCTAACAGGGGAGTCAGATCATCAGAACTCAGAAGAACAAGGCTGTTCCATCGTACCATCTCGACCAAGGTAAGGAGTGATCTCGGGCTTTCCAGATAAGGGTTAGGCTGTTGCAGGACAAGTAAACTGACACTATACAAGATGGGTGTTCAGATTTCAGATTGATGCTATGAGCATCAGTCGTTCCCAACATGCACAATAAGCTATCGTTTTTTGATTGCTGACCATCTCTTGCTATCATAATGCTAAAGGGGTTAGATCGACTCTAATTCAAATCATCGAACTATTACAGTAGTAACCCAAAAATTGATTCAACCAGCATCACTGCGATTCATCGTCAGATAGGCACAAAACTTCTGCACTGGCCCTTGTGCCTGGAAGATCGCTGGTCAGCCCAAGCCTAGCTGTCAGCCACGCATTCAATGATGCCGATTCAGAACCAGACAAATTGACACCTGCTATTTGAGCTCCAGTGCGCCGGCTTCCTGGTGCTGCATCCAGCGGACCTGAGGTGCTGTGGAAAAGTATGTTTGGACTTGATGGTTGTTGGGTTGCCGTGAGAATAGGATATGAACTAGATGACTGCACAAAATTTGCCATGAACTCTGGAAGTGGACCTGATGCCAGTGAGGATGCTGGGAGAGCTCGGCGTGAGTTTGATGCTGATGACATTGTTTGGTGAATTGAACTTGGTGTCATGGAGGTTAATAGGGCATCTACCTGTGGACCTGTTGATGCTAAGTTTTCCATGATACAAGGGGCAAACTGTCTAAATGATGTAACCCCTGGACTAAAAGGAAGCTGTTGCTGATTCGTGTGAACCATGGTATATGGCGGTGGCATCCTGGGCTGCTGGAGATGAGGAGCAGGTGCACGAGTTTGTGCTGCAGTAGCTCCGTAGTTGCCATGTGGCCGAGGCATTGAAACAAAAGGTGATGATGTTGCTCTATAGAGATTGCCAGGTAAGATTGGTGGTGGTTGGACAGCCCGTGATGATGATGGTCGTCGAGCCACCAGTGAAGGCTGGATATTAGGTCCTGGTGAATGAAACGAAGTAAACACCGGTGGTCGAGTGGCTGATGGCGAGGCGACAGGTGATGCTGTGGTTTGCGAAGCTGAAGTCCTTGCTTGCTGAGAAGACTGAAGTGGCTGCCCCATTATGGGGCCCGTGGATCTCCCTGCATTACACAAGAAACAAATCATTACTTGCATGTTCTGAGGATTGAGGAACATCTGACCCAGCAACAGATCCTGGATCTAAATTGCAATTTGGCTTTTGCAGATCAATGTAATGCAACCGGATAGGCATAGCATGGCATTTCTGGACGAGAATTGAGAACAACAGAAGAATGGCACTCCTCACAAGTCACACGTATCATCAATTCACCATACAAAACAACCAAGTATATATAGGATGCAGGTAGCTGAATCAGGTTCTGCATTAAACACAGATCTCACAGTGAGTAAACACACTCAATCTTATAGGACAACCAAAAAGCAAAAGTGGATTATGGAAGATCTGCATTAAACACAAATCTCACAGTGAGCAAAGCTATCAGAACAGAAACTTAACCTTAGGGTTTCATGCTGAAAGACTAATTATGACCAGAACATTATTTTGGAAGACAATGTGATATGCTGGTAATGGTTAGTTGGATACCTTGAGCTGCAGTTGATAGTATGAATTTCCCTCGAAAATTCTCCGCTAGTGATTGGTTTACAAAAACTTTCCTGTAGAGATCATCAAGCTCCATCTCGATCTGAAGATAATTGGAATCTTCTTCTTGAAGTAATGAGTCATATTTCCTTTTCACCTTCTCTATTTCTTGGTTGTACTCTATTACAAGTTGTGATTTCTGTCCACAAATAGATGTGCAACCAAGGAAGACATGAAAAATCTCACAACTACCATGAGTAATTTACAGTAAAACAGAACATAGACAAAATAAAAATGCAAACCTTCTGTTCATGGGATTTATTAAGCGTAATGCTGCAATTTTTTAACTTTTCCAACTCATTTTTGAGCGGTTCATCACTATGTACTCGATAATTAGACACTATCATTTCCACTGGAAGTAGTTGGGTGGGCTGCTCAGGACCAGGTGCCACGTTTGGCTGAAAACCTATTTGACTCCTGTCTTCAGAGTGTGTTCTTTCGAGTGGAAGATGCTGCATTGTGGTTGATGGTTGCATTTCAGGCTGCAAATCCTGAACTGCCGTGGTGCCTGACATTCCTGCTCCTTCTGCCTCCGCAGGTCGATCCTGCATTGAGGTTGATGGTTGTATTTCGGACTGCAAATCATGAACTGTCACCATGCCCAAATTACCTGCTGGTTCTACTCCTGCGTGTGGATCGCAAGAAGGTTCTACACTTTCATGGACAGTCATACTTTGTAGCACAGGCATATGAGACAGATTAGTTCTTTCAAATGGAACATCCTGCGTTGAGATTGATGGTTGTATTTCAGGCTGCAAATCCCGAGCTTCTGCGGTGCCCAACATACCTGCCCGTTCTGTCTCTTCCGGTTGATCCTGCATTGAGGTTGATGGTTGCGTTTCAGGCTGCAAATCCCGAGCTGCCTCCGTGCCCAGAATACCTGCTGGTTCTGGTTCTGCAGGTGGATGTCGCGAAATTACTAAACTTTGTTGGGCAGGCATACTTGATTCACAAGTCTGAGTTTCAACTTCCGTAGACACTAAGGTAGCTGGGTTGTGTGCAGTATAAGTCAGAGATTCTGAGTACAGTGGATCTGCAGCAACATTGCCACCATTATTTGCCTTAACTCCCATTCTGACATCACCTAAATGGTGGGAAGTTCCTGCACCACCTTGCGACGGACCAGTTGCTCTATCTGTTTGACAACTTGTTTGACTCCTGTCATCAGGGTGCATCCTTTGAACTGGAGCATCCGAAAATGACGTTGATGGCTGCATTTCAGGCTGCAAATCTCGAGCCGCCTGTGTGCCCAACAAACATGTTCGTCCTGCTTCTGCAGGTTGATGCCGCGAAGGTGCTACATTTTGTTGGGCAAACAGATCTGTGCTTTCTTGGGAAGACATACTTGATAGATTAGCCCGAGTTTCAACCTCCCTAGAAACTGGAAAGATAGCCGAGATTTGTGGAGCAGCAAAAGTCGGAGTTTCCGAGTGGGCTTGACCTGCACAAACAGTGTTGCTATTATTTGCATCAACTCCCTTTCTAACATCTCCTAAATGGCTAGAAGTTCCACCTCCCTGTGACAGACCAGATATTGTTCCTGGCTGATGTTCTGTTTGACTGCTGTCATCAGGGTGCATCCTTTGAAGTGGAGCACCCAACATTGAGGCAGATGGTTGCATTCCAGGCTGCAAATCCCGAGCTGCCTCTGTGCCCAAAATACTTGCTGGTTCTGCTTCTGCAGGTGGATGTCGCGAAGTTGCTAACTTTTGTTGGGGCGACAGACTTGTACTTTGTTGTGCAGGCATAATCAATTGATAAGTCTGAGTTTGAACCTCCCTAGCCACTGGCAAGGCGGCTGGGTTATGCAGAGCAGTATAAGATTGCGTTTCTGAGGGGAGTGTATCTGCAGCAACAGTGTCATCATTTTTTGCTTTAACTCCGGTATTGACATCGCCTAAGGCTAAATGGTAGGAAGTTGTAATTTCCTGCGACAGGCCAATTGCTGTATCTGGTTGATGACCTGTTTGATTCACACCATCAGGGCATGCCCTTTGAAATGGAGCATCCAATGTTGATGTCGGCGTTTGCACTTCAACGTGCAAATCCCGAGCTGCCATCACACCCGATTTATTAGTTGGTTCTGCTTGTGCAGGTGGATGCTGCAAAGTCCCAACAGTTTGTGGGACAGGCATAGGTGGTAGATTAGCTTGATTTTCATCTTCCCTAGACACTGACAAGGTCGTGAGGCTTTGTGAAGAAGCCAAAATTGCTGGCTCCAAGTGGACTCGATCTGCATCAACAGTGCCATCATTGTTTGCACTAGCCCCCATGACAAGAGAAGTTGCACCTCCCAGCAACATACTTGGATTAGCAATATTGTCTCTCTCAACATGTTCAGTACTTCTACACTCACCGGTTGAAGATTCCTGGTATAAATTTAAAGGTGTCCGTGATGAGCTGTCTGGCATCACTAAAGCACATACAATGACGATGAACACAAATAATTAAGTCTAGTATAATGATATGGGGAAACACAAATAATAATCTAGTATAATGATATGGGGAACGCAAAAGGCAACGTGTGAAGCACTAGTGAAGTATGAACAATTCAAAAACAACCGCTCTGTGCCAAGTGCTCAAGGCTGCCATGAAAAGCGTACTAGCTGCATCAACTGGCACAACTTTGAAGTGCTTTTCAACAAACAAAAATGATAATTGCTCAAAAGAATCTGTTGTGTATTATAAAGACAATATATCTCACTGTTAATACCTAGCACACCAGGCAGTCCAGACTGGAAACATGGTGATTGACTACATACACATCAATATGCTATCTGGATGAGCCAAATAGATGGTGAAGTTGGCGTATAATCATTTCTTTAGTCAAGTGCTATGTCAGATATAGGAGATTAGGATATAACCAGAACTGAGTAATCTTGTATTCTTGTTTAGGCACTCCAGCCCAATTGTGAGTGGGCCGAGTTGGTCCATGAATTGAGTGTGTAGTTGTTGTATTCCTTGGGGAGGGAACACGGGAGGTAGAAGGTCACACGCTTGAAGGCTTGTGGCCTGGTGGTGCCGTGATGGAGATAGATAGGTAGGGGAAGCTGCACATCAAAGGGGAAGAGAAAGGAAGACTCAGACAGGGGGAGGGTAGATGCAAGGAGGATAATTCTGTTCTTTGCTTAATCTGAAAATAATCTTTCCATCCCCTTAAGTAGAGGTGGACCTAACAAATCTGGATTGAGATAAGATGAAAACAATAAATAGATACTATGGAAATAAACTAAATGGAAAGTTATCGAAATTCCACGATCCTGGGCAGTGGGCGCCATCTAGTGCGGCCTTTGTGCGCCACAACAATAGTCCCACCTTGGTAGTGGTATGCCATGTGTGTAAAATGGTAGCATGTATAAACCCAATGGTACCAAATATAGCAAGCTCCAAGTTGACGTTGCCAAAAGTGGGGATTAAAGCGCAAGCAAGTTGCTATCAGCACAATCTATTCTGCATGGGGTTGAATTGTAGCTTGTTGGAACTTGGAGCACTACAAATGGTATCAGAGCCAGCCCGTCAAGGGTAAATAGCTGGAGGACGGCCAGATACAGGGTTGCAGGTATGGCATATGTGGTGTGGGCTGATCCTAGTCATTTGCTCCATCTGTGCATACAAGGATGTTGAAATTCTTATGTGGTGCGCCACATCCCATGTGGTTTGGAATAAGCCCATGTGTGCCTGTGCGTGAGCATACGGTGGTTTAGTCCGACCTTGATAGTCAATGGTGTGGAATGCATATACATACTGCATAGTGCAACTCAAGGATCAATGAACCGTTTCCGGAGGGAATCCCGGCCAGCCGGCGGTAACGGTAACCGGCCGGTTACTGGAATTCCCGGAAAAATTCCGGATGAAATTCGCATGAATTTGCTTAAAAGCCAGCCAAATTTCGAAAATTGAAATTTGAATTTAATAATCCGGAAAGAAACCAGCCGGGATTGGTTCTCCCGGTCCCCACCGGTAAGACCGGTTACCGCCGGTAACCGGCCAGGATTTTGTTCCCTGGTGCAACTCCAGTTTAAGGCCCCGTTTGGAACATGGGAAATTTTTTTCAGATTCCTACAGGAAGGAATTGAACTGTTTCCTGTGAAATGTCCACACTCCAAACAGGGCCTAACCCTTTTGTGTGAAGCAGGGACGAAAGAGCTAGGCAGTTACCATGGGAGTGCACTATACAAAAGAGCTAGGTAGAACTATAGCATATTTGAAGCCTTTGGTGTTAGACTAGTAACCATAAAGTGTGACGTGCTGTGGAAAGTGAGCGTGTGGGATAGGTATGTGTCGTGGGAGGTTTAGCCCGAGCCGTGGAGTGGGTGGGATGTGCAAGGTGGCAGAGGGGCTTCGGTGGATGGAGGCGTAGGGAGGAGGGTGGTTCGTCCGGTGAAGAGAGAGAGCTAGAGAAGGAAGATTAGAGATACTAATCCTGCTTGCTTTATTCCTTGATCTTCTCCCTTTAAATAGAGAGACTTACAAATCTAAACTTCCAAATAAAGAGACCGGAAGGATCTCAACAAATCTGATCTTAAGGATCTTATCCTAACTTGCAAGCAAAGTAAACGCTGGTTGGACCGGGACGTCCTAGGTGGCCGCCGGTTGAACCGGGACCTGGTGGCACCGGTGATAAACCCAACCCCACATGACATAAAGATTATGAATCCTATCAACATCAGGCTTTATGGCACCTATGTTAAATTGTTAATCATCCATAACCACTCCCGGTAATCATATAAGCACAACATAGACCATACAAATGTCATATTTGACAGATTACAAACTCTGAACAAGTTCCAAAGACAACCAAAGTACAAGAAACAAAAATCCTGATAAGCACAACACAAGCATATGATAAGCACACATGCATTTTTAAAATGAGTGGCATAATACCTGATTAATTGAATCACCATTTGCAGGAATAGCACTTGATGAACAACCGGCTCTTTGTAAGCCAACGCCATCAGAACTACAGCGGATGATGTTTTCTGGAAAATCAACAGCTTCTGATGCTGGTCCTCCGCCAGAGTCCTCAAGAGCATCAGCAGGCCCATTTCTAATTCTCACTGCCCGTGTAGAAATGGGCTCTGATGGAACTACGTTCCGAACCAACGTAATTTCCATTATCAATCTGTCATTTGAGTGCTGCTGACAATCTGACACGGAACTTTCAACAACATGATAATAATCATTTTCTTCCTTAAAATGGATAAAGTCCTCCATAACAAAGCTTGAATCAGGTAGAGCAATACGCCGATCAAAGGTTTGATCTAATTGGCCTGATTTTGCTTCCTGTTGGAGTTTTTCCTTCAGTTGTCGTTCTCTGGACCATGTATTAGATTGAAATGCCTCTAGTTTGTCATGCTGGAACCTCATGTGCTTCAAAAATGCATACATAAGCATAGTGAACCACTGAACAATTAGCTTTGTTTTCTCGTTCCTGGTCTCTTCGTCAATGTGACTTCTACAAATATATTCCAGAACTAAATTGCATACTTCTTTCAGTCTGATAAGTTTGTTCTCTGTGTGTGCCTCTAACTCTGATATCTCAAGCTGTTGTTTATCAAGGATATACTTTTCTCTTAAGGAAAAAACATTCTCAACTAAATCAAGTCTTTTCTCCGCAATAATGTCAGGAAGTTCATCACTTGGCAAATGGCATTCTTTGTGAGTTTCTGGAACAGATATCAGTTCCTGCACTTGTGAAACCATCTGCCCAGAACCAAATGAGCCCTCTTGAGGCGTGCCATTTTTAAAATTACCATGAAGATCCATTGCCTCCTTTGGGAACATGTGACCATTTCTCAAGTTAATAGAGGTCTCCTGCAATGAAAGTGTTGTGTTCTCTACCAACGTTGGTCGACACTTTCTGCTTGTTTCACCTGCTTTATGTGGAAACTTTTTCTTTAGGATCCTTAATTTGTCATAGACCAATCCTGCCAGCTCCTCATTGTACTCATAGTTCAAGCATTTTTCAGCAAGGGCAAGCGATTCTCTACGATCCACCTTATAGTTAAGAAGAGAAGCAGCACGCCAACACTGAAGCAAAGTATTAAGAAAAACAATATCATATTTGATAAATAGAAATCTGAAAAGTAAAAATATAACAATCTTGTCTTTCTTACCAAGGCTATGTAAAACGCATGCAATATGCCCTTTGGCTCCCGAGCGACTAGATGATTCTTCAAAAGATATTCAAAGAGCCGCTCAACCAGAATGCTTACATTATCCTGCAATTGTGAATTATGCAAGATACCAGTTGGATCAGGTAAGCATGAAGAAGCAGTGCAAAACCAAAGCAACAGAAAAATTTACAAATAATGAGATCAGTACAAACAAATGCAAGAGGCACATAATAAATAAAAAGATCCTTTAACAAGATTTTTTTCCCATATTAAATAATAACCATCACTAAATAACTGTTTCACACGGGCGTCAAGAATGTATAACCATTAAGCATATCACAGAAAATTCTAGAAAACACAAAAGAGCAACTGTGAAGTGTAGACAGTCAAACAACCCTCTTTTCTACTTTAGGTTATGTTTTTTTCCTAATCTCAGTCCTCAGGACAGACATATTCAACATCTTTTGAGGACCTATCAGGATGCAGAGTGTTAATACAAGAAGCTCTTTTACAATGCAGCTTTTAACTTTTTAGAGGTGAGACAAGCTTTAAATCTTCACTCTGAGTTGTTAGGGTTAATGTTGACTTATAGCCTCACTGACCTATTAGAACTAGTTACTAATATTGCTCCCTCGGTCCATGAATATGTGCACCTTTAGAAATTAGTCATGGTCTTACTCCACTTAAGTCAAACATGGTGCCCCACTAGATGTAGTTGTAGGGGGAAAAACCTACTGGTAATCGCGATTCTGGGCGGGTCCGGAAGGAAAATCCCGGCCGGTTTTTCCGGGTTTTGCAAATTCAAATTTCAATTTTCGAAATTCAGCCAGTTTTCAACCGAATTCAAGCGAGATTCAACCGGTTTTTCAAAATCCGGTTCTGCGGCCGTTTTTTTTCCGCCACCGGCGGATTTGGTCCCAGACGCTTTTGGATCCTCGGTTGTAGGCAATCACCGGGAATAAGAACTATATGAACGTGGGTTCATATGTACCCACTATCATAGGCATCCACCTCGCTCCGAGATTTGTGCCAGAATTTTGGTTTTCTTTTTTGTATTTTCAGAATTGGTGAGAGAAAGTTACAGTTTGACAGCACTACAGTGCATATGGGGTCCACGTCCCCATTATCTTTTCCCATCCCCTGTTTCTCCCTCCCCATTCATTCTCTCACCAGCCACCACCCACCCGTCTCTCTCTCTCTCTCCAGTCCGCGACCGCACGAGGCGGCGGCGTGGCAGTCGGCGACGAAGGTCGAAGGAGGTGCCGGCCGGCTGTTGGTGAGGGAGAAAACGGCGGCTAGTTGGCGATGAGGCAAGGCAGCGATTCGCACCCGTGTCGCCGCCAACATGTCTTCCCCAACTCTAACGAGTTCGGCCGCCAGATCCACCGTCCCTGAGCCTGTCGCTTGCGGACCTGGGGTCCCTGAGGCCGCCACCGCCGGATCCGCTGTCCCCGAGGCTGCTGGCGTCACGCTTCTTCCTCAGCTCCGAGCTGCATCGAGGGCGGGTAGCTTCCTCGACAGTGTGCACCTCCTGATGAGGGCATCCCTACAACTACTACATCTTCCACGCCAAATGTGCATGAGAATATTTATGAATCACCAAAAGGTCCAATGACTAGAGTAAGAGCTAAACTTCTAAATCAACAGGTGAATTTGTTTCTTAATAAATTTCCTTGTATTAATGAGAACAGTATACTACCTTATGCAAGTTCTTTGTGTATTCTCAGATTTGAACACACTGAAGATTTTGAAACCCTGAGGGGTCAAGTCATGTGCTTAGTCGTTCGACAGCCAACATGTCAAGCAAGCCACGGTCATAATCAAGCCAACATACAAGCTACAGTTAGGCCACCGTGCAAGCTATGATCAGCATGCACATTAGTTCAACATGCACATTAGTCAAGCATGTTGTTAATAGCCCAAGGCTATGCACGTTCCCTACCAACCGAACATGTAACCAGTTATTGTTTGTTTCGGTCATGTCAACGGTGGGCCATTAGTATAGACCAATATGTATGGTATTTGGTCCTAGCCAAACTCCAATTCAACGCTGGCCCAAGGCCCATGCATGCGTGTGTGCGAGCGTAGGGGTAAGGGTTTGGCTGGGAGTATTAAGCCGCCGCCGTCCATTGTAAGGGACAGACCAGAGATCATAAGAAAAATAATAGATTGCTTGTGTTCTTCATGATTGCCGATGGCGTCAATGGAGAAAATTGAGAGTTCTTATTAATTGAGATCGTTCAACCTTTCCGCTGGGAATTAGGAGCGCAATAGGGCTTCACTTGGTGGTCGTGAAGTCCAGCGCGTGTGTTCTCGCGAATTAAAGAGTGTTCGTTCTTGCATTGGCAACGGAGGATCACTACGATTCGAGAGGCCACACGTGAGTATCTTGATCCTACGTCGAGAAGATCGAGCAACCCCGTATCACCTCCACATCGTCATCCACTGCACCAGTGACCTCAAGGTGCACCTCGAAGACAGTGACCTCAAGGTACACCTCTTCTTCGAGGAGCACCGCCCCGTCAAGACGTCGACGGTGAGGCGATGGTCATCATCATCCCCGTGTGCTGGCGGGTTCCAGATCTAGGCATGTACTCGCCGACGTCCTCCTCACTGGCGCCGCCCGTCATCTTCGTCATCACCATTGCACCTCCATCCTAGATATGTACTTCTTCGTCAGCTCTGGTGTACCTCCTCCGACCCGGATCTATATTTCTTCCACAGCTTGGGTGCACTGTGCGCCACAGCCGGGATCGATGCACCTCCTCCACACCGGATCAGTACTTCTACCACAGCTCCGGTGCACAGTGCACCACCTCCGGCATCAGTGCACCTCCTCTGACCCGGATATGCACTTCTTCAACAACTCCGGTGCACAGTGCACCACTGCCAGCATTGGTGCACTTCCTCTGACCCGGATCTGTGCTTCTTCCTCCTCTCCAGTGCACAGTGCACCTCCACCAGTGATGTATATGTGTACAGTAGGAGTATTGTTGTACATTATTTCTTTTAGTGTGTACGGTTATAGCACTGTGCATGATACATTGTATTTTGTATAGTACATTTTTTTGGTGCAATACTTGTCTAATTTCAAATTTCAACATTGCATGTTTTGATGAGGCATATGATTTCTAATTTTCAATCAAATTCTCTTGGCACAAATCTCAAGAAAGAAATGGAGGGTGGAGATAGTTGGTGCAGGTGCACACAAGTGAAGATCGGCATTTCCGCAGTCACCAGCTGTTAGTCTAGGCGTTTATTGGATGTTGCGCAGTTGCAGCCCTATTCTTACAATGTTGATGCTATTCTTACGTGAAAGTCGTATATAATCTTTACGTACAAAAAGGTAAAGGGTGCAGCATGGGGTTGATGTAAATTTGATTGTGGTGCAAATCAAGGCAAGATTTGATTTTATGGTGCATATAAGGAGTTTGTACACTTTGCATAATAGTTTGTACTGCTGTGGTAACTGTTGGGGTACGGGTCCGAGGACCGAGGGTAAGACACTCGCCCTCATCTAACCATCGGCAAGGCTCTTCCCTGTCGAGATAGCAAGGTTCTGAGACTTAGTTGAACTTTTGATTTCCCATTGCTTCATTGATAATGGATACATGCTGTCTCTTTTATAAGGACAGTCCGACTTGACACCTAAGAAATAATCTATAAGGAAACCTATCAATCCAATCTAATCTTTCCAACTATTAAAAATAACCTTCCTAATAAATAAGATCATATTCCTAATAATAACTAGATAGATAAGGAATCCCAAAATAACATACCTAACAAACTATTCTTTATTCTAGGAAACCAATCAACATATATGGAAATAAAGGCGCTACAGTACATGTGGTGCTGTTCACATGCGCGCTGCAGCCCTCGCGCCTTTCTCCATAACATGTACATTTTCTGATTTGCAAAAGATATTCTAGGCATAAATATGATTTTTGTGCATCCTGCTAATAGTGTATCATAAGGAACAATAAAGGACACAGCTTAGAAAATGCATACCGGTAGTTGTAACACCTTAATTATTTTTGATAACTCTTGCTTAAGTTGGACGTGGAGATTCTTGGGTGTGCTGATCAGATTTTCCACCCCTTCAGATTGAGCTGTGTCAGAAAAAAAGTAATATGCATATCTACAGCACAGAAATATATTATTGTTACAATTGGGATACCTAATTTTTGCTGTGCGTCATCAAGTGGTTGAAGAGCAGGGCACAATGTAGTACAATTTTCAGGCAATGCATTGTCGTTACTGTTGTCAGATAAGACTTTTGAAGATGAATCCATACTTTCGCCAACCTTTCTACGCTTCCTTCTGGCTTCATCAGTTTCTTCAGCAGGATCTTTGGCAGGTTCTTCCATGTTCTGTAACATTCTATGGCTTGATTGTGGTGGCTCAGATATATGGCTCCAACAAGGGGATTTCCCATCCAGTAAATTTAACCAGAATTTAGATGGATCTCCATCCAGCGCAGACATTATCTCCTTTTCGCCTATTAGAGTAATTTTTCTTGAATAAAATTTGCCACTCATATTAGCTTCCGATATGTATGCACTGTTTATTTTGGTGCTGTCTTCAACATTTGTGGATAATTTTGTTAAGAACTCCGAAATCACATTATCCATAAAGAGTGTGCCCCTTTCAGAAATTATACTTGCATAATTATCTTGCTGGAGCTCATCAAAGTTATTGAATAAAAATGATGCACCCCAACTGAGCAAGGAATGGCCTAAACTAGGCATTATATCCTGAATGTTGCTATCAATAAGCATGCCCTGCTTTGCAAGCACGAGACTCTTCTCCTCCACAGTGAAAGGAGTATATAAGCGAAAAATGCTCACACACTTAAATTGTGATTCTATCTTGATTTTTTGAAGAGCCTTCAGGTCATTTTGTGGGTTCTGGTCACTTCCATATATGATAATTGCATCGATAGATAACAGCTTAATGCTTGGGAGACATGCACGATTTTCAATCAGAAAAACAAATCTCCCCTTAGTCTTGTCATTGAACATATTAATTGTCGCCTGTTTCCTTGACATCAATGCACCACATTCAACACGTTCATATGACTCGGGGCCAAATCTGTTACGCACAACATCTTCCAATATATTACCCATTGGGTTTCCACCCGCTCCACCAGACTGCCATAGTACAAAAATAAAAAGTTTAAATCATGCTGAATTGAGATATTAAGATATGCTCTCAAAGTGACAGTTTACAAAGAAGACCATCAAGGGAATACTTAAAATAGGAATGAAAACATTGATGAATACTTGAGGGAACAAGTTCGGACTGTTATAAATTGGAGAGGATCAGAGGATGTTTGGCTATTCACAACTATGCATCTTATTCATTATTAAGAGAGTATATATAAACATGGGCCACATGGACCAAGAGAGCGAGAGAGTACAACTCTTAATACTCCCCTTCAAACTCAAGGTGGATCTGATGCACTGAGTTTGAGTAGATGAAGCCGGTGTTGTTTCCGAGTCTGAGCTTTAGTGAAGAAATCTGTAACTTGAAGCTCTGAGGGTACATACTTGAGGTCGATGGTCGACTACTAACAATGAGACCGTGTGAAGAATACATCAACACCAATGTGCTTTGTCAACTCATGCTTGACTGGATCACTAGCAATCTGAATGACACTTGTATTGTCACAAAACAGAGGTGTAGGATTATCACAATGGACATCGAGATCAGCTAAGAGCCATCGAAGCCAAATGATCTCTGAGGTTGCAGTGACAAGAACTCGAAACTCAGCCTCTACACTAGAACGTGACACCGCAGTCTGGTTCTTGGACTTCCAGGCAATGAGCGAAGTACCAAGAGAGATGCAGTAGCCACTGATAGATCGACGATTAGTAGAATCACTCACCTAAGTGGAGTCAGAGTAAGCGTGGAGCTAGAGTTGACTCAAACTGGCATAGAATAAACATTTGAACGCAGTCCCTCTCAAGTATCTGAACACACGAAGAACGTGACCATAGTGAACTAATGTGGGAGCACTAACAAACTGGTTGAGCACTTGAACAACATGAGCAATGTTTGGCCTGTTGACAGCGAGATAAACAAGGCTCCCAACGAGCTGACGATAGCGAGAAGGATCTGTCAGTGGTACACCGTCTGTAGGTCGAAGCTGTAAGTGAAGCTCTATGGGTGCGGCAGCATTGCGAGTATCAGTCATCCCAGAGCGAGCGAGCAGATCCTGAACGTAGCGATGTTGAGAGAGGTTGTAGCCATCACCATCAGAATGAATCTCAATCCCCATAAAATAGCTCAATGGTCCCAAATCGATCATAAACTATTCACTCTATTTCTTCTTGACAAAAGCCATGTAGTCCATGTCATCTCTTGTGATCAGCATATCATCTACATATAGCAACAACAAAGTATGACCCCGCTCAAAAGTGTGAATAAACAAGACAGGGTCATGCTCACTCAGAGTGAAACCTGCAGCTCGAATCACAGAACTGAAACGCTCAAACCAAGCACGAGGAACCTGCTTGAGACCATATAGAGCACGCCTAAGATGACAAACATAGCCTGTACGAGCCTCAACACCTGGGGGTGGCTGCATATAAACCTCCTCGTGTAGATCACCATAAAGAAAAGCATTCTTAACATCCATCTGAGATATAGTCCATGAGCGTATGGCTACAACTACAATGAGTACGGATTGTAGTCATATGAGCAACTGGAGTAAAAGTCCCATCATAATCTCGACCATGAGCCCATTGAAAACCTCTTGCCACAAGACGAGCCTTGTATCGCTCAACTGTACCATCTGACTTGGTCTATACTTTGTACACCCACTTGCAAGTTATAGGCAAAGCTCCAGATGGTAGCGGAACAAGATCCCAAGTATATGTATATTTTAATGTTGTAAGCTCCTCAGTCATAGCCAACTGTCACTCAGATCTACTGGCTGCCTCCCGATAGGTACTCGGCTCAGATACTACACATGCACGAGGAAAACCCCGTCTGTCTAGTGTCTGAATAGAGGAACGATCACGTAGGCCATTCCGTGATGCGGTAAAACGATCGTCAGAGTCTGTGGTACTGACTGGAGGGTCAAGTAGAGGAGAGGACTGAGGATCAGAGGGTTCAAGAGGAATGAAAGTCTGAGGATCAGAAGAAACTCGCTGTCGGCGACTATAGTGAAAGGGAAAAGTGGAAGTGTCAGAAACTGGTGGAGCTGGTGGAGGAGACACACTAGAAGGTAAAACTGGCGGAGAAGGTGTATCTGGAGAAGGCAAGTCTGATGAAGGAATAGGAGGTAGACACATAAAAGAGGTGAAATCTGTGGGAGGAGTGGGGTGTGTAGAAGGATGATAAAAGAAGGGTCGACCATCATCAAAGGTTACATCACAAGAGATGCGAATACAACGTACTGCGGGATCATAGCAACGATAGCTCTTATGCTCAGGACTATAACCCAGAAAAACACACTCAACTGACTGAAGGCACAACTTTGTGTGCTAACGAGGTGCTAGAATAACATAGTAGACACAGCCAAAAACATGAAGATGAGCATAGCGAGCAGATGCTCTGTACAAGACCTCACCAGGACACTTGCCCTGGAGCTTGGAAGAGGGCTGACGGTTGATGAGATAGACTGTCGTAGAGACTGCTTCCCCCAAAAGTGAGGGAACAAAGGAGGAAATGAGGAGTACAAGCAGTCTCAATAATGTGACGGTGTTTGCGCTCAGCAACACCATTCTGAGCATGAGCACCAGGACACAAGAGCTGAGGAAGAGTAACCTCAGAAGAAATAAATTGACGAAAGGCTGATGAAAGATACTCTCCTCCAGAGTCAGAACGAAAAACACAGATGGCAGAAGAGAATTGAGTATGAACCATCTGAGCAAAAGACTGATAGATAGAAATCAACTGTTCACGGTGTTTCATGAAATAGATCCAAGTGTATCGAGTATGGTCATCAAAGTGTATCGAGTATGGTCATCAATGAAGATGACATAGTAACTGTGACCATCCTTCGAAGCAAAAGAAAGACCCCAAACATCCGAATCGACCAAATCAAAGGGATGATTAGAGCGAGAAAATATGGAAGGATATGAGAGTTGTACTTGCTTGCCAAGTCTACAACCCTTACACTAAAATTTTGTGTCAACAGAAACAGGACCAAGATCACCTTGATGAATCAAGATAGAAAGGCGTGAGCCACACAAGTGCCATAAGCGATGATGCCATTGAGGAAAAGATTGGCAAACAGAAATAGATGCAGAAGGACAAGGGATAGATGAACCAACAACAGAGGATGAAGGAATAGAGGCAGGAGCAGTACCAGAAATGGAGGATAAAGGAAGACTCAGACGATCAAGAACATAGAGCCCTGCAGAACCTCTCTGACGATGACATGTACCAATGACAACTCTTGTTCGACGATCTTGCACAAAGCAGGAGCCATTATCGAACCCAGCAAAACAGTTTGTATCTAAGAACTGCCCGACAGAGATGAGATTCATAGAGAGCGTGGGGACAAGTGAGACATTTGAAACTGCAAAGTGACAGGTGGAAAGAGTCCCTGATGTGTGACCGTGCATGGCGTCCCATCAGCTGTCTGAATCTTGATACCTTGTGTAGCAGGAAGACATGATGTGAGCTAAGTTGCATCAGATGTCACATGGAAAGAAGCTCCTTGTTGGAAGAATAATTCATCCCCTTACCAGTGGGACCCACCTCACAAAGTTAACACATGCTTAACAGATCCCAAAATGTAATCACCTTACAAAAGCCGATTGTACCCCTCACTTGTACTCATAGTGTAGCTATCCCCAAAGGGGTATTTTGGTCATTTGTATAGGCCCAAGAGCCTATAAATACCCCATGTATCTCTCATTTGAGAAGAGAGCTCTCTTGAGCAATAAAGAAGTATATTCAAACTGGTGAACCCTCGGGGGCTCCCTCCCCGGAGGTAACCCCCCGTTGGCTCACCGACAGGAGTAAGGCGGTCCTCTCGGACCCCCGAACCTGTATAAATCCTTGTGTCATTTTTACTCTCATGGACGATGGCCCGTCAGACGGCCGACGCCCACCCCCTCACTCGTGTTCGGTTTTTACACCTACAACACTCCTGAATCCAACAACCATGGGAGTGATGCACCCGACACAGGACATGATGGTGCAGTCAAACCGATGGATGCACCGGAAGATGCCTGTGGTTGACACAACTGGGCATGAAGATTGCTCGTCTGAGCTTGAATCTGACCAAACTGAGTTGCACAAGACTCCACAACAATAGCAGGAACAGAACAAGCAATAGCAGTATCACCTCGAATAGGTCCAGGACCAAGAATGCCATCAAGAGCCATGATAGGATCAAGTAACAAGCAACAACATCAGTAGTACCAACACCACAGGCAATAGCAGGAGATCATGATCCACAGCACAACTAACTAACACACGGCAGCCACACAATAGCAATCGGAACAAGAACCACTCAAGTCGAGCAATCAATAGCAGCAGACAACAATGCAAAGCAACAGTAGTGGCAAGTAGTACCAAACAACAGAGCCACAGTAGAGGTCACGAGTGATACCAATCCACGAGGTCATCAAGGCAAAGAATAGACAATAGAGGAAACCGACCGAAAGCGACAACGCGAATGCGGAGGAGGTCGCCATGGTCGAGTAGAGTTGTCAAGCAGAGCATAGACCAAATCAAAAGCAGAGCGTATACGGAGCAGAGATACCAAAGCGCCAAGCGAGCACTTATCGCCACTCATGGCGAGACCATCGAACAGAGCGACCGGGCGAGATATACCAAGGCGCCAAAGCAGAGCACCTACCGTCCCTCGCGCTCCTCTCGCCCTTCGCGCCGCCGCCGGAGCAGAGGCGGCGCTGGATCTGGGTGTGAACGCCCTCAACGGCGTCGAGGAGGAAGAATACAGTAAGTCGGAGAGGCGCGCGGCAGAGGAGACCTCGAGGGAGATGTCGATGTGCCCTTAATGACCTCATAGCAGAGTCGAAGAGGCACGCGGCAGAGACGATGAGGTTGACACGGTGGCCACGGCTCGATGTGGCGAGGCACTACGGCGGCGGTGATGCCGGATCCAGGAGCAGAGGATCCGGCCGGGCGACGTCAAACAAGAGTCGAGGCGTGCTGGATCCGATCGGCGACATTGTCGAAGCAGAGTAAGATCGTCAAAGCAGAGCTGGATCCGGGCGGGTGATCCAGGCGACGATAGAGATCGACAGGAGAGGGAGAGGAAAGGAGGTAGCACGTCTGTTCCGACTAGCCGAAGGCTCGCCAGTGACGGCGAGGATGGTGGCGGCCGGACAAGGGCTAGTCCCTAACCCTAACCCTAGGTTCTGGTACCATGTTATAAATTGGAGAGGATGGTCTGTCTATTTACAACTATGCATCTTATTCATTATTGAGAGGGTATATATAGACATGAGCTGCATGGGCCTCATGGGCTACATGGACCGAGAGAGAGAATGTACAACTCTTAACACGACCAATATGTGAAAGAGTGCTTATATGTCAACAGTTGGAAATTATCACATATAATTCCTTTGCTTTGTTACTTGTTATAAGAAAAGTACCTCTCGTCGTGGTGACACACTAACACCATGTGCACTATGTAGATATGTGCTGGCACAAATAGCCTCTTGATATTTTATGCAGAGATCATGACTTTGTAACCGACGCAAGATGCAAACACCATAGCTAATGAGTATATTCTAGTAATGGAGAGAAAATTGCTATTAAGGACTTCTTATTATTGTTCAAAATTCAGAAGTTAATTACAACTGTCCAGCTTCTAAGAAATGTATGGGCTATTACTGATTATCAACAATGTTAGCCAACAGATAGCTTGAAACTCTCTTGGATGATAAATCATTCAATTGTGTATAACATGAATAACTACGGAGACCAAAGGTTGAGTACATTACGCTTGCAAAAGGATAAGTCTAATGACTGCTAAAACTTAGGGCATAAGTAAAGAGTACAATACCACGAGTATCTCACCTGAAAAAGAATAATGACTCTTAACCTCTTGTTCCTAATCTCTTTAAGCATTTTGTCAAGAAGCAGTAGCTTGCCACTTGCATGCACTCTGGTATCGGTTACATCGTGATTATTGACAAGTGAGCTTCGCAGAAATTCATCAACGAGGTAAGGGTGATCACAGCACTATCACATAACGACAAAAACGATCGAAGTCAGTAACAGTGTCAAAACTTTGCAGAAAAAGGTACATGTACATGCAGATTGCAAATAGGCCGTCTACTTAATATCAAACAAGCATGAACTTTTTTCAAAGCAAACCTTTGAGAGAGACAGAAAAATGTCATGAATAGCTCCAACACTACCACTTTTCATCCGCGACTGGAGGACAGATGAATTTGAAAGCATTATGGAACAATAGATCTTTAGCTGCACTTGTGAAATATAAGCAGGAACCCAGTGCTCCAAAAAATTTGAAGAATCTGCTTTGCGCTCATACGCAATATGACGTGTGAATGTTGCTTTCGACATCACAAGGGCATCAGCAGCATCGACATAATCACTGTTATCTTCCTCTCCGGAATTAAGGAAAGCTAGCAGGCTCACGTACTCCGGAAGATTATCCTGCAAAATAGCAAGATTTGACATGGCTTGTTTGTGGTATAGATAATAGAAGCGATCTTACAGGCCAGAGCCATTGATACGTACCTTAATTGGGGAGCTCAAAAGCAACACTCTGAAATCAGTAGAAAGTTGCTTGAGTTGTTGGAGATATTTTAGATCTGAGTTTTGATAATAATCAACTATAACCGCCTCCCAACCAATGCGCCCTATAGTTTCAATGTCCTGTGTCATGGCAGGGAGATTGCAATTAAATGAAAAACATGAACTACATAAGCTTAAGAGGTGAGCTAGGGGTGTAGTAATGACAAGTTGACAACACCAATTATGATACAAAGCAGTAATTTATGTGCTCTTAATTGGTAAGCAGCATTTGCTTGCTAAGACTAGCAGAATACTCACTTACCTCTAAGATAGCATCAGGATGGGATAAGAGAACTTGTAACATTATGCAGCTTTCGTTCTCATAGAATTCCAGATCGTGAATTAATTTGAGTATGTCTTTCCCTCCATCATACACAACAACATTGATAAATGGTGCAAAGTGATTGAACTGAACCTCCCATAAGGAAAGAGAAGTAGGAGTTGTGACAATCAGAAAAGGTTGGCAGACGTCAGGTAACACAGACATTATGAATAAGATGGTCTTTATTACACGATCCTGCATGATATGTGAGTTAAACACTGTCCTTTTTTATGTGGAAGAAAACATTTGAGCTCAAAATTATCCAAGAATAACCGCAAAAGATGTACATACAGCAATACAACATTACACCCATGTAAAAGAAGCACTAGAACATCTCACCATGCCAGTAGCTATACGCCTATAACTACTAACAAACAAGGATGTGGGTGGAAATAGAAGCATAAAGTCTCTTTTTGGTCCAACTTTTTTTGGGGGAGTCAGACTGTAATGCTGCTGAATTACTTGCATACTCCCTTACCTTATCATCAACAAGAACAGCACCATGAGATTTGTGCCAGAACTCACGTAGCTGATTGATAGAATACAAATGATCGTTGTCAAAATCAGGATGGCACCCATCTGGCAATCTCTCAAGTTTCTGAAATGGGCTTTGCTTAACCTATAAAAACCAGTAATTATATATTTTAGCAAGGAAAGCATTAGTCTCAAGCAAATTTACAGACTGTATTTAAGAAAAAGAACTAGCAGTTTCACAAAAATGTATCGACTTTAAGCACACAAGAAGAACATAGAGAATACAACAAACTCGTAACAAAGAAAATGGGATAATAAAATGTCAATGTCATGATATTTCAACGGTAAGGTAGGCAAAAGGCAAGTGTGAAAGGAAACATATGATGCAGCAAATGTGTGCTTACAAATTTTATGGAATTAGCAAACCAGTCAACCCAATTTTCAGTTTTCAAAGTTTTGATGGCTAGTACCAAGATCGATCATCTTAAACAGCGAAGGAATCTAAATATCACAAAAAAAAACAACCTAGAGAACAGATGTTACAATTTTGTGAAGCTCATTATATTCACAAAATGGAGTAATATATTAACATGTAGGTAGCCCAAATATCAAATTGGTTAGGCTATATTGCATACCAAAAAGATGCAATTCACGTCGTGGATTATAAACGATATTAAGAGTATAACATGTAGCATTAAAATTGGTTTTTCTGACAAACCTTCTTTGTTTTTGTGGGAATAGATGATTGCTTTGCAGCTTCACGGCGGTTCTCATAGTTCTTTTTAAGTTCATCAGCCTCACGTGTACATAGAAAGGGTGCAGTCTCTAGTTCCCATGTTGCATGATCATAGCCAAGACCCCTCCATTTCACTAACCATTCACAATTACAATATGCAAAGTTAACACCAGGTGAGCAAGGCAAATCATCAGCTAATTTGGGGGGTATAAGTAGCCTTTTCCTCAGCAGACGGTGTGGCTCAGTCCATTCCTCCTTCCAACTTGTCTGGGGAATCATGTAAAGAAAAATAAGCAAAGATCTTTTGCAAAGCCTGAGTCTTCCCTCACAGGCATAAAGAAATAAAATTCACCGCACAAGTAGCCACCTTTTCTTTATGATTCCTCATGCTAAACAAGGACAAAAGATCAGGACCTCCAGGGGTGTCATTAACAATATCAGCTTCTGGAACCCAACGATTATGGACATGTGCCAGATTCTTATACTTCACAAAGTACTGCTTGCCATTTTGCATTCCTAGAAACACAGCAGCCAATAAGGAGAAGTAATAAAATTAGGAAATAAGGTGAGACTGCTAGACCAGATTATGTTTCATGCCCATGTTTTTTTCTGCTTACCCTCCTTGGCATCCCACACAGACTCAATTCCATCAACAATAGAATGTATACCAAACTGGAGCCTCTTTTTCGTACAGATGGTACAGAACCAAATTCCATAAGTCAAAGATTCCAGGGAAAGATCCAGACAAGAAATATGGTATCTTCTTTTGCAACCTTTTCCATCACAAGACCTATAATCAATTGAAAATGTACATCAGATCATCGCGGATAGTGAATATTGTGCATCAGAATCCAAAAGCATATGCAGAAGACCAAAATTATACGCAGGAGAAGACAAGTTAAAATTTTAATGAATAGTATGTTCCCTTTGTTAAGGTTAGTAGTATAATGTGTGGTAGAAGTGTAATAGTCATTTAAGTGTTAGGCAGTTATGGAATTGTAGTCTAGACTAGGGTTTCTAGTCTATTACCTCTCTTGTATTGTATACTATATATTGCCCCTTGGACCCTTGCAATACAACTAACAATTCAACCCACATTCTTCTCCTCTCACAAAATCTAACATGGTATCAGAGCCTAGATCCAAACTCTAGTCTCCATCTTCTTCCACCGCTACAGCCCACAGGGGCGCAATCTCCACTCCCGGGGGCAGCATCCAATCTCGTTTTTATCTTAAGTAGTTTCTTAATGTCAAGTAGCACAGCAGCAAGCAGTAGCAATCCAACGAGACGTCAAGTAGCAGCAGCAGCAAGCACTCCTTATCCTCGAGACCTCAACTGCATCCTTCGTGCCGACAACGCCCGCCATCTCTACTGGGTGCATGCCTCGACCGTAGGATCCGATGGGGTGATCCCACTGTCATCGCTGAGGATGCCATCGTCGCGCACCTCCGCGTCCATCCCGCTGTCGCCGATGTCGTTGGCCTCGTGTGGCCGGCCTTGGATCGAGCTCGTCAACGGCCAGATCGGTCGTCCTCGAACCTCTTTGTTGCTGGATTCGGCGAGATTGAGCTCTTCCTCGCCAGATCCTGTCGCCGCCAGCTCTTAATCGTCAGATCTAGTTGGTCGTCGTTGCCGACCTCTTCCTCGCCGTCTTCCGTCGGATCAAGCTCATATCTGGCTCGATCTGCTCATCTACATTGTTACCGGGACAGATCTGGTCGTCTTCGTCGCCGCCGACTCGCCACGGTCATCCTCAAGCCGTCTTCTTCCCCTGCTCGATTCCAGCGCCGGATTCGTCCTTCTCCAGCGTCGTCAGTCTTCTTCTCGTCTTCTCCGAGCATGTCATCCACGAGTGCGCCTCCGCCGAGCTTCTTTGCCTCAAGACCGTCACCGAGCTCCAGCCTTGGAGGGCTGAGTGGGGCTTGCTTCCACGCCTGCACCGCCGCCAACACTCCCTTGCTAGAGTCGCCGCTGCGCCGAGTCTTCCTGCCTCAGGCCGCCGCTGCCGGTGCTTGCTGCCATGATGGACCTCCCTGCCTCGCACCACAGCTGGCTGTCGTGGAGCTTGTCTTTGCCGTTGATGGTCCTTTTTCACGCCGCTAGATCTCCGACGGCCCAAAAGGCGGGTGACCGGTGGCGGTAGTCTCCTCCGGAGCGACGCCTCATGTCCAGTGCAACTATTAAAAGGTTCCCGCCGGCCATCGACATCATCTCCAGCGACTCTCTCAATGGTTAGCGTCGGCTTTGCTCCCCATAGTTGTCGGCTCGATCTCCGTCTCCGTCGACCGTCATCTTCCTCGATCTCAGCTCCACCACCATCGTCAACTTCAATTCATCTCGGTGGCAGGGAGCAGAGCAGGAAGCAGGCAGCGGAGCATGGCGACCTTCCCGAGCTCGATCTGTCGGAAGTCATCGTCAAGTTCGTCTTCGCCACCTTGGCCTTCTTGACCGATGGCGGTGGCCTTCTTCACCGATGGCGGCGACCTCTTCGCCGCCGACGACTCCAGCGGTGGCCTCTTCCTCGACCGAGGCTCAACTCCTATGTGCTCCCTTCTTGCATTGCAGAGTTGCTGTTGTTGGTGTGTGGGTTGGCCAGGCCTTCTGTGAGTTGATTGAGCTATTTGGGCTGCATGTGAGGTGCTTCTGCGATGCTGCTATTTGGTGTTGGTGCTTGTTGTTTAGAGGAGGTGTGATCATTGCTGCTGCTAGTTGTTGCTGCTAGTATCTTAAGTCTATTTTCCTTTGATTTCCATCGAGTCCATCCAAGTCCACTACATCTCTCTTTGAGTTCGTCGAAGTCATGCCAATCCATCAAATCCTTTGTCGATCAGCCGATTGCTTCTTCCTTTTCAGGTTGTCGCGGTCCGTCCATTGGATCGAGTGCGGTCACCCCCATCATCATGGTTGTTGATGCGACTTTGCCCTCTTGGTCCTCTCTTGTAGCCATCTTGCTGCACATCTTCGCATCATTGCAACTCTTGACCAATGGCCTTCTTTGTCGTCATCATCAATTGTCTCTGCGTCTTTGTTTTCATCGGGCGCCAGATTTGACACCGTCACCTCACATCTTGGGTGGGCGAATCTGTTCTGTCGTCTTTGCCTTCGTCGGGCACCAGATTTGACACCGCCACCTCACTTCTTGGATAGACGGATCTAGTTCGTCTCTCTCTCTCTCTCTCTTCATCGGCTTGATTTGACATATCTCTCTATTCATGTCGGTTTCAAGAGTTGCATGCTTCAACGACATCTTCAAGCTCGGATTTCGGATTTATCTTTTATTTTAGTGTTGTCATCTTCAAACTCAATGCCATTGCATACGCATTGAGTTTGAGTGGAGGTGTTAAGGGTAATAGTGTAATATGTGGTAAAAGTGTAATAGTCATGTAAGTGTTAGGGGTAGTTATGGAATTGTAGTCTAGATTAGTGTTTCTAGTCTAGGATCTCTCTGGTGTACTATATGTTGCCCCTTGAGCTCTTGCAACACAACTAACAATTCAGCCTCCATTCCTCTCCTCTCCCAAAATCTAACACCTTTTACTATGCTAGACAGTATAGAAGAACTGGGGATTTACAGGTGCACTCAAGAGTCAAGAAAGTGCAAAGATAACAAAGTGCCTTTCAAGTTCGGATAAAAGTGTGTTGAGAAACACCAGTTCCTTGGACATATTCATGAAACCATTATTGCAACAATGTTATCAAAGCTCAAATACGTGCGAAAGGTGAAACAGATACTGGTGGAAGCCATTTAGGTGTCCACATAAGGAAAACTATGAGCACTTTGTGTTTAACACTTTGTAATGTCAGAAAGCATTCTTCACTCTCTTGTTGAGAGTTAAACATAAAGGACATTGATGCCCCTATTGTATTAGAAACCCTCGGGCATTGCTTCGATGGGTTTTTTAATCTTCCGTCGTCCCAGTCTAGAGGAAGTATCTTGTTAGCTTGTTCTACTCCGAGCATAAGAAACCACTCTTTAACAACAAAGGTCGTTCTACCTTGTGGTTCGTGTACCTGGCTCTCGGTTGTTTATGGTACCTCGGAAGACGCCGACAAACCAGCGTTTCTTCAAGAGATCTGTGATATCCAGAGTTCCATTTATGGTCCTTGGATGTTTCTCGGAGATTTCAATCTCATCCTGCAAGCCAGTGATAAGAACAACGCCCGCTTAAACAGAAGACTAATTGGTTCATTTCGCCGGGTGATTGATGACCTAGAGCTCAAAGAAATTCACCTAAATAGCAAAGCCTTCACTTGGACAAACGCCAGGGAAAGACCGACGCTAGAGAGAATTGATAGGGTGTTCGTCTCTACATATTGGGAGACGCTATTTTCGAACTCCTTCCTTCGGGCGCTACCCTCTACAGCCTCTGACCATTGCCCCTTGCTGCTCTCTTCGGCTTTCCTCATGAGACCAAAGAAACGTTTTCATTTCGAGTCTTCAAGTGTGGTAGGCTAGTTGCCACTCTCAAGGGGGATGGCTTGTGATGGTGCAGGCAGTGCTATCCACCATGCCGCTGTACACTTTTATGGCTCTCGACCCTCTGCTCTCGGTCATCAAAGAAATTGATAAGAGACGTCGAGCATTTCTCTGGAAAGGATCTTAGAATGTGGCGGGTGGGCATTGTTTAGTGGCATGGTCTGTAGTTTGTCGCCCTCTTCATCTTGGGGGGGTAGACATACCGAACTTGACCATCCTTGGTCGGGCTCTTCGCATGCGATGGCAATGGTTGCAGCGATGTTGGTCGGCCAGGTCTTGGGGGAGACTTCACACTCAAGACAACAGAATGGAGGAAAACATGTCCCATGCTTCAATTTCGGTCAAAGTAGGGAATGGTGAGAATTGCTTGTTTTGGGAGGACCGATGGCTGGACGGTCAATCCATTCTTTGCCTTGCACCTTCCATTGCCAACTTGGTGAAGCTATCAATTAGGAAAAGCCGATCGGTTGCCCAGGCTCTTGCAAATGATGCCTGGATCCTTTCGGGACAGCCACAACCTCCTAGCATTTCGGAATTCCTGCGGCTATGGGATATATTGCAACCGATACAGTTAGTGCAGGGAGAGGTCGACTCGGTTCTTTGGCGTTGGGAAAGCGCGGGTTGCTACTCCTCCAAGTCGGCGTACCGGGCTTTCTTCTCAGGCTCCATCAGGTTCCCTTGCGCTCAGGCCATTTGGAGAGCCAAGGCTCCACTAAAATGCAAAATCTTCATTTGGTTAGCGATCTGCCGACGTTGTTGGACGGCTGATCGCCTCCAACGTCGAGGACTGTGATACGGGGTCGCCCGATCTTCTCGACGTAGGATCAAGATACTCACGTGTGGCCTCTCGAATCGTAGTGATCCTCCGTTGCCAATGCAAGAACGAACACTCTTTAATTCGCCAGAACACACGCGCTGGACTTCACGACCACCAAGCGAAGCCCTATCGCGCTCCCAATTCCCAGCGGAAAGGTTGAACGATCTTGATTTAGACGAACTATCAATTTCCCCTCATGACGAATTGTTCACCATGGAAGAACTCTCAAGAAAGCAATCTATTAATCTCAAAATATCCGGTCTGTTCCATACAACGGAGAAGCAAGGTATTTATGGGTTCGTCCTAAAATCACGCACGCGCTTGGCCAATCACCGAAACAAACTCTAGTTCGGCCAGGTCTTGAGACATAACATGGCTAGAGGTTCCTATACGTGGCCGTGACTAATCAATCTTGTACATGACCGTAATGAGTAGCTCGGTCAACACATTGTCATATAATGGCATGGTCAATGGATGCTTTGACCGTGGTAGTTTCCATGTGATGGAACCGCATGTCCTTGGAACAGCCATGGAAAGCCACCGTGAATTCTTCATGGTGTCCAGCCGTAGGGTACCCAATCGTCCTTACCTTCCTCTGTGAACCTAAGAATACACAATAAATTGGTTGGAGGTAGTATATCGTTCTCACTAATAGAAGGATATTCATTAAGAAACAAATTCACCTGTTTATCTAAAAGCTTGGCTCGTGCTCGAGTCATGGGACCTGGTGATGCTTTATCAATACTTGTAGAAGACGTGGTAGTGGTAGTAGTAGGGATGTCCTCATCAGACTGCCAAACCAAGGGGTTTGTGTTTTCTGCGGGCACGTGCAGGAAACCATCAATCACCTCCTAGTTGGTTGTGCGGTGACGGCACAGGTTTGGACGCGTTTCTTAATCCATGTCGGATTGCATTGTGCAATTCCCGTGGGTCAGCCCTCTCTCTAAGATCATTGGATTGTCGTCAGAAAATATGTTCCTAAACATTGCAGGAAAGATTTGGATTCGTGCATAATTCTCGTCTATTGGATGATCTGGAAGGAGCGCAATCAAAGGATTTTCAACAACACAACCACATCTATTGACCAGCTGCTTCTTTGCATCCTTAACGAGCGACGCATTTGGCTCATGGGGTCGGCTTCGATTCGGAAACGAACACTCAGGAGTAGTAGTAGTTTTCTCATTTTTTCTTCAGTTTGTTGTTGAAGGAACTTAAATCTCCTGGTTGTGTTTCTGAGTTTTTGAGTTTAGAGCTTCTCAAACCCTCTGCTACTGTATTGGTTGTTCCTGTTTTTTCGTCTTAATGAAATGATGTGCAAAGCTTTTGCACTTCCTTGGAAAAAAACATAAAGGGCATATGCATTGCACATATCCAACTTCATCATCCACAATGCCTTATAACTAGTTCTGTCTTCTTTTCAGTTCAGAAATAAATCAGCACTCTTAAGAGTTAAACTTGAACACTTATCATTACCTGATTTTAGCATCTCAATTGGACTGTTGGGCAAAAACACATTCTTCCGGATCAAAATTTAGTGAGATTTGGCAGCATAGAAGCCAAAACAGAATTTAGTATTAGGATTACGGAGCAAAATGTAACCATTAACACAAGGGAAAATGACCAAATTTTATGTTTCTTACCAAACAAGCCTAATAAAACTGCAGCATATTACTATCATCAAATCATTAATTAAAAAAAGACACGAATAATATGCACTACATGATTGTACAGCCAAATGGCTGAACAAGAAATAAACTTGACATACCTAAGATGCACTGCAGGACCCATGGGGGATATAAACTTATAAAGAGCATACAAGGCCAGAAATTGTAAGCGAAAGAAAATGAACCTTGGATCTTCCATTTGAAGGAAGAAAAGGCAGCAATTTTACCATAAAAGCAGTTCAACAAGGGTAAAAGAAATTTTTTATTGGAAATCAAAATAACCTATTCTGTTTTCTATCCTAGAGCCATGGCTCCATTTCCACAATTAGTTTTTGTATAAATAGTAAAAGCAACTGATGGAGATCAAAAGCGAATCGACTTACTGAAGAATTCCTGGGGTTCCACAAACAACGCATATGTTGGAATCACCATCTGTTTCATCAGATGGGGTCACCTTGAGCTGTCTCGAAGCTGAATCTTCTTTCCGAATGCTAATGGATTCACCGTCTCCAAGTGCGCAGTTGGGCTAACACAACATCAAAATAGTATTAAGAGAGCAAATGTAGAACCCCGGTCCAACTGATGCATAAAAATGAGATGCATAAAAATGAGAAAGCACATAACGGATAAGGGAGTAAATGTATAAAAAGAAGTTGCCGAAAGAATCGAAGTGTTTTCGAGCTATAGTTTGAGAGTGGTACCTCTTCATAACGGATAGGAGAGATTGGCGCACTTTGCAATGATGATAGAAAACATTGTCTGCAAAATGGTAAGGTTATCACAGAATCAACATGGATTCCAAGTGCATGTCCAGTATCAAAGAAGTAGCAACGGCTAAGTTGAGCATAGCAATCCTTGCCATGATTTAAAAAAAAAAAAAAGCACCTTGCAGGGCCAGTCGGTCGATTTCTAGCTTCCACTGCGAGACTGCTTTCAGCCACTTTATTTTGTGGGCACGTATCAGCAGGTTCAAGTGGCTGTACCTACAACAATTGACGAGAAAAGGTCATTCCTTCCCACCATTTTAAACGGTGTCCTACAGAGGAAAGGGACCCTGACTACTGCATAGTGGCTGCCGTATTGCCTCTGTACAGTTGCCACTGTAGCATGGAATGTGTAGCGATGTTTTATCACAAAGATGTTTCAGGTTTCCATGGGAGCCATCTGTTGCATATTACATCTTCCTGAAGAAAGTTCCTATGTTCATACTTTGTCATGAGCAATCACAACATGCAATTTTACTAACCATGCTTGACCTTTTATACTCCTTCATTTCCCCTTAACTATTTTCTTATCTAGCCATCTGACACAATGAATTCTTTCTCCAAGACCTGAGACGCTGAGACATGCCCATTGGCAACCAGAAAACAGGGGAAGTGAAAAATAATTTGGTTCATTACCTTCATCTGAGAATGAAAAATTATTGACAAAGTCATGATGCTGGATTTTACATTTTGAAGTAATCTTAGATATTTGATTTAATCATATCTATATCTACAGTGTTTTAATTTAAGATGGACGAAGCTGAGTAACTTTTTTTTTGCAAATACAGCCGAGCAAGTTATGTCCACTATATCAATGCTATACGCCATTCTCTGTAAAAATACATAGCCACTATGTTCAATTGATCACAGTACACACTATTCAAAACATTGGTCCTGCCCAAGGATTAAATAATCAGAACTGGTTGAAATCCCGGTCGGCGGCCGGTTACTGGAAATCCCGGAAAAAAAAACCGGATGAAATTCGCGAACTGAATTTTGAATTGCGAATTCTGAAAACCGGTTACAGAAAAACCGGAAAACCTAATTTAATTGATGAGAGTTAACTAGACTAACACATTGTTTGTATTCTCCTTCAAATTAAATATGACAAGTCTAATGCTAACTATAACTCTTTCAATATTGATGAGAGTTATAGACAGAGACTAGGTTGTACTAATACGGTGAAACTTTTAGTCCTGAATATGATATGTAGTGATATATACCTTCCCAAATGGGGAGACGAGCTGGTGGTGGATACCATCTACTGCAAAGGTATATCTTTCTTACCATATACTGCAGGTAAGATACTAAAGTTTGATTCTCCAAAAAATCTCCTTAAGAGATGAATCATCGGCAACATAGAAACATCTACTAAACAATAATTCAAGCATATTTAGCTCATACAATACATAATCTAGCACACAAAAAAACCTAAACCAACCTAGAAAGTGCATTACGCAGTCAAAAATCCAAAATCAAATTTGAAATTTTTCGTCCGGTTACTGTTCACCCGGTCCCCACCGGTAAATCCAGTTACCGGCCGGGATTTTGATCCCTGGTCCTGCCTGATGCACATGCAAAGGTACATGAGATGAGAACAGAATTAGATTTTTGAGAAAACTAGCAAAAAGATATATATGCAGCTTTCCAAATGAGAAGATGGTAAAAAAATGTACGGTATTGAGTATCCCACTTAAGTGCATGACTTGTCTAGCTAAGATGACTCAAGAAAAGTACAATAAGACCTCCGCCATTGTATAACACGGAGGCAAAGAAATTAGTGTTGCAACATTAGATAGACTGTGCACCAGATGGCATTAAAGTCTACCCAGGGGCCAGGACTTGCAACTATGTTCAGAGAAATTCCATTTTGCAGGCAGTAAAAAAGGTGACCTTGATGTTGACTGAAATGAACCAAAAAACAGTGGAAGCCAAACCTCTGAAAACGGTGTAGTACATTGGTCAACTCTTGTCTCTGAAGTTTCATGTGAACCAGAAATGGGACTTTTGGAAACTTTACAGACAGGATCGCTTGAATGTCTCTTATTTTTTTCAATCAACCTGCCACCTTCACACAACATACCAATGTTGCTGTCTGCCACATGCCCGCTGGAAGTGTTTTCCTTGCCCACTCTACCAGGAGTAGCAACAACTACATCTGCAAAGTTCGAGACAGCTCGGATATGTTAGTATTCAGATGAAACTAATGCAGCATTGCAGCCTAAGCGGCCAAGAGTACAACCAATAGATAAGCCGCTAACACATGATAAGAAACTTTCATGTTGAATTGGTGCTCAAACAAAAGTGGTTTTGTATGATTGCACCTAAAGAATGGTTTGCACTAGATATTCCCCCTACCTTGAAAACCTAAAACTTCAACTAGTTTGCAACATATAGTTTTGGTATCTATTTGTAATGTAGGATCACTATGCAATCCATGACATCTGAATCGTGTGTGCACCCATTATTTTATTCCAATCTAAACCTTCAACTATTCCTAACCACTAGACAGCCCCTTGATTTCGCTGCAATTGGATAACAGATTACTTAACTCTGGATAGACCATCAAGACTGCATCCGTTTGGCCTTTAAGTAAATAAACCATGAGTCGCAAGAGCATCCTGTACCTGTGGAGTTTGCTTTTATGGACGGCTTGAATAGTGCTCTGTAGCTTCTCGTATCCATTCGTTTCCTCTTCTTTGATGAACTGCTAACATTTCCAATCCTATCAGGATCAGTCATTTGCTCTTGTGCACCCTTCTTCTGCCTGTCAGAAGACCGTGTTGTCACATTTCTTGGCCTTGCGGAACATGTCTCCCGACTAGGACACGCACGCACGCACGCACATGCGCGCGCGCGCAGGCACACCGACCGGAAACAAAACCCGCAGCCACCCAAAATTCGTTGCGGAGGCAAAACCCTAACCCCTAAGCATTCCCCCGGAAATGCGCGAAAAACGCACCGACGGTCCGCAGAAGAGAAGAGCAAAGGAAGTCGCGGGAAGGAGGGGATGGGTGGCAAAAGCTGTACCTCCGGGGAGCGAGCCGGGCGGGGAATGCGACGTCGCGGTCGGATCGCGGCGGCGGAGGCGCCGACGCTAGGGTTTTGCGCGATCGAGGGGGGCGGAGGGTGGGGAGCGGTGGCCGTGGGGTTTTGAGCTCCCCCGGAAACACAAGACGACGCCGTGGCAGGAAGAAAAAGGAGGGATGGCGGGGGGCCTCCTTTCCTCTCTCGGCCGGTTGCTTCGGTCTTCACGCTCCCCCGATTGTGTTGGGGGGCCGGGTTAACTTTAGCTTCTTCTGTAAGCTTCTCGCCACCTTGGCACCTTCTCTAGACGCTGCTTGGAACGCGGAAATCAAAAAAGAAAAAAAAGAGTATAGAGCGTACGCATTGAATAGATAATAAAGTTGTAAAAAAGATGAATAGAAAGTTACATGGAAAACAAAGAATCAAAGTCCCCGAGAAAGCGGACGAATAGGTGTTTGTTTCATCCGAACTTCGTGACGGTTGGGTTAGCCACGACATGGGGATTTTATAGGTGTCCGTCCATATGCGTCCAACGTGTTGTATGAGTTATTTCGTAGTATTTTAATGCATTGATGGCTATTAGCTACTCTCTTTTATTGCCTCCCTGGATTATTTAGTTGGGTTATTTAGTTGTGTAGTTGACCTTACATGCACCGTATCTAAATTATTTTATAGGATTTTAATGCATTAACGATTGTTAATTAGTCTCTGTTTTTGTGCGTCTCTGTGGATTTTAGGGACGGTACTACCACCGTTTCGACTTGTGCCACCTTTTATTCACAATGGCTTCTTCGTGCTCTCATATTGCTCTGTGCTAGTGCTAGGAGTTGGGCCGTGCCGTGACAGGCCTTGTGCCACGGCGTGCCACAGCATGGCCCGGTGAGCTCGCCGGCGAGGCCCAGCACAGCACGTCGGCACGCTGGGTCTCACCAGCGAGTTGAGCCTCCATCGAGTCGTGCTGGCACACACTTGCACTGTTGTCGGCGCCACGCGTCTACCCCCGCCGCCGCTGCCGCCGGTTGCCTACCTCGGCCCCTGCCACGCGCTTGCTCACCTTGGTGGCGGAGAGCAGCGAGCGGAGAGTGTCTGGGAGGTTGGCACTCTAAAGTTATCGTGGCGGACTAAGCGAGGGCGGTAGGCATCATCAGTGCCTCGGTGGTGTTTGTCTTAAACGATGAGGGTACAGTGGGAGCCACCCTTGGGGATGGATACGTCGAGGTTGTCATTGACAAGGAGGAGCATGAGGCGGAGCGGCTCAAAGACGGAGGCGGGGTCGGTGATGTTGGAGAGGAGGTAGGGGATGGAGGGCAGCAGGAGGTGTTGGAATTAATCTTGCATGACATGTATAAGTGCATGTGTGCACGTTACGTTTACTAGATTGTATGTAGTTACACGAGTCATTAGTGGTTCAGTTGGACTGATTCTATAGGAGTCGTGGCTTGAGAATCGGCATGTAGTTAGTTTGCATGCATACATGATAGGATAGCGATTAGTCTGTTAGTGAGTTGTTGCTTGGATGGAGACGTTGGTTGAGTTGTGGCGTGCGTCTATCCCTTATGAACATTAAGGGCTATACTTGAGAACAGTATAATGGTATTTATTATATATCATGAGAATTACAGATGAATAAATAATTGAGGATTATTAGATCCTCGTCACTCTTTCTACGACCAACCCATGATCGTAAGTCTTTCTACGACCATGTTATGGTCGTAAGCCTTTCTACGATCACCTTGTGGTCGTAGAACTTTCTACGACCAGATCAGCCTACGACCACCTTGTAATTGATTAAACCTGCAGACATGTGGGTCTAATCAATTAAGGAATCTTATGCATTGTATTTAAGACACAATGCGGTTAGTATACGCTGTTATTCTCCAGAATAACTGCGTTACGTCTCTGTCTCTGGCGATAACTGCCAGGTGACGTGGAGGTGTCATAACCCTGACAATAACTTCCATCAACGTGCGTGTTACACCAAATGTCAAGGCGCCTCTTGGCCTGGAAAAACTGACGGCACTTCATGCGCTATATATGGGCTAAAGTCAGCAAACATGGAGGAGGATCGAAAGGAGGAGACATTAGGCATCATTCTTCTTCTTCTTGGTTGTAATGAGTGTAGTCAATACAACAAACACAGGAGTATGGTTGTTATTCTCTTCGGAGAAGGCTTGAACCTGTCTAAATCTCTATGTCATTCTCTGCGTGGTTCTAATTCTAGAAGACCCTCGAATATTCATTCGTAAGATCGATACTAGATCATCGACAGTTGGCGCCGTCCGTGGGGAGTTTCCGGTGAATCTTTTTTGGCAAGTTCTCTTTATTTGTTTCAACTCTGATGCTTTCATGGTAGGAGAATTGAATGAGGAGAACTGGTTCGATCTAGCCGATTGCACAGAACTCGACATGGATGCTTGCTACGAGCAGAGCATTATTTTGTTCGGCGGCTATACCGCCTCTAGGGATCTTTCACCAGATCTAGGAGACCATACCGTAGATAGAGTTGATGAGGGATCTCTATCCCCCACAACGTTACGTCCAGATGAGGGACCTGATTCCTCATAGGGCAAGGGTCCAACCGACCATAATCAGGGCTACGCCAGGACAAGTGTAGAGCATAGCGAGGGTTCCCTCTCCAAATGTTCGAGATCGTCTAAGGCAGTCTGACCTGGCACAGCAAATCCTGGAATCCATCATTCCAGGACTCAACCAGCATCTGGTGATCGTCACCCTTCGGTTACCCCCACAAGGTGTGTGTACAATCCCATTTTTCCTGCGAATTCGATTGTACCATCTCAATATTCACCTTCGATTGGAGACGGTTACAATCCAGAATTCCCCTTCTTGGAGGGGATTACTCCAAGTAGCGAGGTATTGTCATTTGACTACTCCTCAAGTCGAGAGGACTCGGGACAAGTGGAAATTATATACAGGAGGTCTTTGTCCTCCCATCATATCCTAATCTCTCTCTGAGAGGAAGGACTGAGGATGCTTCCTATCGCTCACTCACTCTAGGCTCTCGTGGTGATGACGATGACGCAACCGGTGATGAATAGGATTACCACATTCGTGAGCGTGGAAGAAATCCTAAAAATGATCGCTCTCCACTAAGGCAGGCTCAAACAAACTTAGATGTGGATGATCCTGAGACCATCCGAATAAGGAGGATTGCAACCCAGAAAACTTTACCTGGGCGCATTCAATATCGGTCAGCGGAAGCTCAAGAACTTCAACGTATAAACGACATACTCGATAATCCAACTTAAGAGCTTGGACGAGCACCAGACTACGACCTCTTCGCTGAAGAGATTGCATGAAGGCTTCGAGATACAATGGCCAGACTTGAGCAAACTCGCCGACATCATTCTAGTAGTTGTACTGCGACGACACCATCGAACACCAGTCGTTCGAATAACTCTCCTCATGCAGAGCGACACATCAGTAGGTCTGGTCGCTCCCCTAATCATAACTCCAGACGGAGAAGAGTTATTCAAACTCCTGGTGATCTTCAAGTTCCTAGATAAGGTAATCGTTCACCGCTTATACTTAGGAATCTGTAACAGTAGATGGAATACGAGGAATATTATCCTCGTAGGACTGAAACCTATCATAAGTCAGGTTCACCTACCATTGGGTATCGTTGTCTACGATCACCTGGTGACGTAAACCCTTCTTTCCTGCAAAGAAGGTGTCATGATATTATTACCGGATGTGGGGCATTCTCGCATGACCTTCGAGCAGTTCACTGGCTGCCGCAATTTTGACCTATAAACATGGAGAAGTTTGATGGGTCATAAGATCCCATCGAATTTCTTCAGAGCACGTTATGGCAAATTATCTTTCTACTGTGCTTGAAGGATCTGCTTGGGCATGGTTGTTAAATAAACCATTATAGGCGATCTATTCGTGATAACATCTCTGCGATCTACTACTGCCAATTTCCAAGGTACCTACAATCGTCCCAGAAAAGAGGATGACCTGCACAGGATGAGACAGAATGCCCATGAGACCCTGCGCCAGCTCATCAAGTGTTTCAATCAAGTTCACAATTCCATACGTGAAGTTTCGAACTCTTCTGCTATCAGAGCCTTTAAGCAAAGAGTCCGCAGTAGAAGAATCACATAAGACATCGCTTTAAATCCACAAGCTACTGTCGCCAAACTTTTTGAGATGGCCGACCGATATGCAACTGCTGTAGAAGCGGTCGAGTGAAATAGAACCACCGATCGAGATGATAAAGATCATTAAGAAGCAAGTGAGAGCAGTAAGAAGAATGATAAGAAAGCTGTAGCGACCCAACTCTAGGGCACCCGAGAGGTCCTCCAAGACCTTCTGGAAAGTCCATCAGGACCTCCCAGGAGGTCCACAAAGGACCTCTCGGACAGTCCACCAAGACCTCCCAGGAGGTCCGGGGAAGTCTAGGAGAACAAGCCCGAGGAGGTCGTGGAGCCATGGAGCACCCTCAAAGATCTCCCACGGCCAGACCAGGGGAAGGTGTGGAGATTCGTGGTCATCCCAAGACCACCCACAACCCACCAGAGGAGGTCGTGGAGGGCTGAGACCACCACAGAACCACACACGCCCAACTCTGAGGGTGGTCGGGGAGAACTGAGCTTACTCCGTGGTTCTCTGTGAAACCCGAGCCAGTCCCAAGGATCATGGTTAGCTCTTCACAGCAACAACAATGGTAACATAGCAGCAACACAAACTTTATTGATAAACAAAGAAGTTGTTTACAAGAGGGCTTACAAGCCGGCAGCAAAACACAATAAAGATAAACTCATGGACCACCCGATACACCACAGTAACCTACCGGAGGGCGCAATCCTAGTCGATCAGACCACTAGGTCCACTGCTAGAGATACCAGAGGCTCTCATCCCTGCTAAAGACAGCATCAAGCAAGAGTGAGCACAACAACCGTGCTCGCAAGTTACACCCGTTGGATAACAGAGATGACATGCATAATGGATATCACAATAGAAGTCTTAATATGGTTGATTTGCATAAAGCCATGTTTATTTCAAATACCTGTATTAAGTTCTAAGACAGTAATACAATAATTAAAATTCATTTTATCAAATCAGTTTTTTCAGTTGGATAACATTCATCATAAGATGGTGAAGGATACCCTCCTGATATTAGGCTCCCAGCCCAAACCCATGGGATAAAATCCCAAAAACAGACTTGAAATTCATTTCTGGAAATTCCCAAAGTCAACATCTAACTTCAAGTGCCCTTTGCCAGCACGTCCATGACCGCGGACACGGCTATTCGAATAGATTTCACTCTGCAGAGGTTGTGCACTTTACCCACACGACATGATTCCTCTAGTTTGTTTGGCATGCGCGAGTGCCACCTCTCACTGCCGAAGGTAAGAAGTCTAGAGTTCATGACAAGGCCTTTACAATGCATTGCTCCACCACACCTTTCCTTGCTAAGGTTTCACCCCCTGTGGATAGCAATTGGCGGAAGCCCCTCTTGCACGGTGGGAGCGATGGGTTATAAAATACCATTGGCCAAACAAGACCTCCCACACCTCCAATGGAGCAAAGATATGGTAGAGTTTTGCAAATTAATCGGCCAGATCCCACGCCCCTCTCGGAGACATGTGGTTGCACGATTGTGGCGTAGCCCATTATAGGCATGGCATTGGTCGCTCAAAGACCGGTCCTCAAATGACTAGGGCGACTTCCTCAAACCCCTGGACCTCCACCTTTGCCAGGATAGAGTCCGTGCACAAACATTGCACCAGCCAAGCAACCAATTCGCCCCAGTCCAAATCCATTTTCATTTTCTTTGCTTCCCCACAATATTTTCACACCCCATGACAACCCAATGTCATGGTTAAAACATTTAAAAGCAGTTGGTCATGTTGGTAAAGATTTCCCCAAATCAATACTTTTAGTCTAAGCTTAACTAAGCATGAGTTTTTCAAATGATTCCTGGTTCACATTATTGTGTCAACCAGATTTTGCCTAAGGTGACAACAAATTTGGTTCAATGTCAAAGTTGGTCATATGAGAGAAAGTGGTATAACTATGTGTTTAAAGACTGGTATTGAAATAACTTGGTAGAAATAGGCATGCATGATACTTGGAAACATGACATAAATAAATTGAAATACTGGGTGCAATATGATCAAAAGTGTAACTTGCCTCTTGCTTGATAGCTTAAGATTCTATTTTCTCACCGCTCTGGCTCTCAAAACGTCAAGATCTACGGCAAGAGAAGATTCAAACAACGATCAAATAAAGAACCAATAGAGCTCCAAATAAAGAACCAAAATAACTCGGAGAGGAACCTTAAAACTCAATTAACCAAGAGGTCTAAATTTGATTAGGTTCTTAGGAGGAGGTCTAAGCTTACAGAGGAGGGTGGTCTTTAGCAAAAGACCCCAAGGAGTGACTTAAACAATACAGAGAGGTCACAGGGAAGTAGTTCTTGGGTAAGGTCGAGAGAGGAGGTCCTCATCACGAGGGCCATAGAAACCCAAAAAGAGTCCACCATAGGAGGTCCCGTGAAGGACACGACCCGCTCAATCAAAGGACCAAAATAAGAGTGAAGTGGACCACCAGAGGACTTACGAGGACAAGGAAGAACAATAGATGGAAGGAAGATCGTGAGCGGCAAGATCTTCCCCGGGAGCTCTTGAGCGAGAACCAAGATAGCAGAGCGTGGAGAAAGGGAGGAAGGTGATGTGATAGAATTTCTTGGTCTAACTGAAATCAAAATGGTGAAGAAAACTAGAAATACATATGTCAAGGATAAGTATGGAAATAGGTCAAAGATAGGTGAGTGGCAGAAGCGGTGTCACTACCACCACAGTTAAAAGTACGAGGAAGGACAACTTATGTTGCTTTGGGAAGGACTAAGAAAAATGTCGAGAATGCGGTTAAGTGACCCAATTCAAAGTAATTACCACGTATGTGGATGCATTTAATGCGACAAGACATGCATTAAATGCCCAAGATATTTTCGTGGCGGAGAAATGAGAATGACCACGGTACCAAGTGGGGCGATCAATTACAAACAATCGGGTCAAAATAGGGAGGTCTTGCCCATGAAGAGAGGTCCTCGAGGAGGTCTAAGAAACTAAGAGGTCCCGATATACACAAAGGAGGTCCGAACATGGGGAGGTCCAAATACACATGGAGGAGGTCCACGTGACTGAGGTTCGGACAACCAGGACTTCATCAAGGAGCTCCCGCGACTCAAGGAGGTCTGAAGTGGAGGAGGTCCAGAGATGCGGAGGAGGTCTGGACATGGGGAGGTCCTGACGGTCAGGATCTCTACAAGGGAGGTCTGGCAAGGAGGTCCAGAGCCAGGTTTAAAAGGCCACGGAGAGGTCTTGGACAGAAGGTCCAAGAACTACCAAGAGGTCCCGTGGTTAAGATTAAGGACAAGTTGAGGTCCGGGCGGTTGGATCTCCAAGAGGGAGGTCCAACACCAAGATCAAACGTGAAGGTGAGGTTCCAAGGAGAGTAACGCACGGGAGGTCTCGGACCTTAGGATTCAAATGAGGGAGGTCCGAACCGTTAGATTCAAAACAAAGAGAGGTCCAAAGGAGGGTTTCAAGAAAGAGGATTCTCTGAGAGGAGTTCCACCCAGAGTAGTTCTAGATGGAGCCGCCAAGGTCAAGGTAACTCAAGGGAAATCTTCAATCCAATGAAGTAAGGTCGAATGAACCCACGTAAAGTCCTTTCTGTTAGGAAGAAATGTCGAGGTGGTTCAAAGGCACACAAAAGACCCGATGAAATACCATGATGTCTGGTGAAAAGAGAACGGGCATAAGGAGTGTGCCCAAGCAACAAGGGTCTTGACTTAAGAGAAGTCCGAGCAGAAAAGAGGTCTCGACTGAAGAGATCCAAACCAACAAAGAGTTTCAAAGTAATCAAACTCAAAGGAAAGGTCTGAACGAATGGGAAAGAGGTCCTAAAGAATGGTATTACTGTGAATTGGGGTGGTAATACGGATTACACTAGAAGGGCCTTTCCAAAGAGAAGGCTACAAGGATCGGGGCGAAAAGGAATCCAAGTGATCACCAAGAGGTTCACAAGAGCATGGAAGGAACTCAAGTGGTTATAAAGGGAGACCTAGACCCCGAGGAGGTCTAAGCCAGAGAAGGAGATCTGGACCAGGGAAGGTCCAAGCACTTAGAAGATCTAGACCTAAAGAGGTCCGGATCCTTGGATGATGATCACAAGAGGTCTGAACGGTTCAGGCCTTCACATGGGAGGTCTGACGGCTCAGAGGGAAATCAGAAGGGGTCCAATTGAGCACAAAGATGGTTCAATCGAATGCAAAGAAGATCTAATTGGCCACAGGTAGGTTCAAGTGAATTACTAGGCATTCCAGTAAGCAAGAGGGAGACTCAAGCAAAAGATGTGAGGGGAGGTCTGGCTAGATCAACCCAGAGGGAGGCCTGGGCACAAGAATATGCCCAACTGAAGATTGTGGTCTAGGATCAGAAGAGATCCAGACAACAACAGAGGTCAAACAAGAGGACGGTGCGGACATATAAAAATGTCCAAACAGATGAAGGAGAGGAAATCCTATCAAGAAAAGGAGATAGCTCCAGAGAGCTAGAGCTACATCAAAAGAACCAAACTTTGATTTAGTTGAAGTTTAGCTTAGTCATTTTAAACAATCCAGATCCTGAAATTCTCAAGTTAAGCTTTGAATTATCATCAAAATCAAATGGTTCTTTTTATTTTGAAAATTTTCAAAAAGGCTCTAAAAATCAGGGTGTTACAAAAGCCAATAAGTCCAAGAGCAAGACTAAAGATCAAAAGCCTCAAGTCAATAACTCGAAGGAAGTCTTGGTTGTAAGCGATAAAGAGCATCGAGGCTCCAAGCCATACTCTGACCGGAGCAAGGGTAAATGCCCTGAATGGAAGAATGACAAGTCTAGGTGGTGTCCTTTCCATAATGACCTTCATAATTGCCGAGTTTTTCAACGAAAGCTCGAGAACTACTATACCAGCAAAGGATCTCTTCCTACACTCGATGAGTTAGAGCAAATGAGTGGTCAAAAGCAGTCAAACGACGACGAGGAGATGTCGTTCCAAGATCCAAAGCACACTATCGATTAGGGCTGGAAAAATAGCTCGAGGCTCGTAGCTCGACTCGGGCTCGGGCTCGGGCTTGGCTCGTGAATTTTCGAGCCGAGCCGAGCCCACCTTTTGGCTCGGTGAAAATTCGAGCCGAGCTCGAGCCGGCTCGCAAGTCAAACGAGCCAGGTGAAATATGCAGGTCAGCCCATTCGGCCATGTGACTGACATGTCCCCAGCCCACTCGAAATTAACACAGCATGTAATGCCCCGCATTGAACCGTCCGGCCCACGCAAAATCCCCAAGTCAGCCCAGCCCATTGACATGTCCCTAACCCTAACCCCACGTGCATCCGTCCGGCCACCATCCCAAATTCCCCATTTACCTTCCTCTCCCACTGGCACGACGCAGCTTGCCCCCTCCAGTTCCACACCGAAGCACATGGACCTGGCCTCTGCGCTCCACCGCACCGCCCCCTCCACCGTGCCGCTCGCCCCCTCCACCGCGATGCTCACCCCGCCGCCTCCCCCTCGCCCTCTTGGCCTCCTCGCCCGCCCCGCCTCCCGCCCTCCGCCTCCCCTCGTCCTCCTGGCCTCCTCGCCCCTTGCCTCCCCCTCTACGCCACATCTAGTGTGTCTCCTCTGCCGCCACATCTAAGTCCTGCCACTTGACCCAAGACGTGTGTGTCCTCCTGCTGTGCTGCCTCGGCCCTCTGCCTCCCCGACCATGTCTTGCCGGGCTCGGCCTCGGCCACGGCAAGACCGCTTTTTTGGTCATCGTCGACGATGGATTTATGGGCGCCAAAGACCGGCTAGGAACAGGATGGGTGTTCTTGGCTATTTTTGTGCTGTTCTTGCGATTTCGTTTGTACTGATGAATGATGATAGATTTTGTGATTTCGTTTGTACTGATGAATGATGATTGATGAATTGATGATAGATTGATAGATTTTGCGATTTCGTTTGTACTGATGAATTATGATTGATGAATTGATGATACATTTTGCAATTTCGTTTGTACTGATGATTGATGAATTGATGATTTTGCGATTTCATTTCTGTGCTGTGCTGTTCATTCATGGCTCGCGAGCCCACCCGAGCTAGCTCGAGCCTCATCTCGAGCCGAGCCGAGCCCTCTTCCTGGCTCGTTTCTAAATCGAGCCGAGCCTATTGTGCAAACGAGCTTGAGCGAGCCAAGCCTGGCTAAGCTCGGCTCGTTTCCAGCCCTACTATCGATCATATCTATGGAGGATTTTCGGTATACGAGTCAAAGCGACAGCTCAAAGCTGTCGAACGCGAGGTAAACTCCATTGACCCTCCTCTTATCAATAAATTACCAAAGTGGTCGGAAGTCACCATCTCTTTCGAGAAGGGTGATTGTCCGATCCCTTCAACTCGACCAGGTCAATTTTCGATCTTGGTCGAGCCCACCATCAACAACTGTCGAGTAAATCGTGTGTCAGTTGATGGTGGGAGTTCATTAAACATATTATTTACAAGTGCCCTGGATGAAATGCAAGTGTCCAGAACCAGGGTAAAACCTGTATGATACTCATTTCATGGGATCGTACCGGGGTCTTTGGCCAAATCCATCGGTCAAGTTTCTCTTCTTGTGATGTTTGGTTCTCCAAACAACCTCGGGTCAGGAAAAATTTCTTTTGATATGGTTGATTTCAACACGACATATAATGTCATACTCGGACGACCAACTTTGGCATGATTCCTAATAGTTACTCATTATGGTTATCAATGTTTTAAAATACCAGGTCTCAAAGGAGTAATCACAGTCTGTTGTGATAAAAATATGGCACATAGATGTGACCGAAAATCCCTCGAGATGGTTGTCCAGATACCAACTCGGGAAGCAAGCAAGAGCCAGCCTTCGACTAAGCAGTCGAAGCCTAAAGCTGCACCAAAGCCGAACGATCAAGTTAAAGATGTTCCCCTAGATCCAAAGGAGCCTTCAAAGACTATTTGCATTGGAGTTACTTCCAACCCTAACGCAAATGTCTTCACGTGGCAAGCATCCGATATGCCCAAAGCCCCCAGGGAGGTGATCGAGCACAGGTTAGCTTTACGACCTGACAAGAAACCCGTAAAACAAAAAATACATAAATTTGCACCTGATCGACGAGATGCTATCAGATTAGAATTAGACAAACTACTTAAGGCAAACTTTATAAGAGAAGTTGACCACCTAAAGTGGTTGGCTAACCCTATAATGGTTAGAAAGTCTAATGGTAAGTGACGTATGTGTGTGGACTTTACTGATCTCAATAAAGCTTATCCAAAAGGTGATTTTCCTCTTCCTCGTATTGAACAGTTGGTTGATTCTACTGCTAGTTGTGAAATATTAAGTTTTTAGTATGATTTTAGATGATGAGGATAAAACCACATTTATTATGCCATTTGGAATATTTTGCTATGTCAAAATGTCATTTGGTTTAAAAAATGCAGAGTAGTAGTATCAATTAGGTGAGGAGATCACAGGGTCACAGGACTGATGGTCAATTAGCCTAACAGAAACGACTTAACGAAAAGTCTTATGCAAAGCAGTCTCCGTGGAATCAAACCACTCTACCGATTTGTAAGTATACAGTTCGATCTAACAGATCCATGAAGCCCTACCACACAGGTCGACTCCTCTACGCCAAATTGAACTCATCACATCCACAAGTACACATATCCAGACAATGGACACGCAGAATTTGACATGAAGCAACTAGATGTCTAGATCCCAGATCGGAGAGAGATGCAGGCGCGAGAATACCTGTCGAAATCAAATCAGCCGGATCCGACGATGTTGTTGATGGGGATGAAGATGAGCTTGACGAAGAACCCAACGAATCCCATCACCACGAACCCTATCACCGTCCATGGCGCCACCTTGGTGAACTCAGACACCAAATTCAGATCAAAACAAATACGATTCGCCACCAACACAAGACCACCACACCGGATCTGAGCTAGAAATCACCCCCTACCCTTGCGGTCGGGCTTGTGGCAGCGCTTGACGAGGTGGAGTCGCCGGGGTGGAGCCGCCGCCGCCCTGGCCGAACCCCTAGGGTTGCGAAGAGCAGGGGGAGAGAGGCGCAGGGGATGCGAAGAGCCAGGGGGAGAGAAGCGCAGGGGATGCGAAGGGAGGAACGGCCGAACGGGTGAGGGCTGCGGGTTTGGGGGTATATCAGTGGCATATTGCGGGTAATTACCCTCAACTCTCAGGGGTATTTTGTTTTGTTAGTCCGCAACTCCATATTTGAAGCAAGGTTCTACCAGCTTCCAAAATTTGCACTACAGGCTGCTCTACTCCCGGTTGCTCCAACTTCAAAAAATTTGTGGAGCAACCCTGTTTGGCACAGCTCCACAAACTCCAACTACGAAGCTAGGAGTTGGAGCTGTACCAAATAGACCCTAAGTTGCCGGTCCTGGCGACTAACAAGCACCAGATATTCTGGCTAATTATTATTTGAATTCTAAAATCATCTCGTGTCAATTTAAGTTAGGGAAATTGGCACTTTTATCACTACATAATTTAAAATAGAGAACAAAAGAGAAGAGTGTGGCATAAGAAGATGATGTCAGGGTTGTAGTTAAGGAATGGACTGAGCATTTCATGATGGCAACTATTTTGTTGAATTGTTTGTTGTTGAATAATTTAGGTTTATAGCCATACATAGATCCATATTTTTTATCTATGCAAAATTTGTGATGAGCATATTGCATCTATAAAACTCGTCCACATGCAATTTATAAAGCACAAGCCGAACCGGTGGTGAAATGAAGGGGCTGTAGGTACAATATTCTCTTCCTTCCTATTGCGACCGCCTCCACCTCCCGCGCCGCCGCCTCCCTCCTCCTCCTTCTCCTGCACCGCCGCCCTGATCGGATCTGCGCTGGCCTCCTCCCTCGACCTCGACGCCGCCTCCATTTTTTCTTTTCTTTTTTCATTGCAAATTACTTAATTATTTTTATTAATTATTTGTTGTAATAATAATTCACTGTAATAATTGTGGTATATTGTCGTTAAATGCGATCGGTTGCGGTAGTCATCGTTCATTGCAGTCAATTGCGTTAATCACCATTAATTGCAGTTAATTATCGTTCATTGCGATAGTTGTCGTTAATTATGGTAGCTGTCTTCAATTGTATTAATTATCGTCAATTGCGTTAGTCATTGTTAATTATTGTCAATTGTCGTAAAATGCGTTAAACGACATCAAACAAGACATTACTGTCCTGAGAGGTATTTCAGATATTTTCCATCTCTGTAGTTAGCTTACCTAAAGCCAGACGGCTAAACAACAATTCTCTTCAGCTCGACCGTTTAGCTCTGTAGCCCAACCGAAAGCCGCTTTTCAGAAAAGCTGCTGCCATGCCAAGCCCTTAAACCCATCTGTGGATATAGTCCAATGGAGGCAGCCAGGAAGGGGATTTACTTGGGCCAAGCTTTGCCCACGAAATCTTATTGGCCAAGAGCCCTTGTCTTTTCGACCCAATAACGGCCCAAACAACATCAGGCATCTGGCCCCTCGCGTCAGCCTCCCATCCTCCCTCTGCTCGCCATAGCGCATAGGGCTGGAAAAAAATCTCGCGGCTCGAGCTCGAGCTCATTTTCTTTTCGAGCCAGGCCGAGCCCTATTTCCAGCTTGGCAAAAACACGAGCCGAGCTTGAGCCGCTCGTCGAGCCTTTTGGATCAGCCCACGATCGAAGGCCCAATGTCCCAATCTAGCGGTAGTGCCCTACCCCTAGACCCTTCCTCCGAATCTCCCGACCCCTTTGTGCTTCCTCGGTTCCTTCCTCTTCCTCCCGATCCCCGTCCACCCGGCGCCGTCGCCCGTCTTCCCGGTGCCGCGGTCCCCGGCTCTCCGCCCCGCCGTCAACCCCGCACCTTTCCACTCGCCTTTGTGCCAGGTCCGTCCGCTTGGTGGCCTCTCCATTTGACGCCTCCGCCGCCGCCCATCGCTGTGACTGTTCCCTCCACCCCACCATCGAACCCGCCCCTGTGCGGCCGTGCCCCATCTGCCGGCAGCCGCCCTCTCCATCCGAAGCGCTGCCCCATCCTCAGTCATCCCCTACTCCATCCGCCGCGCCGTCCAAGTCCAACCAACGCCGACTCGCATGGATCGAGATCGGCACCAACGAAGCTTGGAGTCTCGTGCGCTAGGGAAGAAATCGGCCGACATTGGGGCCTCTGCCTCGGCACTAGCGAGCGGGCATGGAACCAGTCATCGCCTCCTCAGCTCCTAACCGCCTCCTGACATCGCCAAACCGGCATCCTCGTCCTCAGTGAGTCTCTTGAGATAATGTGCTTCTCCATTATAATGTAGCTAGGTGCTAGCAATAAATAGCAAACTGTTCTTGAGAAGTTCTATTGTGCCAAACATTCTATTCTATGGATGATGATGATCTTGTAAGAGGCATAGTTTTTTTTTCTTAGTTTCAGAAAAGGGGATAAATGATTGTCACAGCTTATGAACTTCACAACTACCTCTCATTTTCTCTGCACAACTGAAAGCTTGAAGAGTTACTTTGTTTAGATTCGATGAGATGTTGTAGTTCATACCAATTATTTTTTAGACTAAGGAGATAAATTTACAATAACCCAATGTTCATACCAAAGTAGAGCTTTATTCAGTGTGAGCTATTGAGATTTGAGAGTGCATCAAAGAAGTAGTGGATGAATTAATATCAATACTTTCTATTCCAACATATTGTAATGAATAAGCTGCTACCTTTTTAAAAGGGGAACCAAGCTCCTAGTTGATTACAACTATAAACTACTATCAGGTGTTGTAGCCTTGTAGGGATGAGATATATAACATACACATATGCCTTAAGACAACATTTATACCACAACTCAAGGCTCATGCATGTCTTGTACAATGTACTAAAATTTCCCTCTTACTGTAGAAAATGGGTAGAACATTTGTACCATTTCGGCTGATTTTGCATTGATTTTGTAGGATCATTGGATGCTTCGGATGACACCAATACGCTATCCATGACATCGGGCCAAGAGGACCTTTTATTTTGGAGTTTAGATTTTAGATTGTTATTTTGAACTTTTGTACATCAAGTCTTACTACTTAGCATAGATCTATGGACTGCTATATGGATCAATGGATGGACTGTTATGTTATATGGAGAATGGGGTTATGGAGTATGGACTGTTATATGTAGTTATGGATTATTAAATATTAAGTGTTGGTCTTTCAATTGAATGGGTTATGAATGTTTTATGAATGCTTGTAGCTGTATCACGTATGGATTATGGACTGCTATGATGAATGTCTTTATTTATGATGTATGGATTATGGACTGTTATGATGAATGGCTTTGTTTATGATGTATGGATTATGGATTGTTATGATGAATGGATTATGAATTTATGAATGCTTGTGGCTGTATCATGTATGGATTATGAATTTATGAATGCTTGTGGTTGTATCAACTGAATCGAACCTGGCTCGAATGAGCCTTCGAGCCGGCTCGAGTTTTTCCCTTGAGCCAAGCCGAAGTTTAGATTGAGCATAGGGCGAGCTTGGCTCGAGCCGGCTCGTTTCCAGTCCTATTTATGATGTATGGATTATGGACTGTTACGATGAATGACTTTGTTTATGATGTATGAATTATGGATTGTTATGATGAATGTATTATGAATTTATGAATGCTTATGACTGTATCATGTATGAATTATGAATTTATGAGGGTTTGTGGTTGTATCATGTATAGATTATGAATTTATAAGTGCTTGTGGTTGTATCAACTGAATTGGAACCCTGCTCGAATGAGCCGAGCCGAAGTTCGAGCCGGCTCGGCTGGTTTGCAGCCCTAAATTCGCGCAGTCCCAGGTCGGACGCGATGGGGGTTGTCTCGCCGTGATGAGTCACCGCAGGCGATCTCACGCCGCCGGCACATCCGCTCCCGAAGGCGGCGGCGACGCGACTGCCGATGCCGCCTCGTCGCATTCGCCGGGGAAGGCGGGGCGGATCCGGCCGTGGGCGGTGGGATCGGGTCGGAGGGTGCTGGCGCTCGCGCTGGTGTTCCGCGCGGCCAACGCGCTGCTGGTGCGCACCTACTTCAACCCCGATGAGCACTGGCAGTGCCTCGAGGTCGCACACCGCATCGCATTCGGGTAAACCTGCCGCTTCTGGTTGCTGTTTCTCGATGTTTATCCTGTCTAGAGTGCGGTTGAAATTGGATCCGGCTGCCACTCAACGGAATGATTCGAAATAATTTCATTGCTACATTTTTGTTAATTTTGCTGTTGGTTGCAGGTATGGCCACCTTACTTGGGAGTGGAAACGGGGTCTTCGAAGTTACCTCCACCCGTTGATCTTTGCTGCCCTTTATAAGATTCTGGCCCTGCTCCACTTAGATACCCCATGGTTTATGGTAATAGTAACTCTAGCAATTTATGCCAAAACTATCAGAGTATCAGTATTGGATATTTCTTTGAGCAAAGATTGCAACTGGAGTGTAGAATTGTGATTCATAAGTCATGTGGAGCTTGAACTGTAAGTGTTGTAGGTTACATGAGACTATGAGAGAGTACTGTCTGGACACATAAGTCCTCAGTATAAATAGGACACCTGTGGTGACTAAATTCTTAGTTTGGTTGGCTTAAAACTGCTTTAAGCCATGATGTTGGTTTTGTGACGCCAAAACATCCAGAATCTGTATTCTGTTTATGTTCAATCTCTATTTTAGGCAATTGGGTTGCAAACTTAATATTAATAGCAAACCTCTATGGGAATTGGATATCCCTCCCCCCCCTCTCCGTAGCTTTATCATTTTTCACGTATTGAGGGGTAGCATGTCCTTATCTATTTATTTGTTTTTTTTTCATAGGTTATGGCTCCACGTCTTCTACAATCAGTCTTTGCATCTTTTGGAGATCTGTACTTGTATAAACTTTCCAAACTTATTTTCAACGAGCACGTTGCCCAGTGGACAGTATCCTTAAACTCATTTGTGTATATATGATTTTCCTTTCATGAGTAAACAATAGCAGTTACCTGGTGGATGGTGACCTTAACAAATCATTTGCAGTTATTTTCGCAGTTGGTTAACTGGTTCATGTTTTTCTGTATTACACGGACTCTATCAAACAGCTTGGAGACAGTTTTTACTGTGGCTGGACTCTATTATTGGTTTTTTGCAATCGAGTCTTCCAAGAGAACTTCAGTTGTTTCAAAGCAGCAGGCCACCAGCTACCAAAGTCCTCCATCAAGAAAAGTGGCGCTACTCATAGCAGCCTTAGCTTGCGCCATTCGGCCAACAAGTGCCATCACATGGTTATATGTTGGTCTTTTGGATTTTATTCAGATAAAATCAAAATGTCGATTTCTCTTTCTTGAGGTCATTCCACTAGGGTAAGAAATTAATTAAAACTCATGTCAACTTGCAGGTTTTCATTGTTTAGGCATTGATAGATTTCTTTATAATGTCTTCTCTGTATTGTTTCTTGGTTTTTTTCTGCTGGACATGCGTAAGGCCAATGACATTTAGGAAGTTGCCTGTGATAAGTTTTTTATTTGGTAGTATTACTGCGTGCTGCTGGTGGAAGCTGAAAAGCGCAATGTTCATAGGGCAGCAGCAAGGTAAAAGTTTCCATATTGTCGTAGAATTGTAAGATCAAGATTTAGTGATTCAGATAACTATATTATTATTAATTACTTTATTCACAGCAGTTACTTGTTTGGCTTTTAGGTTATTTTTGCTCTTTGTCACAACTGCTCAAACATCCATATAAAATTTCTATGTTGTTTAATCTTTCTGCAGGGCCATTGTCCTTGCAGTAACAACATTCCTTGACTGGTGGATGTATGGTTCCCGGGTCATAGTGCCGCTTAATTTTTTGAAATTCAACCTATTTTCTTCAGGAGGAGACTACTATGGAACACACGTCTTCCATTGGTACTTCACCCAAGGTTTTCCATCTATGATTTGGACGTTCTTACCGTTTTCAATTTTGGGAATAATAAAGTCTCGAGAATGGAGGCTTTCAGGTCTAATTGCCTGGGTATTAGGGGTTTATAGCATACTTGGACACAAAGAGTTCAGGTATTCGCCTCTTCTCATAAGTGTATAATGTCCTTGAAATGAACCAATCTCTTCTTTGTATTCCTTAAAAAAATGAATACAAAAAAAATGAATACCACAGGTTTGTTCTTCCAGTGCTACCTTTAGCGTTGATGTTCTCGGGATGCTGCTTAGCTGCAATGTCACAATTCAAGGGCAAAAGTCTGCATGGGAAAGGACACCTTTCAAGGGTGCATTTTTCTGTTATTCTTCTCATCATAACCAATGTTCCGATGGCCTTATATATGTCCCTATTCCATCAAGTAAGTTTTTTTGTGTGTGTCAACATTGTTCTTTTTTTTTCTGTTGTTCTATGGATTTCTTTTAAGTCAAACTTGTTCTATGGATTACTTTTGTTGTTTTGCCGTTATTGCTGATTACTTTTCCATTTCAATATGTTTTTTTATGTTCTTATATAGTTATATGCACCTTTCGTTGTGGCAGAGAGGAACTGAAGATGTTATGTTTTATCTATCGAAAGAAGCTCATGATGGAAGAGTGAAGGGTGTCCTCTTTCTCATGCCTTGCCATTCAACACCTTATTACTCTACCTTACATTACAGCCTGCCTATGCGCTTTTTGGACTGCAGTCCTAGGTGGTTATGTTTTTACTCTTTCTAGTCAAGTAGATTTAACATTTCATGTCACTACATTGTGCTCCAAGACAGCCAATTTCCCCTGACTTAATTTGCATGTTCTCTCAGTGATAACAAAAGGACCTTGGATGAGTCAGATCGTTTCCTCATGAACCCACATGATTTTGTGGGTGAAGTTTTTGTAAATTTATCTTCCTTCAGTCACATTGTATTATTTGAATCTGAAGAAAGACACGTTTTTCAGTTGCTTCTGCACAATTCCTTTCAAGAGGTAATATGCCATTGCACCTTAGTAATCATGTGCTTTTTTATGTAGTTCAATAAACACACATTAGTTACTGCTTTCTAGTGTCTGATTATTATCGTATTATTTATGATTTGTCAGGCAATATCTGTTATTAGCTAGTACAAGTGTTTCCATGAACATACCAGCATTCTAGGTACACTGGTTAGCACTCGCTAGGCATGACTATGGCTGTCTAATGTGGAGCCCTGATAACGTGATATCTAGAAGTATTTATCATATTGACTGTTAAGTTTGCTTATAAATAGAGATTGTTGGATGCCTTCAAACAAACATGATTTAGACTGCCCTGTTCTTCTGTAAGGGCTACAATCTAGCTGTCTCAACTAAAACAAGGAAAAGTATATGTCAAAGAGAGAGGTCACATTTTTATGTTGCCCTTTTCTTGTGAGGGGTCTGGTGGACTCCAATAGTAACTTGTTCGGTGGTGACAGACAGTACAGTCCTGCTCCCAATAATTTATAGTGTCCACAAGCTGGTATAATTAAATTCCCCTTGTGAATTTGTGGCTTCCAAGAAAGCATTTCTTATCAAGTGGCAACGATAAGCATCTAACATGAGTTCTGCATTGCTTGCAAGTGGTGAGGATCGTTTGGCTGAAGTGAACAAATTTGGTTTCTGAATTATGAAACAGTAAATGCAATTAGGACATCATTTGTTGTACTTCTATTAGTTAATAATTTATTACAATTACAATATCTTTTTAGTGAAATGAACGAGTAGCACTGCATTGCCTGATGAGTTCTATACTACATGACAATTAGGATACCTTTTCTTATCTCCTCTAGCTCTCATTAACATCCGTTATGGTTGACAGGTTAGGAGGTTTTTCCACTCCCACTTCAAAATTGACAGAGACCTTCAGTCATCGGTTGTTGTATATTCACGGAGGGATGTATTATGATTGGTGGCCGAAAAGGCTTGTTACCTCGTCTAACAACCTCTAATCATGTTTTGCCCTGTTTTAGCATGTCATTTCCGAAATGAGCTGTAACACTATCGGATATTATAAATTGACCATTCATTTTGATTTTTGACCCCCCTTGACATGATATGTGCAGTTCTTTTTTATACGGCTGTTGTATAACAATATGCAGCAGGCATAAATAAGTCTCCATATCCATGACATGTGCTTCTAAGATGAAATTTGCGGCTCTGGTGAAATTTACAAAATTTAAGGAAAAAGTAGGAACGGCAGCCTTTCCCAACAGCAACGAGGGATAGCAAGAATGAGGTGTGCGTGGCCGTTTCATTTGTTTGTTCACTTATTTGTTACTCCCTCCGTTTCGCTATATTTGTCCGTGGTCTCAAGAGCATAGTTATCGGATTCACGGTTTGTTCGGTTCGGGTTCAGAGGTTTGCTACGTCACTTTTGAAAAATTTCTGAAAAATAGGGTTCGATAGGGGTATACATCTTCGGTTCGCGAACCCGGAATATGGTTCGTGACCCAACAATTCTGGTACGCTGCTCTAGTATGCAACATATTTTCTCTCTATAGAAGATAAGGAATACCACAATTTTTTTCTTCATAAACAGAAGATCGGCGAGGCATCTGATCTGGATGTTTGAGGCTACACCATGGGCTGAACCGGCCACTACATGGGAAAAGAAAAAAGGAAATAGAGGAAAAGGAAGACATGGGCTGATTCGGCCCATATGGCCCAGCCACACACAAGGCCACGGTAAGGAAGCGTCAGAGGTTTAGGGCTCATCCCAGTAACCCAGTTCCCGCGCCGCCTCCTCCCGATAATGAAGTGTTTCATTATTGTGTTATCATTGTACCTTGAAGTTTGAACAGTAAAAATGAAATACTAGCCATTAGCCAACGCTGATTGAACTTGCTCTTGCGTTGCGGCAGGTGATTGACCCGACCCGAGAACGGACTTGGTGATCGGGTGAATGAAGACTGCGAGATGCGTACCCTTGTGCACAGGGGCAGATCCTATTGTCGACCGGCTCATGGTGTACCCTTAGCATCCCTAGTCAGTTATGCTTAAGTAAACTACCGTTGGTCGGCAACTCGGTATTTGGTAAACCAGTGATTAAGTCCCATTAGCACCCTCTAAATTTTGGTCATGGATCAGCCACTGCTTGTGCATCTGGTTGCTTGTATGCGGAGATGTTCCTGCCTGGTGTGGCCGATGTAGCAATGTATAGCTGCAAACTGATTTCCAGACTGGGTTGTCGTTCGCCAAATGCTCGGTATGCGCCGAATTGATAATAGCCATTTGACGCCAGTTGGAATAGCAACTGCAGGTGGCCCCGATCGCCAACTTGAACGCTCGCTCGTTTGCTTTTAACCATCGCATCGCGAAATTAATTGATGTGAAAAGGATAGGAGGATGCTTCGGTCGATCGGTGTATGCATTCCATATTCTGATTAAGTTAGTTACGCATGAGCAGATTGCACCATAGATTCGAAGTTTGGACTGTTTTGGCCTTGTAGTATAATTTAATTTCTCGTTTGACCCTCTTGGTGTCAAAATTCCCGATCTAACCCCGAAACGCGTCTTTGCCGTCAGGACGGACACAGCGAGTTCTGCGATGGCGGACATGACACCAAGTCTTCTTTGTCGGTCGGCGGCAACAAAGTCTTCTTTATGCAGGGGCGGCAACTCTCTACCTGCGTGAATACAAGAGAGAAAAATATATTTAAGAATATTTCTTGGAAGAATTTTTAAATATAGAAAATTAACTCAAAAATTATGATTTTTTTGTGGAACTCGACCTGATATAATTGCTTGTTTAAATTTTTGAAATTTTATGAGTTCGATGTTTTACTGTAAAATTCATTTAAGTATACTATTTATAGGAATTTTCTAATATAGAAAATGAGGTCCAAACATTATAATTTTTTATAGGCTCCTTATACAACGTAATTGATTGTGTAATTTTTCTATAATTTTATATGTTACAAAATTGTCTCGACAAATTAAAAGTTTAGGTATCGAAAATTAGGATGAAAGGTTTCTAAACCCTTAATTTGTCGAGATAATTTTGTAACATATAAAATTATGGAAAAATTACATAATCAAGTACGTTGTATAAGGATCCTATAAATTTTTTTATAATGTTTGGACCTCATTTTCTATATTAGAAAATTCCTACAAATAGTATACTTAAATGAATTTTACAGAAAACATCATAACTCATAAAATTCTGAAAATTTTACAAAAGCAATTACACTGTGTTGAGTCTCCACAAAAATTTCATAATTTTTGAGCTAATTTTCTATATTTAAAAATTCCTCCAAGAAATATTCTTAAATATATTTTCTCTCTTGGATTCACATGCGCCGGGTGTGGGGAGTTGTTGCTGTCTGACACAGAAGCACCTTCTTGCTTGCCGCCGACGGGACAAAGAAGACCTTGGTGTTGAGGGTCCGCCATCGCAGAACTCAGCTGTCGCCGTCCCTGACCAAGCAAGACGTGTTTCTGTGGCTAGATCGAGAATTTTGACACCAACGGGGCCAAATGAGGAATTAAATTACGCTACAGGGCCAAAACAGTCCAAACTTCCCTAGATTCTGAAGAGAGAGGAATATCGCTATTACGATTCGTAAAAGGTGGTTAGTAGTTACATCAAACAAAAGGCCACCACGAACCCAATGATGTACATAAGGTTCATAAATTCCATGGACTGGTTGGTGAAACCTGCTTGATTTTTGCTCTTTAACTTGTTTGATTTTACATTTTGAAACTTGCTGAAACTTCTTGCTTGAAATTCGCCTTCTAAAACTTGACTTGGTTGGAACATGAAACTCTTCTTTGAGACTTGAAACTCGAGGCTTTGAAACCTGAAACCGCCTGAAACTTTTGGTTTGAGACTCGCATAAAAACTTGAATTTTCGACATGTTCAACTTCTGAACCCTGAAACTTACAGGTTAATAATACCCTGCTTAAACTCGAAGCTTTGATATGCTTCTGTTTCTGAAACCTGAGACACGAATGATTTGATGCGAGAACGCAGAGGACGCTGACCGGCGCCCCTACGCGTGGAGTGGAGGAGAACGTCGATGACCGACGGATCTCGCACTCGCGGACAGTGACGGGCTCCCGCGGCCGTGTGCGTGTCGGAGGACGTCGCGTCGACTCCTCTAGCGCTACCGGAGGATGGTGGTAATGGCCTCGACATGCGCGAGGTACCTGAGTCGTTCGATCAAAACGGATCACACGGCCGATCGGATTTGTTTCTACGGTATTATATACTAGTCTAGTCGCTTCCAAAGACAAAACAGTGCGCATGACAAGGCAGCCAGCAGGGCAAGTCGTAAGGATCTGCAGAAACACAAGGCCCACAGACCAGTATGGGCCCAAGACCCATTCTGCTTCTTCACGGCCCATTTAGGGAACACGCAAGCCCACCTCCACCGCTAGTCCGCTCGCTATAAAGCGCTAGGGTTTTACGCCGCTGCTCATCCTCCGCCGCCACTCCCCTCCATTCGTCGCCCCCTCCGCCTCCAACCCCAACCAGGACAAGGAAGCAATGGCACGCGCGCCTCCTCCAAACCCCAGCCCTCTCCCTCCCCGTCCTTCTCCTCCGATCCCTAACTTGCTCGTGTTGCCGTGGTTTGTGGCTTGCAGGGGAAAGGTACGGGCAGCTTCGGGAAGCGCCGGAACAAGACGCACACGCTCTGCGTGCGGTGCGGCCGCCGCAGCTTCCACCTCCAGAAGAGCACCTGCTCCTCCTGCGGCTACCCCGCCGCGCGCATCCGCAAGTGTAAGCTTTGCCATGATACCACTCTTCCCCCGTTTCCCACTCTAGTTCTCTAGTTTTACTCTCTTCCAGTGTGAGCCGTGGAGATTTGCATCGTTTGTGCTGTTCTCTGTTGAATGCTTGTGGGTTGTCATGTGGATGTTACGAGGATTCTGCAGCTAGATTTGATGACCAACGTTTAGATGCAAAATCTCCTGATGATTAGTAAGACTGCAAGGGGGATGTTAATTGCTGATCTGTTATTGCTTAGTTGAGATGCATGGTTCTGCACATATCTGTTTCTAGTTTTCCGACCTGTTCTGTACTTGTAGTCGTCTGTACTAATATCTAGAGTTTGATATTTCGAGGGAAATTACGAATAAAGCATCGGTCCGTGTTGTGATAATCCGTGACTGTCTGATTGACAACCATGTTTTCCAAATTGATCGTCAATTTTGTGGCATCAGCTGCTTAGTTGTTTCATCTGAGCACTAATATGGTTTCCTTTACTTTGTTTTTTTATTGAATAAATCTTATGTCTTCTTCTGTATGTATTTTTACGAATGCTGTATGAAGATTCAATATGTCCTGTTAAGAAAGTGTAAAATTGTCACAATGGGTGTAGGCAGGAGCACCTGGGAAATCGGGGTGCTCTAGCATGACCAGGTGGGAAGGTGTAGGGAAGCTCATGAAACCTGACTATCAACCCTTACTCATAAAATGTATTTAGCAAGTGGTGCAGTGTTTCTTAATTGGACGCTGCTCTCATTAAGAATTGCCACTGTAGGTACCTTTCGCATTTAGTTTCCTAAAAAAAATTCCACCATTGAGAGATGCTACGATGAATCATGAAAACTATACTTGCATGTCAGACTTCAGAGATATTAATGAGAAGACATCTCATATTTTGAGCAGAAAATTTTATTTGGTTTTGATTCTCAGTTGTTTCATGTTGATTCTAATTCATTAATAAATAGTTATCTTCATTTGGGGTGGTTAAGTAGAGGCCATTTTTTATCGATTGCCTGCTGAGAAGTTCAGATTAATGTGAACAATGTATTGAAAATAAATCCAATCCAGATGTCTTTTTTAGTGTAAAGCAGTGCGCTACTACTGAAGATCTCTGTTTTGTGAAAACTTTTCCTTTCCGACTCCTTTGGAACATTTGCTGTGCTTAAACTATTCTAGCCTGTAACGTCTCAATATATATGATGTTTTTCTTGTTTGCTTTCATTTGTGAGGGTCAAGTGATGAGGAATAAACTGCAACAATATGATGTAGTTATACCCCTGTGATTCCTAAGTATTTAAGTCTCTGATGATCCCTCCACAGTTTTTCTGTTTTGGTTCTTTTGCCTTGTATCCTCTAAAATATTTTTTTCCTTCCCTCCCAACCTTTTCTTTCTTTCCTTTTTATCTTTAACAGTCTGGACATAATAAGATTTACTTTTTTGCATTGTGATTCTAACGAATGAGCACTTATGTTGGTTATGGTGTTGAATGTTTTGGCTACTGTCACTGTATAAGACTCATCTGATTGTCTGGTTTATAACTATTTAAAGATGAATCATTACTATTTTGTTTCCCCGTATCTGTAAGCTTTGTTCAGGCTAAGTTGTTTGGATTGCAGTTCTACCTAGTTTGGGGTAGCTTGTATGTGTTTCACCTTTTACGTTAAATAATTTGTGGGTTGCCAGTACTGAAGTTCTTTGTTTCGTGAAAACTTGCTCTTTTGTTCTTCTTTGGAACACTGTAGGGCTTAAAAGTATCCTAGCCTTTGTGGTACTTATTGTATATTTCTTTATCACCATAGGCATTATCAATACATCTTGTGCTTTTCTTGCCTGCTTCCATTTGTGCGGGTCAAGTGACGAGGAATAAACTGCAACAATATGATGGAGTTACACTCCTGTGATTCCTAAGTATTTAAGTATCTGATGATCCCTCCACACTTTCTCTTTTGGGGTTCATTTGCATTGTATCTGTTGGAATACAATTACCCTTCCCTCCCAACTTTTCTTTTAACTTCTCCTGTAGCTTCAGATGTATCTTATGTTTATTCTATTTGTCTGGATTTCATTCGATTTACCCTTTTGTAATGTGTGGTTCCAACCTGTTGAGCACTTCTTTTGGTTACGATTTTAACTGTTATATCCACCTGCCATTGATTAATGAAACTGAGGCACTGCTGGAATACAGAAAAAATCATCTGATTGTCTGGTTTAGAAGTATTTAAAGCTGAATCCTTGCTATTTGATTCCCATATGGTTCATTGCATGGTAGATCTATAAGATTTGTTCAGGTTAAGTTGGTTGGATTGCTCTATTTCTGCCTTGTTTGGGGTTACTCGACTATGTTTCACCTTTTACCCCTTGGTCGGATGATTTGTGGTTTGTGCTACCTTGTATGGTTTTGGATTGGCTTAGTGTTGACATAGTGATTCATCATTTCAGATAACTGGAGTGTGAAGGCCATCAGGCGCAAGACCACAGGTACTGGAAGGATGAGGTACATGCGACATGTGCCTCGCAGGTTCAAGAGCAACTTCAGAGAAGGTACCTGACATTGACGTTGATCATTGGAAGTTAACAACGGAAATGTCAACTTTCTGTGTTAAATTTGAAGTAATCTGATTTAATTTGTTTTTCTTCTTTTGTGCCTCAACTCAGGGACTGAGGCTGCCCCAAGGAAGGGAGCTGCGGCTTCCGCCAACTAGGTCCGGATTTTGCCACCAAGAACCTATGAATCTAGAATTTAAGAACTTTTGCTTGGATTGTACCGTCCGAAGTAATGTTTCTATAGTATGAAGTACTGATCTGGTGTTATTTACTGCACGACTTCGAAATTTGACCTTTAAATTCAAGTCAGACCCCTGATATTCTGAATTTCCTCCCGTGTCGTGTGCGTTGTCATGTCGTTTTTGTGAGCATGGTTTATCTGAGGATCCGAGCCCATGGTGACTAGCACGGCGTTAATCATTTACTGTTTGCCCCCTGTTGCTATGTGGCGCGCCTTACCTTGCGGAGAGTTGTATATTGGGGGTAGGAATAGGATAATCGTAACGAAGCTTTTGAGCTGCAGTGCATGTGTGGGAGATGAGTTGATCTGCTTGAAGCTAATCTTTTATCTTTTATAGATTCCTCCATTAGATCGTAGTTTGGAAGTGTTGATCTTGAGCGTATCGCACCATCCGGTGGCTTGGAGTTACCTGTGCTGTGCCTGTGCACCTTGTGAAACAGAAGCAGCAGACGACTCGATCGGTATCCAATTCATCCTCCTTGCTGCGCATACGCCATCAACCAAATCCATCCATAGGAAAAACCACAACTTTGAGCAGCTTCCACGCTTGCTCAGTCAGAAGCATAATGTTTCTTGTGGCTTGGTATTAATAATTTGTTAGTTTCTTCATCTAGAAATAACATCACCTTTTCTCATTCACATCATCTAAATGCTGATATGGTATGGCAATCTCTTAGTAACAGCTGACGTGGACTGTTATAGATGCTCTGAAAATGGATTTTCTAGACAAACCCTAAGAGGTTTGATTTCACACAATACCATTTTATCTCCTTTCCCCGTTTTAAATTGTCTTTTAACCCATGCAAAAGGACAGTTTTGCCCCTCTGGTCCACATGTCTGTCTAATATACCTTCTCCCTTTAAATAGAATGAGAGGGAGAGGGGCCACAGTGGGTGCCATGGCCAAGCTCAATGGCGCCGGCAAGGGTGACCACGCCGGCTGGAAACTAGAAATCACTTCCACGGACCATAGAAATAAGGAAAAAATTCCACGTTCCAAATGGGGAATGAACATCAGCAACTCCTTTTATCTAATGGAATGGCTTTTGCCGGCACTGCCGGAGGCCGTCAGGACCCGTTTTCCGCAGCGGGCACGGTTGGGTATGAACGAGTGGTGACTGTCAACTGCAACAGAGATTTGTAAGGAAGAGTTTCTCTGCAACTCACGACACGAGCACACAATTTCATGTATCCTTTCCTTTTGCTGCTGCGCGGCTTATTGTGGTGCTTCGACTACAGAAGCTCCACTCTCAACACAGCGTAGCAATATGAATGAATCCATATCTCTATCCTGTCAAATTCTGGAGCCAAAAGATGGATGCATATGTTGTGTTTCATTTTGCTAGACGATATTAATGAAATGCTGTATCAATTTTATAAAATGGATATAGCAGTAAATAAATCAGAAAAATTCTATTATTTTAGATAGAAGAAATATTTTTTCTATCTAAAATAAAAGAATATACCATCCTATCCAAATCCAGTAGGTGATGAATACTTGTTTTTTTTTAAGTAGCGGTAGGAGGAGCTGCCCTTATGCATTAAAGAAGGGTAAAGCAAGTTCAATCTTAAAAAATCAAGACAGGAAGTAAGACATTCAATGTATGTCTCACGAAACAAGTAAGCAACGAAGTAAAGCAAATAAGACTAAGCTCCCGCAATTTTGGGGAAAGGTATTCCCTCCTTACAAATAGGCCTGGAGCTTGGTTTCTTCTTCGATGATCGCCATCGTTCCTGTTGTAGTCTTTCGTTGATGCTGGAAAATCAGTCTATTTCTTTCCTTCCAAATCTGCCAAAGGATGAGAATGATCAATGATGCCTGGCCCTTTTTGTAATTTGCCTCCCTGGAATGAGATCTGTCGATCCACCAGTCGACAATGTTCTGCCCAGTGGCCCACTGCGTAGGGTTTAGGTTGTTTCGTTGCACTCAGATCGCCGTCAAATCCCAAATTTGTTTGGCATAAGTACACTCGACGAACAGGTGCATAGCTATTTCCGGGGTGTTTGTACATAGGGGCAAGGGTTGAAAACCCGTTACCGGGTTATTTCCCGCCGAGGTCCGGTACCGGTAACCGGACAAACCGGATTTGGTTTGGCCGAAATTCGTTCAAATTTGATTAAAATTCATTCGAAATCTGAAAATTTGAATTTGGATTTGAAAAAACCGTCGGGATTCCGTTTCCCGGCCACCCTCCGGTAGCCGGTTACCGGCCGGGATTTTTATCCCTGCATAGGGGACACCAATGATCATTTTGCATATAATGATGCGCCAGAATGCCTGCTGTTGGAAGCCGTTGCTGAATGAGGAGCCATGCAAATATTTTGCACTTTTGCGGTGCTCATATGTTCCATATGAGGTGATGATACGGTCTCCCCACCAACCCTAGAAATTGCACCTCATATGCCGACTTAGCCGAGTAGGTGCATGTGGACGTCCATTTTCAAGTTATGTCATCAGACACGTCTTGAGATAGCGTAATCTGACAAAGCATGCTGAAAACTTTGACAAAGTCCTCCAACAGGTGCACGTTAATTTTCCTCACATCAGCTATCCATTTCCCTTCCTGCATAGCTTCATGGACCATTCGGTTTTTCCTCGCAGCTTTACGGTATAGTCCCTGAGCTAGTTCTTTCAGTGACTTTGAACTGTGCTAGTTGTCTTTTCAGAAATTCGCCTTGTTGCCGTTTTAGTTGTTGTATAGTTAGAAATCACATCAGGAAAATCTACCCCCATTTTAAACTAGGAATAATTTGCAATAACCGGTAGTTATTCGTTTTTCTTTATAGTTAGTAAAGAACTATTGGATTTTTTTCTAACAAAAAAAATCATAGTAATTAGTAATCGTTCTTGAATTCCAAGATTCAGAGGAAAAAAGTGCTGCAGACAGAGAGGCTTCTGAACTTGTGCAATGCAATTACAAACAACAAGAAGGTCCGCAAACAAGCTGGTAGCCTGATAACGCTTTTTATTACAACCATCAATCAGAAGTCGGCATGAAACATATCATACGGTGATACGTAATAAAACATATAAATAAAATGCCATTCCTAGCTTGTCTATGCGCCTAAACATATGCATGGGCTTTGCTAGGAATGCACCGATAATTGTTGATGCAGATCGTGTTTCAGCATTGTGATCCTCTCGATCGTAGAGGGGTACGTCCATCACTGGCTGCCGGTGGTAGAGCCGCCGCCGGACACGGCGGTCGCCGCGCCCTGGGCCATCTGCATCACTTGCTCACCGGTCTACACAAAAGTGAAAAGGTTAGGTGCCATAGCATCTGCAAATGATAAATGGTTACTTGCTCGATGATATTGAGTTGTATGTACCAATTAATTCACCTAAAAGCTTAAGTTGATAAGGAAATACAGATAATTCACTTATATTTTAACACTCCTCACGTGTAAACCCCCTTACGTGGAATAGAAGTGAGCTACAGTTTTTTTTTTTTTTTAAAATTGCGTCAGCCGAGTCTTGAACCCAAGTCAAGACCTCTTGGCTCTGATACCATATTGAGTCGTATACACCAACTAATTCACTCAAAAACTTAAGCTGATTAGAAAAAACGAATAATTTACTCAAAAGTTTAAACTGATTAAAAAAGACGAACAATTTACTTGTACTTCGACAGATGAAATGCAATGCTGTACCTGCTGGATGATGCCGGCGGCGCGATGCTCCTGCTGCTGCGCGCTGTCGACGGTGGAGCCAGCGGCGTCCTTGACGGACTGTATCGCGCGGTCCGCCTGGCTCTCTACAAATATCAGAGCAGGATTACTACGTGAAACATGCAGCTAATCAAAAGATTACATATGTTTGGAAGTACCTGGGTGGCAACTCACCTGGCCCTCGGCGTGGGACTAGTCGGTCTCGAAGGATTGCTGAATGTTCGACATCGCCGTTCAAGTGGTGGTGAAGATTGATTAAGTTTAATTACCTCTCAAATGCTGTGAATGTGATGAACTTTTGTACTGCAAGCCAAATGTTTTGCCGTGGTTTATATAGAGGTTTGGAGGTTGGTGTAACCTAACCTTGATAAGTGTCCGGATTTTGGCGGTGAAGGAACGGGTAGGGCGTGTTTGGAACAGCTTCGGCTTTTCGCTCGAAAAAGCCGGAAACCGTTCCAAACGAACGTCTTTTTTCTGTGAATTTTTCCAAAGTCAGAAGCCGCATATAACGTGGGAAAGCTAGAAGCCAGAAGTCGCAAATAACGTGGGAAAGCCAGAAGCCGCCGAGGGGCAGCTTCTCGCAGCTTACTTTACCCCCGAAGTTGGGGGTAATTACCCGCGTTTTGCTACTCAACAAAATCCCCTCCTCATCCCCACTGCCGCCCGCCCGAAACCCTAGCCCTTCCCCTGCGCCCACTCCTTCCTCCCTCCTCCCTGGCTCCATCCTCCTCCCCCGGCGTCCACCTCCCCCTCTTCCGCCGCCCTTCTCCCTCCCCCGACGCCTCCTCCCTCCCTCCCCCGACGCCTCCACCCTCCTCCCTTCCCCGCACAGATGCCGCCGCCCTCCTCCTCTCTCCTCACTAAATCTGCTACTGTCGCCTCTCTCTGTTGACCGTCGAATCTGCCTCCTGCGCGCTGCCTCCATCCTCCAAGGCTCCAACCGCCTCCGCCCGGTCGTGTGCCGCCTCTCTCCTCTGACTCTGACCGGGCCCGAGTGCCTCCCTCTCTCCTCCTCCCTCAGCGCCTCCGCCCGCCGCACGTCGCCTCCCTCCTCTGACTCCGATTAGGCCCAATCACCGCCTCCTTCTCTCCTCCTCCCTCGACGTCTCCGCCTGCCTCTGACCCCGACCGGGCCCAAGCGCTTCCTCCCTCTTCCTCTCCTCCTCCGACTCTCTCCTCCTCCCGCCGCTGCCACCGCCGACAGCAACCCTAGCCGCGGTTTTTTTCTTTTTTCTTTTTCTCTTGCAAATGAATTATTTATGTAATAATTATTTATATAATAGTGGTTTATTGTAATAATTATTTGTTGTTAATTATCATTAATTGTGGTCTATTGTGTTAATTCCAGTCAATTGAGTTATTCGTCGTTAATCGCGGTAGCCATTGTTAATTGCAGTCAATTGTTGTTAATTGCGGCAGTTGTCGTTAATTGCGATAGTTATCGTCAATTGCGTTAATTGTTGTTAATTGCGTTAGTTGTTGTTAATTATTGTAAATTGTCGTTAATTGCCATCAATTGCGTTCATTACCGTTGATCGACATCAAACAAGCCATTATTTGCCTCAGGGACATTTAAGATATTTTCCATCACAGATGCTGCAGCCAGACAACCTACATAGAAGTCAGACATCTAAACACCAAACTTCTTCAGCCCAGCCATTCAGCTCAGCCGGAAACTACTTTTCAGAAAAAACTATAGCCATGCCAAACATGCCCTAAATGTGCTTATGACTAGGAATTAGTGAATGGCCGCTGCAAGCCTAATTAAGATGGTCCAAAAAGAGGATCTACCAAATTAGAATTGCCTCAATATAAACACATGTTTGATAAACACATGACGATGATCAAAATTGTGGAGAATCTCATCAAAATTAGACGTGAAAACTTGGTCGTTTGAGTGAATCGATTTTTCATCTTCATTATTTTTTGGGTCCGTCTACACAGAATTCATATGTTTTTTCTGTAAAAAACTGTCACATTCTGAAAGTTCATTTACAACTTCATTATACATAAATTACAATGAATTATTTATGTAATTTTGGCTCTTGATCACTGTAATTATTCTTGAAAGTCTTAATAACTCATATTTTCATCACATGATTCAAAATCTCACATGTACTTTGAGAGGTTGAGCAAAAACAAAGACAAAAAAAATTACAACTTCATTATACATAAATTACATTAAATTATTTATGTAATTTTGGTTCTTGGTCACTGTAATTATTCTTGAAAGTCATAATAACTCATATTTCCATTGCATGATTCAAAATCTCACATGTACTTTGAAAGGTTGAGCAAAAACAAAGACAAAAAAATTTATATACCAACAAAATACGGTAATGTGGTGGACCCTTTATGTTCTTCACATGTACTTTGAGAGGTTGAGTAAAAACAAAGATAAAAAAAAATTATATAACAAAAAAATACGGCAATGTGGTTAACCCATTATATTCTTCACATGTACTTTGAGAGGTTGAACAAAAACAAAGACAAAAATAAAATAAAATTATACATAAACAAAATACGACAATACGGTGAACCCGTTATGTTCTGTGGTGAGGGAGCTTGGCGCCGACCACCCGGACCTAGACGCGGCCATGGTCTCCCTCGGCGTCCTCGGCGTCATCTCTCAGGTACGTATGGGCGTATGAACTACAAAAATGTCTTCGCACTTCATACTCGTTAGTCGAGGCGGTTGTACCTGTACAACTCGTTGCTTTGGATCCATTGATCCATTCGTGCATATATGTACTGTGAAATATTAAGATGAATGAACAACACATCAATAACACGAATTTTATAGCACATCTAACAAACAGAAAAGTAAAAAAAACTGTCGGAAGTTAAGTATCAATTCCCTTAATTTTTTCCTACTTGGATAAATACCTGAGTGAGTTTATTCACCTGCTTACAATAATCTACATGACCTATGTCTAATTCTTACAGGAAATGGTTGGTTACAAACTCAAAATCGTTACAACAAGAATCTACGTACAGGAACAGATCATCATTAACACGCAGTGAAGAAAGAAAGAAAGAAAAAACGTTGAGCTCCTAGGCGTAGTTGGAGTCCGGCGTCGTGCTGAACACCGGCTTGTCCTTGTCCACCACGGGCACAGTGGCGTTGCCATTGGCACTGCCGCTGCCGGTGGAGCTTCCGCTCTTGCGTCGCGGCTTGGCCTCGCCGAGCATGGTGAGCACGTCGCGCATGGAAGGTCTGTCCCGCGGCATCCTGGCGGTGCAGAGCACGGCGATGCGGAGCACGAGCAGCATCTCCTCCCGGACGTGCGCGCACCGGCCGCCGACGTGCGGATCGAGGTGCTCCTCCACCGTGTTGCTACGTATCTTGTCCCGCACCCACCCGACGATGTCCTGCCCCTCCCCGAACTCCGCCTCCACCGCCCGCCTCCCCGTGATCAGCTCCATCAGCACCACCCCGTAACTGTAGATGTCGCTCTTCTGATCCACCTTCAGCGTGTACCCGTACTCTGCATTTGCATTTCGATAAAATCAGTCTAAATTAATTCTTCAGTTCAAGCATTAATCGATCAAGATTAATAATCGAGTAGGACCCCGAATTCCCGATTCGATGATGATGCTCGGACCTGGAGCAATGTAGCCGTAGGAGCCGGCGACGACGGAGACGGACTCGTTGGTGCGGGCGAGCACGCGGGCGAGGCCGAAGTCGGCGATGCGGGCCTCCATGTTGGCGTCCAGGAGGATGTTGTTGGACTTGATGTCGCGGTGGATCACCGGCGGGTGACAGTCGTGGTGGAGGTAGGCCAGGCCCTGCGCCACGCCGGTGGCCACGTCGTACCGCGACACCCAGTCCACGAGCGTGCGCCGCTCCGCCGGCCCGTGCAGCGCCTCCCAGAGGCTCCCGTTGGGCATGAACTCGTACAGCATCATGGCGTCCGCGTCGTTGTGCATGTACCCGAGTAGCCGCACGATGTTCCGGTGCCGGAGCCGGCCGAGGAGTCCCACCTCCTTGAGGACGTCCGCGGTGAGCTCGGCCGCGGCGCTCGCGTCGCCGTCCATCGGCGCTGGGTGCCAGAGCTTCTTGACGGCGATCACGGCGCGCGCGCGGGGGAGCTCGGCCTTGTACACCACGCCGGTCGCGCCCATGCCCACCACGTTCGCCTCCTTGACGCACGCGAGCACGTCGGCGCATGTGAACCCGAGCCGTTGGTACGCCGTCAGTCGCCACGGCCACGCCCCTGACTCCCCGCCGAGGTTCTCGTCGTCGCAGCACCCTGCGCCGTCCACGTACCACCGGCGGTACGCGTACCGCCCTCCGAACAGCGCCGTGAACGCGGTAATAACGGCGAGCATCCCCACGAGCCACCCCACCGCGATGTGCTTGAGGCGTGCTGTGCCACGGGGGCGCGGCCCGGCTGCCGTGTCACGGCTCCCGAAGCACGGCGGGAGAACGCCACCGCACAGCCCGGTGTTGCCGGCCAACTCATCGGGGTTGATCGAGCGCAGGACACCGTTCCCGGGCACGGGCCCGGTGAGGTTATTGTACGCTAGGTTGAGCGTCTCGAGCGCCGGCGAGCTCCCGAAATTCTCTGGTATGCTGCCGGTCAAGAAGTTGCTCGACAAGTCAAGAATGGCGAGCGCCGGCATCATTGCGAGCGCCTTCGGTATCTCGCCGGTGAGCCGGTTGTGCCGCAGGTTGAGGTTAACCATCCTCTGGCACGATGCGAGGCTGGACGGTACCGTACCGGCGAGCCGGTTGTTCGACAGGTCCAGCGCGCCCAGCGCCGGGCAGTCTTGGAATTGGTCGGGGAGCTCTCCGGAGATCATGTTGTCCGACGCCAAGAAGCTCTGCAAGCTCGGGATGGTGAAGAGGTTAGATGGCAGCGAGTACTGGAGGTGGTTGTGCGACACGTCTATGAACGACAGAGACGCCGACGACGCGAGGTCACCGGGGATCTCTCCAGACAGATCGTTGCCGGAGAGCTCTAGCCGCTGCAGCAGCGGCAGCTTCCCGAACCCAGTGGGGATCGTGCCGTTGAGCCGGTTGCTCTGTATACGCACACGCACCAGCGACGCGCAAGACGCGAGACCGGCCGGGATGCCGCCAGTGAAGCCGTTGTTGAACATGATCAGCTTGGCCAGCGCCTTGCCATCGCAGATCCCAGCCGGCACGGGGCCAGTGAAGGCGTTCGACGACACGTCCACCCACTGCAGCGGCGAGCTCCGGCCGAGCGACGCCGGAAGCGGCCCCGTTAAGGAGTTGTTCCACAGCTCGAGCATCTCCAGTTTCGGCATGCCGCCGATGGCCGCGGGCACGGTGCCGTCGAGGTGGTTGCACATGAGGTTGAGCAGCCGTAGGTGGCTCAATTGCGCTACCTCGGCGGGTATCGCGCCGGTGAGAAGGTTGTCGGACAGGTCGAGGAACACCAGTGACGAGATGTTGCCGAGCTCCGGTGGTATCTTGCCCTCGAGGTTGTTCTTGTAAAGGTAAAGGGAAGTGAGAACTGGAAGTTTGCCGAGCTCCGGCGGGATGGTGCCGTCGAGGTTGCCAACGGCGAGGTCGAGGTACTGGAGGTTGGCGAGGTTGCCGAGCTCCGGCGGAATGCCCCCCTCGAGCTCATTGTAGCCGATGATAAGGCTCTCGAGGGCCTCGAGCTCGCCGAGTTCCAGTGGGATCTTGCCGGTGATGTTGTTGCCGGAGAGGCCCAAGAACTTGAGCTTAGTGAGGCTCCGGTAGGCCGCCGGGATGCCGCCACCGAAGAAGCTTCCCCGCATGTCGATGGCCTCGAGTGACGTGGCATTGGCGAGGTCCTCGGGGAGGGGACCGACGAAGTTGTTGCCGGAGGCATTGACGGTGGCGAGGTCGGCGCAGGAGCCGAGGCTGGCTGGGAACGCGCCTTCGAAGGAGTTCTGGCTCACGTCGAACACCTGGAGGTTGGACAGCGGCGAGAAGGACTTGGGCAGCGTGGTGGCGAAGGCGTTGGAGGAGAGATTGAGGACGGTGAGCGACGGCAGCCGGAGCACGTCGTCGGAGACTTTGCCGCTCAGGTTCTTGCCCGAGAGGTCGAGGCGATCGACGAGGCCGGCGGCATTGCACCCGACTCCTGTCCAGCTGCAATGCGACGAGGCCTTGGCGCCATCCTTCCAGTCGGCGAGCGCGCCCAGCGGGTCAACGAAGCCCGCCTTGAGCGCGAGCAGCGCCGACCGCTCGTCGCCGGCGGCGCCAATGCCGGTGGACAAGGCCAAAGACAGTGTCACTAGGAGCAGCACTGGCACTCTTACTTCCATTGGAATTTGGAAGCACTTTTGCTAGCTTAGCTTCTAGCACTAGTTCTGCCTGTGCTTCTGCTGCTTCTAGTGCCGTGCCATGTCAGTGCTGTGTCTGCTTTGCTTAGTTTACTCCACTGATTGCATCTGCAAGAACAGCAGAGGCTGCAGCTAGCTAGAGATCACAAGATAGCAGACAAGACTATATATGATGGTGAGGGGAAGATTGGTTCTAAGTAGGAGCATATACTATTAAATCTTCTTGGCATTTTTTAACATGCTACTTTGCTGTTTGTTTAGTTGCTGTACACCTCACCTAGTGAACAAATATGAGGTGTTTTCAGGATTAATTTAAGGGTCAAACAGGCTGGTTTTTGGAGCTGGAGGAAGAGGAGGATGAAACAAAGAGAAGAGGGGGCATGAGAACATGGAACATGGAGGGAATGTGTTTTAAAGTCATGGCTTTTCCAATCTGCTTTTGGGCATGTAGAATTGTTTAATATTTTACTTTACGCCAATCCATTAGATTAGTTAGTGTAGTAGTACATGCTTTTTTTACATTCCCTATCTGTGCAGAGACAGTAGATTATCTCTAGCTTTTAGGACCCAATTACTACTATTCAGAGACCTGGCTTTAACTGGGAGTTCGTACTGGTTTATTCTTTGGAACCTTCTGCTTATGAAGCTCTGATACAGATTTACTCCTGCATTTTGTGTAGGTCCAAGTCTAACACTTGAATTGATCTAAGAGTACCAACCATGTAGAACCTAGCTGATTTTCTCCCTGGGAAGCTAGGAGGATGAGAAGAGCTACTCTAGTATTGAGCAAAAGGAATACTGCTAATCCTATATGACTTTTTAACAGTCAGTAAAACAGGATACTTCCTTTGCAGGAGAAAAAGAATAAGCTAACCCAAAGAGAGGCAGGCAAGAGGGTATGTTCTTGGTGCATCCTGTACACATGTCCTGCATAAAAAATTAAAGAAAGTTTACCCTGTCCCTGTGTGAGGCATATGTACAGTAAGTGGTGCATGTGTTAGTCTGCCTAAGTTGACCTTGTTAAAATAGACTCTGTGCTAATCATTCCTGTGACAGTGGGCAGTAGCTGCTGCTGTCACTGCTGTGTGCTGACAAGGGGATTATTGGTGCCTTGATTGGCACATGTCCCCACTCCCCAGTAGAATGTCACCACTACTGCGTCAGATCAGAGGCAACAGAAGTAGTAAATTAATTAGATGGCTTAACAAGCAGAGTTGACACTATCATAAGGCTGCCAAAACAGTCAGAGGGGAAATGTATAAGTGATTACTGATCAGTATATTTGGGCTGCAGGGTTGCCATATGCAGTCTTCCATGTCTGATCATCAAGTATTTACAACAAGAAGGATCCGGATCCTCTGCTGTAATGCAGAGGATCACTGTGTGAACTGCATTTAGATTCTAGAGTTAAGAATTGACAGCAAAAGGATTCAGGAAGTGACTCCATGTTCTTAAAAAATGTGCAAACGATATAGTACTACAAAGGCTATATATAGCTTATAAAGAAAATAAGTGGAAATAAGGGAGTGATTTTCTCCCATTGGCAATTAGAGCTGCTTTATAATATACAGAATCTTCTTTCTGACAGAGTAAAGAATTAAGAACACATGTGATCAATTGATGGTAACAAAACCCAATTGAAATGTGGTTTTGGTGGTGCATATACTGAATACTGCAAAAGTGCAAATGAACATTTCTCACAATCAACAGTAAGAAGACAACAAAGTAAATGGTTAATTCTAAAAACTTTTTTTTCAAGTTGATTTGATGGTCTCAGTACCAACAGAAGGGGCTAGGGATATTACACCCTCTATCTAGTTCTTCCCTAGCTTTATCTACTGAAAAGTCTAGTATAGGATTGAGGCCCCAGCTAGTACCATATTAGATGCCTCAATTTAGGTGGTTTTGGACCTATGTGCACAGGATACAGACTCTATGAACTAATTGAAAATTTTTGTATGCTATAGTCATTTTGAACTTAAAAGGCATACATCTAAGGAAAAGGGTACCGATACAAACTGACTGTATTCGGTGACAACTAAATTGGGCTGATCATGATGACAATCACAAGAAAATAGCCTATAGCAGGTAGCCAAATATGAAGCAAAAAGTTGGTCAAAAAATGGGGAAGAACGAAAAAGAACAATCAAGAGCACTTGCGCTAATGCAAGTGCAGAACAATACTACGTACTGGTTCTTCCATAATTGCATTGCACTGGATTAGGACATAAGTAAACACACCCTACTTCTCCTACTTAAAAAAAAACAAGTGCAGGAGCTCTGCCATTCATTTCAAGGAGAAGAGAAATATACTGGCCCCGACGGGGCTACACCAAGATCCTGATTCTCCTATTATCTGCGTTCAAATAATATCTTCATTTATACATTCATACCTTTTATGCACCTGATTTTGCACCATGGATAATCCTAACAATTGCACCATGGAAGAACGCAGAATTGTAGACAATTGAATAACTGAAAATTGCACTCAAGGATCAAATGGCATTCATGTATATGCTTCTAGTCCAATTTGATGTATCTGGCACAAATCAGAAGATGGCAAGCTCCTCCAGAAATGTGCCAACACACACCAAAATGGCTACAAACATGTACATCTCGATCGATATAGCCGGCCTCAAACTGACCTAAAAGCCTAACTAGCTAGAGAACCCAAACCAATTCATAGGAGCCTAAGCAAAATGTTGTAGTTTGCATTTGGAAACTTCGCAGATTGCAAACAGTTAACGTACTCAAGAGATGATCATACGTTGGCGTGCGGTGCTATTTAAGCAACAGTTGGCACCAACCAAACTTAATCATGCAACCATGAGTTGGGTGTAGGAAAAAGAAGGATAGAAAAATAGACTCAAAGCTAGACATGCATGCTAGCCTGTGAGGCTGTGACATTCTCTTATCGTTAGCTCTCTGCTTCCTTGTAATCCATGCATGCAGCATGCAATCATTTTGTACCAGCTAGCTTGTTGTGGAATCATTACAGTTAAGCTTGCTTAATTGCAAGCATGTACTAGCTTAGTTTCAATGTTTAGATTGTTTTTTTCTTCGAGAACGCGCAAAAGGTTTGCACGTCATTCCATTAAGAAGAAGAACAACGAAACAACAAACAACAACCTTACAACAAAAACAAAAGAGCAAGAAAAAGAACAAGAAAAGAGTAAGCACTAGGCGACCTAAAAAACAAAACAAGATAGGAGCTAGGCGACCTATTACAAAGTGACTACTCCGGAAAAGGCAGCGCCGCCAAACACCGAGCACCTGCCATGCGCCAAAGGTGAAACTCATTGGTAATTGCTTGCAGCAGCGTGGACACCGAAGAAACCACCGTGTTGAAGACGTGATTGTTCCTTTCCTTCCATAACATCCATGAAATGAGAGCGACGCAGGAGTCGAGCCCTTGGCGTTGGATCTTCGGGATCGAACTGCGAGCGGAGAGCCAGAATTGCTCTAAAGAGAGTTGCCCGGCCGGAATGCAGGTTTAGATTGTGAGTTGCCATTTCGTGTTGCCGATAAGGTAAAAGAAATTCAGGCAAGCTGCCTGCACCACCAGTGCAACTACGTCTACTACTGAAAATTTCTGTAGCGCTCTGTTATAGAAAGCTACGTTACACAAACTTAATCGAATAAAATTTTAACATACATCAGCTTGATGTTTACCCGACAACATGACAATAAAGAATGTCTAACATCGAGATGTCACTGTCTTTAGCCTAACTCGAGGAGTCTTCTACAGTACAAAGCTACTATGCATGACTCCTGTCCTTGAATATAAAATGTCAAAAACCAAAGACAAGTAGAAGAACTCATCACCCCTTGCTTCATTTCTATCCCCTCTTATTTTTCATCTCTCCAATCATAAGTCTTAAGCATCAAATGTAAACAAACAGTAATGAATTAGTGATGAATTATTGATAGGTTACGTTGGGTCGCATGTTGCAAATGGGTCACTTCAGTGGCATTTTCCTCAACCTTACCTTGCTCTGAGAATCTTCCCATGTTATGGTTGTTGCTCCATACAGGAGAAGGGAGGGAATGGAACATAACATCTTTGGTGTCTACTTTATTAGGTTCAGGTTCCCTTGTATGAAATCAAAGTTGAAATTTGGGTATATGATGATGAGTAAACAAAAAAACATTTCTTTATGTAATTATCAAGTTGACATTTAATATGGTGAAGATATCTTGAACAGTTTATAGTGCAGATTTCAGGGGAAAGAAATGTAAAATGCATGTCAGATTATAGGCAGCTTGTATGTACGGTTATTTAAAAGTACAGAGTAGTTGGGAACAGAGAAGATGGAAAATCAAGACAAGGAGCTAGCTTATTCCACAAGTTGGAGTAATAAAGGAATCATTTAACATGGAAAACTAATCATGGAGAAACATGCGAATTAATCATGGAGAGAAGGGAATATGTATAGTTGGCTAAACAGCCTCACCACCTTAGCTAGGAAGCCACATGCATACATGTGGCCCAACGAATAGACGATAGACAGACACCAATAAACTGATGAGGCCGGCCATGTGAAACCCTCTTACTAAGCAGCTTCCAAAGTATATGTATAATGTTTTTTACAAATCATTCCAGTACATATTATGACACCCACTTCCATGTGGGACCAAATGGGTTGGGCCCTGGCGCAAGTGAGGGGGTGCCAGCATGCCAGGGTGGAGTAGAATGGAGATGATCTCACCATTATTGGGCATGAAGTGCTTGTTTACATGCATGAGGCTGAGCTCAACTACTGATCATGCAAAGTAATTAGGATAGCAATATATATTCTCTCCTCCTCTCCATTGAATCTAATCTAATCTAATCTTATCAACTTTTGTAGTGTATCTTTTCTACTTTCTAGTGATGCTTGCATACATTTGGTGAGAGGCATGTGAGTGCCATCTCGGACTAATTGTGAGCTAGGCGCTTCTACCGCTCTGCCGGCCGGTGTACCTTTTGGAAGTTGGGATCGAGTTGGAATTAAGCTGATCTGACCAATCAGTCATTCATGAGCTAGCGGCAGGTGGCCGCTTGCTCTGTTTTGTTCTTGCGGTGGCAAGATGCATGCAAACACGCAGCTGCAAGCCTGCAACCAGAACGGAAGATCGAACAAGCTAGCGTACGACGTATGATCTGTTTAACAAGTGTCCCAAGATCCAAATGGCTAAAGCTGGCAATTGTATTCCTTGAGCAGCCTGACCAGAAATATCTATGCCCATCTGCACTGTAAGTGGAAGAAAATTATGAAATAACAAAGTAACCAAAAGCTCAAAATAAGTTGATTGAGGCGGAGCTTCATGCAGGCCAACCTGAGCCACGGCTCCTCCTTCGTTTTGACATCTTTATATGCACAACTGACAAGCTAGTAGCTTGTACTACATATTAAGCTAAAAAATCAGTAGTCCATCATTTTTTAAAAGTTTAAAGCTTAGTTTTTCTATGTTGATGCTTCATCTTTATAAACAGCTCCTCTTGATTTTTTGTGAAGTTCCGCCACTCGAGCTTGTTACTTTTATTTTTCCTGGGAGAGGAAGACTGTCGTCCCATGAAACAATGGTCAATGAGGCCCAAAATATTCGGCCAATAGGGCCTATCACTGCCGGTGCGGCCCACAGAAACCGGCAGAGTATGGGCCTAAAATTTACCTGGGCCTCCGACTCTCATCCGTATCGAGCATGCCCCTGCAAGTCACCGTGCTCGGGATTTCTTTCCGCCCGACCTCGCCGTCGATGGCGCAGGAGAGGGTGCTCCAAGTGCGCGTCCTCGACGGCCGCTCCACCGCCGTCCGGATCGCCCCCGCCGCCTCCGTCCAGGACCTCAAGGCCGCGCTCCGGGCCTCCTTCCCTCCCGCGCAGGCCTCCGCTGGTTTCCACCTCTTCTTCAAGGGCACCAAGCTCGTCCTCCACGCCAAGGTCGGCACTCGGCAACCTCCCCGTCGGCCCCGACGACTTCATATCCCTCGTCCCCTTCAACGCCAAGCCCATGCCGCATCAACCTCCCGCTCCGTCTTCTCGGGCAAAAAGAGGAAGTTTTCTTGGCATGGCGAGGACGTCTACGCCAAGATCACCAAGCCTGAGTCGCCTGACAATAATCCTCCAGCGCCGTCCTTCTTCTGCCATGGCAAGCAACCTCTGGACCCTGCTCAAATGGTGGAGACTGGAGCTCGGACAGGACGGGCAGATTGAGCATGTCCAGGACCAGAAGATTCCGGGCAGGGAGGCATCGTTCGAGTAACTACTGATTCAAGGGCATGCAAATAGTTTATTTGGTTTGCAGAAATCTGACAGCTGATTAGAAACCAAGGGAAGATTGAGTAGAAATGTGTTACGGTGCCAGTTGTGCCGGATGGTGAATAGACTGAGACAAGGGATAGACCGACAAGGGAAGAGGATCCGGAAACCCAGCTCGATGTTTCCAAGTGATGATTGGGCTAAGTAAGTTGTAATCGCTGTAAGCAATATATGTAAGAAGGCCCAAGTGGCCGACCTGGGAGTGAGATATAAAAGGAGTGGTCATCTATGAAATGAGGGTGTCGATGATGTAAACCCTGAACCTTTCCCCTTTCTCTGCATATCTCCTCTGAACCCTCTTCTCTTTCGTTGTTCTTCCTCTAAACTACCCAGATACTTGTACAAACTATACTTTGGTGCTATTAAATATCAAAACTCAGTTGAGGTTCGTATCAATTGGTATCAGAGCTACTTCGAGCCCTGGATCCTCCGCGCTACAGAATACGGGCGCAGATCAAGACGCAAGAGATGGAGCACCAACTTGCAGAACTCACCAAAGCAATCTTGGCGCAAGCAGAATCCCTCAAGAAGTTAGAAGTTAGAAGCGAGGCCATTCAGGTTACGGTTGAGGAGATCAAACCTGGTGTGCTTGAACTGCAAAGATGGAAGCCTGATATTGAACAATCGGTTGACGGGCTAAGAACTGAAGTCGTAGAACTGCGATCACAGCTAGTTCAACTTGCCCGCAACCCCAGTCCAGAGGTTCGATCAGGTGATTTACCGCCGCTTTTGCCGTCTTCAAAGGTTAGGCAAGATCAGACACATGCGGGAAAATCATTACCCGTGTGGAGAGGAGAACTGTATGGTAACTGAGGTGAACACAGCAATGGTCAGAATAGCAGACGGGATGAACTTCCGTTCAGAGGGAACACTTTTGGGGAAAATTTTTCTCTAAAGTAGCCGCCAAACAATGGAATGCCTGACTATGCTAATTCATTTTCTCTATCGCCGGGTGGAGTGATTCCTTCAGGTAGACAGCAAGGCCCTTACCATCATCATCCACTTCCCCCTAAATTGGATTTTCCCCAATTTGACGGTGAAAATCCCAAGGCATGGCAACTTAGATGCGAGAATTATTTTCGAGTCTGTGCAGTACATCCTGACTTCATGGTGAATATTGCAACCATGTTTTTTGTTGGAGGAGCTCTACTCTGGTTGCAGTCATCTCAAGCACACATACATTTCATTACTTGGGAAGCTTTTGCTGAGGCAGTGTTTTCTCGGTTTGGTAGAGAGGAATTGCAGCAATTGATTCGTCAATTCAACCGTTTACGTCAAACTACGTCAGTTGCTGAATATACTGACAAATTTAATGATTTGATGCATAATTTGATAGCTCATCATGCATCGTGGAACCCTGTGTTTTTTGTTACACAATTCGTTGATGGGTTGCGTGGGGATATTAGATCAGCGGTAGTCTTACACAGACCACAAGACTTGGACACAGCAGTTGCATTGGCTGGGCTGCAAGAGGAGGTGCTGGACTCAATGCGAAAAGAAACACGCAGAGTGGAATCACCAGCATTATCCCGTTCTGGATTACGCACGGCTGTGCCTCTTCCTTTACCTCCAGGAAAAACTTCTCAACTAATCAAGTCAGATGATAGAAGGAACCTCGAAGGTGCAAGAACAACTCCAGTGGATGAAAAATTATTGGCACTGCGAGCTTTCTGCAGGGCTAAAGGACTTTGCTATACTTGTGGAGAGCGATGGTCTAGTGATCACAAATGTGGACCAACAGTCCAACTTTATGTCGTAGAAGAAGTGTGGGAGTTATTACACGGTACTGACCTGAACTCGCCTCAAGAAACTGAAACCAACTCTCAAGTTGAGGCAGATTTGATGTCAATTTCACAAGAGGCTATGTCAAGTGATGAATCACATCGTACGATTAGACTACAAGGCCAAGTGCAGGGTCAAGCTGTGACAATGTTGGTGGATTCCGGTAGCTCACACTGCTTTGTCAGTGACCGACTGGCTCAATTGCTACAAGGTGCTCAACCATCATCGAGACCAATTCAAGTACGTATTGCTAATGGCAGTTTGTTGCATTGCACTCAAGAATTTTCTCAGTGTAAGTGGACTGTTCAAGGCTATACTTTCTATACTGATTTTCGGATGTTACCCTTGGGTTGTTATGACATTGTTTTGGGTATGGATTGGTTAGAAGATAACAGTCCTATGAAGGTTAATTGGCTGAAAAAGACACTCTCTTTTATGTGCCAAGGTAAAGAAATATGTTTGCAGGGTATGAAGATCCAACAGCCCCAATGTTGCATGGTGTGGGTCAGCTACAGAAAGCAATCGGGGGAAGTTCTCAGTTTTGAGCCGGCAACTTCATTTTGTGCAACAGAGACAGTGGAGTCTTCCATACCATTACCAATCCAATCTTTGTTGGCTGACTTTGACCACTTATTTGCTGAACCAAAAGGATTGCCACCCAGTAGGCCTTTTGATCATACAATCCCATTGATACCGGGGGTATGCCCAGTTAATCTAAGACCTTATAGGTATAATCCAGCACAGAAGGATGAAATTGAGAAACAAGTAGCGGAGATGTTATCTCAAGGTGTGATTCAGCCCAGTGCTAGTCCTTTCTCCTCGCCAGTATTGTTGGTACCAAAGAAAGATCACACATGGCATTTTTGCGTTGATTATTGCCATTTGAATGCAGCCACAGTTAAAAACAGATATCCATTGCCAATAATTGATGAACTCCTCGATGAATTGGCGGGTTCTCAATGGTTCTGTAGTCTGGATTTGAGAGCGGGATACCATCAAATACAATTGAAGCTAGAAGATGAACACAAAACGGCGTTCAAGACTCATCATGGGCATTTCGAGTTTCGGGTGATGCCTTATGGTCTCACTAGTGCTCCAGCCACATTCCAGGGGTTGATGAACACCATTCTCGCTCTGTGGTTACTTAAAGGAGTATCGGTTTTCATTGATGATATCTTAATTTATAATCGTACTTTACAAGAACATGTGTTGACTTTCAGGCAAGTATTGCAAACCTTGGAGAAGCACCAACTGAAGATAAAAAAAATCAAAGTGTTCATTTGCACAACAACAACTTGCTTACTTGGGGCATATTATTAGCAAAGACGGAGTAGCTACTGATCTGAAAAATGTTGAAGCAGTACGCAGTTGGCCTTCACCAAAGAATATCAAGGAGATTAGGGGATTTTTGGGTTTAGCCGGTTATTACCGCAAATTTGTGCGAGGTTTCGGCTTACTCAGTAGACCACTCACAGATATGCTCAAGAAGCATGCTGTTTTCGTATGGACACCGGACAAAGAAGATGCATTTCAAGCTATGAAATCAGCCTTAATTACGGCCCCAGTATTGGCGCTGTTTGAATTGGAAACTGATGCATCAGACAAAGGTATTGAAGCAGTTTTGATGCAGGCCAGTCACCTGTTGGCATACCTCAGTAAATCCCTTGGACTGCGTACTCAATGTCTTTCTACATATGAAAAAGAGAGCTTGGCTATTATCCTAGCAGTGGATCATTGGAGGCCATATTTGCAACATGGGGAATTTCTCATCAGGACCGATCAACGGAGTCTAGTCCATCTTGATGATCAGCGTTTGAGTGCTCCATGGCAACAAAAGGCTTTGACCAAACTTTTGGGTTTGCAATACAAGTTAGTATATAAGAAAGGTGTGGAGAATCAGGCAGCTGATGCACTCTCTCGTCGAGCAGCAGTACTGGGCGGAAGCTTATTGGCAATATCTGCATGTGTGCCTAGTTGGTTAGTGGAAGTTGCTGAAGGTTATGCGGCTGATTCTGCAGCTACAAATCTGATCACCCAGCTGAGTGTAGATGGCGCGCAACACCCGCAATATCAATTGAAGGACGGTATTCTCCGTTATAAAGGCCGTATATGGGTGGGAACTAATCTCAGCATGCAACAAACGATTATGGCAGCGCTGCATAATAGTGCAATTGGAGGACATTCGAGTTTTCAAGTAACTTATAATCGAGCGCGCAAACTTTTTGCTTGGTCGAGCATGAAAAAGGGGATTCAACTCTTTGTGCAATCTTGCTCAGTGTGCAAACAAGCCAAGTCGGAACACGTCAAATACCCCGGTCTCCTTCAACCTTTGCCTATACCAGATCAAGCTTGGCAAATGGTTTCTCTTGATTTTATTGAAGGTTTGCCCCGGTCTGCATAATTCAATAGTATTATGGTGGTAGTGGATAAATTCTCTCGTTATGCACATTTTGTCCCTTTGGCGGATCCCTTTACTGCTTATTAAGTTGCTCAAGCTTATATAAGTAACATATTCAAATTACATGGCCTTCCGCAATCGCTGGTTTCAGATCGGGATCGCATTTTCATTAGCACTTTGTGGAGAGAATTATTCAGATCAGTGAACACTCAATTACGCATGAGCTCCTCATACCACCCTCAAACGGATGGTCAAACGGAGCTTGTTAATCAGTGTTTGGAAACTTATTTACGTTGTTTTGTTCATGCCGTTCCTAGTAAGTGGTTAGAATGGCTGCCTTTAGCGGAGTTTTGGTATAATACTTCTTACCACTCTACACTGGACAAATCACCTTTTGAAGTACTCTATGGCCATAGTCCAAGACATTTTGGTATTGTGGATGCATCCACTTGTACTTCTCCAGAACTGTCAACTTGGTTACAAGACAGAGAGCTCATGACACAGTTGCTACACCAACATTTGCATCGGGCTAGACAGCGTATGAAACTTCAAGCTGATCAGAAGAGATCCGAAAGAAGTTTCAAGGTAGGAGATTGGGTGTATCTCAAGTTACAACCATATATTCAGACTTCAGTAGCGACCAGAGCAAACCACAAGCTGGCTTTCAAGTTTTTTGGACCATTCCAGGTTGAACAGACAGTGGGATCTGTGGCTTATAAGCTTAAGTTGCCAAGTGCCTGTCGTATTCATCCTGTGATTCATGTTTCGCAGCTAAAGAAAGCATTACCTCCTTATGTGAAAGTGCAAGCAACACTGCCAGATATCGCTGATATCAGAGTACCGGAAAGAATTCTGAAGACTCGGTTACACCGCATTGGAGTGGTGTCAAGCACTCAAGTATTGGTTCAATGGATTGGTTCACCGGCAGTTGAAGCTAATTGGGAGGATGCAGATGATCTCCGAACTCGATTTCCTATGGCACCAGCTTGGGGGCAAGCCGGTTGTGAAGGACGGGGGAATGTTACGGTGCCGGTTGTGCCGGATGGTGAACAGGCTGAGACAAGGGATACTGCAGCAGGCCGATAAGGGAAGAGGACCCGGAAACCCAGCTCGATGTTTCCAAGTGATGATTGGGCTAAGTAAGTTGTAATCGCTGTGAGCAATATATGTAAGAAGGCCCAAGTGGCCGACCTGGGAGTGAGATATAAAAGGAGTGGTCATCTGTGAAATGAGGGTGACGATGATGTAAACCCTGAACCTTTCCCCTTTCTCTGCGTATCTCCTCTGAACCCTCTTCTCTTCCGCTGTTCTTCCTCCAAACTACCCAGATACTTGTACAAACTATACTTTGGTGCTATTAAATATCAAAACTCGGTTGAGGTTCGTATCAAAATGTTACTGAGTGTTGGTTGGATATGCAATATGTAGGGAGAGGAACCACATAGACACTGCAAACTTCATGCCAAATTGGCGTCATTGGTAAAAAAGGTGACTCTTAAAAGGGAAAAATTAGGTTTATGCCACTGATTCAACTGCGCTTTAGGTCTATGTCATTGTTTTTCCCCCTAAATCGGTCCATGTCACCAATGCGCAAAAATTGTTAGAAAAATAACACCACCGTTACCCTCCGACAAGCTAGAGCTCTCACAGTGTCAGGTCAAAGTGTTTGACTAAGACAAATGACCAGTAGTACCCTTTCAACAATTATGAAAATGCCACTCAAATCCTGGAGGTTTTGAGAAATGCCACTATGGCCATATGTGGAACTTGGTGCCTGGAAGGAAAGCTTTTGGAGGGAATATTTGGTGCCAAAAAAATTGGCCATGGCTATAAAGCCTAAACGTAATGGAGGAGGGAGTGAGGGAGACACCATGGCTCAAAGTGGAGGCATGAGCCAATGTAGCTCTCAACACCAAAAAAATGTCTAAGTTCCACTGCGATCGTGGGGCAAAACTAGGTACAAGTCCAATACTAATAAGAATCCGAATTGTGAGTTTTTCAGGTGTGCTAACTAGAAGGTTTGTTGATTCTTGAACGCTTAATACTCTTCTTATTTTCTTTGATATTTTCCCATTCTTTACTACCTTTTTTTTTCTGTTTGTGTAAGTCTGGGAGTTGTGGATTTTATTTGTGGAAAGATTTGATTGAGGCATATGTGAAGGAGATTCTCATGCAGCAAGACATGGAGATGGAGAAGTTGAGCATTCACTTGGAAGCAATGGGTGCTGCTGAGGGCAATGTGCAAGAAATGAGGGACAATGTGCAAGAAGTAAGGAGAAATGTGCAAGAAATGAAGAGCAATGTAGACAATGTGAAACTGATATGTAATATTTTGCTTTGTTTCACTAGACTATAATTCATGTAATGCTTAATGCCTCTAGTATAAGCAAGTGCAATGTAGCAGTACTAGTCACTGCAATTTAATGGAGTAGAATCTATGTTGCTAATCATTTTTGTGCAATGATTTTCAGAAGTGAAAAGTAGCTCATATATAAAGTACCATCAAGTGGTTCATACAATACAAGATTACATATAACATAACAATCTTAACAGAAGACAGTAGCTCACATGGCAACATCAGACCACAACAAAAGCATCCAACTAGAGAACAACTATATGCACGCAACCTCTTTGCAAAGGGATACAGGTATGCTACACTAGCTAGCAATTTTAAAAATTATATCACGTAAACCAGAAAGCCATGCAAGTAAGAGATCATAGATCATTACCACTAGACGCTCAATGCAGTGGAAGAAGATCGTTGGAGCAGCTTGATCCAACATCGAGCGCATCGATACAGTGGTCGTAGTCAATCGTCCAACGTCCTCGGCATCGATCAACCTCTCTAGCAACCTATCACATTCTTTGCGTAGGTCGTGGATCACAGGGATCAGCTAACCGTTCCCGGGTTGGATCCCGGCCCCCCTCCGGTACCGGTAACTGGACCGGTCACCGGTCAAACCGGATTTTGTTTGGCCGAAATTCATTCAAATTTGATTAAAATTCATTCAAAATCTGAAAAAAAAAATGTCGGGATCTCATTTCCCATCCACCCTCCGGCAGGCGGTTACCGGCCGATAACCGCCGAGATTTCAATCCCTGATGGATCATCCTCGATCAGCACAGCAGCAACTACAGCAACGCCTCTACGGTATCCATACGTCCAGGGGTAGAATGCCGTACGCTGGTGTGCTAGCACGAACGCACACAGTAGGGCCTTCGGGAAGATGGCGGCTAGGATTTTGGTGGAGAAACTATTACGTACCAACAACCCCATGCATCCCCTTATAAAGAGCCCATAACGGATCCTATCCGAACTCGTTTGTTCTAACCCGTTAAGTGTGTGACCCTATAGGTTCATGCGTAATCTATTGCAATTAGGAAGCTCCTTTCCAACCACGAGTCGTTAGCGGTTCCTAGCAAGATATAACGATTCCCAAAAGAAGGACATAACGATTCCCAAACACACATAAATATTATACCGGACGAACCTTATGCAATATGATCCGCGACTAGGTCCTTATCACTTACGATCAGCTCGTATCTCTATACGACCAGTTCATATTTAGTCATGACCAGTACGTAACTCCTTATGATCAGTTAGTGATTATGTTCGACCAGTATATGACCAATTTGTATCTCCATACGACCAGTTTGTATCTGGTCAGACTGAATGACTTGATTGCGTAATCTCTCCTTGCCTCACGATATCTGGTTGAACTCGAGGTGAGATAATTTGTCATCCGTGGACCGTTCAATACTTTCTCGATCAAGTGACGGATAACTTCATGTGGTCGACTCTTCGACCACTAGTGGCACGGCCATGCACTTTCTTTATCCGACCACATCAAGGGCTCTAGAGATATCTCTCCTGTTATGTTAGGAGGGTCAAATCCCATATCCGACCAGTCACATCCCTCCACATGTTTCATAGCATACCCGAAGCTGCCTTTATAACTACCTAGTTACGGAGTAGCATTTGACAACCTCTAAGTGTACTATTACACATGTAGGAAATCATGCTGATTTCAGGTCTAAGGATTATACATCATAATTGCTTGATACCAACTGATGACACATAAAATCATAACAATCTTAATAGTGTCTCAAGGTGGGTCAATCCAACACCATGTTCTCTAACATGTGTTCACATTATTGATTCGATATCCCCATATCCGTGACCGGTGAAACATGGTCATCAATCAATGCATGTGCTGATCGATAAGCCACTAGTGTTCTGACCAGAGATACATTTAGAATGACATCATATAAGTTAAAAAGCTTCGCCAACAAGTCACATACTTATTAATCTTTATAAATGATAATTCATCCAAGGAACATAATAACATTTGTTTTATAACCCACAAACATAGATGTGATACAATCATCTCTATGATTGCCTCTAGGGCACATCACCAACACTTTGCCCTTGTTGTTGTTGGTCTTGGTTGTCCTAGACTTGGATGCAACAACACTGGGGAAAATAGTGTACAAGTTAGCCAAAAGCAGTATCAATTATATTTTTTTAGCAAAATAAAAAATCAATTGCAAGTAAACCTGACCTCAATGATCCACTAGAATATTTCTTGGAGGTTTTTTAGCTGGTGGGGGTTTTGGAGTAGCAGGATCATTGCTACCTTCCCCTGATTGGCCATGCTTACAATTTGGCCAGTGATGGCCCAATTATCCACAACTCTTGTATCTGTGTCTTTTTCTAGCTCCAGGCTCTTCTGACCCCTTAATCCTTTGATTTCTATGTCAACCTGGTTGTCTTCTAATCACAAGTGGATGAAGTTTAAAGCTAGGATCCACATGAGGCCATTTACCTTTGTCTGTCATAGGGTAAACAATTCCCTCATAAGCTGCCTTGAATCTCTCAACTGTGAAATAGTCATGCACATAATACTCCAAGTCATAACCCCTGAGGTGGCAAATGAAAGCCAATGCATGAGTGCATCGCTTACCAGTCATCTGCCATTTCCTACAAGTGCAAGTTTGGGTTTTAATGTCTGCCACATCTTTTACTATATTCCCTTTTGGGTCTCTTGAGCTAATTGCACCTGTGTCATTTGTACTCCTAATCGGATCATAGTTCCCAAGTGTTCTACTCAATGCAGTAAGTTTCTTATGGACAATTGGTAGGATCTTTGTAGTCATCTTCTCCCCAACTCTCCTCATGTGTTCAAACTTCCTCATGATAAGCTCTCCAAGCTTATCTATCAAATCAACAACATGAAGACCCTTGAACATCTTAATCCAGCTGTTGAATGATTCTGACAGATTATTATTGACATAGTCCACCTTGGAGACCTATGAGAACTTCCTTCTTTCCCACAGTTTCATATGATTTTCTTCCAAGTACTGAATTGCTTTTGGATGTTTAGCCACCACCAACCATTGCTTGTTGTAGCCTTGTATTGTGTAAGTAAGTGCAACTGGCCACATATTCTTCTCAAAATCATCTCCCTTGAACTGATTCATGAAGTTATTGTATAAGTGCCTAAAACATTCTCTGTGCTCCACACCATTGTAAACCTTAGGGATAGTAACACCTATGCCATTCCCAGCAACTGCACTTATTACTAACCCCTGTGGGCACCCAAATTGCTCTTCTCAGGTTATGTACAAACCACTCCCAACTATCTATGGACTCAGACTCTATTACTCCAAACTCCAAAGGTCATAGGGAACATCCAATTATGCCCATCTATTACACAAGTTGCAACAAGCTACCCTCGATGCCTACCAGTAAGGTGTGTTGAGTCCATCGCTATGTATGGTCTGCATCCTTTGAGAAAGCCATCAATGCAAGCCTTAAGTGCAACAAACATTCTTCTAAAGCATACATTGCCATTGCAAATCTCTATGTCGATATCTACTATGCTACCAGGGATGGTACTCAATAGCTCCTCCTTGAAAGTAAACAACATGGGGTAGCTCTCAGATCACTTACCAAAAATCTTGTCTAGTGCCATCTCCTTGCTAGCAAACACCCTACTGTATTTCACCTTGGTATGGTAATGCTCATCCAACTTGTCCTGCAAAGCTTTTGGGCCTAGATGTGGCTTATCCTTCAACTAGTCCAACACCCTACCACAAACCCAGCCAACTGAAGCCATCTTATCATCACACTTGTTAACAGATGAACATGTGTGATTCACACGGTTTTTCTTAACTTGCAACACATGGGAAATTTACACATATACACCACAAATGCACGACAAATTTTATATTAATAACTCACAACATAATTACCTGTACATGGCTCTTATCCCTAACAAGAGATGCATGAATTATCCATGGGCATCCCTTGGTTGCACACTTTACTCTAACCCTTTCTGAATCTGCCTTCTCTATTTTATACTTGTAGTCATTTAGGATAGCATGATGCCTAAGTACTTTCCTTAATGCTTCAGTATTTGGGAATTTGGTACCTTCATCAATGCAAGGAATTTCAACGTTGTATGCATACTCAGTTAAGTCATCCCCATCATCTACTTCCTCACCGTCCTTACTTGGTTCAAAATCATTACTATCGTCATCACTATCATGATAGCTCCTGCCACTATGAACTTCCTATGAGTCAGCATCAGAATCATATGTCTTCTCTTCCTTCTCAAGGTTCACAGTTGGAGTGGGTTCAGTTTCTGCTGTTGAGATTTCATTTGATGTTTGATTTAGTTGTCTACATTAATTCAAGGGGTTGTGAATCTGCAGCTGGAGGGGTGCAAGGAATAGAATCAAGTAGTAGTGGCTGCAGCTGTTGCCCTGTTTCTTTGATTTTGGATGCAGGTTGCCTCCTTTTTTTGGATTTCTCTGGACTAGGTACTACTGCTAATGGCCCCACAAAGTCAACAATATTAACACTAATATGCACTAAGTGTTCATTCTTATGCATGTTGAAAGATCTCATTAAGTCTTCATCTGTTTGTAATGCCACATATTCATCGCAACCATTAGTCTTGAATACCATGTTAGCCAATTGCTTGGAGCCCCACTTAAATTAATTTCCTATGTCTTCAGTTAGACGCGAAAGTGAATACAATGTGTGGTCAACAGTCAGATTTAACGTCTTCCCCTTCCGCCACACCATTGGCTCATTATCTAGCTTGCTAAGGTACGTACCAACCCAAATTGCTAGCCTCATCGCGTTGTCATGATCTATCCTACAAATCAGACCTATACCTTACTACTTGCGCAAGGGAAAAAGACTATCAAATCAAGAAATTTCCCAATGCCAAACAGATGAGGAGGAGGAGGAGCAGGAGGCGAAGAACAACAACAAAGGAGGGGAGGGGAGTGAGATGCACGTACCCTGGAGGAACCCATGAAATATCCATGCCTCGTTCCGCTTGGTTTCTTCTCGAGATCCAACCCTCCTAGGAGTGAAATCCCATTTGTAGCAAGTAGATTTGGGATAATTTTGGCTTGAAATCGGTGGATTTGGACTAGGTTTGGGGTATCCTTGGAGCTGCCATTGCTAGGGTTTGGGAATGGCACGGGTGAGTAATGAGGAGGGAGAGTGAGAGAGGGGTATGGGTGAGAGAGTTCTGACTTTACTCTAGTGGCATCTTTACTCAGGGGTATTTTGGGAAAATCGATATGTTTCAGACGGAGGGGTATAACAGATTTCAATGGAAGGTAACGGTAGTGACATTTTCCTAACAAGTTTTGCGCATTGGTGGTATAGACCGAATTAGGAAAAAAGAAGTGGTATAGACCTAAAGTGCAATTGAACCAGTGGCATAAACCTAATTTACACAATGGTCCAGCCAAATCCGTGAAGGAAAAAAAAACATTGTGCAGGAAGCTGTTGAACATGCACAAGCCACTGGCCATGTCAATTTCCAAGAATACAAATGACTGAAGAATATATACTAGTTGTGTTGTAAACTGCTCTTCATTTGTTACAATTGATATTCTTCTTCGGCTGGAAATGGTATATTGTATTGCAAATTTTTTTACAGGGCAAATTAATAATGGCTAGCTCCAGTTTGGATAATGCGCTGTGACATTTATATTTACTGTTAATTGTATGCACTATATGTAATCGTGTGTGTATTACTGTATTATTGTCCAAAATTCTCTTAGTGGGGGCAATGTGACATGGCGATGTGGTGATTCTACATAATTTCTAGATCTCTCTAATACTAGCATATAATCTAGTTATGTTCTGATGTTTTTGGCTTGAGTCAATACCGGTTCCAGTTCAGTATAATAAGCTGTTTAGCATCTGTCAATTCTCTACCAGCTATATACAGTCTCTTAGCCTAAACCTTTGGAGGGGTACTGAGTACAAAGCTAGGATGCATCATGTTTGGAACTCCCCTGAAATTGTAAGTTTCATCTGGCTGGCATTGCACAATAAAGTTCAATCAACAGAGAGGAATCTCTGTGCTCCTGAACCATTGATTTCAATGTAAGCTAGCTGTGGAAACCTTTCGTCTAAAAAAATCAATGTCGAGATTTGCCGATTGAAGAAATAAGCCTTTTTATTTGCCTCGTGTTACCAAGTAATGACAGCATCCAATCCATCCATTTTTTTTTTTGTTTTCTCATGAGAAACCAGGCAAGAAAAGGCACTCGCCTGCTGAAATTCGAGCGACGAGGCTATCGACTCTCACTCAAAAAACAAAACGAAATAAAAAACAAATAGCCTTACAACGTGGCCTCGTTTACTATGTATTGGACGGCTCAAGCTAAGCCCACATAAGCTGGGCCTAATTGGGCTGCCCAAACTACACAATGGCTGGGATGGAAGCCCACCTGATCTCTGTTCAGCCCACAAATGTTGGCCCATACTGCTGTTGACGCTTGTTCGGCCCAGCTTTCAATATCGCGCCGATTTTGGTACCCAAAGAATTCGTTCGCGCCATCTTTGCACAAGTTCCCTGAGGGGAGGAAATCTATAGCTCCAGCACGACAACTGCAAATTTGCGAAGAATCAGGTCGTTAACACAGAGGAATCAAATTAGAGCAGTAATTAGAGATCAGCAGCAGCTTACAGTCAGAATCTGTGGTGATCCAGTGAGCCAACCTGCTCATCATCTTCACATCATCATCGCTAGTTCTGCAGACCCCAGGGCTTGGAGGGGGGCTGCCACTGCAGAACAAGCTTGTAGTACCAGCAGCAGCAGACCCCGAGCTCTGCGTGCTCATCATTGTACAGGAGCAGAGCCTCAGAGCGTTCGACGTCGGCGAGGACATTCCATGATCAGCCGCTGTTCCGTAGGCTTGTGCAGAGACGAACGCCGGCCACAGTGGCGAATGCGCAGGCGGCGTCGACGTCGTCCAGCAGCTGTCTGCAGCAGCAGCGACGTCCCAACTGAAGCTGTTCTTGCTAGAGACCGACGATGAGCTCATGTCGTCACCCTTAATTAATATTTGCTGATCCAGCTGCTTTCTTGCACCTGCATCCCTTCTGTTCCGGAAGCTTACCACCCTCTGGAACAAACAATTTAAGGGCATGAAGCTAGAATTAATCTCAGACACCTGTAAATTAAATCAAAGACTGCATGGATGAATCTTAGTTACCTTCCATTTCTTGGCACTGACCGCTACCGTAGAGCGGAGCTTGGATTGAGCTGACTGAGCAGCAGCTCGCCAGAGGAGCTCCCTCATCCTGGACACGACGGCCTTCTGGCGGTCGGTGATCCTCCTCTTCGACTTCGGTGCGGCGCCCTCACTTTCCGACTCCGACTCCGACTCCTCATCGATGATGGGCAGAACTCTTCCTGCGGGCTCAACACCACTACTATGCCCCATATTAATTGATCAATCAATCCCTAGCTATCGGTCACTGAATCAAAACTAAGGAAGCAAATATATACCGTGGCTGAAAGAGCTAGCTGCTTTTGTGTCAGATCAATTGTGTGCATGCCCCTTCTTAGTCGCAAATGCCATCATATATGTATGAGATCATTTGTAACAACCGCTGTGCAATGCCAACTCTCAACTTGCAGATGAGAATAGATCGTCAGGATGTAGCTAATACTTAAGCAGGAATCTATCGGCTATGCATAGTTTACACTTGACACCACATGCAGATGCATGTTGTGCTTGCAAGCTAGCTTGCCGCCGGATGAGCAGGAATCTTAAGTTGGTACTACTCATGAGTCATTCAAGGGCTAGGAATCGAACACGTCAAGACACCAGCCCAAAATATAGACCTGCCTTTGTCTGCTTGTCTTGGTGTGAAATTACCAAGGATTCGATCGATTCATTGGGGGCGTACATGTCGTTTTACTCATCTCACACTTGGAAGGGCTACATATTAATCAATCTAAGGAGAGTGTTGGAACTCTTTGAGCGAGAGAATAATCATAGTAAACACACAAGAGACACGAGAATTTATTTATGAGGTTCGGCTAAGCCTACGTCTCCAGAAGATGAATTGCGGTCCGTATGAAGAGTTTTTTTTTTCTTCTGATTAGGGTTACGAGAAGTCAGTGGTATATATTTATACCCCGATTGTATATTCGACTTGGACTCATAGTCCGTACCACCACGCTGGGGTTCGCTCGAATTCCTCAGTCCACAATATTTCGTAACCCTATGCAGCCGCGTCTCCTCTGTATAGCTGTGTCCAAAAATGTACGCTGCGCTTCCGCTTTTTGGATACAGATTTTTTCTTTCACCTTGTTATATATAAACCATACAACAGGAGGGGACAAGACAAACACATTACTCTACAAGCAAGTGCAGATGCTCTGATTAGCATCGATAAGTGCTTAGTTGGCCATGCGATCGCCGATGCAGCCATGCAGAAGCAGATGCAGCAGGTCAAAAACACTCCATTAACAACGACCCGCCGAGCTGGGATCGGAGAAAGGACCTGGCTAATGGGCCTGAGGCCCCACGAGAGCTGGCCACATGCATAGGCCGTATTTCTCCAAGCCCGTAGCGTTAAGCCCGCAGAAAAGCTTTCGGCCCAAAATAATCGTGTTGGAAATTAAGGCCCGAAGGAATGGCATTGATGGGTAGTAGTACTAGTAGGAACTGGCTATGAACTAAAGATCAAGCTGATGATATGCAAGGAAAATTTGTCTTCCTTCAATTTAATTTTTTTTAATTAAGCAGATTTTTGTAGGTCGTGTACGCCTGCTGTGCCAACTACTGTGTACCAGTTTAGAGGAAGATGCGTTCTTAATTTATCTGCTTAAGTCAAAGACGACCTATTGAAATATACAAGCAATATATACGTGGATGCTAAGACTTGTGAACACCCTATAAATTTTGATCTACTTCGTGGGTAGTTTCATTAACACCTATAAATTTTGATCTACTTCGTGACACACGGTACGGAAGGAACAAGGTAGAGACGTAGATGTCACCGGCTTGTCAGGTTTGACATACACGCGCCGTTGTGTGTATATGTTGGACAGATTCGATTCTATGCATGAATTTATGTCTCGACCGACAAAGTCAGACGAAGGCAAGCAAACAACAGTTGTCTTATTGTGGCCGTTCCGTTGCTGCAAGCGATACTACCGGATTTTTTTTTATTAATTAACTCTTGTTTTAATTTTATTTTAAAGTTAACCTCCCGCGAACTTTATTTTCAATTCTGGCCTTTTTGATCACGCCACCACCTGTAACGGGATAAAACAACACTGTCAGTATTGTTTGGTTACGTCACCACTAGTGGCGCGACAAAAAGTGCTATTTTAGCAGACTTATTCTATGGCGTGATAATGTTGTTTTGTCATGTCACGGGTGGTAGCGTGACCAAAGGGGATCAGAATTAGAAATAAAGTTCGCGGGAGATTAACTTTAAAATAAAATTTTAAAAAGATTAATTAATCAAAAAAGTTGAGATACTACAACAGGTTCAGAACTAAGCCTTATATATCTTACGTGTGCATGCATTATTGCTACCAACACCTGCGTCAGTGCCAGGAATTAAGCTAGGATGGTCAGAGGCGGAACTAGTTGGGGTGTCGGGTATACACTGGCACCCCAAAAAATCCGAAAAACCAAGTGGGATCAGTTCTTCAGTAGCTAGCAATTGTTCGGTCATCTCACGAACTGAAAGCCCAGCCAGCCAAGCAGCCCATGGCTCCAAGTCTCACCCATAATCCCCCAGGCGACCCGGCGCGAAGCGTGACGTGGCAAAGACGATCGACGGCCAAGCGGCGGACACCAGTGTCGTCTTTGCCGGCTCTAGTAGTGGGTGCCTAGAGGCTGGACCGCTAGAGAGACAGGAGAGTGGAGGCGTGGAGCCTGGTGCTGGGCGGCTGGGCCTAGACTGCTACTACTACACTACTAGTGTTTGGAGGTGAGTGGTGATACCGTGAGAGCTGAATAGCTGAATAGCTGATCCTGTTTAAGTCTGTAATCTGGATCTGGTGGCCTAATGAGTAGAGTAATGACTAATGTAGTAATGTGAATATGTGATGTACTGATGTGTCCTTGTCTTGTCTGATTGTCTCCTTGAACTTGTAGAGTTGTAGTCTGTAGAGCCTGCGCAATACCACAATGCTGTGAAGTGTGATGCTAGTCATACTTAGGTACATAGATGATTTATGTCAATCTTTACAAAAGATGGACCAATATATTATTAATGCTATGACACTTGTTAATTTGGCTAAGGACAGATTGCAACATATGAGAAGTCATGGCTAGGAAGATTTTCTTTAGGAAAAAGTTACATCATTTTGTACAAAACATCGCATTAAAGTTCCCGAGCCAAATAAAAAATATGTGCCTTTTGGAAGATCAAAGCGTTTTTCCCCCAAACAAACAAGTGATGATCATTTCAGAAGGGAAGTATATCTTGGCATCATTGATAGTGTTCTTCAAGAGCTTGACAATAGGTTTGACAAAGTTAATATGGAGTTGCTTGTGTGCATGTTTGCCTTGAATCCTCGCAACTCATTTGAAGCCTTTGATAAGGAGAAAGTACTTAACCTTGCAAATTTTTATCCCAATGAGTTTTCAAGTACAAATTTGATGAAACTCCCTTTCCAACTTGATAACTTCATGGATGACATGCGAAGTGATGATAGGTTTAAGGACCTCAACAATCTTGGTGGCCTTTCTATTAAGCTTGTTGAAACAAAAAAAAATATGAAGTTTACAAGTTGGTATACTTGATTCACAAATTGGTATTGCTCTTACCGGTGGCGACAGCAAGCGTTGAAAGAGTATTTTCCGCTATGAGTCTTGTAAAGAATAAGTTGAGAAATAGTATGGACGATCAATTCTTGAATGATTGTTTAGTCACATTTATTGAGAGAGAAATTTTCTTGAAGATTAGTGAAGATGATGCAATGAAACGTTTTCAAGGCATGAAAACACGTAAAGTAGTATTATAATTTTCTTTGCATTGTTGCATATTTTCTAATTTTCTATTCATGTAAGGCCTTATTTGAACTATTTGCATTGTGCTTTTCACAAATTTGGAACCTATATGTTGGATTTATGATGTTATGGAACCATTGTACAAACTATAGAATTATGAGTGTGAAGTGTGCACCCCCATCATTTAATTTCTAGCTCCGCCACTGAGGATGGTAGAGTAGTTGGCCGTTAAGTTTCTTTCGGTCAGTACGTAGTTTCCTTGTCTTTGAATTCTGAAACACTTGCTTCATGCATATATGTATGCATGCATGGATACAGGTTAAAACTACTATTTACCTCACTCTTACGAGGGAAGAGATATGTAACTGACCTTCACGTCCACAAAAAATTCGCCTCTGCTGTGTTGGAAATTTTCCTTGATCTTTGCTCTAAAAAAACACTCCGTATTTTCCTCCGTGAGACTCTCGGATCTGTTAGAATTCACGTGGCAAGGCAAAAGCCTGGAGCAGCCTACCGTGGGACATGATGTCCCCTTTCTCGATGTGACTCACTGCTTTTGTGTGGAGGACAACACAAGGCAGCAACACCTCTGCTCTCTTCTGGTTCCTTCACAGCTTAGCTCTCTGTAGTCTACTCGTCTTTACGACTTCACGTGATGCAGCACAAAAATAGCGTCTATGTGCTCTTCTTGTAGCAGCACCTTTTTCCCTCTGTTTGCTTTACGTGTTAGCAGCGCCTCGTCTAGTCTTCTTCCCTGCAGCGAACAAAACAATGAGGCATGCCGAGAACAATTTGTTCCAGAGCACCTCCTCCTCTTTTTGTTTTCTTATTTCTTCTGCCTCACAACTTCAACTCTTTACATGTCCCTAAGCTTGTTTTATACACACGCAACAAGTTTGACTCACACACGCATACCGCCAAACAATTTGACTCAGATACGGCAAAGCAAAAAGCAAAACAAAAACTAATAAAATATCAAGAAATAAGATTAACTCTAACAATCACCCCCTTAATCTCATTTCTTCACCTTGATCATGCTGATCTTCTCTCTCATCTGAACTTCCAAGTCTTCCTCTTTTACTTGCACTCTCGTGCGCCGTTCCTTCCTAGGCCGATATCACCCTACCGCCTGCACTTGCTCCATCCTGAGCCATGCACAAACCAACACTTGCCGCGCCTCGCACCTAGACTGAACTCGTCCTTCCTTGCACGTCCGCCTGGTCTGGGGCACCTGCTTCCACGATCGCCTGGGCTTCGCCATTACCTGAGCCTCTCGCTCCTCTCTCTTGGACCAAGTCTGCCCACTTTCCCGTGTATATCTCAGCTAAGGCTACACCGCCTCTAACTCCTGCGTCAACTTCGTGTACGCCGTGCCCTTCATGGGCATGGGACTCACCGCCCCTGCAGCGCCATGCGCACCTTACTGCACGCCGTCTTGACCTCCCAAGGCTCCGCTTGCCGCGCCTCCTACGCCAACTGCATGCCACTCTTGGGTCCTGTCATGTCTTGGTTTAATACTTCAGTTCCACTCTGGCTTCTCCAGACTGTCCTTCACACAAACCGGCTTACAAGTTTTCAGAAAAATTTTGTACAATCGGTTCGGGGATTTTTTCACCTACATTAATAGATCTTTGTTCTTGTCATAGACACACAAGAACTCATCCTACAGCTCCACCCTGCACCCCCGTTCCACCAACTGCCCGAGACTGAGTATGTTGTTGCACAAACTCGGTATATAATATATTTCAGGCAGCATCTTCTGATCGCCGTTCTTGCATCGTAACAACATTGATCATTTACCTCTTATCTGCATTGTGGAGCTGTCGCCAAACTTGACTTTGCCCGATATCTTCTCATCAAGCTCATGGAACATGGATCTATCTCCCATCATGTGATTGTTTGCTCCATTGTCCAAGTACCACAAATCAGATTGATCGTGGTTGCCTCTCTCTGTGCGTAGTTTAGAAACTATGTTCTCCTCGTTCAACATCACCATGACTGGCGCCTCGTTGACACATAAGGAGAGAAGTAGGGCAGACTCGTCATCTTCACTGGCTCGGGTGAGATTTACCTCCTCGTTCTTCTTCTTGTTTCGGCAATCCGAAGCATAATGCCCATACTTGTCGCAGTTGAAGCACTTTGTGTAGCTGTGGCACTCTGACGCGTAGTGTCCGAATTTGTCACATTCAAAACACTTGACATGTGACTTATCACGGTATGTCACCACCGCCTTGCCCAGCCTTGTCTCCACAGCCACCTCTACCGCCTCGCCCGCGCCCTCACTCACGCTCGCAACTTCTTGATGAGCCACGGTCGTCCTCTTCCAACGATCCCCTGTGAAATTGTCAGCCACCACTTCTTGCATCTCCCTTTAACAACAACGCCTACTCGTTACAGGATTGATACATCTGCTCATTACGGGACTGATACCCCTTCAGTAGCTCCTCATGCGCCCTAAGGGAACCGATGATCTCCTCGATCTTCTTTGTCTCCAGATCCAAGGAGTACATGAGCGTGGTGACGACGGGTACAAACTTTTCTGGTAGCACGCGCAAATATTTCTTCACCACCACAGATTCCTCCATCTTGTCACCGAGAGAGACGTACAGTGAAGTCAGCTTGCTGGCAAACTCGTCCACTGACTGGGTTTCTCCCATCTGGAGATTCTCGAACTCGGTGTGCAAATTTTGGAGCCGTACCTCCTTCACGTGATCAACTCCCTCATGTATCTTCTGAAGCTTCACCCATGCCTCACGTGTCGTCTCCTTGCCGATGAGCTACCGCATCATCGAGTCTGGCACCACCTGGTAGATGATGGCCAAAGCCGTCTAGTCTACCTTGTCGTCCACCTCCTTGTTCTTCGCCTTCGGATTGACTGCACCCCAGACTCCTTGGGCGCTCATATTCGCCTTCATCTTCATAGCCTACACCGGGTAATTTTCAATCATTAGGACATGATATAGGAGAGAGAACAGCCCATCCTGGGTCTTCGCCTTATCGTCCATGATCTTCAGTTAACACCAAGATCAACAGGCTCTGATACCAACTGTTGGAAATTTTCCTTGATCTTTGCTCTAAAAAATCACTCCGTCTTTTCCTCCGTGAGACTCTCGGCTCTGTTGGAATTCACGTGGCAAGGCAAAAGCCTAGAGTAGCCTAGCTTTAGGCTGTGGGACCTGCTGTCCCCTTCTCTCGATGTGACTCATTGCTTTTGTGCGGAGGACAACACAAGGCAGCAACGCCTCTACTCTCTTCTGGTTCCTTCACAGCTTAGCTCTCTGTAGTCTACTAGTCTTTACGACTTCACGTGATGCATTACAAAAATAGCGTCTCTGTACTCGTCTTGTAGCAGCACCTTCTGTCCTTTGTTTGCTTTACGTGTTAGCAGCACCTCGTCTAGTCTTCTTTCTTGCAGCAAACAAAACAACGAGACAAGCCGAGAACAATTTGTTCTGGGAGCACCTGCTCTTCCTTTTGTTTTTCTTATTTCTTCTGCCTCACAACTTCAACTCTTTACATGGCCCTAGGCTTGTTTTATACACACACAACAAGTCCGACTCACACACACATACCACCAAACAATTTGACTCGGATACGGCAAAGCAAAAAGCAAAACAGAAACTAATAAAATATCAAGAAATGAGATTAACTCTAACATGTTGTGCACTGGACAAGCGCAAATGCAAACAGTTTCTAAAGTTTTTGCTGAAATGTACATTTACAGATATGAATGACCAAAATGAAATTTGGCAATGCGAAGTTTCTGTTTGTTGACGACATGCAACATGCGCATCTCGAGTACCTAGAGCCACGGAAGGCGGGTGTCATGCCTCCCTCTTGTCTGAAGCGCGTCTGTACTCCACAACGCAGCGCGGCTCCTACGAGGCGCAAGAGGTGAAAAAGATGATTTAAAAAATATTTCTGACACTATTTGATACTGTTTAACACCCGAAACTGTGCATATAATTATGATTCTTGGGCACTGGCGGCGTTAGGGGGTGCCTCTGGTGCACAGGCAAAAAAAACAACATTTTTTTACCTAGGTATCATTAGTATCATAGCATGGACTAATGCACATTAATGAGAGTGATTAGCAAAGTACTCATACAGCTTGCAAAAGACCCCTCATAGAAGAATGATTGGCCAAAAATACATGCTATGGTGGGAGCCTTTGAGTCATTTGGCTTTGTTTTCAATGCACACTTGATGCTTGTCATACTTGGATACACAGATGAGTTATCTCAGTCTTTGCAAAAGAGAGACCAAGGTATTATTAATGCTATGACACTTGTTAATTTGGCTAAGGAGATAATGCAACGAATGAGGTGTGATAGGTGGGAAGAATTCCTTCAAGGAAAGGTAACATCATTTTGCACTAAATATAGCATCGAAGCTCCTAAGCCGAATGGTAGATATGTGTCTCCGGCTTCTCCCTGGCTCCCTTCCTCCTCTTGCTCCCTTCCTGCGGCTGTGGTCTTGCATCTCGGCTGAGAAGAAGTGGGAGGGGGGATGAATTGTGATGTGCTGCTCTGTGTGCCAGGCTCGGCCTTATCACTTGATTGTGCTGCTCGTGCGATGTGGCATTGAGGAAACAGGGAAGGCATGAAGATGGTGGCTGCACTACTCGTGTGATGTGGCTCTGAGAAACAGAGGAGTGAATGCAGAATTTGCGCAAGGGGAAACTAGCTTCGACTACTAAGATGGTTGTATGAAATGGCAAGAAGAGCTTTAGAGGGATGAATGCAAGGATTTTGATTGTAATATAATTTAAATGATGTAGGTTTTGGTATTTTGATTGGTTGTAAAAGATTCTTGTAAGAATTCAGATATTGTTCTGTTGTTCTAATTTCGCTTGCGATGAACTATTGTATGTTGCTCCGATGGAAGTAATTATTGTAATTTAATTATGGTTTTGATTTTACTACTTTACCGGTGATTGTAAAATATTCTTGTATTGGATGTTAATATTGAATGGATGATGAGATATTGATTTTGAAGATCTTTATTGAAATGTTAGAGAGGAAAACCCGCATACTAACGAGTTGTTATAAGTTTGGTTTGCTTAATAACAACCTAACACTACGATTAGCTTACTGCTAAGACGAACGTAAATTACCGCTAAAGTACCGATTATGGTTATTTGATTAAGTCTAATTATTCGGGTTCTCACAGGCGATTTAGGATAAATCAGCAGAAATAAGAAGACAGCTATTAGAAATATGTAAAAAATAATCTCAGCTTTTTTTAGCTTCCCATTTGTGCGTGGTAATTATATTGTTAATGTCGAAAATTAATTTTAAACTACGAAACTAGGAAAATAGGAAGAACTTTGTTTATTTTTTATATTTGCACTTGAAAAATATTTAAAAATATCCTCCAAATTGGAAGACCCTATTACAATTCAGTGGCGTACGCAGCGCCGGCTTAGCATATAAGTACTACCCCTTCCACGCCGGGTTCTCCTGCATCCAGACTTCAACACAAACTCGCTCAGATGGATAAGCACTAGGAGGAGATCCGCAAAATGCAAATGGAGTATGCGGCCCAGGAGGAACAAAGGGAGCATGCCAGGAGGCCACCTCCCCGCAATAACGCCACCCCCTATAACAGCAACCCCTACCAGAACATCCCAACTAAGCATTCGCCGCAACACCCGCTCGAGGGGGAGACGCCGCCCCTCTGTTGGTGCAGGGACAGATGCAAGTTCTTCAAGTCCAAACACCCGCTCAGCCTGGGCATGCGTTACTAGGGTTGCGCGAACTACTCCTACGACTATCCCGACTGTCATTGTCACAAACAGGTATGTATTTATAATGATAAATCTATTTGTGAGACTAACTCTCTTATTGTTATATCTCATGATTAGTCTCGTTTGGATATAAAGAACAAAAGAGGTATGCATTCTACTTTGTATTCTTATACCCTGTTGCATTCCTCGGATCCAAAATATAGGTTGAACTTCACCAAAAGAATTAACCTAAATATGTGTATATGTTCTTACTATACTACATATTCATGTATGCACACATATAGGGGGAGTTCATTCTATATTTTGAGGTTTTATTAGTATTGATCCATATTCCTGTTTCCACATATTTGGGATCTTTACTTTGAAACATATCCTGTGAATATATTTAACTTGCATAGTTAATATATTCATATGAGTATATAAGACTTGTGTAGTCTAAGTATACTTATATGTGAGTATAACATAACTTGTGTAGTTCATGTGCACTCATATATCCTTGAATATATCTAACTTGTGTAGTTAATATATTCATGTGTGTATATGAGACTTGTGTGCTCATATATCCTTTGAGTATATATAACTTGTGTAGTGATTATATACTCATACCATTCTATATTCAATTACTTGCAATTGAAGTGATTATCATCAATTACCAAAGAGGGAAAGATTGTGGTATCTTTTCCCACCATTATGAGTCAATGGTATGGTGTGGTAATTAATGATTATCATATTATAGAACTAACACTTTCCATGAGTTGGATGAATAGGTTGAGTTCTATAGTTGGAGACTTTAGAAGATCATCATATGTTGATGATATTGAAGTCAAGAGCTTCGAGTAAAGGATGCATCATATGTTGATGTGTATCAAGTTCAAGAAGAGGAGATGATCATGAGTTGATCATCAAGTCAAATGAAGACCCATCATGTGTTGATAGAAGTCAAGTAAAGGATGCATCATGAGTTGATGCATATTAAATCATGACCCGAACTTGAAGCAAAGATGTGCGTCGTCAAGCTTCAAGTGGTTGCGCAAGGCAAAGGTATGACTAGCTAAGGCTAAGGATTTGTTCCTAGTCTTTTACCAGTCTTGGTGTTTGGTTGAAAGACCGGATTGCTAGTATAGGTTGCCGTACTATTAAGAGGGGTCTTTTACCAGTAGCTTGAGTTAGTCATTTGTTGATAGCTCATCTTAACATGTTGCCAATATTTGTGAATGTGTTTTGCAAATAGTTGTGGCTTATGGATAACCCTTGTAGCATGTGACTTAAGTTTGCGAATGTGTTTTGCAAATAGTGTAAGTCCATGTACCTTATTCCTTGTAGTGTAATTCTATAAGTTGGCAAATGTGTTTTGTAACTTGTTAAGAATCTCACTTGAACCCTTATTTGCATCGCGCGTCAATTTGGCAAATGTGTTTTGCAAATTGAGTTGAAGCGGAATGCAATTTGAGGCATTGATTCTAAAAGTTGGCAAATGTGTTTTGCAAGTTGTTGAGAGTCTTGTCTTTAACCTTGTGTGCATCTTGCATCAAATTAGCAAAATGTGTTTTTGCAATTTGAGTTGATGGAAAAAAATCAAAATGCACTTTTGTTTCTTCTTTGGTGGTCGACCGCCTTGATAGCAATGATCTGACCGGCCGCTATCACAACAAAAGTGTCGCGGTTGAACAGCGCTTATTTTCGGTTCAACAGATGTGCGGTTGTTCGATTTTTGTGTGGCGGTTTAAGTTTTCCAGAAGAGATATTTTCTGGTCCTTAGCCATTTCTGCGAAGTTTTCTGGAGCGGTCAAACCGGCGTCTATTGGGCGGTCTGACCGGTGGGCAGTCTGACCGGCCATTAGTTGGCGGTCGGGCCATTCAGGAGCTCAGCGGCTAGTTTTATAGCCGTTGGAGCTAATCTGATCGAGCCGCCATTATCTGGCGGTCGGACCGATTTCGTCCAAATTCTCTGGAATCTTCCCCCAACAGCTAAATTTTGTGTGTGGGCTATAAATACCCACCTTGGCCGTGTGTGGGAGGTTGCTGGTGCCCCTAGACATTCCATTGAGCAAAGAGCAAGCCACTCATTCTCTTTTGTACATGTGTTGCACTTAGTGAGGTTAGAGAGCAAACCCTAAGTGCATGTGTTGCCTTAGGTAGTGGATTTCGTATCCATTTGAGCTTAGACACTTGATTGGTTCAAGTGAGCGTTGGAGACTTATTACTCTTGGTGTTTGCCGACACCTAGACGGCGTCGTTGCGCCGGTGAGCTTCTCAAAGAAGATTGTGAGAAGACCCGAGCGGTTTGTGAGTGGTGTGGTGCTCGCCATCTCCAGAGTGGAGGAAAGAGCAACCCTAGTGGAGCGAGGTGTTGGTTCGGTTTGGAACCGGTCCAAGTGGTTGGACTTACCTCGGAGGCGGGTGCTCAATTCGTGGAGCCGGTCCAATTAGTTTGGGCTTGCCTCAGCGTGGATTAGGGAGACCAAGCAAGTCTCCGATCACCACGGGAAAACTTCGCCGTGTCATTTGTGGTTTGATTACTTGTGCAATTTATATTACTTGTATTTAAATTGCTTAATTGTATGTGTATAATTGCTATCATTTATATAGTCTCATATTATTTATGCACTTAGTTGAACCTAGTTGGTTTAGACTTTAATTGTGTAAAACTGTTTTTGTATTAGCTTCCGCATTAGAAATCGGTTTTAGCCAAACAAGTTTTTAAAACGCCTATTCACCCCCCCTCTAGTCGGCCTCCTCGATCTTACAAGTGGTATCAGAGCTTGGTCTCTCATTTATTAGACTTAACCGTCTAGAGAGTAAAGGATGGTGACTAGATATTTAGTGCACCTTGGTGAAGCACAACTCTATTTGATGGCACAAATTATGCTCATTGGAAAATCCGCATGTCATGTTATTTTATGGCCATGGGCCTAAATATATGACGGATTGTAGATGTTGGCTTTTCTCCTCCATTGGATCAACTTGCTCCAACAAATGAGGAAGATAAATGCTTACGTCTCGACGCTCAAGCAATAAACGTCTTATTTAGTGCTTTGAGTGTAGATGTGTTTGATGCCATATGCGATCTCAAGAACGCTCATGAGATGTGGACCCATCTTCAAGAATATTATGAAAGGTCCACTTCCACTAGTGATGATTGCATAGAAGAATGGACGTTGGGAGAAGAATGCTCAACCTCTAGCTCCGACGATGATGAATCCTCAACTCCATCAACATCGCCTCATTACTTTATGGCAAAAGGTAAAAAGAAGGTATATAATGATGAGCCTTCATATAATGAGTTGATTGATATGCTAGAAGAGCAAAATGTTTTTAAGGGATAGGAGGTTTCAAAATTCAAAGCTTTGAAGAAAGAATTTAACTTGCTTCAAAATAATTATGATGTTCTAAAGAATGAACATGAAACCCTCCTTCTTAAAAGTTATACTAGCTCTAAAGTGGATATAGGGATTACATGTGATCTATTAGATGATTTGCCTTGTATTGCTCCTATCTCTTGCAATTCATCTAAAATTAATGTATCTACTTCTTGTGATGATTTAATTGATATGCCTTGTTGCTCAAAATTAGATGCTTCTATTTCCTCTGTGTCTTGTGATACTAACCTTGTAGAGGAAAATAATGAGCTCAAGGCCCAAGTCACAAAATTGAAGATTGACTTGGAAAGAAACTATAAAGGGAAGGCCACTCTCGATGAAATATTGAGCAAACAAATATGCTTGCAAGATAAGAGTGGTATTGGTTTTACTCCCAAGAAGAAGAAGGAAATAGCAAGATGAGGCACAATGCAAGACATACGAAGAATATTAAGTGCCTTAATTGTCATGAGAAGGGTCACATTTCGTCCGTGTGCCCTAATAAGAAAAATGACAAGAGAGGACTTGGTTTCGTCACCAAGAAGAAGGTGAAGAGCAACCCAAAGCAAAGAGGAAAACAATTCAAAAATATCAAGTGCTTTGGATGCAAGAAGAATAGTCACATTGCCTTGGTGTGCCCAAATCAAAAGGATGTCAAGCTAAGACATCCAACGAAGAGGCAAGCCGTCATTGAGCAAGATAAGAAGACATCAAAGGGAAGCAAAAGCCCTACTTGCTACAATTGCCGGGAGAAAGGATATTTTAGTAAGGAATGTCCCAAAGGTATTACTCCTAAGCCAATTATTTATAATAATGATTATTTGCTTAGGAAGGATAAATATGGCAATGTGTTTGCTAGAAATGTTGGCTCACATAAAACTATTGTTGAGGTCATTTGGGTGCCCAAATCTATTGTGACTAACATTCAAGAACCCAACCGAGTGTGGGTACCAAAGGGAGCTTAAATGTTAAATAGGTACTTAGAGAAACATTGGAGGTTTGGCTCACTCATAAAAAGGTGGACTCCATCATATGCAAATATGGAGCCAAGCTTGAGGAAGATCAATTCATATCATAAACCAATGCTATCTCGGTAACAAGTATTTACATTGAAGTATCTAGCCCTTATGCCTTGTGTAGGTTGCATTCATGTAAAATCTTAAAAGGGTTGTTCTTACACTTGTGCTAAAATTTATTTATTGAAATCTTGAGCAAGATAGTTGTAGCACATTAAGGGGGAGTGCTAAATCATAGCCAAGTATATCACATGTGACGACCCAGCTCTAGGGCACCCGAGAGGTCCTCCAAGACCTCTGGAAAGTCCACCGGGACCTCCCAGGAGGTCCATAAAGGACCTCTCGGACAGTCCACCAAGACCTCCCAGGAGGTCCAGCAAGACCTCCTGGAGGTCCAGGAGAACATGACCCGAGAGGGTTTTGGAGCCAAGAAGCACTCACGGGCCTGCCACGGCCACACTCAAAGACAAACGAGGAGGTCCGAGGGCTTTCCAAGACCGCCCACGACCCTACTGAGGAGGTCGTGGAGATCTGGGACCACCTCCGAACCTCACACGTTCATTCCTTTGTGAGGACATAGAGGTCCGAGCTTGCTCCATGGTTCCCTGTGAAACCCGAGCTAGTCCCAACGATCATGGCTAGCTCCTCACAAAAATACATACAATGGTGACATCCGAACACACCTTTATTTAAACAAAATATTAACAAAGTTGTTTACAAGGTGGCCTTGGGCGGAACATAAATACATAAAAGCCAAAGAGGCAAAAGTCCATCAACACGCCACAGGCGGTGGAGGGAGGCACAACCTAGTCGCTTTGATCTTCATCACTACCAATGTCTTCTCTGGTAAAGATTGCAATGAGCAAGAGTGAGCACAACAACCGTGCTCGCAAGTTACACCCGTGGGTTAGCAGTATGACATGCATAAATGGATACTCAAATGGAGGCATAATATGGTTATCTTGCACAAAGCCAATTTTCTTTCAAATACCATTAATAAGTTCCAAAGCAGGTCTTTTAATAGATAAAATTCAATTTATCAAAACAATTTTTCAGTTGGATAACTTTCATCATAAGTTGGTGAAGGATACCCTCCTGACATTAAGCTCCCTGCCCTAAACCCATGGGAGATCATTCCCAAAACAGATTTGAAAATCATTTCTGGAAATCCCCAAAATCAACATCTAACTCCAAGTGGCCTTTGCCAGCACGTCCATGACCGTGGACACGGCTATTCGAATAGATCTAACTCTGCAAAGGTTGTGCACTTTACCCACATGACATGATTTCTCTAGTTTATCCGGCATCCGTCAATGCCACCTCTCACTACCAAAGGTAAGAGGTCTAGAGCTCATGACAAGGCCTTTACAATGCATTGCTCCACCACAGCCCTTCCTTGCTAAGGTTTCACCCCCCCCTATGGACAGCAATCCAGCGGGAAGCCCCCTCTTGTGCTAGTGGGAACATTAGGTCATAAAGGACCATCAGTCTTACAAGACCTCCCACACCTCCAATGGAGCAGCATATGGTGAAGTTTTGCAAATTACTCAGCCAGGTCCCACGCCCTATTCTAGAGACATGTGGTTGCACGATTGTGGCATAGCCCATTATAGGCTTGGCATTGGTCGCTCAAAGACCGGTCCTCACACGACTAGGGCGACTTCCACAAACCCAAGGGCATCGATCTACCATAAAGGCACAATCTCGTGCATACACTTGCACCAACCAAGCCAACCAATTCGCCCCAGTCCCAATCCATTTTCATTTTTTCTTGCTTCCCCAGCAACATTTTCATCCTTCCATGACAACCCAATGTCATGGTAAAAATATTTTAAGCAATATTTGGTTATGTTGGTAAAGATTTCCCCAAATCAATACTTTTGGTCTAAGCCTGACTAAGCACAAGTTTTTCAAATGGTTGAGCTCACACTAATGCATGACCCAAGTTTGATCTAAAGGTGACAATGAGTTTAGTCCAAAGTCAACAGTGGCCATACAAGGAAGTAGGCATAACTATGGATTTAAAACAGGTAGTGAACTAACTTGGTAGAAATAGGCATGCATTAAACTTTGAAACTGAACATAAATAAATTGAGTTATTGGGTGCAATATGATTAAGAGTGCAACTTGCCTTGCTCACTGTCCTGAGAATCTTCCTCTTCTGTGCACTGAGACTCCTTGGAGTCTTCGCGATCTACACGTATGAAAGAGCAAATTCAAAGAAGGTTCAAATAAAAATCCAACCGAGATTAACAAGAACATCAAAAGAATCTCGGAGAAGTCCAAAACTTAACCAACAGGGAGGCCTTAAATTTTAAAATAGGTTCTTATAGAAGAGGTCTAAGCTTACGGAGGAGGGTGGTCTTTAGCAAAAGACCCCAAGGGTGTGACCTAGCGGTAGGCAAAGAGGTCTGAGCAATGGTTCTTGCGCAAGGTCGAGAGAGGAGGTCCTCACACAAGGTCCATAGAAATCCAACAGAAGTCCACAAAAGGAGGTCTGTGAAGGACACGACCACTTCGATCTTGATGATGAACACAAAAGTGGAGCAGGACCACCAAAGGAACTTACGGTACAAGGAGTAATGGGGGGAAGGGAAGGTCGTGAGAGCCAAGTCTTCCCTGGAAGCCACTAAACGAGAGCCAAGATAACAGAGGGTGGAGAAAGGTGATGTGGTAGAATTTCTTGGTCTAATTGTAGTCAAGGTGGTGAAGAAAACTAGAAATATCGTGTCCTAGATAAGCATAAAAATAGGTCAAAAGGTAAGTGAGTGGCGGAGCAGGTGTCACTACCACCCTGGTTAAAAGGTACGAAAAAGGACATGTATGATGCTATGGGAAGGAACAAAGAAAAATGTCAGAGTACAACTAAGTGACCAAATTCAAAGTAAACACCACGTATATGAATGCATTTAATGTGACAAGACAGGCATTAAATGCACAAGATATTCGTGGCGGAGAAATGAGAATGACCACGGTGGCAAGTGGGGCGATCAATTTTGAAACAATCGGGTCAAAATAGGGAGGTCTTGCCCCAGGAGAGGTCTTAGGGAGATCCAGAGAGTTAGGAGGTCCTAGGTCTAAGGGCCCGGAGGTCTAAAGGTTGAGGAGGTCCAGACACGCAAAGGAGGTGCAGGCGGAGGAGGTCTGACGGCGGGATTATCAACAAGAGGTCCTGTCGATTAGGATCTCTTCAAGGAGGTCTGCGAGGAGGTTCAAAGCTAGGTTTAAAAGGTCACGGAAAGGTCTTGGGCAGGAGGTCCAAAGCACTACCAAGAGGTCCCGTGGTTGAAATTAATAACAAGTTGAGGTTTGGGCGGTTGGATCTCCGAAAGGGAGGTCCAGCGGCCAAGATCAAACACGCGGGAGAGGTCCGCAAGGTGGTATAACGCACAGGGAGGTCTGGGCCTTTAGATTCAAAGTGAGGGGAGGTTCAAACCGTTAGATTCAAAACAAAGGGGGAGGTCCAAAGAAACTCGTGTGTCGAAGCAACTCAAAAGAGGTTTCCACCCGCTCAAGGTGAGATCAAAGCCTTGGCAATTACGATGAACCCTAAAGAGGTCCCTTCGGCCAAGAAGAAATGCCAAGGGGTTTCAAATGAATTCAGGAGGATCGAAGGCATATAAGAAATCCACGGGATTACAAGGAGGTCCAAATAAAAAGAAGTCTGGGCATTGAGAAGTGCCCAGGTGACAAGAGGTCTAGACTTAAGAGAAGTCTGAACAGAAAAGAGGTCTGAACCTTAAGAGATTCAAACCAACAAAGAGGTCCAAATGACCAATTTCGAAGGAAAAGGCCCGGACGTAAGGATACGTCCAGGTGAGAAAAGGTCCAAGCCTCAAGGGAGGCCTACCCTCACGTGCCACTGGGGAGGTCTAGACCACAGAGGAGGTCTAAACCTACACAACCAAAGAAGATATGCTAAGGGGAGGTCTACTGGGCATACCAAAAGGAGGTCTCAGCAACTCAAACCTCTCCAACCGAACCAAACTTGTATCTCCCATCAAAATAAAATAGTTTCGATTTATTTTACACATTGAAAAAGGATTTGAAAAATCAAGATGTTACATCACATCTCTAAATGTGCACAAATAAACTAAGTGCTAGTTATGTTTTTCAAAAATAAGCCTTTTAGCCAAAAGTCAACAAATTCATAACTATTAGTAATCCTTTGAAAAATTAGTTGCAAAATGTATAAAAATGCTTTTCAAAGGTTTCCCAAAGGTTTTGGCTCAAGAAAAATCTATTTTAAATGAAATTGAGTTTCTACCCAAAATTGTAGATCATAGTATCTTGTTTTTTGACCTAAACTAGATCTCTATGTAAAATCTATTCTAAAAGGAATTTGAAAATCGTCCCAAAAAGAAAAACCTAGAGTTGGCCATCCCAAAAATTTTTGGTATTCAAAAGTTTCTCAAAAGGCCAACCTAGAAAAGGTTATTTGATTTTGAAATTCATCCAAAATTCTAGTTTGACCTAAATGGTCACTTTCTAGCTCTTAAGTGAGTTTTGCTATTTGAACCAAGATTATTCACACGAATAGGTCCATAATGGTATTAATGACTCATACATGCAATTGGTTGCTTGAAATATCTTTAATTGCTCAATTTGGATCTTTTGGAGAAAGTTCTTGAAAATGAGATTTCTTTTGCGAAAATAAAAGATTAATTTATAAGAATTATTTACTACTTGGAGTTTAAAGGGCTATATTAGTTGGAAATGCTCCAAAGATGTTTGGTTGATTGATTGTGTGAAAATTTGGAGCAATGTACAACAATCCAATCAATTTCCCAAAATCCTGCTTTGAATCTGCTGTCAGGTTCAGACAAAATCGGTCTGACCGGCCATATCGGCGATCTGACCGCCAGGATTTCGGTCTGACCGCCGTGCCCAGCGGTCTGACCAATTTCGCGTGAAGTTGTCTTTAACTTCACCCGAAGGGGTATCTTTCCTCATTTCCTTCCCAAAATCGAAACTCTCTCTCTCTCTTTGCTCTCGGCCGTCTCATCCTCTCTGGCCCGAATCTCCCTCTCCGGCCATCTCCTTGAGGCTCCAAGGTAATCTTTGGGTTCTCCTTCACCTCCTCTCTCCATTCTTCCAACTTGTTTGAGCTTTGGTTGACTTATGCTCAAATGCTTTGGAAGCCTAGGTGAGGGACTTTTTCTTCAATCCGGCTTTTTGCCTCAAGACTTCATCTCCTCGGTTTCTCCATCTCATTATCTTGGTAATCCCTAACTCTTTACTTGCAAATCTATCCACATTGTAATCTTTCCCCAATTTCTAGGGTTTATCTTGAATGTGCCCTAACTCTATAAAAATTGGTGAAAATCTTTGTCATACAAGTGGATTAGGAATGTAAGAACATGTATTCACTATGCCATTGCCCTAAATTGCAAATTTTTGGGCTTTCTCCCAAAATCAGATTGCTTCTATGTCAGTGGCGGTCTGACCGTCCATTCTGGCAGTCTGACCGCCTGTGGCAGAAAAATGGAAGATGGTATGATTGAATATTTTGTTGATTCATTCCACGATATTTCCTTTGACAATCCTTGCAATTCTTTTCAACGACCATACCGCACAAGATAACCGTTGGTCGACCGTCCCATCCTCCTCCGCCTGTTGAAGACTTTTCTAAGGAAGCAGATGAGCAAATGCATGATGCAGAAGTGGAAGGGACAGCTAGTGGCAACGGTAGTAGCGATGACAGCGATGAGAACTTTGAAGGGTCAGATAATGATGATGAGAATGAGGATGAGGAGGTAGCTCCAGATCCAACTCCTTTCATTGGATTAGATGTGTCCAAGATCAAAAGTGAAAGGTATACTGCTTTAAGACACATCAATCAGTTTAGATTTCCAAGAGATGCTACCATGGGGATGTTTCACACTATGTTTTAGCAAAATGTCTATCATATTATCTATGCCCAGAAAAAATTTGCTAATCATAGATTTGTGAAGTGGAGTTATCTAGGGCAGAATCCAGTCTACAATGATTTGTTTCGTCTGTTTAGAAGAGTAGGCTTAGATTTTTTGGTCTCTCTGAGTTGCAACTTTTATGCCAAGATCATAAGGCAATTTTATGCAACAGTCTATGTTTCCCCTGAGCATGGTCATCTTGTTTGGATGTCGGGACATGAAAAGTTTAAAGCCTCCAAGAATGATTTCATGCTAGCTTTAAATTTAAAGGAGTCAAATGGGATAAATATACATGTTCAAGAATGCTTAGCTCTCACTCAAGTAAATGAATAATATGATCAGAACCATCCTTATACTGTTGGGAAGGTAACTGGACTGCTCCCTCTTCCTAGTATTGTTAACAGGATCATGAGAGCTACTTTCTTCCCCAGGAGTGGGAACAATGATGAGATTCATGGAAGAGCTTGGAATGTAGTTAAGTGGATTATGGAAGGCACTAAATTTGATGTTATGGATTTGATTATCAGAGAGACCGCTACCTCCAAGGGAGATAAGAACAAGACTATCTATTTTATTCCCTACATTATAAAGCTTATCAAGAGAATGACTACATTTAACCTTCCTCTTAATATGGAGCATAAGGAGTATAGACCTAGAGATCCTCCACCTCAGACTCCTCCTCCACCTCAGGTGTCCCCTCTAGCTCCTCTTCAGTCTCAGGGACAGGGATCATCCTCCCAGAGTCATTCAGTGTAGGCTCCTTAGGATCAGGATGCAGTCCTGGCAGCCCTTGCTCGTTTGCAGTCCAGTGTAGACGCAGTTGTACTTTGGGCCTATCAAAAGCCCAATGCCGTCCACACACAATCACGGACTGCGTAATCAGATTGAAAAGCACGTACGCCTCCTGCATATATAGCATGAATGTAGTGTACTAGATGTAATGCATGCCGACCAGGAGCAACGCATCGCATTGCATGATGAGAAATCATGGCATCTTGAGGAGTCGAGCACGCCCTCCCTGTTGGCAGCAGCAGCAGCAGCGTCGTAAGCGTCCTGCCTCCATGAACTCGCGCGCTGAAGAGGAAAGCATGCCTCTGCTTTGGGGGGCTGCTTCCTGCTCTCGCTCACCATCTCCTGCATGCGCCGGATCGAGCGATGCGGCAGCCCATCCTGGGCATCACCGGCGTTGCCACCGACATCCTCGCCGCCGCCGATCGAGTTGGTCACCGCGCGGTGCTCCACGCTCGTCACCAGACCGTCTAGGGGCAGGCCGATCGAGGAAAGCGAAATAAAATACCTCCTGCTGGCTTGTTGCTTATAGGCTTAAAATGTCTTGAGCTTTTCGTAAACCAGTTGAAAAAGTCACTCGTTTGTTTCGGTTTTAGCTTTTAAGCTGAAAAAAAAGCCTAAACAAACAAGCCCTTAATATATGATGATCAAAACTAACCTGAAGTGAAACAGTGGAAGAACAAAATGGCTTTCTTCTCTCTCTCTCTCTTGAAAAAAAAATGGTTCTGTTGTGGGCAATTTGGCCACATTTAGCAGCAAGGAGGCAAGGACATAACTCACCTGTCCCAAGTAATTTCTTTAGGAAAGCATGGATATTGTTGGGGAAGAAGTAATTCCTTGATGTTTTGTTTGATGCAGGTGCAGTAGGAACGGTTACAAAAACTCGGGGGCGCGCGCGCATGCAGGACTTGATCGATCAGCACAAAGAGGCATGCATGAACCCTATATGTCCAGATGGAGCTGATGAGTAGCTGCATGATTCGAATAATTAATGGGCGATTCAGGAGCTTGTTCATCAAAGGAAATTACGGAGTGTGACTGCTGCTGGGCAATGTTTCATAACCTGGCCGGAGCCCTCTTATGGGTTATGTTGCCTGTTGGTTGCACTTTCATGGCTAGGAATTTTTATTATTATTTAATCTTTTTTTATTAATATTTTAAAATTAATCCATCGCAAACTTTTTTTCCAATTCTGACCTCTTTGGTCACGCCACTTCCCGTGGCGTGACCAAACAATACTGTCACGCCACGAGAGGTGGCGTGATCAAAGGTGCCACGCAAGCCCTCGGCCGCGCGCCGTGCCAGCGTGGAGCTTGCGTGGCGCACCTGTCACGCCTGCACTCATGGCGTGACAAGGTATATAGTCACGCCATGAGTCCCAGCGTGACAGTGGGGACTTAAAGTCGGGCAGCCCGGCCCTTTCCTCATTTTTCCTATCTCCTCCCTTCTACTTTCGCCGCCGCCGGATCGGTTCAACCGTAGCCGCCGCCGCTTGTTCAAGCCGGGGTGGGCGCCACGTGATCCCGCGCCCGCGGTGGCTGCCGCCATTCTTTCGCCGCCAGGCGCCTCTCTTCCTCCCCGTGCGAGCTCCTCCCGGCTCTCCTCCACTCGTCTGCCCCGGTCCTCCTCCCTGGCGCGGCCTCCCCGCCGGTCCTCCTACCCGCGCCGCCTCCCCCCGCCCGGTCCTCTGCTCCCCCTGCCCAAGAGGAGTCTGACGAAGGATGGAGCTTGACGGAAGATGAGGCTCGGCACCTCTTTTCTCCGCAGAGAAGGCGGGGTTCTTCGCGATGTAATGGGTGAGGTCCCATCGGTGCATTCTTTCGATGATGTCATTATGGTTGATAAGGCTTTGTTTGTGCTAATGGGTTGAGGAGTAGGGATGGCATTGCGGACCGGAGAATTACATATCTGGAAGAACTTGTTGTTTCCAACCATGGAGGACATGAAGGTTTGGTCGCAAGAATACTCAGTCTTGGCACCATCGTCTGTTCATAGTGCAACACTCCGATGTGAACAAAAGGTACACTGTGAGGTGCGAAAGGGGGTGCGGATGGAAGGTATGGGGCCACAAAACAAGGGACAACCAATGGAAAATAGCAAATGTGAAGCAGCCTCACACTTGTGGGACCGCACAAGTGTCCGGGGAGCACCTCCAGGCGACCGCAAATTTCATTGCTAGGCGTATTATGGCGGTTGTGTCTGTCGATCCTGATGTGTCCGTCGCCACCCTTATCGAGGTTATCTACGGGTTCATTAAGTACCGTGTGAAGTACAGGAAAGCATAGAGGGCAAAGCAGAGAGCGATGCAGTTATTGTGAGGTGATTGGAAGGAGGCTTACGGTTTGCTTCCTCGAATCCTAACCGCTATGCAGGCCAAGAATCCGAGCATGGTGTTTCACCCTTGGCACGGCAACCGTACGACACTCGATGGAGGGGTTATGAAACATGTCCTTCGACGGGTGTATTGGTCCTTTGGGCAATGCATGGAGGCGTTCAAATACTGCAGTCAGGCATACGATAAAGATGGCTGTCGGTATGGAATGATGACAACGAACATATCGGAGGTGTTCAACAACGTTATTAAGGGCATCCGTGTGATGCCAGTATCTACTATCTTGGAGTACTCCTTTCGAAAGACCAACAAGTACTTTGTGGATCGGTGGACCCGGGCAAGGGATGCATTTAACGCCGGCGAGCGTTGGGGTGTGGCTGCTACCAAGCACCTTGCTATCGCAGAGGCCGAGTCATGCAATCAGCAGGCAGAGGAATACAATCGCAGAGGCCGCGTCATTTAGCGGCCACTAGGATGTAAACTCATTTTTTTTCCAGGATGCATTATGTATCACTTCTGGGACACGCCCTAAAAATATTGTAAAGTGTCTAAGGTTTTCAAAGCACAAAAAGATTACAGATCTACATATTCTATTTACTCTCAGCTAAAAAGGATGGTGTTATATTTGCTTATGTAGAGAGGTCTCTATTTTCAAGTTGTGAATAGAGACATGTTATATGTACATGGCATTATGTACCACCGTATCGAATCCAAACAAATTGGAATAGCGCCTGTCACGCTGTGATACATGGCGTGACAACTGCATCTGTCACGCCAAGAAATAAGGCGTGACAATTGATCTCTGTCACGCCAAGAAAGAAGGCGTGACAGTTGCCACGCAAGCCCTCCACGCTGGTGCGACGCGTGGGCGAGGGCTTACCTGGCACCTTTGGCCACGCCGCCACTGGTGGTGTGACAGTTCAATTTGATCACGCCACGGGAGGTGGCGTGACTAAAAGGGTCAGATTTAGAAATAAAGTTCGCAAGGGGTTAATTTTAAAATATAATTAAAAAAAGGATTAAATAAAAAAAATTCGATGGCTAGCTTGAGAGGGTAGTTGTTCTTATAATAATCTATCTATGCTCAAAACAGTAACGTTATGCTACTCGTTTTCTGCCCTCGTTGCAATGAGCTTGGTACCAATGCGCTCTCTGAATTTGGCCACATTTTTTTGTTTGATGTTTCTGCATTTTCGAGTATTGTCTGAGAGCCTACATTTGATTCGGCCAAGGAATGAAATAAAAAAAATAGTGCCTCTACTGTCGCGTAGGTGAACATATACGTAGCTATTGTAGTTCAGACGCAAAAAAAAAAAAATGGACTAGTGTTTCCAATTAAAGCATCAGTGCCATCCTGTCATCCTCTCCGGCACCAGAATTTTCACTTCCACGCAGCATAATCAGAGCACAATGCAAACAAGCGCCGGTTCGTTCCTTGCAACATATCGAACAGGCGCCGGCACGAAAAATCTATCCATATTACTAAAACCGGCTCATTTCATTTCATTGCTACTTTGATATGAGAATGCATTCTCTAGTTGCACTACCTACCACATAAGAAGACTAAGGGTTACCCTTTACAGTAAATACTAACATACAAGAAGAATACTCCTACGCTCGTTCTCATGCCCATAACACGACGCCCACATGGCGGTGATAATGAAAGGATGGCATGCATGGAGATGAATTGGGTGTCAAAACGATGCGAATCGGCGCCACAACAAGCCACAGGTAACAATCAAGGATGCTAGAGAATGTACACCACAATGCCGACAATTCCCTTTCACATATGGCTCGGCCGCCTTTTGCCACCGTCAGTCAATCTCTTGGCAGGCTTGGCCGCCTTTTGCCACTGTCAGTCCTCAATCTCTTGGCAGGCTTGGCCCAATGGATGTCTCCAATGCCCGGTGATGAACTTCCCCCGCGGTCAGATTGCTGCACAGAATGCGTACCCCATCCAGCTGAGTGCATGGACTGCTGAGATGGGTGAGGATCCCTTTGGATGGGCGTCCTGGCACCTCTGGGAGAGGGCACTGGGCCCATCCGCCCAGGGTTGGTTGGAGAGAGTGGTCCAACTCGGCCTGAACTGGACGGAGACCCGACGATGGACCTTGGCCGATCTTGTCTCTTCTTCTTAACTATGAACAGATCACTAGGGTGCTTCAACAGCCCTGCACTATCTGGGAGTTGATCCCTGCTACCTGGTCCAGAATGCCTGGAGTCCCTCTCGGCTTTGGAAGCGTGGACCCGGCTAGGAACCTCGCCTGTTGACGAATGCTGATTATGTCTGCTACTGCTGGAACCATGCTGCTCCGCTTCACTGGTGCTCGATCGGCGCTTATGGCCTGAAGCAGAGTGCTTCGCTGATGGGACAGCAGCGCTACTTGCACCGCCTCCAGGATTTGAAAACGACATCGCATTCTTGGCATCTCTGAAGTCTGAGTCCGGGAAGGCAATCTTCATTATATTGAAAAATAAGTTATGGAGGGTCTCAGCTTCTACTCGGACCTGCATTTCATTGGAGCAAATTAAGATCCTATTAGGCAAGTACACCAATCAGATTTTGCAGAATTAAGATTCTATTAGGCAAGTACAAATTTACAGAATTACAACTAGTAGAAGCAGGTGGGGGTAGCTCATTCAATCATTGTTGCTATAGTATTGTATAAGTTGTGTAATTAGTTACTTGTATAGAAGGTTATTTCCTTATTTGCCGACTCATGTAGCCGCACATATTGACCTTTGGCCCAAGGAATGAAGGGTTCATTCTCTAACATGGTATCACGAGCCTAGGTTTTTTTTCCCGAGCTCACCACTTCCTCTTCCCGGTCCTCCTGCTGCTGTTGCTTCTTTTCGCTCTAGACATTGTCGATCTGGACGCTGCCGCCGTTAATCCCCCTGCTGCCGCCCCGGATCTGGCCTCTGCTGCCTCGGATTCCGCCACCGTCGCTCGAGATTTGGCTTTCTCCCCTTCCTCATCCCTGGAGCCTGCCACCGCCGCAAGTTCGAGTCCTCGTTGGATCTTGCCGCCCCAGCCTCGTCCCCAACCTTGATCTGGATGACGCCGCCTCAGGCTCCTCTGTCGGCCGCCACCGCCGCCTCGGGAGCCTGCTCTAAGGTCACCGCCACCACGGGAGATGCCACTGCCGCCTCGACTCCTCCGTCCGACGCCGCTCCAGTCATCTCCCACGGAGCAGCCAACGGTGCTCTCCTACGCCGCCGCTACTACCATGCCCTCTCTATCCCAGGCAGCCGCCACGTCGGGTCTCCACTGATCCGCGTTTTCATGCTCGTGTCGGATCAGATGGCTACAACTGATGGCTCATTCGCCATCCCGCTCCCCCAGGTCTGTTCGACGGGACAAACTTCCGAGAGTGGGTTCACCTCAACAGCTAGCGTCTCTGGAGTCACCTCACCGGTGAGCAACCCTGTCCACCTCGCTCTATGGCGCCAATTCTGCCTACTCTTCCTGCTAGTACAGATCAGGCTGCTCAGGAGGCCGCCACTATTGCTCTGGACGCACTGGAGCTCTACCAGTCTTAGCTGCACGCCTACGAGAGATGGCAAGATGCCGAGGCTCGTGCTACCGCCATCCTAGTGGGCACATTGCCTGTGGACATATCCATGGATGTGGCGGAGCTGCCAACGACTCAGATGATATGGGAGTGCCTCCGAGCTCACTACCAGCCGACGAGTGATGTTATGTACTTCACTGTCGTGCACCATGCACTCCTTTCAATAGCTCGACGCCACCGTGGACGACTTCCATCGACAGATGTCTACGGTGTGGCGTCAGCTCGACTCTCTGGGGCTGGATGTCTGCCAGACTTGTCCTTGCTGTGTGTGGATCTGTGCTGACTAGGAGAATCACCGTCTCTACGACTTCCTGACACGTCTCCGACCTGAGTTTGAGACCGTGCGTGCTCTACTCCTGACTCGCCACCCGCGCCCAACCTTGGTGGAGGCCCTCACGGGTGTTCATGCTGAAACTGATCTTCGTGGCGTGGCTCAGATGCAGTTGTCTTGGTTGTTTCAGTGCCGGTTGTCAGTTCCTTCGGAACCAACCATCGCCCCTCTAGCTCCCGCGGCACTAGTGATTACTGTTTCTACTGTTGTGCTCTACTGCACCTATTGCAGCGTGATAGCCACAGGTACCAAGACCTACTACAAGAGCGACCAGGGCCGCAAGGGCGGTAGTCCTCTAAAGGGCTCTGAAGGTTCTTCCCACTCAAGAACTAGCGACTCTCGTCAAGGTTCCTCCGGTGACGTCGCGCAGCTGCTGCTCTCTCTGCTCCAGCGTCTCGGTGTCGGCTCGTCCTCAGACTCCTCGTGCTCTGCTTGTCTGGCTCTTACTTCTCAGCAGTCTTCCTCGCCTCCGCCTCCTCACTCGTTGGGTATATTGTCTCCGTGGATCTTGAACATTGGTGCTTCTTTTCATATGACACTAGATTCTACTCACCTCACTTATGTGAGTCCCACAGCTCTTCCTTCCACAGTATAGACTGCAGATGGTACCTTTTCCTGTTGCAGGCCGAGACACTCTTTTCACTTCTTCTTTCCATATTCCTGCAGTCTCTCATATTCCCAGGTTTGCTATATAGCTTATGTCTGCCGGTCAGATCACTGATCACGACTATCGTGTTGTTCTTGAATCTGACTCTTGCTGTGTTCAGGACCACCGCATAGGGACTCTGCTTGGTATTGGCCCTTAGCACCGTGATTCACAACGTCTTTCGAAGATTGACTGGCTGCACTTTCCTTCCGTTGTCTCCACCAGCAAGTCAGCCACTACCACTCTGTTTTTGTTGCTTCTTCTGTTGCTTCCTTCACTTAGTGGCACAATTGTTTAGGTCATATCTGTGGATCGTGTATGTCGTCACCAGTAGGTCATGGTGTTCTTGAGTCTGTTTCTGATGAACCCTTTACATTATATGGGTTGCAAGTTTGGCAAGCAGCTGCAGCTCCCCTATCCCTCTAGTGATTATGTTTTTGTCCGTCCTTTCGATCTTGTTCACTCTAATGTTTGGGGTCCGGCTCCCTTTGTTTCGAATGAGGGTCATCGATACTATGTGATATTTATTGATGGTTATTCTCGTCATACTTAGATCTACTTCATGTCTTCTCACAGTCAGGTTCTCTCCATTTACCATGTCTGCCACCATAGTTCGTTTTCGATTCGATTCGGTCATCCTGCTTCGTGTTGATTCGCTCATCGAATATATATACTGCTTTGCCTTGTATCGCTTTCTTCTTTGGCGGTACTCTTCCCAAGTACTCGTCTTGGCGCTCACGCTCAGAGAAGTGTCCCTGAGCGTAAGCATCGTCACCTGCTTGAGGCAGCTCACGCTCTCATGCTTGCTTTTTTGTTCCACCTCACTTCTAGGCTGAGGTTGTCTCCACTACTACTTTCCTCAACAACATACAGCCCTCCACTATTCTCAGGGTTCTATCGAGCGTCTCTACGATCGGTCTCCAGAGTACAGTCACCTTCTCTGTTTCGGTTGTCTGCTTCGTCCTTCTTTCACCTCATGAGCGCATCAAGCTGACTACTCAATCAGTTGAGTGTTTTTCTTGGCTATAGTCTTCAGCATAAGTGTTATCGTTACTATGACCTTGTTGCTCGCCAGATGAGGATCTCTCCGGATGTCACCTTCGATGAGTCCCGACCTTACTACCCTTGTCCCTCTACCGTCAGTCACTTTGCACCCCCTTTCCGCTCCACTACTCTCGCCGTCCGCGGCCTACTACTCTAGTTGAGCTCCCATCTTTGCTGAGCCCTGTTCCCAGCTCTTCTTCTGTCCTTATTGGGTCTTGCTTTAGCCTCTCCTCCCAGATACGGTCTTCGTGATCGTTGCATTGTCAGGACTCCTGAGCACTATGGCTTCGCAGTCACTGTTCTTTCAGAGCCTACAACCTACTGTGAGACTACTTTACTCACCCTGAGTGGCAGCTCGCGATGTCTGAGGAGATTAATGCTTTGGAGCGTACTGGCACTTGGGAACTTGTGCCCTTACCTGCGCGTCACCCCTATCACGTGCAAGTGGGTGTATAAGATCAAAACCCGCTCAGATGGCTCTTGAGCGCTACAAGGCTCGTCTTGTGACGCGTGGTTTTCAGCAGGAGCATGGTTGTGACTAAGATGAGACCTTTGCTCCTGTCGCTCACATGAGCACTGTTCGCACTCCTTGTTGTGGCCTCTATTCGACAGTGGACCATCTCTCAGCTGGACGTCAAGAATGCATTTCTCAATGGCGATCTGCGTGAGGAGGTACACATGCATCCACCCCTGGGTATTATGTCCCTGATAGTATGGTTTGTCGCCTTCGTCGCTCTCTATGGGCTCAAGCAAGCCCCTCGTGCTTGGTTTGACCACTTCTCTGTTGTCACTGATGTCGGCTTCTCCGCCAGTGATCACGACCTTGCTCTCTTTGTTCACATCTCTCCTTGGGGTCTAACGCCCCTTCTCTATGTGGGTGATATGATCATTACTGGGGATGACTCTCAAAGTACATTGATTTTGTGAAGGAGCGTCTCAGTGAGCACCTATTGATGTCTGATTTGGATCCTCATCGTTACTTCCTTGGGATTTAGGTCACTTCTATGCCTTAGGGATACTACCTCTCCCAAAAGAAGTACATTTAGGATCTCCTTGCTCGCGCTTATCTCACTGATCAGCGCACGGTGGACACTCCTATGGAGCTTGGTATTCACCTTCATCCCAATGATGGTGAGCCTCTTGAGGACCCCACTCGCTACCGCCATCTTGTTAGGAGCCTCTTCTACCTTGGGATCACTCGACCTGACATTTCTCACCCAGTTCGCATTTTGTGTCAATTCGTTTCTGCTCTCACCCAGCTCCACTACAGTCACCTTCGTGTTTTGCAATATCTTCACAGAACCATCAGTCGTCGCCTTTTCTTTTCTCGCTCCAACTCTCTGCAGCTTAAGGCAAATTCTGATGCGACCTGGGCTAGTGATCATTATGATCGTCGGCATCTTCTATCTATTGTGTTTTCCTTGGTTCCTCTCTGATTGCCTGGCAGACCAAGAAGCAGACTGTCGTTTCTCATTCGAGTGTTGAGGCCGAATTGTGAGCCATGACGTCGTTAACAACTAAGATCACTTGGCTTCGGTGGCGACTTGAGGATTTCGATGTTTCAATTTCTGCACCGACTCCTCTTATCAGACATTAGTGGTGCGATCTGCGTTGCTTGAGATCCAGTGAAGCATGAGCTCACCAAGCACGGCGGAGTAGATACTTCGTACATGATATCGCAGGTGCAGGCAAGTTGTTGTTTAGTATGTGCCTTCGGAGCTTCAGTTAGCAATTTTTTTAACAAGGCATAGACTAGCTCAACATAGCTTCTACCTCTCCAAAGAGAATGTTGTCGATCCATCATCAGTTTGAGGGAGGTGTTAAATAGTACTGTATAAGTTGTGTGATCAGTTACTTGTATAAGAGGTTATTTGCTTATTTGCCTACTCATGTACTTGTACATTTTGGCCTTTGGCCCGAGGAATGAAGTAAGGGTTCATTCTCTAACAATTGCCTCAACATAAGTTTTCCGGTAATAAAGGCCAACTAGTAAGATGCACAGTTAATTAACTTGATGGAGGCCACGATGCCAGTATTGGACTCTGATCCCACTATGCCTCAATTGATCCCCATCTAAAAACGCCATTGGCTGCCTTTGGTTTGTGGTGGCTTTTTAAAAGTACTTTTAATCTACTGCTTCCAGATATACCAACCAATTGGCAGCAGTACAGAACAAGAAGTCCTTAATATATCTTCTCCATAATCTAGATAGAGAGAGAGGACACTAGCACCTCCAATCCCATTGCTTGCCCCCATGAAAAGTTTAAACTTCAAAATGCACTATTACCATCTCTCACACCATGTGATGAGAAAAGAGGAACGAATTCAAACTTCCAACAGTTGCCTAACTCCACTTCTTTGATGGCTATTTACACCTTTGATTAAGTAAACTAATTATAATCAATTCCAAACCCATCCTATCCATATAAAACGTGCAGTTAATGTTTATGAACTACATCAGAGCGCTCATCATATCTAGAATTTTTTATTAATTAACCCATTTTTTAATTCATTTTTGATGTTAACCTCTCGTAAACTTTATTTCTAATTCTGACTCTTTTGACCACGGCACATGGCGTGACAAAACAACATTGTCACGCCACCGCCAATGGCGTGAGTGCGTGACAGTGTTGTTTAGTCACACCACCACCAGTGGCGTGACAAAAAGTGCTATTTAGCTGGACTTATCCTATGGAGTGACAATGTTGTTTTGTCATGTCATGGGTGGTAGCATAACCAAAAGGGTCAAAATTAGAAATAAAGTTTGCGAATGGTTAACAATAAAAATAAATTAAAAAATAGGTTAATTAATAAAAAAAAGTTCTCATATCCACCATGCATCAGGTTCATGGTTTAGCTCTTAAGAAACGAACCATGACACAAGGAGCGGTTGACTGTTTTTGCCTAATATGACACACGGGGCACATCTGATAAACATAAGTATGTTTGTAAAAAGATAGTATAATAGATATAACAAGACAAAAAGGAAGCTATGTTTAACGCTATAGGATTACCTCATGCCTATAGCTGAAATGCTGAACCACACTTTTCAACATCTGCTGCATGTCCGCTATGAACTCGTTTACACCACCGTACTCAAATCCATCAACTCGCTGTTCAATTTTCTGTAGGTCAAGGGTGCTGCCAGCCAGGCCTTTGAATGAGGAATTTTCATTCCTTCGCCACCAAGAAGATATATTGGGTATGATTTGATCACCCTCTTTGTCAATCCTCCTCCAAAGCTTGCTTATGACATTCTTGCACTGCAAGTATTGAAGATGAGATAGTATAACCAAGCGTGCAAGCCATAAAGAGTTTCTTTAGAAAAATAAATAAAGAGCCAAACCACATACCAAAAGGAAGCAATGACAAATTCCAGACAACACAACATTAAGATCTAGTGATAAATGACATATCCACAAACTACAACAGTAATGCTAACCTCTTATTTTCCAAGTATCACAGCTAGCTAACAATTAGCAAAAAACAGGCAACAAGTAACGAGATACCCCATTTCCACAGCATGTGACCTATGTTGTTACAATTGTAGAACACCTCTTGCATAAGTGCCACATGAAACTAAGGGCATGCCTAGTGTTATATCTAACCCAAGCAATTGCCAACCTAGCCTTGCCTAGCAACACGATGTGTTTGGTAGACCTCAAAAACCTTGCTTTGCCAAGCAAACTCTCCCACATGGGCAGGAGTAATTTGACTTTCTCATAAGGGCAATGTTTGCTTTCATAGTATCTTATCATGTTGTGGTTCACCAAATAGTTCCAAATAAATATTATACAAGAGGTTAAGCAATTATTGCACTTTCATTAAAAGAAGTGTAAATTTATTCTACGTTTTCAAGGCAAAAGAACAAAACACTTAGCCTTGCTAACCTTGCTTCCTTGATCTATTGTGGGCAAAAGATCCAAACATGCCCTAGAACCATGTATGCTAAGATGGTGCTTTCGGACAATAGAAAACACTAAATTCTACAAAGTATTCCCCACAGAAGTTCTTCTGGTTGTCCAAGGTCCTTTAAAGAATAGGAAATAGGTAGTTTTAACAGAGCAAGCCAGCTTAAGCATACAAAGAACCGAAGTTTCTATGCCTACCTTTCTTTGCATACTGTCGGACATCTTTGTGCCACCGAAATCTGGACCAACAGAGTCAATGACCTTGTTGCTCCAATTTTCCTTGGAGTGTTCAGCAGATCCCTCACCAGACAAGTGAGTTAACTTCCCAGACTTAGAAGCAGGGGAGACCTTTCTAGATGGTATGTTGCGCTTCTGTTTTACTATTGGATGACCTGTGTCTTGCTGCCTGGAAGCAGGATCAGCAAAAGCTTGGGCATCTTGCTCACACTTAAACTGTGAATCATAATCACCATCTCCTTGGAATGCAAGATGAACACCACGTTGGGGGAAGGTCCCATCTCCACCAGATCTATCTTCCTGTTTTTCTGCATTAGGTCTTGGACGAATACGGATACTCCGTTTGCGTTTTATTTTTGGTTGCAGTACCTGTTCATCCTCACCATCATCTCGTTCATGGTTCCAGCTTCCTGATTGCTGTAGATCCATATGTGAGTCAGCTGATAATGCAATCTCTCCTTCCTCTAGTTCATCTGGCTGTAAATCATAAGAGAAAATAAATACTGTACAGTTAACTTACGCATGCAGAAATTTAAAGAGAAAGAAAGAGGACAAATAAGTACAATGGCTCAGACATACAGTTTTGTTTGACAAAGTGCCTGGGCGGGCATCTAATGCGGATAGAGACCGCAACTTTTTTGAAGATGAGGAAGGGGCAGGTGGTGGTAACCTCCGGCTTCCAGATGAAGATCCTGTTGAGCCAGCTTCTTCAGACCTATGAGCTTTTCTGCTCCCCATCACATGGGGAAATTCATACCCATCATCATTGATAGGATCTTCTTCCTCTGATTGATCCTTGTTAACAGGTACTGAATCATCATTGTCCTCTTCATCTTCAAACTCTCCTATTTCACCTTCTTCGGGCAGAGATGAGGTATTCCTCTCTTCAGAATCTTCATCAGATTCCTCATCATCATCTTCATCATCAATCTCCCTGTAGATGGAGTACTTACCAGACCCCTTCGGCCGCCCCCTTCTTTTCTCCAGTTTGTCATTAGTGTCAAGAGCAATGCCGCCAGACGGCATATTTCTCGAAGGCTTTTTGGATAAGCTCGCCACAACAGCATCAAGCTCCGAGGAGCTAACACGGAGCCACTTTGGAACCTGATTATGTTTCATCATATCTCCTGTCCAATCGAATTCTTCGTCCATCTGATCAAAAAGCTCAACTTCATCTTCGGTCCGAGCAATCATACGGTTAACTTCCTGTAATGAAGGAACATCGTGAACAGTTTCTTGATACCTCTCGTCATCATGCAGGAGTGTCTCCAAAGTCATCCGCCTTTCCTCATGGGTCGTTCTTTGATCAAAACGACCAGCATTGATGACTTCATCAGCCATATCAATTTTGTACTGCTGGATATTGCTGCGGATGAGACTCTCAATTGAACCCATGTATCTGTCCTTTCCAGCAAGATCGTCCTCCAAATCTCCACTTCCTCCATTCCTCAACTCATCCTCTTTCTGATAACTTGAGATGTTATCAACAACAGCCTCCATGTAAATAACCTTTACATCCCTAGTCTGCCCTATACGATGAGCCCTAGCAACTGCCTGCTCTTCATTTTGTGGATTCGAATCAGGGTCATAAATTACAACAGTGTCTGCACTCTGAAGATTCAGACCTCTGCCAGCAGCACGAATACTAAGCAAGAATATAAAACAATCAGAACCAGGCCTGTTGAAGTCAACAATTGCTGATTCACGGTCCTCCAAGCTAGTTGTTCCATCGATTCGCCTGTAAACAAGTTGCCTCCATTGCAAATAGTCCTCCAGGATATCAAGAAGTTTTGTCATAGTGCTAAAGAGGAGTACACGGTGACCTGACCTATGAAGCTTAATTAGAATCCTATCAAGATTCCACAACTTCCCACAAGATCTGATAATAAAATCTTTCCCATAGTAATTCATAAAAGGATATGACAGCAAAGGATGGTTACAAACTTTCCTCAGCTCCATGCATTTGTTATTGAGATTCTTATATGTCTTGACCTGGTACATTGGATTCCTTTGAACACGTTCTTCCTCATCTTCGGGATCAACCCTAATGGTGCCAGTGGATTTGATCCAATCATATATAGCACCTTGAATGGCAGACATTCTGCACCTCAAAACAATAGACTCCTGCAAACGACATGCCAATTTAATAATGCCGCAAACTTAAAGAAAAAAGTTACCAACAAGTAAGCCTTTAACTTCTATGAATTAGTGTCAATGATTGACAAGGGCAAAAGTATGGCACCTTCTGCGGAAGTGAGCCTTCAACATCTTCGACACGCCTACGTAGCATAAAAGGTTCCAAAATTTGATGCAGCCTGTGAATAGTAATCACTTTCTTCTCAGTCTCCAGCCAATCATCTTCTTCACTATGTGTTGGAACATCCTTCTGAAAAGGCTTTGAGAACCAATCTTGAAACGCCTTGCGATTGTCAAATACTTCTGGCAGCAACAAATTCAGGAGGGACCAAAGCTCCTTGAGATCATTCTGAAATAATTGCAAAAAAAAAAAACATCAAATAACAACCTAAAACATTATAAAATAGACAAGTGCATTGCTGATGTGGTAAAATAGCTATACTGGCAGAGAAGAGAAAAGGAACTTCCATGACACAGGAAAAGAAGAGACTCCATCAACCTATCACAACGTACAGCTATACCGGCATTAGTAGAATAATCGATATATGTTTACTAGGTTTACCTGTAGAGGAGTGCCAGTGAGAAGGAGCCGCCGCTGGCAACGATAGCGATCAAGATCACGCGCCAAGACTGATTCTCTGTCCTTCATCCGTTGGGCCTCATCAATTATAATGTACTTCCAATCAATTCTTGAAAGCTTGGAACGATCAAACATAACAAATTCATATGTTGTTACAAGAACATTAAATTTCACAGCCAAAACCTCCTGCAAGATGAAACCAAAGAAAAAAAGATTCAGAAGGAAAAAATTCTACAATAGCTACAGAATTCAGGGAAATTCACATACATTTGCTGCCAAATGAGCTCATCCATGCAAAATAACAAGATTCAGCAAGGATCAAGTTCAGTTGAGAAATAAACAGGGATATATTGATAATAGCACCAATGGAACTGAGAAAAATCTACCCCTGTACTACACCCAACTTACTTGAGAGAACAACTTTTGCCTTTGATCCTTCGCACCAACATAAAAGATGCAAGATGCAGATGGCAACCAGTTTAGCAGTTCACTCTGGACCAAGAATAGAATCAAGTTCAAACTTATGTTTCTAAACAAATGTTTGTATCACAAAATAGGGATTAAATAATATTTCCTCAAAGTACAACATGAAAGGAAAATAGGACCTTCCAATTGACCAAGACAGCATTTGGCACTATTATGAGATGTGGTCCATAATTCCCTTTAAACTCCATCAAGTATGCAATCAATGCCATAACCTGTTTAAACAAATGGTGCAACCATGAAAAGAGATTCCTAGAAGCATGTCATCGAGGGAGAAGAGGGGAGAAATCGATAATAAAGAAAAATATCATGAGATAATAAAAGTCCAGCAGGTGAACCAGAATACGAAAGGCACACCTGTACAGTCTTGCCGAGACCCATCTCATCAGCCAAAATACCATTCAACTTATTATTGTACAGAGAAAGCATCCACTGAAGGCCCACCTGGATAACCAGCAAACCGAACTGTAAGATTTTTTGTGACAGACTGACAGGCCATAAGTATATTACCATTACACACAAACAGTTTAGTTAAAAGTAAATGTCATACTAGCTGGTAGTCCCTTAAAGTTCCTGCTCGCAACAGCGAGGGTTGCCTTGTAACTCTCTCATTCATAGCATGAGCCAAAGTATAGTACCTAAAAGAATATAACAAGTGAAAGCTTATTAAGGCTGAAAAGTGTATTTTGAAGACCTTATTGATCTGCACAAATTTTATCCCAAATGTCAAATAGAATAATTACTGGCTCCAAATTAGAGAACAAATTGTATAGGAAATTTACTCAGGAGTCAGCAGCATATATGAATTTAATTTACAGTGAGTCGGAAACAAAACATTCCAATAGAACCACATTCTCAATCAGTCAATCACTTACTTGTTAACAGACGTGTTCTCCCTTGGTGCATTCATCTCAGAGAATGTGTTCCTTATCATAACCTCCTGACCAGCACATTGTGCAGCAGCCTTCACTTCTTCTTCAGAAAGACCCTGTTAAACAAGCAGCATGCTCAATTATTTATAGGACCAGTGACAAGGAGCCTTGGAGAAAGAGTGCAGCACACAGTTACGCTGTGGCCGATGTGCCATGATGCATGGGGGTACAGTTGTACCCCGAATTTTTTTGAAAACCTAGTAAATACTAGTATTAATACACAAAAAGTACACAGGCTAATACCATTTTCCCCTCTAATTTATAATTGATGAATGGTAAAATAAATGCTATGAGATCTCTCACACTGCATTCTAATTTGATTTGCGTTGGAAGTTGCTTGCATTGTAGTTAGTGTCCAGTTTTTTGCTCATTAAACTGTTCTTTGATTAGCAAGAAATATTGATTGTTGATTTGTCCAGTATAGTTTTGTTATCTTCCTTCTGGTTACTTGGCAAGCATTCTAGTAGCCTGATGGCTAATAGAATCCTGTGGGCGAAGGGCATGGACAAAAATTATGCTCATTGTTATTGGAGGACATATGCCTAGGTCAAAAATGCCCGTTGAGTAGGTGGGTAGTGAGCATGTTCCACCACCTCCATGCCACCCGGTTTCCATCCCTAGTTCACACCCCTATCTCGAAATTTCTGGCTTGGCTACTATTACACACAAATGATTTTTAACAGATGAAAAAAGTCGGTACTACTATTAACACAGTCTCACCACCAGAAATAAGGAACCAAGGGGAGATGGGAGAGAAAAACGAATTTCACTTTTCAAAGCAAAGAATGTCACGACACCTGTGCCCGTGCAGCCGCTGCAGCAGCATTTGCTGCCTCTTCTACTTGTTGCTGATTCTTGGTAGCAGTTATTTTCCCTCCAAGTTTATAAAGGTACTCTTCAGTCTGGGTCAAGAATGAAGATAGAACATTGTATCTTTGAGCTGCATCACCAGGAACACTAGTCTGTTGTTCCAACAGTATTTGACGATATCTTTCCACGTCATTGTTTTTTAGTGCCTCCATTCTTTTGTTTCGATCATCATCCTTTTTCTTTGAGAATTCCCTCAACATCCTTTCATGGTACTTGGCCACCCCCCGGTTACGAGTTATTCGTGCATCACGAATAGCCCAATGTGCCTCCAAAAGCTTCTTGCGCCACTGGAAAATGGATTTCAGCTGCTTCTCTCTTGAGGCTTTCTGCATCTGCTGAACTTGCCTTATAAGCTCAATGCGTTGACGTTCACATTGTCTGACAAACTTTCTGTATATCCTATCAGGCATTGCCATTATTTCTTGTTGCTCCTGTTCAACTTCATCCCTCAGACGAGCCTGAAGCTCTAGGAGTTTTAGCTTTTTTTCTTCAATCTGTAGCCTCAAAACAAGATCTGGTTGGATCCTTTTCCTCTCTAGATTAATTGCAAGCAAGCCGCTAATCTTTTTCAAGTTATCCTCTCGTTTCTTGCCAAGAACTATCGTGCCTTCCTGAGCTAACAAATCTTTCACATCATAACCAAGTGCTAGATTACTGTTGTAATTTGCAGATCCCAAGGAATCATGTTTCCTAGTGAAGGATGGGAAATCGAACAATGGACCATGGTATTTTCTGGGAACATCTCTAGGAGTTGGTGCACTACTTGTCGGGGCAGCTCTTTTTGCCTGCTCAGCATCTGATGAACCACTTTCCACTGGTAAAGATTTCCCCCTTTCACCACTGTAATCACTTCTCCCAGGTGTTCTCTGGATACCCCTTTCTGGTTCCTGCTCAGATTTAATCAGAGTGGTGTTACTTTGTTCAGGTATTGAAACCGGTCCAATTCTAAGAGGGTCCTTGGGTGAAGCTTTCATCACTTGCATGGGGCCACTAGCAGGACTAGTTTTGTCTTCTGAAGCAGAAACCTCCACCTTTGGTAAACAGGGTCCCTTCAACAATGGGGGTTTTTCAGGAGCTTTATCACCACTTTCCATGGGCCTTCCATGTTCACCAGCATTGCTTGTAGCAGGCCTTTCACGATTATGTGTTACTGGAGGTCCAGAAACCTGCTGCGCTTGTGATTCAGGCGGCGGCGCAGACATGATTAATTCAAGAACTTCTGGTGGGAGTGTACGATCACCACGCTGAGATGCAACCAAAGAAAAAAAATCGCAACCATATGAGATTGATCAGCTTGAAGCACAACATAAAATTGTGGATTGGAACTCATGAAAAAACTCGTAAACACAAGACACAGCCAAAATTTAACTTTCTTGTACCTTCAAACGCCGAAAAGCTAATATCTGAGCTTTAAGCACATGAAGTTGATGTTTCGTGAAACCCATATGTGGTCGAGCACCCTGAGTTGGGGCCTGTGATGATCCTCCTGTTTCACCAGGAGTTGCTGTAGGCACAGTAGCTCGGTTAGCCTGCTGCAACTGCCTTGCATACTGCATCTGCATCGCTTCTGAACTTGCAAGGACATTCTCTGGATTGGGCTGCTCAGGAATCTTATTGACATGTCCAGAACTTTGCGTCATATGCATCATTTGCCCACCATTGCCCATTGTCATGGGTGGCCTCACAGCCCTCTCGTTTGAGCTATCCCTGTTATGGGCAGATAACTGCTGTTGCATCTGCAAGTTGCTCAGATTCATCATCTTAGCCTCTGCTCCACCAGAAACCGAGCTAGGGGGGTGAGGCTGATGGGGCTTCAATGGGGCACCCTGACCTGGAACATTCCCATGTCCCAGGGTATCACTGTTCACCTGCGAGGGCGTCGTTTGTTGTTGCCGCTGCTGTGCAGCCATGCTTGCCTCAGTCTGCTTCTGCATGGCAGCCATCCTGTTGGACTGCAAAATAGGTAGGAGTTGCGAAATGAGACTCGCATTTGCAGGATTGGACAGGTCGATGTTGTGCTCCTTTGCCCAGGCATGGATAGCTTGAAATTGAGCCATTGCTAACGGGTTACCACCAACACTGCCCATGCCCGCTTGGACTTGCATTGGCTGCATTGGCCTCACCATACCCGCTGTTGACAACTGCTGCGCAGGGACTCCTTGTGGTGGCATAGGAGGCCTCATATCACCACTCCTTTGCTCGTAATTGCTCGGCTGTGCCTGCTCTGTCTGCTTCTCCGCCTGTTGAAGATGCTCAGACTGTCTCTTAAACATCTGGGCCTGGGCCTGGGCCTGAAGGGACATAAGCTCCTGCATCTTTGCAGGGTTGGCAACCACATCCTGGTCCCTTGTAGATGGCCCTGCCATATTCATTTTGGCCTGCTGCTGCTGGAGGAGCATCCCATGGGGGTTCTGCTGCTGCTTCTGCATCGCAAATTGCAGGAATGCTTTGTGTATTGTGTTCTGGTTGAGCTGCTGACCTCCAACCAGGCCTTGCGGTCCACCAGTTTGGGGCAGGTTCCTCTGACCCTGGAATGGGGGCACCAGGCCTGAGGACTGAGGGAAGCTACCGCTGCCACCTCCCCCCATCATACCATGCGGTGCACCGGATTGGTAGGCTTGCTGCTGCTCATGGTGATGCATCATTGCCTGCAACACAAGGCAACCAGTTCAGAAGTCTTTAACCACACAAAATTAAGGTGGGATCTAATAGAAAACTTAAGAACCCAATTGGAGAACTGCGTCATCAATATAACAAGCCAAAACCCCCAAAAAAAACTTTAGAAACAAGCACAGATGCAAATCGACCACATAGGAACAGAGCTGAACCAAATCAATCGCCAAAACCTTGGAGCGACCGAGATGGGAACCTGAATTGGACAACAATTCCAAACAAAAACACAAATCCAAGATAGAGAGAATCCCACTACTGTGAGGAACCCGGAGATGCGCACATCCAAGCCCAAATCGCATGAAACCCCACCACCGGAAGAACTCGGAGGGATGGGACAAGACAAGCCACCACACGCACTCACACTCCACTGGGAGTGGGAGGAAACCTCGTTACCGTTTAAGGAAGCCGACGTAAAGGCGCCGCCTATCCGCCGCACGCGTCAGATTTTTCCCAGATCCCAACAACCACACGCGCGCGTACACGCGCGCTTCCCCACCAATCACATCGCGCCCAGAGAAAACCAAAAGACAAAAAAATCGAATCCCACCGCCACGGTGGGGCAGAGTCAGACTGACCTGATTCCTAAACCCTAGCTGCTGCTGCTGCGCCGGCGCCGGCGGCTGCTGCTCCGGCCGCGGCGACGTCGCCGGCGAGCTCCGAGAGCTGCCGGAGTGGGCCCCGCCGGGCTGCATGGGAGCGGACCCGGGGGTCCCGGGAGGAGCCGGAAGCTCCTAGATCTGGCCGATTCAGGGCTCCCACATGCGTCCCCGGCGAGATCTAGGCCGATCGGGACCGCGCGGCGCGGCGGGTCGCCGGATCGCCGCCGTGGACGACCGCCGGAGACGGGTTGCGGGGTTCCAGTGGGGGCGATCAAACCCTAACCTTGGTTTGGGCTTGGAGATTTTCCTCTCTTTTTGGTTGGAGTTTTTTAATGGGAGGGGAGGCAAGAAAGACAGAGAGGAGGGGAGTGATAAATCGTAAATTAAAGAGAGGGGCTGGGCTTTTAAGTTAAAACGGGGTGAGGGTTATTTACAGAGAGGCCCTCTTTGTTTTGTGGATTTCCGCCGTGGGGAAGTAAGTAGAGTATACTCGTAATTCTGATCTTGTACGGACAATGTCATTCGGACAGCAATGGTTTGTGTGAATCATACTGGCATGGGAGTTGTGCCCCTTTCTTGGTTACAATTAAGGTAAGGTGGTCAAATGTGATGTGCAAATCTCTGCTTAAAGTTGGAATTTATTGTCCTGTTAATTATTTCAATGATTTCCTCGCAAATAAAAAGATTCAATGATTAATTTTCGATCAAACAATTGTGGTAAGACGTAATGTCGTGACCACATTAGGACTAGCAATGGGACAAGGGTGTAATCTGACCAGGAATTTGGAGATTAGACGTGAAACCTAGCTCCTTGCGGTGATAGGAAATGGCGAGCCCTTGTCTTGGGAAGGAAAATAGGTCTAGATTGTCTGGTCTTGTAAATGGCTATGTAAGGAGAAAGGAAAAGATAATTTCGCCTAAAAGGGGTTGAAATGTAAGATAGAAAAACTATGCGCGATGCCCCTCCGAATGTTGATGTTCCAGATTATTTTTGGCAAGTGCTACAGTTGTCGAAGAAAACCGCTCATTAGCCAGCAAATGCAGAACAAGAAGTCTCAGGCTGTAGCTTAACTGCTAATATGGCATGACCTCGTAGTTTTTGTTACAAGAAATGACTGGCAAGGTTTAACACATTTATTAAGCAACCAACTGGGACCATAAAACGAAAAGATCCCAAGTCTGAAGCCTCTCTCTCTCTCTCTTCTTCAGGTTCGTGCAGAAAGATGAGAGATCCATGATTTTTTTTAAAAAAAAAGTACTATTATTTTAAAAGATAATTATAAAAAAAATTAATCGCTCCAAAAAAATTACAAAACATTTATGTACCTACATATAGATATACGAATCCAAATTTTCGTAAAGGTATACAGTTACCACATTTATCAATTTTATTTCTAAATTCAAGTTCACTACCACTGAGATTAAATATCTAAATAGTAGTTCTGTCCATGAACAAGGAATAGGTTTCTTCATAATTATCTCCTGGACGTTGAGTAAAACCTTGTGCAAACAGCCTTGCTATACTTCATTGTTTTCACTACTCTTTCGAACAAATACCCACTTATATCCTACGGGGTGCACATAGGGTGGCGTGTGGCTTACAGGCCTAAACATATCTCTTTTATTCAGAGATAATAATTCAGTTTCTATTGCCTTCTTCCAACTTCTCAATCTGATCTTTTCATACATTCAGTGAGCGATGCAGGCTCTGGATCAAGATTGATGATTGTGGTAATTTTCTTTGTAAAATCAATGTCGACATTGGTTATTATCTTATTCATAGATTCTCCCAGGGTCACAAGTTTATAGATATTTCTTCAAGAGGCGATTCTTCTAATGCATTTACTTGCTCACCGCTGCTTCCAATTACGAGGGCAAATCCCTTTAGTTTTTTAGCTCCGATGTGTGCGCACACATCAGAGCTGGTATCTCCCTTCATGGGAATGTTCAATTCTGGTATGCCTTTTCTGAAAACTCCATACTAGTGTCAGGTCTCAGCTGGCTCCCCTTCTGGTTATAAGGAACATCGGTGGTCGGCTGTGTCAAGTCATTCTTATCCTTTTTCACCAAGCATCCCCGGTTACTTTGTATTCGAGGGGCTAGAGTTCTTGTTCTTTCTGAGGACTCAGGATGAGATTAGGGATACTTTTTTCTTTCTTCAGTATTTCAACCCTCTCTGGTGCATTGCGTGCAGGCACATGCAACTTTGTTATGCTCTTCAAATCACTAAAGTGGTCATGCAGTTGATTCGCTAATACTTGCAAATCAATTATCTTTTGGACTGCTATTGTCTTCTAGACTTCAATTGTCTTCTAGATTTCAATTATCTTCTGGACTTCTCTATTTGCTTCACTAGTGCGCGGGTCATCTGCACGGATTTCAATTATCTTCTGGACTTATCTATTTCTCGATATTTTTCATCAAGGGGTTGATTTTCTCCCCCCTAATAACGGGAAACTATCCTCATCAAATATACTATCAACGAATCAGGCAGTATGCAAAACTCTCGTCATAGGGTCCAAAGGCCTGATTATGGACGTTGCCTCATAACCAACGTATATCCCAGACTTTCGGAGAAGACCCCTTGCAATTCACTGTGGTGGTGGTATAGGTACATAAACCTTGCAACCAAATCTTCAAAAATGAGAAATTTTCGGTGCTGACCCTCGCACTAGGCGCATAGGTGAATGGATATTATATGCTGACGGTCTAAAATTGATGAGAGTTGCTGCGAGCAGGACTGCATGTCCCCAATATGTAGTTGGTAAATTACAATTCTTCAAAGTGATCTGACAAAAAATTTAATCCTTTTAACTAATGTCTTTGCTTGTCCATTCTGGTGTCGACATGCGGTACAAAATGCTCAATTTAATTCATATTTCCATGCAGTAATCATCAAATGCCTTCGAAATAAACTCTCTGGCATTGTTCATTCTGATGGACTTCACATGATGATCGAGGAAATTATTCTTAATTTTAATTATATGCGAGATTAGCTTTGCAAAAGTGTGGTTTCTCGTGGACAATAAATATACGTGCGACCATTCCGATGAAGCATCGGTGAGCGCCATAAAATACCTAAATGGCCCTAACAAGGACTGTATAGGACCTCAAATGTCTCCCTAGATACGGTCTACGAATGCAGAGACTTTATCCTTCGCTTTCAGAGCAGAAGGTCTAGTAATTAATTTCCCGGTGGTACATGCGGGGCACACTAAAATCTTCCTAATTTGGAAAATTCTTTAGATTGGTATAATGTCTCTGTGAATTGTTAATTACCTTTCTCATCATCCTAAGACCTAGGCGGCATAATCTATCATGTTGGAGATAGAAAAGTTCATAGCTTTTAAATACGGTTTTCAGGACAGTATAGGCTATAGGTGCCTTAATATTAGTGTAGTATAGCCCAGTTTCTAATGAAAAAAGTTGTTCTAATACCATTTTTCTACTTTCTTCACGCTTTGTAATGAGTAGGTAGTCCTTACCATACTCTTCTTCAGTCTCTACGTGGAAACCATTAGCACGAATATCCTTCAGAGTTCTAGTCAATTCTGAGTACAACAAGGCTCATTTAATGACCAAAATTGTGCCCAACGGGAGTATAATTGTGGCCCTTTATGAGCCTATTATACAAGTATCGTTGCCTGCGATTGTCGTAAGACTACCAGCATTCTTGTTGATCGACTGAAAGAATTTCATCTCTCTCAAGATGATACTCGTTGTGTCGCTACCTGCTAAGCACACTTCCTCCATAGGGCGCCACATGCATTCTAATATAAGGTACTTTATTATTATGCAGTAAAAAGTAAGCAACACATAAATAAAATACTTCAGATATCAGAACATAACTGGCTATTATAAATACGGAAAAATAAGCCTTGCAGGACTCATAACAAGAATTTAATACTTTGCACTCCTAGAGCTTACAACCATTATTCAAAGTTCTATCACAATCACAAACTGCAAGTGACTGTAAAAAGATCTAAGTGCAATGCGTGAACTAGATTGAATCAGCGAAGTATTCATAAATTTATGCCTCAATCTACTCCTTGGCGATCTCCTCCGCTTAGGCAACTACGGCTGCGGCCGTTGCGATGTCCAAAGGAGGGATGATGGGTGCTACTATTGGGCTGTCCACATCCATGAGTGCAACTAATGGTTGTGGACCCTCTGTGCCTGTAATGGCGAAGTGTGCCTCATGCTGTCCTTTGCCCCTTTTTCTTAGACCGGAAAGTATCAATAACGTGCGGCCCACGATCATACCCTTCTTGTCCCTCTCCTTTGTGAGAAGTCTGTTATGGACCTCAAAGCAAAGCGGTCGTACCGCCCTATGAGATCGGAATGACCGGATAACGGAACTACTGCATGATCAACGACGGTAGTACCACACCGCATTTTCAACGGCTAGATCAGAAGCATTAATTGCGCCTGCGCTAGCCATTACTATGCAGTTGGAGGAAGTGCGGTAGTATAGGGCATTGAACGGCGGTACTACCGCTTGGGCTGAAAACTTCTGTATTTTGCCTCCAACGGTCATATTTGTTTGTGGGGGGTATAAATATCCCTCCACCAACTCAAGGACATAAGGAGAGACTTCATTTAACATCCTTGAGCTAAGAGCATTCTCTCTACACCTCATATACACTTGTTGCATTCATTGTGAGGTAGTTGAGCAAAATTCAAGTGCATTCATTCTAGATTGATCCTTAGCACTTGATTGCCGTCAAGCGAAGATTGTGGTTCTTTACTCTTGGTGTCTGCCAACACCTAGACGGCTTGGCGGGAGTTCAGACGGTGATCTCTTTAAGGAGATTGTGAAGAGATCCGGCGCCAAATTGTGAGTGGTTCGGTGTTCACCATCTCCGGAGCGGAGAAAAAACAACCACTAGTGAAATCGAGGAGTAAGACTTAATTCATGGAGCCAGTCCAAGTTGCTTGGGCTTTCCTCAACGTGGACTAGTGAAGACCAGCAAGTCTTTGATACCACGAAAAAACATAGTGTGTCATCAATTGGTTATCTCTTTGCCTCTACTTTCCGCATTTATATTTCTAGCAAATTGAGATTGTCTTATTTAGTTGTGCTAAAAATATATTTGTAGAGACTTGTCTTGTGGTGTCTTAGCCTTACTAGAATTGAGTAGGTCTTGAATTGCAATATTAATCTTGTTTAGTTCTAAATTTGTTGAAATTGTTTTAGAAAGCAAGAATATTTTTAGAACCTCCTATTCACCCCCTCTAGTCGGTTATCCTTGATCCTACATATGCACGGCCTCCTTACATTTGTACATAGCTCATTGTCTAATCTCGCTCTAATCGTACTCCCACGGCACACGAGAGCCTTCGTTGACGACGAGGTTGTCGAACTATTATGTGTTCCACGCGGATGGAACCGCCTGTTGATCAACATCATCTTTGTTGTCAGATCCTTCATCTTCTGACAGTTCATTGTAGTCTCGATCTTCGATGTTCATCTTTTGCACTATGGCTTCCAGCTCCTCACCCTCGTCAGCAAGCCCAATAGCTTGCATGACTGAAGGAGCTACTTTCACAGGTTCTTCATCGACAGCATCAGCAACTCTGGGAGCTTCGGCTACTGTATGCGACGTGTTGTGGCTAGAGTCTCCGACTTCTTCGACATCACCACCCCCTTCTTGTTCAGTTGCCGATCCAGGAGTGGGCTTGCGAAAAGCCTAGGCCAGAAGGACCAAATTCCACCATCCCTCCTTCACCATGCATACATATGACTATCATAACTTTTTTTCCCTTCAGTTGCACTAACTCCCAATATGTGGGTTGTGCTGCTCAGGGGGCAAAGCAACTCAATCTCAGATCATACACACCACGATCCACTTGAAATGTGTGGAACAACTATCGCATCGCAGCGCCCCGTGTACGCTGCACTGGTCTTGCTAGGGGCACAATCGACGATTGGAAGTAACACAAATCAATCCCCTAGGGACCCTTCAGAATAGTCCCCTGACGTAGTAAATTTTGAAATTGGCGACGTCTGACATATTTAACGCACTGCACCATAAAGAACATTTTCACGATTAACCACATATCTATAACTAGACTACCCACCGAAAAGTATTATGTACAACATACTGCACTACATAACCGTACATCTAAAACTATGTAATCCATTCGGTTAAAAAAATTACCTGATAGGTGGGCAACCGTACGGGCAGCGCTTCGCCCCTCTCCTCCCCTCCCCTCTCCCTTCCCTCCTTCTCTTTTTTGAATACAAATGGGTCATGTGCTGAATTCTAGGATTTCAAGGGGTTTTTATAGGGTTAGTGTTCCTATCGTCGGTTGAACTAACGAACGTCAGCTCTCTATCGCCGATTCAACTGGCGACAAGAAATTGTTTACTCTCTGTCGCTAGTTCAACTTGGCGATAGGGAGGGAACAGGGTCCTTGTCACTAGTTCAACTGGCAACATCTTCCTGTCGCCAGTTGACATAGTTTTGTAATTTTTTAGGACAACTATTTATTTTTGTAATTATCTTTTAAAATAATATTGTTTAAAAAAAATCAGAGATCCATTGGTCGTTTCTTGGTGTTCTCTTCACGAACACTTAAATACACACACACTTCTTATCTTGCATAGTGACCTGAATGCGACAGTCAATAACATAAACCCATAACTGCACTTTCTGGTTTCTACGGTCTTTGGTCCATACGTACTTCTTGTCGACTTGTTGCCCGATTTCTAATTTGGCACTTGCTAAGTAGTAATTTCTGCAAGGATGTCAAAGATGAAGGAAAATGTAGGTAGACACATTGTTCGTTAGCATTTTTTGTGTATCAAATCGATTCAGGTTCATAGCAATGCCACATAAGTATGAAGAGAACCTACAACTTTTTTTCTCTAATATATTGAACTGATTCCTCTCTTCAAGTGGCATCCATGTCATTAAAAAAAGAAATCGAACACTCCATCTAGTCATCCTCCCAATCCCCTCCACATCCTGCCACATGGACATCATCTCGATCCTCTCCTCTCTCGTTCTCTCACCAGATCCCATCCACAGCCACGCCTGGAGACAGATTGGCCCCCTCCTCCTCTTTCTCCTAGGCTGCAGCGGCGAGCCCAAGCGAGCGGCGGCGATGTTAGAAGGCCGACGCGCCGATGAAAAGTTCAAGCTCCGATGGTGTCGAGGTCGAGCTGCGTCAGTGCTAGATGACAGATGTGATGACGGCGACGGCATCGTCTCTCTCCGCTCCATCTTCCTCTTTCTAAGATTTGACGGGTGGGTCGCGGGAATTTTTTATTATTATGCTTGAATCGACTCCAATAGAGGGTCTGTCTCACAAATTGTTTTTTATTGGAATTGATTAGTCCAATGTATTGAGTCGATTCCAACTATCCAAAATAGCTCTCTGAACAGACTAAAACACAACATTGCAGATGGCATAAACAGAATGGTGCAGTTCTTCTGTCGGTTCTAGCTGTCCCTCCAACCTTGGGATCCACTGAAATTGTAGGAATTCGGGAACGTTGTGTGTCCCTTTTGGGATCCCCACACTCTTTATTTATAGTGCCAAATATTACAGACCGACTCTGACACGACTTGGACTCTTACTTAAACTCATGACTCTTTCCTAATCTCTAATATCCCCAACACCCCCCTCAAGATGGACATGAGATAACAATCATGACCATCTTATTACATAATACAATACCATTACTAGAATCTAGTAAAACCTACCATCCATCGATTCCATAACCAATACCATAAAAATGGTTGCCCCCAGTTTCGGCCTCCATCACTTCTACCTCTGTCACGTACCATTACGCCTGACTCCAGTCCCAATCCTCTTTCGAACATTTTCAGCAACACTATCTCTGACACCCATAGCAACACCACCGCACGACATAGCCTTCATTGGAGCTACCACGCGCTCCTACTCCGTCCTCACCACCATCAAGTTCATCACCACCATCCAATTTTACCACTACAAACATATCCCATACCAGTACTAACACCAACTCCAACGTGTACCTTCGCTACCAACTCCAACATCAACACCACATTCAAGATCGCCACCAATTCCACTATTAGTGTAACATTCTGATTTTCTAAATCCTTTTTAAAATGTGTAAAATAAATTAAAACTATTTATTTTAATGAGAATTCAAGTTTGGTTCTATTGGAGAGGTTTGAGTTGTTGGTATCTCTTTCTGGTATGCTTGGCAGACCCTCCCTTCAGTTTATCTTTTTCGGGCTATGTAGGTTTAGACCCTCTCTGTGGCCTAGACCTCCCCAGGGGTTCTTAAGGTTAGACCTCCCTTGAGGGTTGGACCTTTTCTCACCTGGACGTATCCTCACGTTCGGGCCTTTCCTTTGAGTTTGGTCACTCGAACCTCTTTGTTGGTTCGAATCTCTTTGGAATAAGACCTCTTTTCTGCTCGCACTTCTCTTGATCGCCTAGACTTCTTGTTGCTCGGCACCTTTCTAGGCCTGCACCTCTTTTCATTCGGACCTCCATGCATTCCAGTGGACCTCTTATGTGTGCCTTCGACTCTCCAGAGTTCATTTGAACCCCTTGGCATTTCCTCTTGGCCGAATGGACCTCCTTAGGGTTCATTCTAACCACCACGGTTTTGATCTCACCCAAGAGGTTGGAATCTCCTTTGAGTTGCCTTGATTCACGAACTCGTTGGACCACCTTTTGTGAATCTCCCGTGGGATCCCTCTCCTTCTCGGAACTCCTTTGCCTGGACCTCTCCTTGCATTGAATCTAACGGTTTGGACCTCCCCTCACTCTGAATCCAAAGACCCAGACCTCCCCGTGCGTTATTTCTCTTTGGGGACCTCCCCCTTCACGTTTGATCCTGGCTGCTGGACCTTCCTCTGGGAGATCCAACCGCCCGGACCTCAACTTGTCTTTAACCTCAACCACGGGACCTCTTTGAAGTTTTCTGGACCTCCTGTCCTAGACCTCTCCGTGGCCTTTTACGTTTGGCGCTGGACCTCCTCAGCCTTCAGACCTCCTTGAGCCACGGGACCTCCTTTGATGAAGTCCTGGTTGTCCGAACTTTAGTCACGTGGACCTCCTCCATGTGTATTTGGACCTCTCCACGTTCGGACCTCCTTTGTGTATATCAGGACCTCTTAGCCTTTGGACCTCCTCTGCGGGGCAAGACCTCCCCTTTTGACCCGACTGTTTCTAAATTGACTGGCACCACCTACCAGTCTTAATCATTCTCATTTCCTCCGCCACGTTATTATATTGAGCATTTAATGCGTGTCTTGTCACATTAAATGCATCCATATACGTGGTGTTTTACTTTGAACTCGGTCACTTAGCCGTACCCTGACATTTTTCTTTGTTCCTTCCCATAGCAATACATTGTCCTTCCTCGTACCTTTTGCCCAGAATGGTAGTGACACCTGCCCTGCCACTACCTACCTTTGCCCCATTTCTATACTTATCCTGGACACGTATATTTCTAGTTTTCTTCACCACCTTGACTACAATTAGACCGAAAATTTCTACCACATCACCTTTCTCCACCCTCTCATTATCTTGGCTCTCGATCGGTGGCTCCTGTGAAAACCTTGTCGCCCACAACCTCCCCTCCATCCATTGTTTCTTCTTTTCCCTGGTAAGTCCTTGGGCGATCTCCTCCGCTCTCGTTTTTACTACTGCACTGAGCTGGTCGTGTCCACCTCAGGACCTCCTCTGGTGGACTCCTTTTCGGGTTTCTATGGCTTTTGTGTGAGGACCTCCTCTGGGTTTTACGCAAGAATCATTTCTCAGGACTTCTCTGTTCTACTGCTTGAATCACTCCTTTGGGATCTTTTGCTAAAACACCACCTCCTCCTGGTAAGCCTGGACCTCTTCCATAAGAACCTATTCTAAAACGTAGACCTCTCCTGTTGATTAAGTTTTGGACTCCCTCTGGGGTCCCCTCGGTTTTCTTGTTGCTCTCAATTGGTTCTTTATTTGAGTTTTCCTTGAATTTGTTCCTTTACCCGTGTAGATTGCGAAGACTCCAAGGAGTCTGAGTGCACAGAAGAGGAAGATTCTCAGGACAGTGAGCAATGCAAGTTACACTCTTGATCATTTTGCACCCAATAATTCAATTTAATTATGTTCAGTTTCAAAGTTTAATGCATGCTTATTTTTACCAAGTATTTCAATACCTGGTTTAAATTCATAGTTATACCTACTTCCTTTGTATGGCCCCTGTTGATTTTGAACTGAACTCATTGTCACCTTTAGATCAAACTTGGGTCATGCAATAGTGTGAACCAAAACCATTTGAAAAACTGGTGCTTAGTCAAGCTTAGACCAAAAGTATTGATTTGAGGAAATCTTTACCAATATGACCAAAAAAATTGCTTAAAATGTTTTGACCATGACATTGGGGTGTCATGGGAATGTGAAAGTGTTGCTGGGGAAGTAAAGAAAATGAAAATGGATTGAGACTAGGGCGAATTGGTTGGATTGGCTGGTGCAATGTTTGTGCACGGACTCTATCCTGGCAAAGGTGGAGATCCAAGGGTTTGTGAAAGTCGCCCTAGTCATGTGAGGACTGGTCTTTGAGCGACCAATGCCAAGCCTATAATGGGCTATGCCACAATCGTGCAACCACATGTCTCCAGAATGGGGCGTGGGACCTGGTTGTGTAATTTGCAAAACTTCACCATATGCTGCTCTATTGGAGGTGTGGGAGGTCTTGTAAGACTGATGGTCCTTTATGACCCATCGCTCCCATCGGTGCAAGAGGGGCTTCATTTGGATTCTTTGTCCATAGGGGGTGAAACCTTAGCAAGGAAAGGCTGTGGTGGAGCAATGCATTGTAAAGGCCTTGTCATGAGCTCTAGACCTCTTACCTTTGGTAGTGAGAGGTGGCATTGACGGATGCCGGATAAACTAGAGAAATCATGTCATGTGGGTAAAGTGTACAACCTCTGCAGAGTTAAATCTATTCGAATAGCCGTGTCCACGGTCATGGACGTGCTGGCAAAGGCTACTCAGAGTTAGATGTTGATTTTGGGTTTCCAGAAATGTTTTCAAATCTGTTTTGGGATTGCTATCCCATGGGTTTGGGCAGGGAGCCTGATGTCAGGAGGGTATCCTTCACCAACTTGTTGATGAATGTTATCCAACTGAAAAATTGCTTTACTAAAATGAATTTTAGTTATTAAAGACCTGCTTTGGAACTTAGTAATGATATTTGAAAGAAAATTGGCTTTGTGCAAATTAACCATAATATACCATCCTTTGATTATCCATATATGCATGTCATTCTGCTAATCCACGGGTGTAACTTGCGAGCACGGTTGTTGTGCTCACTCTTGCTCATTACAATCTTTGCCAGGAGAAGACCTTGGCAGTGAAGAAGATCAAAGCGAATAGGTTGTGCCTTCCAGTCAGCTGCCTGTGGTGTGCTGATGGACCCTGTGATCTTTTGTTCTTTTGCCCTTTTGTATATATGTGTTGGGCCTAAGGCCACTTTGTAAACAACTTTGTAGATATTTTGCTTAAATAAGGATACGTTCTGGATGTCACCACCATTGTATTATTTCTGTGAAGAGCTAGCTATGATCCTTGGGACTAGCTCGGGATTCACAGGAACCTCGAGCAAGCTCTGACCTACATGTCCTCACCATGGGGTGAACAGTGAAGTTCGAGGAAGTCTCGGACCTCCCGACCTCCTCCGGAGGATCGCGGGTGATCTTGAGGAGCTCTCGACCTCCTCGTTTTCCCTCTGGTTGTGGCCGTGGCAGTCCGTGGGCGCCTTGGCTCCAAGACCCTCTCGGGCCATGTTCTCCGGACATCCGGGAGGTCCCATGGACCTCCCGGGAGGTCTTGGGAACTGTCCAGAGAGGTCCTTTGTGGACCTCCTGGGAGGTCCTGATGGACTTTCCAGAGGTCTTGGAGGACCTCTCGGGTGCCCTAGAGTTGGGTCGTTACAATTAGCATAACCAGCAAAGCTACCGCCTGAACAGTCTTCTCCCCCTGTCTTCCATACCTTCCGTCGTAACCTCATATACTGTCACGACCAAGCAACACATTGCTAGAACTCTCAGCAAATACACCATCCTCTCTCTCCTTTCCCCAACACAACACACGCAGCCGCACCAGATTCCCCTCAACCACACTAGATCCTACATCGATCTGGATCCACACCAGATCCTCCACTCCTCTATAGATCCCTCCACACCAGATCCTCCACACCTCCATGTATCCTTCGCCCTCGAAGCACCCACCTCCAGATCAGATCCTTCGCACCAAATCAGATCTGACACACAGGATCCTAGCACCACACTAGATCAGATCACCTGATCCACAACAAAAGCAAGCACACCACACTGGATCCACAGAAAAAGCAAGCACCACACCTCTCTTCTTGGCCACAACAAATCCTGAAGGCTCCTTCTTGGTCACAACAAATCCCGAAGGCTCTTCTTCCTCTCACCTCCCCTTCATCTCCTCTCCCCCGAGCACTGCTTCTTCCTCTCCTCACCACCGAAGCTCTTCCCACTAAGCGTCACCGCGCCACCCGTCGCCTCCCTCTCTCCGTCGCCACTCCAGACTGCCTAGATCCAGCCACCTTCAGCCGGATCCCCCTTCTCCCACACAAGCTGCCGCCTTCCTTCAGTACCTCTCCTCTCCTTCTCTCAAGCCGAGTCGGCCCAGATCCGGCCAGACCCCTCACGGCCGGCCGGCTACTGCCGTCACGCCTCACCGCGGTGTCGCCGCCTCTGCCTCAGCGTCGCCTACACCACTGCAAAACCCCGTAGCGCGCATTGCGCCCGATGTAGCTGCTTTCGTGCCACGTCCCGCCTCCACGCCTCATGCGCTTGAGGCGCAACGCCTCCATCGTCGCCCTCGGCACCACGCCACCTCAAAGCCCTAGCCTCCGCCTTCTCGCCTTCCTCGCCACGACCCGCACCCGACCCGACACTCCTCTCTTCCCTCACCGAGTCCCCTCGGCCCGCGCGTCCTCCTCGCTGGATCTCCTCCCTCTTCAAGCTGCCGCCTCATCTGCTTGGCTCCTCCGTTGCGCAGGCGGCAGCTGCCCCAAGCCACGCCTTGACGCGACGCCTCCTCACCTCCACCACCGGCCTGAGCGTCGCCGGATCCCATCTCCCCTCCTCTGCTCTTACGTGTCATGCGAGAACCCGCATGTAACTCAGTCGGCCGCCGGTCCACTCCCGTGAGACATGGTCGCAGAGGACCACACACGGCGAGACAGGGATGGTCGGCAGATCGATGTCACCAAATGGCGGCGGCGGCTTTTTAGGTATGAATTTTGCTTGCTCGGATTAGGGTTTAGGAGGTATTGACTCTGATACGATGTAGGAATTCAGGAATATTATGTGTCCTTTTTAGGATCCCCATACAACCACACCCTTTATTTATAGTGCCAAATATTACATACCGACTCTGACACGACTTAAACTCTTACGTAAACACTAGACTCTTTCTAATTCTCTAATATCTCCGACAGAAATTTTATGTACTACGCCGTAAAATATTTATGATCTCTTTATTGTGTGAGCATGTCGTTTGAACCTCCTGCGATTAATGGCAGCAGGTTGCCTAAAAGTCAGTGCAGGAACAAGTTTGTTTCCACGTCCTTTGGCACAGCACTACAGTCATTGATGGAGTATTCCATTGCTCTTTTCTACTAGTATCTGCACTTACGGATTCGAAGAAACAAGCACAACAAACACCCACAACTGAACATGAGAACAAAGAAGAATGAAAACTGAGGTGTGAGAACGAGCAAAGGAAAATAGCTGAAGAGTAGACGCTACAGCTGAAGTAGTACTACTGTGTTTGCTTAGAGCAACATACACATGCCAAAGGATTCGACTTGCCCTGCAGAAGCAAGAGGGACATCACAAGTCACATACTCCTCTCCCTCCCTCGCTTGCAACAATACTGAAGCTAGCTTCCTGCTTCCCCGGCGTTGCTGCCGCCGATCGAAAGGCGGAGCATCGCGTCGCCGGCGCGGCAGCTCCCTCCGGTACCGATCATTCATGCCGAAGCTAGCCTCGGCCAATGCATCGGTGACAATAATACGCCTCCAGTGCATCAAACTGTGAGCTACATATTGCCGTCAGAAAGAAGCTATGCAGCTACCATCATGGCAGGATTCGCACTTTGGGCTCGCTCGATTTATAGAGATGGAAGATGTGACTTGGGGACAGAATAAACACAACGAAGCGGTGGCGCATCTGCTGCCAGCCACAGCATCTTCCATGGATATACTCGTCAGAAATGCTTCACAGTTCACTCCACCTCGATATTGCTGCCTTTTCTCCTTTTCCTCGTGCTCGTTTGTTCCTTGTGCTTTTCTTTCTTTGGGCCATCTTGCCTAGTGGAACACGATGGCTATCTATTGGTTAGTGCTTCTCCTTTGGCTCCTTCTGCCTTCATTTTTTTTTTACTTCTTTTGTGTGGATGGTTTTATCTTTTACTTGTTTGAGGCTGATTCTTTAATTTCTTCCTGAAAATTCTCTAAAGTTAATTGCCCATCATCTGTGGCTGGTATATGCTCTAGTATATATTTCTCCTCCTGTAGTTCAGGGGTCTTTGACTAGTTGCAAATATTGTACAGAGAAATGTGAGGAGATTTGCTCCTCGAAAAGAAGAGATATGTTTGGACATTCAGTCTGGAGGAACAGTTTAGCTAGCTTACATGTGCCATGTGGGCTTCTCCATTGCTTTGCACTTTTAAGGTTTTTAATATTATTATCATTATCATGTGGATCATTAAAAAGGAGGTGTGGAGAAGAAAAGGCTAGTTTAAATAATTGGTTAATCCCCATCTCTTCCTTCTTTTGACTCAGGAGATCATAACTCATAAGCAATTAAGTATGATCTGAAAGATCAAAAGTACTTTGTATTTGAGTTTGAAAGATGCACACAACTGACACAATTTTGTGAAATTTGAAATATGTAAGTTGCTCTTATTGCGATTCTCAAGTGTAATTAAGTCAGGGGTGCTTGACAAATTAAGTCCTAATCGGTTTATTGAATCACTTAACTGAGCACATCGGTCGAAATTATCAGATATCAAGCAGCAAACCGGCGGTTATTTTGAAGTAAATCGAGCAGAATAAATAAGAAATAACCGTCATGCTTCGTTAGTGCATCTGAACCATCCTCTGTGTTTTTTTTTGTTGAAACGACAAGCGAATTGCCATTATTGCATTAAAGATTGGAGAGGTTCACAAGGTACAAATCAAAACACAGATAGCAAAATAAAAAAGACAAAACCAACTTAAAATTAAAATTAAAATTAAAACTAAAATCAAGAAAGAAAACCGTCGCCCGCGATCTGCTTCCTCAGGACTACATCCGAATGTCACACTTGCCCTCCTGGCTAACTCACATTGTCACCCCCCTTACTAAGCCGGTCCTCAGGAAATCGGCACATCGCCCGCCGGTAAGTAGACTGTCAGTTTTTTTGCCCCATTTGTTATCCAGGCCCTGCCTTCTTCTTTGATAATCGCTACCGTCCCCGTCGCCTCGTTCCGCTGATGTTGAAAAATCCTCCTATTTCTTCATTTCCAGACTTGCCACATTGTGAGGATAACTAGCGAGCTTTGGCCCTTCCTACTCATGGCCATTTCTCTCTCTGATATTGTCAGCCACCAATCCAGAATCGTCTCATGAGCTTCCCATTGTGCCGATATTAAGCTATTGTGTTGCGCCCATGTTGCTACCACATTCCATACCCTTTTTTGTGTAGGCATAGCTGAGGGGAAGATAGGGGCTGTTTCTGGATTGTCTGTATATAACGGGCACCAGAAATCATTTGGTATGTGCTTTTTTGCTAGGACATCTGCCGTAGGCAGCTGTTCTTGGACAGCCAGCCATGCAATTTTTTTGCATTTTTACGGCGCCCAAGAGTTCCAGATGAGGCTGACATAAGGTTTCCCAGTCGATCCCAAAAACTGTGCCTCGTACGCCGACTTGGCCGTATATGTCCCTGTTGTTGTCCACTTCCAAACAATATCATCCGGTAACTCCGATATAAGCGCCACCTGTGCGACTTTGCCATGCAAGTACACGAAGTCGAAAATGTGGTGCTATGTGATCTTTCTTCTGAGGCCGGCGATCCACGTGCTCTCCTCTAGTGCCTCCCTCATCGTCCTATTCTTTTTGGTAGCAATGGTGTATAGGCTTGGTGCCATGTTTTTTATGGGTACTAGCCTTATCCAAGCGTCCTTCGAGAAACTTGCTATGTTTCCATTTCCTAGGGTATTTTTTGTTGAAACATAAAACAGTTCATGGTCTTTCGTATCTATTGGCAATTTCATACCATTCCATTGTTTCTTTAACTCCTTCCATTGATACCACAGCCAGCAGAGACGAAGTGCCTTGCCGAATGCTGCTAGCTGGAGGACTCAAGGCCGCCGAACTTTTTTTTGGAGGGCACACTGAGTTGATCCAACATCCCCCCCGCGCGCGTGTGCTTCACTTCCGCTCCCAATCAACTAATGTTGCACTGCACTACATTCTTAGAAGCAGTGGAAGTACAGGACAGAAGATGCAGTTTACTAACAAAGTGGCAGTATTATATAGTACGTACAGGTTCAGGTCGCAAGAACTAGAACACGGAAAACGTAGATAATTAGCCTGAAACTTTTGAGACGGATGGACAAACAGTCAAACAGATGCTACTACGATGCATCAGAGAAATAATTCTGCATCATGATCAGACATTCTCCGAGGCCGGCGGCGGCGGCGGTAGGAGTGGCTGCTTCAGGGAAGATCCCAGCTTGCAAGAATCAGCAGCAGCAGCCGGCTGATCACAAATGGCGGCAGCAGCAAGCTCCCTCTCCTCGCTCTTGCCCCACAGCACCAGGTACAGCCCAGCGACGATGAGCACTGCGCCTATGATTCTGCAACAGCACCAAAAGGAATCATTTGCTTATATAAGCTCCCAAAAATTAATCAAGATACAGTACTATGTAATGTAATTTGTACTAATTAAGGATGTATTACTATTAACCAGTAGTAGCAGATAATTAGTATTGCGGCGGACGCAGTTAACGCTTACCCTCCGAGGTAGAATTGCTCGCCGAGCGCGAGGGAGGCCATGACGGCGACGACGAGCGTCTGCACGGGCTGGTACACCGCCACGAACACCGGGCCGCTGCGGTCGATGCACCATATCTGCACCGCGAACGCCACGCCCGACGCGACGAACCCCTGCATATATGTTTGTACATGCACGCATGTCACATTGTCACACTGATGAATCCTTGCCAAATTAAAACTGATCACATCCTGCATGCATGTACTGACCGCGTACAGGATGGTGAAGAGCTCTGAGCCGGAGCTGACGGTCCAGGCGGAGGGGTCGCGCTCGACGAAGGCGGCGATGGCGAGGAACTGGAGGAGGCCGAAGAAGCAGGTGTAGGACGTGACGGAGAGTCGCGCCGGGTACTTCTTGACCACCGGCGCCTGCAGCACCAGCCAACCCGACCACGATAGGCAGTGCCCGATCAGGTACACGCACCCCAGGGTCCAGCTCTTGCCGCTGAGCTTGCCCTCGTCGTCTCCCACGCTCGCCGCCGCCGCCGCCGCCGAGAGCTGGAGGTTGTTGTTGGTGGCCGGGCCGAAGATGGCTGGGCCTTTGAAGAGCGTGATGACGGAGGCGCCGGCGACGCAGAGCAGCGTGCCGGCCACCTTGGCGAGGCCGTCCCTCCTGTCGAGGCGGACCCTCTCGATCCTGAGCGCGGCGGCCATGGCGAAGGTGATGGCGGGGACGGAGTTCTGGATGGCGGAGGCGAAGGTGGGCGACGTGTTGTCGAGCCCCAGCAGGTAGAAGCCCTGGCTAGCGGTGATGCCGCAGAGCGCGAGCAGGAAGAGCTGGACAAGGAAACTCAGCGTCATGGCCGGCCGGTCCTTCCTGCATGTATGCATGCATGCGCGCGTTGCAGATTAATTAACAAAAAAAATTCATGCATGATCTGTACTGGTACAAATTAGTAGGGGATAATATACTAGCTGATTAATGTATATTAGTAGTAGTGGTGCAGACGTACTTCTCGAGGAAGTATGCGAAGGGGGCGAGGAGGCAGAGCGCGATGAGGTTGCGGTAGACGGGGAAGACGAGCTTGCTGACGCCCATGTTGAGCGCCAGCCGCGACACCACGTGGAACCCCGCGTACCCGAACTGCAGCGCCAGCATCGCCATGTGCAGCCGCGCACGCTCCGGCACGCCGCCGCACATCCTCCTCCCCTCCGTCCCGGCGGCGCCATGCACGTCCCCCATGATCGAGCTATAGCTCCTCCTCCTAGCTTGTTCTATCCGGCCACTAGTACTGAACTGAAGCAAGTGTGCTAGCTGTGACTGCTATAACATGGTGCAGGCAGCCAGGCAGGGTGTGATCATTTTATATTGGTGGAGCGGGTAGGGGGAGATCAATACGATGGGTGGTGCAGACGAAAAGACAGGTCGTGAGCTGCAGTGGCAGGTACAGAGCATGGAGATGTGCGTGTTCATTTGGACCGACGTGAGCTAGTGTACGCTAGCTTCTGTCGTCTTGTTGTCTCCCGCACCTCAGCTACAGATTATTATTATTTATATAAATAATATTAGTTTAAAAAATAATTACAAAATTAAATAGCCGGTTTTTTTTTACAAAATAATTGTCCGTCGTCAATTGAAATGATGGCAGGAGCAATTACAAAATTAAATAGTCGTTATTTTTTTTTACAAAAGTATATGTCTGTCGCTAATTAGAACGACGACATGCTCATGTAGCTATTCCAATTGGTAACAGTGACCTATGCACTGGCGACAGAGAGCTTAACAATACAGAGAGATCCCTGTCGCTGGTTGAATTGGCGATAGATCGCTGTCGCTAATTCAACCAGAGACAGAGAGACCTTTGTACTCCTTTTTCTGACTATTTTCAAGCACATATTTTATCGATAAATCACACTGATATTACATAACATTCAGCACAACGTCGTCACATATTTTGTTGACAAATCACAATGACATTACATAACATTCAGTGCAACGTCGTCACATATTTTATCGATAAATCACTATGATATTACATAACATTCAACGCAACGTCGTCACATATTTTGTGGACAAATCACACTGACAATACAAACCATTCACCACAACGTCATTAACTAGTTTTTCAACAAATCAAAGTGATATTATAAAGCATTGAGTACCACATATTTCAACAGGACGAACATTTCCTGTGGCCGCGACCTCAATGTCCGTCATGTGGACCGCCTCGAGTGGGGCGGTCGGATGAGGTCCCCACGGCGACTTCCGGATTGCTGATGTCTCCTTCGTCTTGTGGATTTCTCGTAGGACATTTATTAAAGGTGTGCCCAGACTCCCTATAAATAGAGCACTTCTTCGTACGACGCCCAACTTCTGCTTCATCCATGTCGTTTCCTAGTGCGTCGTACCTATCACTGGCCAACCTTTTCCTTTAGCCTATCAATATCCACGGCTGTAGGATCAAGGATAACCGACTAGAGGGAGGGTGAATAGGAACAATTTAACAATTTAAGCCAATTAATAGCTTAGTCTAAACAAGTTACACTTCTAGCTAAGCAATTCAATCACAATAAAAGAGCTAGAAATGTAAATGCGGAAATAGTAAAGACTAGGAATAACCACAATGAGACAAAGATGTTTTCCCGTGGTATCGAAGACTTGCCGGTCTTCACTAGTCCACATTGGGGAAGCTTGACAACTCAAGCCGGCTCTACGAATTAAGCCTTCCCTCTATCACTATGGTTGTTCTTCCTCCGCTCCGGAGATGGCGAATACCAAACCACTCACAAGTTTGCACCGGGCCTCTTCACAATCTCCTTGAAGAGATCACTGTGCTCCACCGCCAAGATCGTTTGGTAAAACTCCAAGAGTAACAAATCAAGACCTTCGCTTGACGGCGCTCAAGTGCAATAGGATCAACCTAGGATGATTGGATGCACTTGAATGAACTCAACTACCTCACAATGAATGCACAAGAGAATTTTGGTGTTGAGTGAATGCACAAGGCTCTCAAGGCTCTAAAGATGTTAAATGAACACTAGCAACCTATCCTTGAGCAGTTGGGGGGTATTTATAACCCTCACCAACAATTATGACCGTTGGGAAGAAGTCCCCAAACCTTCAGAGAAAATCGGTACAACCGGCAACTAGGTTGCGGTTGAACTGCACTCGTGTCAGAAACCCGTAACGGCTAGAACGGTAGCATTTAATACTCTGACATAGCCGTTGGAATTTCCCGTGCGGTACGACCGCCAACCAAAGTGTGGTACAATCGCATAGCCCGGTCATACCGCATTGAGGAGCGGTACAACCGATCGTAGGGTTTCTAAATCTGCTGAAATTACATGCTCTCTGGAAAATTCATACCGCCTTATGAAAATCGATACAACTGCAGATCGGTACGACCGATCCTTAGAAGTGGTACGACCGACTTCTAAGGAGAGCTCTGAGCCAAAATGCATCGGTTCTGGTTTTATTCAACCGCCAACTAAAAATCGGAACGACTGCAATGCGGTAGTACTGCTCAAAGAGCGGGTCATACCGCATTAGCGTTCAGTTGGCAGAACTAGTCAAAATCCGGTAGTACCGCCAAGTATAGTGCGGTCATACCACTTCAAGCGGTACAACCGCCCGTTTAACTTCGGTACGACTGATTTCTGACAAATGCGCTTAGAGCTTTCAAATTCAAATTCAAATGCATGCATGATCCTAAATTGATCCATATGGCACAAGAATATGCTATCAAGCTACTTAGTCATGATCCCTCTTAATAGTATGGCATTTAACCTATAATCCGGTCTTCCAACCAATTCTCCCAAGACCGGTAAAATATAAAAAGGATCCTAGAATATTTGTACCTTGACTTTAAGCCATGTAGATCTTCATGTCATCCTTTAGCATGCATCTTTACGTCATTAAGTTCACCAATGGGACTTAACCTTGTAAATACTCAATAAACACGTTAATCCCATATTCATATATTATCATTAATTACCAAAACAATTTTTAGAGGCCTAGATGCTTTCAATCTCCCCCTTTTTGGTAATTGATGACAACACAACTAATATGTGAGAGAATGATTGTTTTGAATATACTATGAGTGTATATTCTTTTGATGACTTAACAACAAAATAATTCTTGCACTTAGCTTAAAAGAGTTTAGAGAATTATTTTCTTGTTAAATCCAATTTAAAGAAATCTCCCCCTAAACATGTGCATATAAATGACAGAAAAACTTTGTAAGCACATGTAGAGATTTTTGAAATTTTGGCGGAGTTTCTTTAGCATGTTTAAACTTGAGGGAAAATGCAATATTGAGATATGAAAATAATTGAGATTGCATTTCAATATGATAACATAGGCATGAACATCATTCAACAAGTTCAACATGAAGAGCAACAGTTATAAACTATTATAAGCGCGATAGTTCAACAAAATAAAACCACAGCCATATTACAAAACACATAAGTCCATATATGGTAATAGTAGAAAAAGACTTTGCTCCCCCTAAAACTTTGTCTTCACATTCTCGTCTTCTCATTTCTCCCCATTTGGCATCAAAGTACAAAAAAAAAAAATCTCAGACGGTTGGGTCCTGAGGAGGAGGAACTGGGTCCTGCGAAGCCGGGTCTTGAGCTGGAGTTGGAGCGGGATCCTGAGGCTCTGGAACTGGGGCTAGAGGAGTTGAGTCCTGAGAGGTTGTGGCCTGATCCGGAGGAGGAATAGAAGCTGGATCCTGAGCCACTGACTATGTAGCTGGTGCTGGAGGAGCTGAAACTGGAGCTGGGGCTGAAGATGGAGCAACAGGGGCTGGAGCCTGAGACTCTGTCACTGTAGCTGGGACCAAGGGAGGGACAGCTGACGAAGTAGAGGCCCTAGAAGGTGGAGGACGACGACGAGTGTATCGCTGAGGAGTCCTCAAAAGCTGCTCCAAGTTATAAATACTCTCCATCATGGCAGACAATCTGTTATGAGTCTCATCAAAGAAGTCATTCTGAGTTGACTCCATCTCAAGTAGCTGCTAAGTAGTCTCATCTTGAAATTCATTTTGTTCGCCTTCATTTCTTGTAATGTGCTAAGAATTAGCTGCTGATTTTGAAGAATTTATGCAAGCGTACCTTCAGCAGGAGCAGCAGCAGCAGGCACAACATCAGCAATGGGATCATCCTCATTACCACGACGAGGAGGCATACCGTCTCGTGGCTTGTAAGACTTATGAACTGATCTCAATCCACCACGATACTCAATTTTCTTGTTAATCAATGCCATGATGTATGGTGCATAGTAAATCCTCTTAATCTTATCATTCTTGGAAGAAACTATGCCCTGGAGTATCACATCCACAACATCAAATTTTGTCCGCTTCATAATATTATCAATGATATTCCAAGCATGTCCTCTGACTACATCAAAATTACCACTCTTGGGGTAAAATGTATGATTAATAATTCTGTTAATCATGCTTAGGATAGGCTTAAGTCCAGTAATTGTTCCTAACTTATTCCTGACAGTGGAATCATAATAGTAAGCCCAAGCAGGAGGCAATAAAGCAGGCCTTTCGAAGATTTTCTCCCAAGTGCCAGACTGTACCCTCAGAATACGCTCAAATTCTTCCTTAGTGCTCTCCACATATCTGGTAACTGATATCCATCTTATTGAGGTCAAGTCTGGAGAGATATGCACTGTGGCATAAAACTATCTGATCAACTCATCATCATAATTTTGCTTCAGTGCAACAAGGTCATGAAGACCCACTCGACGAAATAACTGGTAAACACTACTGCAATTTTCCAAGGTATTTATGTGAGCCCACTTAATCCATTTGTGGTCTGCAAATTTCCTGTGATGGCCATACAGTTGCTCATAAACTTGTTCTTGAAAAACAGTATGGAATCTTGGATTAACAGAGTTGGACTTGGAAAGATATTGGTTTATATGCCGCTTGATGGCATATTCATCCGATGAAAGGAGTCTCAAATCAATTGGATGCTCTGGAGGCTCTCCCAAATCCTCATCGGTACCAGCTGGAGTTTCTTGTTCTGACTCAGTCTCATCATCAGAATCATCTTCTTTGCTTTCTTCAGTTTCAGATTCGGGTGCTGGCCTTTTTCCCTTGCCATACACAACCTTCTGTCGAACTGATTGTGTTTGTTGAGTTGGATTGAGGAGAAGATTGCCCTCTTGGTGGTCCATGCGATTTTCTTGTCAAAATTCTTGTCTTAGGCATCTTTACAGAGATAGGAAAGGTTACAAGGAGTTCAAAGGATTAATCAAAGTAGAATTTAGTGAAAAAGAGATGAAATTTCTGTTTTCTGTCGGGATAATCGATCGTACCGCCGTTCAATGGCCGGTACGACCGCACTGCGGTCATACCGCCCTCAAGAACCGGTTGCTCCGATTTTCCTAACCGAATTCTAGGCTAAGCAAAAGATTGAAATTTTGATGATTTTTTCATGGAGTGAATCCATAGTTTGGATGCGCAAACATCACTAGACATCAATTTGATACTTTTGCCCAACTAGAAATACATAGATCATCCACATTTTCAATTAACCCTAAAATTGACACCTAGGGTTCCAAAAGAGGTAAAAACTCGAATCAAAGGAGGTTTTACCTTAAGGAATGGAGGAGGTGAACCCTGGGAAGAAAGAATCAACAAGGCAACGAAGAAATGCTGAAGATTTTAGAGGATTTGTGTGTCGGTTTTGGGAAGTTTTCGGGCTGGAGAGAGAAGCGGCCGAGCGAATTGAAGCGGTGCGGGTGCGGATGAACCATTACTCGGGGTTTAGAATTGGGCGAATAGTAACCGCAGGGAGTTACTTCCCTCTCACAAACCGACGCGGTCGTATCGCCACAAGACCGCCGGTAGAACCGCACTACGGTCATACCGCTGTTATAACGCCGGTCGTATCGCTCATAACACACCGGTTGTTCCGATTATCCTGGAGCTTCAAGAAACAGCTATGGATTTTCTTTGGAATTGAGATTATTTGCAAATGATCCTTAGTTTTGCACTCAAATGAATATCATTAAGGATCATTATGCATAGAATAAACTAATGTCTATATAAGAACATAATTTTTATAATCATAGTTGTCTTTAATAAAAGATTTAAAAAATGCTTTCATAAAATAGTCAAATAACATCAAATGAAGCACAATACATAAGGTAAGAGTTCAAACAACATTTGAATAGTCTATGACATTTAACTCATTCCTCAATATGCAAAAGCGGCCTTCATCTAATGGCTGAGTGAAAATATCCGCTAATTGGTCTTCGGTTCTTATGTGGCTAATTTCAATATCTCCCTTGCTCACATGATCTCTCAAGAAATGGTGACGAATATCTATATGCTTGGTTCTAGAGTGTTGAACAGCGTTATTAGCAATTTTCACCGCACTATCATTGCCACACAAAAGAGGTATTTTATCAAATTTAATTCCATAATCCATCAATGTTTGCCTCATCCATAGCAGTTGAGCACAACAATTTCCCGTGGAAACATATTCGGCTTCGGCGGTGGATAATGCTACGAAGTTTTGTTTCTTGGATGATCACGATACTAAAGATCTTCCTAAGAATTAACAACTGTCCGAGGTGTTTTTTCTATCCACTTTACAACTCGCATAATCGGAATCCGAATATCCAATTAAATCAAATTTAGCACCTTTGGGGAACCATAGGCCAATGCCAAAGAAATGCTTTAAATATCTTAGTATTATTTTAACGGCCATTAGATGACACTCTTTTAGAGTTGCTTAAAAACGTGCACACATGCAAACACTAAACATGATATCGGGCCTAGATGCAGTAAGAGAAAGCAAGCTACCAATCATAAACCTATAAAGTTTTAAATTTACCGATTTACCTCCCTCATTTAAGTCAAGATAACCGTTGGTTACCATGGGAGTCTTGATGGGTTTTGCATCCTCCATGCCAAACTTCTTGATTAAATCTTTTGCGTACTTGGTTTGGCTCACGAAGGTCCCATCTTTGAGTTGCTTGATTTGAAGTCTAAGGAAATAGCTCAATTCTTTAATCATGGACATTTCAAATTCCCTAGACATCATATCACCAAACTCTTCGCAAAAATCTTGATTAGTAGATCCAAAAATGATATCATCAACATAAATTTGACAAACAAAGAAAATCCGTAGTGATAATGGTTCCGAGTTCAAGAATACTAAAGTTGAAGAATTTTGTGATGAACTCGGAATAAAGCACGAACTTTTCACAACCTACACTCCGAAGCAAAATAGAGTTGTAGAAAGGAAAAATCGTACATTAATTGAAATGGCTAGGACAATGCTTGATGAGTATAATACTTCCGATAGCTTTTGGGCGGAAGCAATTAACACCGCTTGTCATGCCATAAATCATCTTTATTTGCATCGTCTTTTGAAAAAGACTTCCTATGAGCTTTTTGTAGGAAGAAAACCAAACATCTCTTATTTTTGAGTGTTTGGTTGCAAGTGTTATATTTTGAAGAAGGGTGTTCGTCTTTCAAAATTTGCAAGTCGTTGTGATGTTGGTTTCTTGCTTGGTTATTCTTCGAATAGCAAAGCTTATCGTGTCTTTAACCAAAACTCCGGTTTAGTTGAAGAAAGGCACGATGTGTAATTTGATGAAACTAACGGCTCTCAAGAAGAGCATGAGAATTTGGATGATGTAGGTAATGAAACCTTAAGAAAAGCAATGGAGTATATGCAAATAGGCGACATCAAGCCCGAAGATAATCCATCATCTTCCACTTAAATTGAGCCTCCTACCTCTTCCACAAATCAAGTTCAAATTGATGAAGAGAACAATAAGGAAGATGATCAACTATCATACCATTGAAAGCATCTAGGCCCCTAAAAATTGTTTTTGTAATTAATGATAATATGTGAATATGAGATTAACGTGTTTATTGAGTATTTACAAGGTTAAGTCCCATTGGTGAACTTGATGACGTAAAGATGCATGCTAAATGATGACATGAAGATCTACATGGCTTAAAGTCAAGGTACAAGTAGTCTAAGATCCTTTTTATATTTTACCGGTCTTAGAAGAATTAGTTGGAAGACCAGATTATAGGTTAAATGCCGTACTATTAAGAGGGATCATGACTAAGTAGCTTGATAGCATATTCTTGTGCCATATGGATCAATTTAGGATCATGCATGTATTTGAATTTGAATTTGAAAGCTCTAAGTGCATTTGTCAGAAATCGGTCGTACCGAAGTTAAACGGGCGGTTGTACCGCTTGAAGCGGTATGACCGCGCTATACTAGGCGGTACTACCGGATTTTGACTGATTCTGCCAACTGAGCGCTAATGCGGTACGACCCGCTCTTTGAGCGGTACTACCGCATTGCGGTCGTTCCGATTTTTAGTTGGCGTTGGATAAAACCAGAACCGATGCATTTTGGCTCAGAGCTCTCCTTAGAAGTCGGTCGTACCACTTCTAAGGATCGGTCGTACCGATCTGCAGTTGTATCGATTTTCATAAGGCGGTATGAATTTTCCAGAGAGCATGTAATTTCAGCAGATTTAGAAACCCTACGATCGGTTGTACCGCTCCTCAATGCGGTATGACCGGGCTATGCGGTTGTACCACACTTTGGTTGGCGGTCGTACCGCATGGGAAATTCCAACGGCTATGTCAAAGTATTAAATGCTGCCGTTCTAGCCGTTACGAGTTTCTGACACGAGTGCGGTTCAACCGCAACCTAGTTGCCGGTTGTACCGATTTTCTCTGAAGGTTTGGGGACTTCTCCCCAACGGTCATAATTGTTGGTGAGGGTTATAAATACCCTCCAATTGCTCAAGGATAGGTTGCTAGTGTTCATTTAACATCCTTAGAGCCTTGAGAGCCTTGTGCATTCACTCAACACTACAATTCTCTTGTGCATTTATTGTGAGGTAGTTGAGTTCATTCAAGTGCATCCAATCATCTTAGGTTGATCCTATTACCCTTGAGTGCCATCAAGCGAAGGTCTTGATTTGTTACTCTTGGAGTTTTGCCAAACTCCTAGATGGCCTTGGCGGTAGAGCACGGTGATCTCTTTAAGGAGATTGTGAAGAGGCCCGGTGCAAACTTGTGAGTGGTTTTGGTGTTCGCCATCTCCGGAGCGGAGGAAGAACAACCATAGTGATCGAGGGGAGGCTTAATTCGTGGAGCCGGCTTGAGTTGTCAAGCTTCCTCAATGTGGACTAGTGAAGACCGGCAAGTCTTCGATACCACGGGAAAACATCTTTGTCTCATTGTGGTTATTCCTAGTATTTACTATTTCCACATTTACATTTCTAGCTCTTTTATTGTGATTGAATCGCTTAGCTAGAAGTATAACTTGTTTAGACTAAGTTATTAATTTGCTTAAATTGCTAAATAATTTAAAAACCTCATATTCACCCCCCTCTAGTCGGTTATCCTTGATCCTACAAGTGGTATCAGAGTTTGGTCTCTCCATTGTTAGACTTAACCGTCTAGAAGAGAAAGGATGGCTAGTGAGGGAGTGTCTATAGGCAAGGCTCCTTTGTTTGATGGCTCAAATTATTCTTATTGAAAAATTAGAATGTCAATTTTCTTAAAGGCCATGAGTCCGAACATATGGAAAATCGTAAATGAGGGTTACGTTATGCCTCTTAATCCACTAGAGCCCACGGCAATAGAGGCGCATAATGCTCATTTAGATGCCCAAACTATGAACACTCTCTTTGACGCTTTGAACGCGGATGAGTTTGTAGGACCGGAAAGGCGACTAGAGGGGGGGTGAATAGGAGCTCGCCTAATTTTTCACCTTGATTAGACTCAACACAATATCACTCCAATAGCTACAGAAGCTATGAAGATCAACATTTAAATACTGTAGAGGACTTGTATTGAATCCAAGTCAAAACTCCAAGCAAAATACCCAAAAACTCAAATCACAATGAGTTAGACGGTCAGACCTCTCAAATTGGCGGTCTGATTTTTTGCCTAGCGGTCAGACCTCTCAAATGAGCGGTCTGACCGCTACAAGGGGCGGTCTGACCTCTGAAATTGGCGGTCTGACCGCCAGCCTGAAGATGAACAGAAAATCAGCACAGACAGCCTGAAAACCGAAACGAAAATCGGTCTAACTTTTGATCCGTAAGGCCAAACTCCACGAAATTTGAAACACACCTTCTTAAAGATATTAGGAACCTATTCCAATCACATATTGCAAAGATCCATGCCAAAGTTCCTATATTTTTCAGTTTGAACGAAGGTGGGTTCAAAACCGAGCCAAATGCGAAAACGGTGATTGAGATGATTTCGTGGGAGGAATCAATCCAAGATGGCTATGGATGGTCTCACATACATCTTAGCACTCTCAATCACAGGAAGAATCAAGCCAAAAACTCTCAAGAGCAAAACCCCCGAAAATCACCCTTTCTTTCACCAAAACCGGGCAAAATCAAAACTTAGATCCAAATGCTTGCTCGTGGGTGGATGTTGATCTAGATGACCTTAGATGGATTCCCACATATCCCAGCAAGCAAGATCAAGAAGAAAAACCAAGTAAAAACACCCGGATCAAGAAAAGCCCCAAATCATCAAATGGAGATGATGAACAAAAAAACGAAATAGATACTCATCTTGCAAAATCAGGTTGGATTGATTTGGATAGATGGATGATTGTTGGTTACAGCCACTCCAATCTAGGAGGACAAAGCTCTATCCAAGAGCACACAAATCAATCCCTCTCTAGAACTCTAGCTCTCCTCCTTTCATCCCCAAACCCTAAAACACAAAATTAGGGTTACAAATGGCCAAAGGGTTCTAAGTGCAACCAGCACTTAGCCCTTATATAGTGGAGGCTATATTCTAGAGAATATTCCATTAGGGCACCCATTAAACCCTAACACACAATGGGTTAACACACGCACGCATCTCAAAGCGCCGTCTTCATCATCGATTGACCTAAACCGCTTTACCATGCGCCGACCCGCGCCACGGTTTAGCCAAAAGGTCACCAAGGCGGTATTTGGTGAAATTACCAAAATACCCCTTCTCGATCCTTCTCCAAAAGACCGAGTCCACAGATCGTGAAGCAATCCCATGCTTCGTCACGTGTAGGTTGATCAACGGCTCCATGTCGTCAAGTCTCTCCCGTCCGGATCCCACCGGCACCACTGAGCACTTGCAACGACTCCCGCGCCGCTTGATCCAACCAGTCGCACCGAACCGCCCGTTCGGTCATCCTCGTCCATTCTGCGCCACGCTTGAGTCACTTGACCTCACACGGCATCCATGATCATTCTGGACCTCAGCTCTCCAAACTTAGTCCCGATCCTCCTCGCCGTTGACCGTCATTGACCTGCAAGCCACCTGCACAGCAATAGACAAGCAAACACGAATCCGGGAATAAGTTCTTCACAACTTGACCCACGTTAGCCAAAACATGCAATATGCAACACATATGCATTGACAACCATGAACTTGACCTAACAACCACAAAACGCCGCCACGCGAGACGACGAAACAAACCAAAACCGGTCTGACCGCCACCCTTGGCGGTTGGACCGCCCACTGGCCGGTCTGACCGCCAACAAAAGGCCGGTCTGACCGCCACATGGGACTTAGCCAAAATTCCATCCACGAATTCAACCTCTCTGAATTTTCAATCAAATAGAACTTTTTCTTGAAGCTCCAAAAATATGGGACCAAGTCGAAAGAACCTCTCGCTTGCCTACACCCTCTATTTTGGCCCACCCAAAATCCACATTCATAAAGTGGCGGTCGACCGCTCAGACAAAGTCGGTCAACAGCTCTATGGCCGGCTCGACCGCCACCTGGTCGGTCGACCGCCAACAACTGCCAACAAATCAACACAAGGCATGGCCGTCTGACCGCCACCATGGCGGTCAGACACCAGAGGCTCGACAGAATCGAGCAACGCCGAAAACGGGTGATTCCGCAAACCCTCAACGCCATTGCCAATTGTCTCATCATCCTAAGATCATGGGCATATCCCCATTATATCCACAGAGTTTAATAGAGTGAGCAACTTGGAAAATGCTCATGATATTTGGACTACCCTCTCGGAAATCCATGATGGAACATCCACGGTCAAAGAAGTCAAATTGCATTGGCTTTAGATGAAATATGAGACATTCATAATGTTGCCTCATGAAAACATCAATGAGATGTATTCAAGACTCAACAACATTGTAAATGAGCTCAAAGGCCTTGGGACTAACCTTCTTGATGTTGATATTGTGCGCAAGATTTTTAGGGCTCGTTCGGACAAATATAAACATTGGTGACACTATTTCTCAACTCTCCTGAGTTGCCAAGAATGACACCAACGGGGCTTTTGGGCAACCTCATCACAAATGAGTTGTTGAAGAAGGACAAAGAAGAGCTCTTGGACACATCCTCCTTAAAGAAGAAAATTACCGCTTTCAAGGCCAAAGCGGAATCAAGTGATGATGAGGATGAAGAAGAAGACTCCGACAAGGAGTATGCACTTCTTGTAAGAAGAATGAAGAGAGTCATGAAGAGACGCCCAATAGAAGCTACAACTTCGACAAGTACAAAAATGGGCAATCTTCAAGTGACAAGAAGCGTTATAGCAACATTCGATGCTATAATTGTAAAGAGAAGGGGCACATGGCTTCACATTGCCCCGAAAAGAAGGATGATAAGAACAAGTCTTAAAAGAAGAAGGAGTATAATAGCAAGAAGAAGCTTTTCAAGAAGCTTCACAAAGATGGCAAGCGTGAAGCCCACATTGGAGAGTGGGATTCAAATGATGAGTCAAGCGACTCCGATTCCGATGAGGATGAGTTCCCCAAGAAGAAGGGACTAGTCGGCATCGCCATCAAGGAACCTCCGTCGCTATTCTCCACTCCCACTTGCCTCATGGCAAAAGGAGATAAGGTAAAATCCATTGATAGTAATGAACCAACTTATGATGAATTAATGGATATGCTTGATAACTTAAATGAATATCTTGAAAAAGAAAAGTCAAAATATAAGGTATTAAGTAGAGAGCATATTTATCTAAAAGATTCTTATGTGGGGCTAAAGGAAGCTCATGACTTGCTTATCCAAGAATATTCAAGCAAGTCTTATTCTAATATAGGAATTACATGTGATATTATTGATGATATGCCTAGTATAGAAATGGCTAAAATCAGTGCATCTATTTTATGTAATAGTCCTATTGCTTCGCCATGTTGCTCTAGTATTAATGCCAATCATGATAACATTGAGCATAATGATGCAAAACTTATTGTTGAAAACAATGAGTTAAAGGAACAAATAACCAAGCTAAGCAAAAGCTTGGAAAGGTGCTTTAAGGGTAAGGCCACCCTAGACAAGCTTTTGAGTGAGTAAAGGTGCTCATTCAATAAGAAATGTCTTGGATATGTGCCTAAGAAAGGTAAGAAGCCGGCAAACAAGCCCACAAGATTTGTGAGGAAAAATGGTAAGTATTGCCATAAGTGTCGGGAAATAGGACATGTGCAACAAAATTGTCCTAAGGGTAAGACTCCATCTCTTGGTATATATGATTCATGCTATATGCTTAGAAAGACTAAGGATGGTAAAGTAATTGCTCGTTTTGTTGGCACTTCAATTTTAGGCGCTAAAAAGAATGCTATTTGGGTGCCTAAATTCTTGGTTACTAACCTCCAAGGACCCAAACAAATTTGGGTACCTAAAAGAACTTGATTCTTGTTTTGTAGGTGAACTATAAAACCGGTGGAAAACATTGGGTGCTAGATAGTGGATGCACTCAACACATGACCGGTGATAGAAAGATGTTCACCACATTCGAGAATGAAAAAGGAGTAGACAAGATCACATTTGGCGATAATAGCAAAGGAAAGGTAATAGGATTGGGTAAAATTGCTATCTCAAATGACCTTTCCATTTCTAATGTATCTTTAGTAGAATCATTAAATTTTAATTTGCTATCGGTTGCTCAAATATGTGATCTTGGACTAATTTGCTCATTCTCTAATGAAAGTGTTACAATTTCAAATGCAAAAGATAGCTTTTTGGTTTTCAAAGGTTTTAGATTTGGAAATCTTTATTTGGTTGATTTTAGCTCAAATGAATCGTGTTTAAAAACTTGTTTGATTGCAAAAACCTCATTGGGTTGGCTTTGGTATAGAAGGCTAGCTCATGTTGGAATGATTCAACTCAAAAAGCGTTTCAAGCATGATTTAGTTGTTGGCTTGAAAAATGTGAAGTTTGAGAAAAATAGACTTTATAGTGCTTGTCAAGCGGGTAAACAAGTCGCTAATTCTCATCCTTCTAAGAGTACCATGTCAATTTCTAGACCATTGGAACTCTTACATATGGATTTATTTGAGCCAACAACCTATAAGAGTATCGGGAGTAATAGCTATTGTTTAGTCATTGTGGATGATTACTCTAGATACACATGGGTATTCTTCCTAAATGATAAAAGTGAAACCTCCGGTATTTTCAAAAGTTTTGCAAAAAGGGTTCAAAATGAATTTGATTTCAAAATGACGAACAACCATAGTGATCGAGGGAAGGCTTAATTCGTGGAGTCGGCTTGAGTTGTCAAGCTTCCTCAACGTGGACTAGTGAAGACCGGCAAGTCTTCGATACCACGGGAAAACATCTTTGTCTCATTGTGGTTATTCCTAGTTTTTACTATTTCCTCATTTACATTTCTAGCTCATTTACTGTGATTGAATTGCTTAGCTAGAAGTGTAACTTGTTTAGACTAAGTTATTAATTGGCTTAAATTGTTAAATTGTTAAATAATTTAAAAACCTCCTATTCACCCCCCTCTAGTCGGTTATCCTTGATCCTACAACGGCCCAGATAAGTTGCTCCTAGGTCAGATGGCCAGTGAAATGGCCAACCGCGCCGCAACCATACATCTCTACACTCCAAGTTTGCATCACCTTCTCCTTGTTAGAATAGTCAGAGAGGTACTGGCCGGGATGCTGTGCCACCGTCGAACATGCGGCCATGACATGGAAGCAGGGCCTATGCAGAAGAAGAAGCTTGTTGCAAGTGCATACGCAACTAGCGATGTAGCATGCACTCGTGGGTGATCCTCTCGCGGTTTGTCTTGCGACGTCCTTTATCCCTACACAGTATCTCGAAGCGAAGCTCCCTTGTGCCCATCTTGAATGCCCAATGTATCTCACCCTTCATGCTCTTCTCCTCTATGTACTTGGTGATCATGGCGGAGTAGAGTACTCTGTCATTTGCTATGGCGAGCGACGCATTGATGCTTCTGTCAACAAAGTAATTTATGGTATCGCGAAGAATTATCTCCACAATACCAACCAAAGGGATGCACCTTGCGCCGCGTATGACCCAGTTGTACACCTCAGCTAGATTAGTTATCATGACACCATATCGAGCACCACCCTTGTCATGTAGCAATGACCACTTTTCTTTAGGCTCGTGCTCAATCCAGTCCGAGAAGCATTTCACCTACGCCCATGTCCTCCTCGTCACATCGGGACCATCTATGGGTAGCTCTGGCAATACTTCGGGGGCTTGGTCAGCGCTTGGGGTGGCCCTTCTCACTGCCTCCCTTATGTGAGTCTGGGTCCGCTCATTCAGATTCTTCCAGAGTGCTTCAAACTTTCGCTGCTAGTTCTAGTTGCACAGCCGCTTGAACAGGTTCATCAAGTCCTTGTTGTGAAACTGCTTGTAGAAGTTTGCATCCAAGTGCCTCATGCATCACCTGCTCTACAGATCCAGCCATAGAAGTGGTACGTTCTCTCCTTGTTGCAGCTGAGTTATCGCACGCAGCAGGCTGCATGCCGATCATGTATAAGGCATACGTTGGGACGACCCTACATAACATAAATCCTCACATTCTTCAGAAACCACAACCAGCTGTCCGTGTTCTCGCTTTCAACGAAAACGAATGCCATAGGAAGAACTTGATTGTTCCCGTCCGTCGCTATTGCAGTCGGTATTTGGCCCTTGTACTTTCCAGTCATGAATGTGCCATCCACGTACAAAATTAGATGACAGTGCTGGAATGCATTGATGTATAGACCAAAGGATAAAAATGCTCGCTTCAATACCCTCTTATTGGCCCACTTTGGATGCATGGAATCTTGAATGTTGACATGAGTCCCAGGATCGCTGTCTTGCATGACTCGGAGTAGGCTAGGGAAGTTGTGGTAGGAGTCCTCGAACATATCGACCCTTGATTCCAATGTCTTCTGTTTTGCCCTCAACGCCTTGGTATAGTTGACTGTGTACTAGAACCTTGTCTCAATCACCCGAATGATGGATCGTGGCTCAAAATCTATATTATCCACGATCTCACCATACATAAGGTTCACGATGAAGCCTGATGACAAGTTCCTGTGGGAATGCACCGACTCAGCAACGACACATGTGTGAGGGACCACTAACTATAGAGCATTTCCAATAGGTGTCCCACTTAGGCTGAAATGTGTGCCCTCACTAAAGGCATCCCTCTATGTCGCACTTCACGTCGTAGCATCTTGGGTTAGACTTGATGACTGTGAATGTACATCGCACCGACAATACCCATAATTTGGTCGCCTCCTGCACGGCCTCCTTGCATTTGTATATAGCTCATTGCCTGACCTTGCTTTGGTCATACTCTCACGACACACGGAAACTTTCGTTAACGGCGAGGTTGTCGAACTGGTATGTGTTCCACTCGGATGGAACCGCCTGCTGGTCTACATCATCATTGTCGTCGGATCTTTCATCTTCTGACAATGCCATGTAGTCCCCGCCTTCGAGACCCATCCTTTGCACTAGGGCTTCCAGCTCCCCACCCTCGTCAGTAAGCCCACTAGCTTGCCTAACTAAAGGAGTTCCTTTCGTAGGGTCTTCATCGACGACATCAGTAACTCTAGGACCACCTTCGACCATTGTGTGCGCCGCGCTGTGACTGTAGCCCCTGACTTCTTCGGCATCACACCTCTTTCTTGTTCAACCGCCAATGCAGGAGTGGGCTTAGCATATGCCTGGGCCAGAAGGACCAAATCTCACTGTTCCTCCATTGCCCTGCGTACGTACGACTACCATGACCTTGTTCCCCTAAGTTGCACTAACTCCCAATATGTGCTCTGTGGTGTTCGGTTGGTAAGGCAACTCAATCTCAGATTATACACAATATGGTCCAAATTGAATGAGTGGAACAACCACCGCATCACAACGCCCTATGTACACTGCTCTAGTCTTGTTAGGGTCACAATCGTCGATTGGAAATAACACAAATCAATCCCCTCGGGACCATCAAGAATAGTCCCCTGACCGTAGTAAAATTTGAAGTTGGTGGCGTCCGACATATTTGACGTACTGCACCATAAACAAGATTTTCACGATTAACCACATATCTAAAACTAAACTACACACCGAAAAAGATTATGTACAACATAGTACACTATGTAACCGTACATCTAAAACTATGTAATCCATTCGGTAAAAAAATTTACCTGAAAGGTGGGGGACTGGACGGGCAGCGCTTCGCTAGCTTCCCTCCTCCCCTCTCCTCCTCTCTCTTCCCTCCCCCTCATTCTTTTTTTTTCTGAATAAACGTGAGTTATTATAGAAATTTGGGGTCTTTTATAGGGTAGATTGTGTCTCCATCTGGAATGACGACAGAGACTTACGGGATCTCTATCACCATTTGAAATAACAGTTTTACAAATTTTAATATTGAAAAATTTAAGATCTTTGGCGACAGAGTATGTCGCCAGTTGAATTGGCGACAGAGTTGTTGGAAATATGCCCTAGAGGCAATCATAGAGATAATTATATTTCTTTATGTTCATAATATTGGATAAATGTTATTCTGTTCCATGAATGAATCATCAGTTATGAAGATTAAATGAGTATGTGACTTGTTGGTGAAGCTCTTTTAACTTATGATGATGTTGTTCTAAAAGTATCCCTAGTCGAATGTCATTGGTCGGAACGCTAGTGACTCTACGACCAACACATGAATTGATTGATGACCAGGTTTCACCGGTCATGGATATAGGGATATCGAATCGATAATGTGGACACATGTTAGAGAACATGGTGTTGGATAAGACCCACCTTGAGACACTATTGAGATTGTTATGATTCTTTGTGTCGTTAGTTGGTCTCAAGCAATGATGATGTATAATCCTTAGACCTGAGATCAGCATGGTTTCCTACATGTGTAATAGCACTCTTAGGGGTTGCCAAACGCTACTTGTAACTGGGTAGTTATAAAGGTAACTTTCGGGTATGCTATGAAACATGCAGAGGGATGTGACTGGTTAGATATGGGATTTGCCCCTCCTAACATAACATGAGAGATATCTTTGGGCCCCTCGAAGTGGTCGGATAAAGAAAGTGCATGGCCATGCCACCGGTGGTCGAAGAGTTCGACCACATAAGGTTATCCGATACTCGATTGAGAAAGTATTGAACAGTCTATGGATGACACAACATCTCACCTGGAGTTCAACCAGATATCGTGAGGCAAAAGGAGAATACATGAGTAGATCGCTTAGTTCGACCAGTTACGGACTGGTCGTATGGAGATACAAGCAAGTCGTAGACTGGTCGAACGTAATCACAAAGTGGTCGAAACCAAGTCGTAAGGAGTTACGAGTTGGTCGTGACCAAATACGAACTGGTCGTATAGAGATAGGACCTGGTCATAAGTGATGAAGACCTGGTCGTAGATCATATTGCATTAAGGTTCATCCGATATAATTTATGTGTATTCGGGAATCGTTATGTCCTGCTAGGAACCGCTATGACTCGTGGTCGGAAAGGGTTTCCGAGTCACAACCGAACTACACATGAACCTAACGGGTCACACACTTAACGGGTTGGAACAAACCAGCACGAATACGATTCGTAAAGCGTGTTCGGATAGGATCCGTCACAGGCACTATATAAGGAGATGCATGAGGCTGTTGGGCAAAAAAAAAAAGATGACTTGACGTGAGTTGCTCTACCGAAACCCTAGCCGCCATCTTCTTGAGAGCCTTGCCATGCGACTTGGTGCTAGCACACCGGCGCATCGTTGTTCCTTCCTTGGACGTGTGGATACCATAGAAGCGCTTCTACGTTGTTGCGCTTGAGGACGATCCGCGATCTTCGCAAGGAACTGCAGATGTGCTGGAGGAGACGATCGACTCGCGAGGACACTGGACGATCAACTACGACCACTGCATCGACGCGCTCTTCGTTGGACCAGGCTGCTCCGACGCTTCTCCGCTGCTCTGCGCGTCAAGTGGTAACGATCTGTAATCATCTTCTTACTTGGCTTCTTGGTTTACGTGGTAGAAATTTTGAATTGTTGCTATCGTAGCCTACCCGTATCCCAACAAGAGTCTGTCGCCATTTCAATCGGCGACAGAGACCTCTATGTACTGTTGAGCCCTCTGTCGCCAGTGCATAGGTTCATGTCGCCAATTAGAATAACGACAGGAGCTTATCACCATTCTAATTGGCGATAAACACTTACTTTTATATTTTTTTGACTATTTAATTTTATAATTATCTTTGAAATTATTATTATTTTTTATTAAAAACTCCTCAGCTCAGCAGCTATCTACCTCCTCTAGTCCTCATGTACTGTACTAGCTAATCTACTCGAGATGCATCTATGGGTTGGCTGTTTCCAAGGCATAGTGGGGGCAGAAAACAAATCTTACAAGGAAGGGCCTCGGTGAGGCCCCCGCATCCCCATGAGGGGGGGGGGGAGGGGTGTGGGGGGATCGGACAGGGGGAATGGCCTCTCCTCCCTCAGAGAATTTGCTTTCGTGGGGCATTGGTTGTGGTTGTTCATCTACACTCAACTACTCAAAGCCTCAATTATCAGGGCTTTCAGCTCAGTTTTTCTTTTTTGAACTTCAGTTCAGTTAATTAATCGCATGCTGATTCGAAGTTGCGAAATTTCTTCCCTGAATCAGGTTCAAATTAATATTACGTCTTATTTATTTCATCTTGTTGCGAGGTATTGATCATGGCTGGAAATTTCACCAAAATTGATTGATCACCACGGTCAAACAGGTGGACACCCATACTGCCGGCCCAAACCCGCATGCGTCGCAACAGCATCCTTCTGAGCAGTTGCTTTCAGTTGTACCGAGGTGTGCATACATCCCTTTTCCCTGTTCATCAATGGTGAGAAGCACAGTGAACACTGACAGGTATCAAGTATGGGTAGCCTGGTAGCCTCTCCCTTTCTGGTGCCAATTCCATCTTCCTCAAGGACAGACACCACAAGGACAGACACCACAAGTACATGTCTTTTTTAAGCTTGTGAAATGCATGAGCTAGCCAAGAACTACCTATCTACCCCTAATTGGCCTCTTGTGTATGTATCCTTGTTACCTTTGGCATCTTATAGCGTGTTTTATTTAAACCCTAGACTAAATTGCATTTATGTTAATGCTCAAATGTCTGCAGCAAATTAAACTAATCCTAGCTACAAAACCAGAGCCCCAGCATACGCAAATACAAGACTGTCATGACAATAGAGAAGAAAAAATCGGTCGGTTACCGGCGATAACCGGATTTATCGGTGGTAACTGGGAGCGATCGGTTTTTCCGGGTTTTACAAATTTAAATTCTAATTTTTGAATTTTGGCTGGTTTTAAAGTAAATTCAAACGAAATTCGTCCGGATTTTTTCCGGAAAATCCGGTAACCGGCCATTTTTTCCCCAGGCCACGATCGGGATTTGATCCGGTACCGGCTTTTAGACCCTTAAGGACAATTACTAGCGACCGTGCAACGACCGCGGGGAACACACAGCGAGAGGCCTTTTTTTTTGTGAGAACCAGGGTTCGAACCCTGGTTGGTAGTCTCACACCTGGAGGACTTACCACCGTGCTATGAGCACGTTCTCGTTGCTCTTAAAACATCTCCCTTTAACCAGTGAAGTATCTCAATCTTGGTGTGTACATACAGCATGTCTGGTGCCTTTGCCTTCACACTGTTGTTTCTTGTGCCCTACCGACCGCTGCATGAGCCTGACAGCCATCATCTCACCTGTAATGCTACTTTGCTCTTCTCTGTTATTTCTAAGATGGTTAACCTGCCATGCATGCAGGAGCTAGCCAAGCTTATGTTATGTACGTTTCTCTAGCTGTAGCCACATACTTTTGAGTCAAGCAAATCATTTGCGATTTCTTGCTGTAATTGAATTCTTGTTTCAAATACCTAGGTACCTGCACTCTTAGTTCTTCAACAGATCTGGGCAATGCAACCTCTTGGCGCACTTTTTAGCATGCCTGGTTCCCTGTTTAAACTACAGCTTAATTCATGTACACCAATTGATCCAACTCCATTATTTCTCTCTCCTGGGATAACATTGTGAGCTTTATCTCTTTCATCTCAAACTACCTAGCTGGAGATGCAGGGCAAGCAATCCTTTTTGGTGGTCCTATATGATTCCCTTGTTACATGCCATATTTATTTAACCTTGTGGTCTAACTCACAACTCCTCACCACACTACATTACACTCTTAGAGCGACCTTTATGCAGAGATATCATGCAGTGCCACCTCAAAAGCTTCAGCAAAATCCTAGCTTTACTTCATGTGAGCCATTAGATTAATCTTGCATTGCTTGTTGTTGGCTGGTGAATGAGTTATGTAGCTCCCTACAGATTCGTAGCATATCCTTTTAAATATTTCTGAATGTGCGAATAGGAGAGGGACACCGTGTTGGCAAACGGCAGGGCAAATCTAAGGACCACTCTTTTCTGATGAAAATTATGCATCTGAACATTGATCAGCAATTTTTTTTTGGAAAAAGGGACGAGCTTTGCATGTGAGCTGAAGTCAGTAAGCGTGCGTGTTAGACAGCAAATTGCCAATATGATTTCAGACAGCATTCTTTTTTCAGATCAAAGTGCGGAGACACGACATGCTTAACAGCAGATAAGGCTTTGAAACATTGCCCCCTTCGTGTATTTGATTTTTCATCAACAGCGTATTACAAGTGGAAGTGGAACTGTAGTTACATTGCAGGGACAGCGTTATTAGGACTATATATGACCAGCAGCTGACACAGTGGTTGGGGGGGGGGGGTTGTAAAAGGAAAACAGGAAGCTTCAGACATGCCCTGAAACGGCAACTCAGACTACCTAGTAAGCTATTCCAGTCGTGTTGATCACATCACAGCATAAAACATAGATGGTTCTTCAGGAAGCGATTCCTTGAGTTTTCCTTGAGTAAATTTCCTCAGCATTTCCAGGGAAGTTTTCGGTTGGTCCATCGGAACCATGTGACCAGCATTGTGAACCTGCATTGGCACAGGGAAACAATTTCCTAGTCAATTATTTAGTCAGGCCATATACCTACACTTGTTTTTATTCATTCTTGATCCATAGCCAATAGGCGTGCAAGGATTCTAAATCCAATCTAATTCCATCTAAACATTAGACAAGCAGAACCAGGTTGACTGGTCCTTTCATGTCTGTATATAGCTATGACCAGACTTTCCTAGGCTATCTAGGCACACTTTGTCAAGTACACCTACATTCTTAGTGCAACTACTCTTAATTTTGTGCCAAGGTTCTTAAAAAAATGGAACAGTATCTATAAAGATAAAGTGAAAGTGTTTTATCACAACCTTGAGGAAGCTGAGTTGCCCGTGGCTCTTCAATACTCCAGCTTCGGTACCGTCTACTACAAACGATGACTCATGAGATGATACAAAGTCTTTCTGGCCAGACCATTCCATGGAGTGAACCCACCTCGAGTTTCCTGCTCAAACACACACACAAAAAAAATCTTGCTTGATATCTTAACTTCAAACCGTTAAAGAATCTGATGATGCATACACTAGACAATGAAGAACATAAATCTAACGATAAACAATACTTTTTAACTTTTAAGTATGACATATGCTAAGGCATATAAGGAAATACAAAAGCAATTCCCACCCCACCCCCCGTCAAATGCAAGGTGTACACAATAGCATTGTATTTAGAAAGGATTGACACTAAAACAGGGAAAATCCAAAGTCCGAGTCTTGATTATGTCGTCGTAGCGTGTAACTCTTGGAAAATATATCAAGTATCAAAAGATCTCCTATCCGGGGTCGTGCGACAGCCCATAAAGCACAAGGTGCAGGGGTTGAGAAAGTAGAGGCAGGCGGGAGCAAAGTCATCCGTGGCAACACGACGGAGAAGATGATGAAACCGACAGGAATAGAGAAAGCTATCAAATCAAGCCGAAAAGAAATAGATAGAAGCATGGCGGCGCAGATCGAAGCCTAAGGCGACGACGACGCAATGCACAAGAAGCGCAACGAAGACGCAGTGCGGAAGAAGCGTGGCGGTTTTAGAAGCTCAGGGCAACGGCTCAGAGAGAAGAGCGGCGGCTACTACCATGCGAAAGGGAAGGAAAAGAGGCCAAGAAGCAATCGACTGTCCGACAAGGAATTTGTGGACTCGTACGGCTTAGACGAACTCAAAAAATAGAGTTACAGACTTGGATGGACGTAACGGAAGCAATGTCACTCAAAAAGAAAAAAAACTCAAAGGATACCTAGCAGTAGCAACACCAGCCTCAACCTAGAGCATTAATGCAGGCAACAACAACAAGAAAAAAGGCAGAGTCGGCCAGGGTAGAAGCTGCAGGCTAGAGCATTAATGTAGGCAACAACAAGAGAAAAGGCAGAGTCGGCCAGGGTAGAAGCTGCAGGCGCAAGAGGGCAGAGGTGCAAGGCGGCAGATCCGAGTCAGCGGTGGCGGGAGTTCGGGGCAGGGGAGCTCGAGCTCGAGGCAATGGCGAGGCAGCGTCGACGAGGAGGAGACCTGCCATGCGACGGCGACGCGGATCCGGGAGCAGGGGAGCCGAGGTGGCACGGCCGAGAGCCCATGGCCCCAAGCTCGAGCAGAGGAGCTCAGGAGGCTCGGGCAGCGGGATCTGGCGACGGAGCACGGGCGGTGCGTGGGGGTCGGGCAAGGGGTTGTCGCGGCCCCTCCAGATATGGATGGATCTCACCGGATCCTGTCGCCGCCGCTCCTCCCCGGCCTGGATCCACTCCTTCAGCTGCCGCCGCCGCCCCCGAGCCTGTGTCGCCTGTCCAGCCGATTCGCTCGTAGGTACGTGTGCTTTGCTCGTGTGGCTGCTCCGAGGAGATCTCAAGGATGAAGAGGATCTTGGAGTTGACGTTGGGGAGCGAGATGCCGTTGTTGGCGCAGTCGTCCTCGATCATGTGGCGGATGGTCTGCGACTCCATCGCGACCGACCCCTCCACCTCGAACTCCTCACCGTCAGAGCTCTTGAGCGTGATCAACTTCTTCTCGCCCTCCGCCGCCATGGATCTGCTTGCTTCTTCGATTGATCGGCCGCGTCGGCGAAATCTGCTGCTGCTACTTCTATGATGAAAAACTACGACTAATGTGGCCACCCCCGGGAGCGAAGATTGCTCCTCCCGGGGACAGCGGGCACCGAAAGCGGTCGGAGGCTAGGGTTTTAACCTTTGCTTTGATACCATGTTATGAATAGTGTATATATTCAAGAGGCCCAATGAGCAATATATATAGGGAGTACAAGGGGATATATACCATACATATAAGGAAATACAAAAGACATATAAGGAAATACAAAAGGAATTCCTATTCTAACATATGCCATATGCTAGGTTAATTAAAATTTATATATCCCCTCCATAACTGAAAGTTTATTTGCAGTCAAATTGCAATGCCTTAATATTTTATGCCTTTTTCCAAAGGCAAGATTATGCCTTTTCCAAAGGCAAGATGTAGATTCAATGTTACCATGCCTTTTCGGTCTCAGAATAAAACAAAATGCTATTGTTCCTCACTAGTACTTCAGAAAGGACTACTTAGCATCAACAAATTGACACGTGAACTAATTTGATATCATTGCTTTCCATTACCTTGAAATCTGCACTTTTGAGCATTCTAGATGGCAAAAATTTATCTGCAATAGTAGTAATTCCATGTAGTAGTATTTGGTCACTGTGTCTTTTCCTTTTGTGTCTTTCTTTCGGTTTATGAATATGGCAATATATGGGTCATAGATAAACAGGCAGCTAGAAAAATAGTTGAGTACACACACTTTCAATATTCTCGAAAAAATATATTTTTACCAACTGTATCAACTGTCAAGAAATCCAAAGAATACTGGCGGGTGGCAGCTCAATACATCAAGTGTGTTAATTATGGCTTGGAGAGTGGTGACAAGTCCAGGCTGGTAAAGTCAGTGATGTAACCAATATGTTACTAGTGCTATCCAAATGTTGATTGATTTTAAGTGTTATTTACCAGACCCAGTGACCGTTGATACTATATTTATGAACCTGAATTTACTGCTAGTAATATATGAGTCATGCATTACACAGTAACTAAATTGGAGCATCCGCCAAAATTATTAATTTAGTATTCCAGGGGTGAAAGGCCAAACTATGTGCAGAGTTATGATGATCAAAAGTGCAAAACTGAGAAAAAATAAATAGAGATCATCGTATCCTTACCAAGCCAATTGCATATAAGGTCGTACTCCCCAGCATATATAAGAACATTAATTCCATCCTCAAGTAGAGCTGGGATGCCAACTTCCAAATTCCTCATCCAATCTGTGAGCATTGCTTGATAAACCGTGGTGCTGCATGAAACGAATTCGATGTCACCAACTCCAAGTGCCTCTCTGACTGCTTTATCACCAAAGAACCTCTCCAAGTTTGAGAAGTCATAGCAAAGTTTCCCTTCGCATTCCTTCCTAATGTCATAGTACTGTAAAGAAGCCATTAATATGTAAAACTTTTCAATCTTAATTAACTGAAGCAGTTAATTAATTTACCAGTCATTGCTTACTTACATTCTTTGTCCCAACAAGATTCATGATAGAGTTGAAAATAGAATTACAGACCATATATGCTGCCATGCAAGATGCTTTCCCATTGGTACCTGAAATATCAGTAGGGGGTTAGCAACGATTCTTTCTGTCTGAAGAAAACCTCAGGATACGATTTGAATGCATCATTTTAGTAACAAAGACTCCTAGACAAAAAATAGATGAAACTTTAGTCAATCCTATTTATACCCTAACTGGGTTGATCATTCAGGAAGTTCACCATAATTAATTAGAAATATATGTTTGCCTCGCGCAACAGCAAAACAATGCTCATATCTCGTGTTGATGAGTGATAATTACAAGGAAATAAAATATTTTGCTTGAAGGCTTCTATATGTTACTGACCACAAAGCTTTATTGCAAATTCACATGGAGGGATGAACTTGTTGATCCTTTCATAGTCAGATTTCTCAATAAGGTTCATGTCCAATGCATAGTCCGTGTAGGCTTTGTATTGGATTGCTGGATCCGTGAGACCATTACCAATTGCAAAACCCTACAAGAAAAATAACAAAGAGTTATGTACATTAACAAAGAAGCATTTGAGAATAAAAAGAGATTGCAAACTTGGGGTAAGTAAGGATCATACCTTTAGGTTTATGTGAATGCCCTCATTTGCTTTGTTTCCTTGGTGAACTCGACTCGCAAATGCTGGAATGTAGTGCCCAGCATAAGATTCTCCAGTTATGAAGAAATCATTCTTTGCAAATTCTGGATGCTTCTTAAAGAACACCTGAAATGGCAATCAAGAATAAATAATTATTACATTATTACTACTCTGTTTTGCTGAAGCCAAACAACTCAACACAGTCAAGCCTTAGACAGACTACTCTGCTACAGGAACCCTTCTCTTCCATCCGGTCTTGAGGGCTGCATTTTTTTTATAAATAATCTTTGCTACCTCTAATGAAGTTATACATACAAATTTGGCATATTCACCCTTTTATGTAAACAAGTTACCCAACTTGAACAATATCAGGTAAGGGCTCCAATTCACACAATGGACAAATTGAAGAGGATGGGTAATCAGGCATATTGGCAGGAGGATGCATGCCCCCACTGTTGGACTGTTGGTGCCTTGCCTTAGTAATGTACTACTGTATATGAGCATTATTTTCTGAAATGAAACTATTCTTAAGAGGAGAGTACTCTACTGTGTTTGAAAAATATAAACTGTCATTATTATCTTACACTAGAGAACATTTTAGTTTATCGACCGGTATTCCTAAAGAATTAATTGACCAAGCTTCTATAGTGTAATCACACGTCACATGGAATCAATGAAATAGGGGGGGGGGGGGGGGAGCACGTCAGTTAGAAGGATTGAGAGTAGTACCTGGAGAAAGTCGTATAGGTCATTGCTGACACCTATCTCATCATGACGAGTATCACGATCATCAGAGCTGTAGCTAAAGCCAGTTCCAGTGGGTTGATCAACAAATATGATATTTGAAATCTGCAGGCATCAAATTATATCAGAAAAGGAGGAGATAAAGACGTAAAGGAACCTAAATCAACGTAAGCTGGGAGCTGACTGCAGCAATGAGCCAATGACCACAGCCTTTAATAATATGAACTTAGTGGATTGGCTCTTTACAAAGATGGAGAAACAGTTCTATGAAGAGTCACAGCACTCATGCTGTCCTACTATAATAAGGCATGCCTCCAGCTGCTGTGCTTGTAATAAGTAATAGTAACATGGAACTGTTGGTTGGTAAGGTGCTCATCAACTCAGAATAGCTGAAGGGACCAAATACGGTAAGTTGGTAACAGATACTAACAAACATGAAGGTTCTAGACCAAAGGTTTTCTTCAACTGAGAGAATTTGAAATTGACATTATCATCATTCGTCACCATCACTTAACCATGGCTATACTAGTCAACACAGGTTGAAGTAGATTAGACATGTTACTTTCACCAGATTAGGTTCCACAATCCACACCAAACGGTCCAATGGATTGCTTGCAAGTGAAAACACAACATTCACAGTATGATGAAGTTTGAGTACTACTTAAAAAGTAAACTCGGTTTCCTAACGAAACAGGGATCATGCTACACGTATGATGAGTTAACGTATACATCTGATCTGGCCTTACCGTGTCCCAACCGAATTCGTTCCAAACAAGCGACATGTTGTTTGCAATGGTGAAAGGCCCGTTCTCGTAGAACACGGCCAGCTCGCTGCTGCAACCGGGCCCTCCGGTGAGCCAGATCACGATGGGATCCTCCTTCTTGCCCCTCGATTCGAAGAAGAAGTAGAACATCCTGCAGCATCCAAACACACAAAAGTTCAATTCAAAGTTGCAATTCTTTTCCTCGCTAAAGCTTATTAACTACATCAACTAGGAACGTATTTCCTTGAACAAAAACTAGGAAAGTAAACGAAGAACATAAAGGGGAAAAGATCTCATCTTTACAAAAAAAAAATCAGGTTGCAGTATTGTTCTCATCCAACGCACTGGACTACCGTTACATAGCTTGGAGCTTTCACGCAAAAAACCAAACTCCCATCCAAGTAGCACAGCTTTACACTGGAGTAACAGAAGATTCGATCAATGCCGTCTCACCTGGCGTCGTGCGTGTTGGGCAGGCGGTAGTAGCCGGCGTGGTGGCCGAGGTCCCCGACTCCCTCGGGGAGGCCGGGCAGCCTCACCCGCCGCTCCAGGAGCTCCCCGGGCGCGACGCTGGGGGTATCTCCGGCGCCGGAGGGCCCGGCTTCCTTGGGGAGGAGGTTGAGCGCGCGGATGAGCCGCTCGGCCTGCGCCGCGGGGAAGTTGGCTTCGCGGGGCAGCTGGAGGCCGTCTACGCCCGCCGCAGCGACCGCGGCGGCGAGGCAGACGAGGAGGAGGAGGCGGGCGGTTGCCATTGGATTGAAGGAAGATGAGCGAGCAGTTTGCGTTGCGGGTTCTTGGGGGATTGGAGTGGAGAGGTTTTTCCTCGAATTTATAGCGTTCGTGGTTGGTGTTTGGAACGGACTACTCTTGTGTGACTAACTTTGCTTCTAAGCAGAGAGATTCCTTTGTATTATTATTTTCCTCTCTACTTTTTTAAATACATGTCAGACGTGCACATGCCTATACGGACACATCACACGCACACTTACACATATGTGGTGGACGTGTTCTTAACCCATATTTAATCTAGAGCGGAGATAGAACTATATGAAATACGAACATATGCGTTGACCACTGAATACACCTACATGTGTGTGTACTATTTCTAAAGGAATAGAACCTCGATGAGACACCAGTGCCGAGCCAGAGGTTCGAACATGGGCAAGCTAGGCGAGCATTCTCGCGCCGAGCCATCCGAGCTACACTCGATTCTCCTCTCTGCTTCTTTTTGCCTTTTCGCATTCCAACACGTCTCTTTGTGTAAAACTTTGAGCTAAACCTGATCTAATTCATGTTTTAGTTTTTTTTCCATGTTTCCTTGTATATCTTCGTTGTGAAGAAAAAACAGAGTGTATTTTTTAGCAAAAATCATAGTCACTGGAAAGAACTCAACTATGAAACGTTCTCCTGATCTGAGCTTGATTGTGATCAACAGAGACCTCATGGTATTTTTGCCGCGTAACTAATGATAATCTCAGTTTAACACGTCCGAGAACTACTAGTATCACACATTAATTAGACAAGACAACATAGATAGCTCTTGGGTGCGTCTATACAACATTCGACTGATTTTTTTTTGGAAATCAGTCACTTTTTGAGTCATCGGATGGAGATCCAATGCTCTAGATATCACCCCCCTCTATATCCCCAATCCAATCTCACTTCCCACCCTCTCTCCCTCTCTCTCACCAATCACAAAGCGCATCGGACGGCCTCTTTCTCTCACCCATCACAAAGCGCATCCAACGACCTAAAAATTGACTGATTTTCAAAAAAATTTCAGTCGACAGATTTCTAGCAATTCCTTTGCTCTTTGTATGTGGATTTTGTGTCGATATTTCCTCCCTCGTCTCTGATAAGTTATAACTGAATTTGCGGCACCGTTTCATGCCATTACGTAGACAAACGTTGCCCAAATTGAAACATACAAACTAAATCAGTTCAGTTGGTTATAGGCAAAGCTGGTGACGTCGTCGATGGAGCAAATAAAGGGGCTTTCCGACATCTGGTGACGGCGACTACAAGAGTACGCAAAGAATCTGAATTCTGAATCCCCAAACTATGATGGTAAGTGCATTTCAGGTCACTTCTTTCTCCGTTTCTCTTCCCTTCTTTGTTTTAAAAAAACAACAATATCTAATAGGAACTAGGTATTTTTTTTTAATTAAGAAGAAAGTAGACACCTAAATTCGTGTCAAAGAGAATTTAAACTTGGATGGTGAAGATGTACAACCACACATTCCCACCAACTGAGCTAGGCTCAGTTCCTTCCCTTCTTTGTTTTCATTTTTACAGCCTAGCTAGCTCAAACCTGTTGGATGTTGTCACTGTCAGTTTCCCTTCTTTGTTTTCATTTTTACAGCCTAGCTAGCTCAAACCTGTTGGATGTTGTTACTGTCAGTTTGGCTTGCTGGACTCTTCTCCCTTTGCCTTCAAAGCTCAAAACAAACATCGTTTCGGGTCCATGCATATATCTCGCTTTCACTGACATACTCAGCCGTGAGCAGCAGCTGTACTGTACAGAATCTGAACATATCTAGCAGTGGAGTATACATGAAGAAGGTTTTTGGTTTAGCTTGTAAGGCTGGAGAATCCGGTGTGAAGTCTCACTGAATCCCATGTCGAGTACTGATCTGCTGCTCTGGCTAGTTTTCCAAGCACGATGCTTCTGTGCTGCGCTGTACAAGTGAATTGCTCATGACTTACGAGCAACTGGCAGGCGGACTCGAGAGCAAGCATCACCAAAGTGCAAAGTAATTGTTGGACCGAAGAGGCGATTAAAAGGGGATTAAATAGGAGTCATATAAAAAACGATATCTTCAAAAAAATTTGTCTCAAGAAGTTTAAGGTTTTTTCACTCTAATAGTTATGTGGAGCTATGAAGATCAGAGATAATTATTCAAATAAGAACCGAGCAACAAGAGGATCAAAACTCGTCAAAATCCCCACCGAACCGGTCAGATCGGTGAATAGTGCAGTCAGACTGGAAACAGTGTGGTCAGACCGATAAAAAGTAAAATCAGCACAGAAGCTGCATTTCAACCGGATTTCATAATCGCAATTTGATCTAACCCACAACTCCAGACTTCATGAAACTTGAAACATATCTTCTCTAGGATGTTAGGAACCTATTTCAATCAAATATTGTGAAGATCATTGCCAGAGTTTCGACCTTTTAGTGTTCCCCTAGGCGGCCGCCTAGGCGTTAGGCGCACGCCGGCCGCCGTGACTCGGGCACAATCGCCCCTGGGTTCTCAGCCCGCCTAGGCGGTCAACGGCGGACCTAGGCGGAGCTAGGCGCGGCGGCGGCTGTGTGGCGACCACACCCTAGGGCACCCGAGAGGTCCTCCCAGGATCTCCTAGGACGTCCCTTAGGACCTACCAGGAGGTCCGGTGGCACCTCCCGAGGCTCGGGTAGGACCTGCCCCCGGTAGCACCAATTGAGGCCTTGGTAGGACCTCTCAAGATTACCACCGAGGGGAGTGGGAGTCACGGGGAGATCCCTCACTGCCACGGCCAACTCAGGGGAGGTCGAAGGACCTGACCTGAGGAGGTCGTGAGACTTGAGGGATCACTCTGTGATTCCCAGCGTGAACTGAGCTAGTCCCAAGGATCTCAAGCTAGCTCTTCACAGCATACAAGAATGGTAACATCCATGACATAAACTTTATTTACAACATAACCAAGGAGTTGTTTACAAAAGGTGGCCTTGGGCCAAAAGCAAGCTTACAAAAGAGCGGAAACAGACGTCCATCCACTATACCACAGGCAAAATGGCTGGAGGGCACAACCTACTCGTCCTGGTCCTCTTCTTCACGCTATTGTCTTCTCGATAAAGTTTGCATTGAGCAAGAGTGAGCACTACCATTGTGCTTTCAAAGTCACACCCGTGGAGTAACAAAATGACATGCATACATGGATGTACAACAGAAGGCATAGTATGGTTGATTTGCATAAAGCCAGGTTTCTTACAATCACAGCTACTAAGTTCCAAGGCAGGTTTTTAATAGATAAAATTCATTTTCAAAACTTGATTTTCAGTTGGATAGCATTCATCAACAAGTTGGTGAATGATACCCTCCTGTCACAAGGCTCCCTGCCCAACACCCATGGGATAGAAATCCCAAAACAATTTATTAAACACTTTGAGAAACCCAAATTCAACATCTAACTCGAGTGGCATTGCCAAGATGTCCATGACCATGGACACGGCTATTCAATAGATTTACACTCGTGAGGATGTGCACTTTACCCACATGACATGATTCCTCTAGTTTATCCAAAGAATCGTCGATGCCACCTCTCACTACCAAAGGTAAGAGGTCTAGAGTTCATGACAAAGCCTTTACAATGCATTGTTCCACCACGCTTTTTCCTTGCTAAGGTTTCACCTCCTTTTGGATACAAATCCGTAGGATCTGGGCCCCTCTTGCACCAAGTGGGAAAACATAGGTCATGAAAGACCATAGGCCATAGAAGGCCTCCCACACCTCCAAATGGATCAACTGCGGTGGAAGTTTTGCAAATTAATTGGCAGTCCCACACCCCATCTTGGAGACATGTGGTTGCACGGTTTTGGCATAGCCCATTATAGGCCTAGCATTGGCGGCTCAAAGACCGGTCCTCAACTGACTTGGGCGACAATCACAAACCCCTGGACCTCCACCTTATCCAGGATAGAGTCCGTGCATAAACCTTGCACCAACCAAGCAAACTATTTCGCCCAAGTCTAAATCAGTTTTCATTTTCCTTGCTTCCCCAGCAATATTTCCATACTCCCATGACAACCCAATGTCATGGTCAAACATTTTAACAGTAGTTGGTCATGAAGGTAAAGATTTTCCCAAATCAAGTGCTTTTGGTCTACGCAAGACTAAGCATATGGATTCACAATTGCTCCTGGTTCACACTAATGTATAATCCAGGTTTTGCCTAAGGTGACAACAGATTGGGTTCAATGTCAAGTTGGCCATATGAAGGAATTAGGCATAACTATGTGTTTAAAGACAGGTATCCAAAATATCTTGATAGAAATAGACATGCATTATCCTTTGAAACAGAACATAAATAAATTGAAATATTGGGTGCAATATGTTCAAGAGCATGACTTGCCTTGCTCACTGTCTTGAGAGTCTTCTTCTTCAGTGCAATCGCGCTCCTTAGTGTTCTCACGATCTATACGGGAGAAAAGGAGACAACTCAAACCAAATTCCAAATAAAGAGCCAAAGAAACTTCAAAAGAAACTCCAAAACTCAACCAACAGAAACATCTCATACTCAAAATAGGTTCTTTGGGAGAGGTCCCAACTTACTGGAAGGAGGCCTAATGAGAAAGGTCCTCACGGAAGACCAGAGGGGTGGCTTTAGCAAAAGACCAAGATGATAACGCTTGCGCAAAGTCCAGAGAGGTGATCTTCAGAGGTAGCCATAGAGTTCCACCGAGAAACCAAAGAGAAGAGGTCCTGAAAGGGACATAACCTCTTATTGTGGCGAAAAGAACAAGAACAGATCAGCGCGCAAAGAGGCTTACCAGCAATAAGGGAGAGGTGACGAGTGGAGGGGAGGTCGAAGGCAGTATAGGCGGTTAAGGTCAACGCCCAAGCTCCTGCGGGGCCTCCAATGGTGAAAATGCGATGGAGAGAGGTGCTCCTGGCGATGCTCTTAGCAGCAAGGCTCTCCAGGAAGCCACTGAGTGTGAGCCAGAGTGATGAATGTGGGAAAAGGGTGGCAAGGAAGGGCTCCCGGGGCTAGTTATAGTCAAAGAAAGTGAAAAGACCACTCAATGCGTACATGATTTGGTGAGCATGAAAAATAGGCAAAAGGTACGGGAGTGTCAAAGAAAAATCATAAAGGACATAGTGTACTGTTACGGGAGGAGACTAGAAAAGACACCAATAGTGCCCCAGAATGACCCCATACAATGAAAGCAGCCACTTCCATGGTTGCATTTAATCTTGACAGACATGCATTAAATGCTCATGGTACCGATGTGGCGGGGAAACATAAAATATGTAAGCCTGGCAGGTGGGACCAGTCAAATCTAGAAACAGTTGGGTCAAAGGGGGAGGTCCTGACAGTTGGATCTCCAAAGAGGAGGTCCAACGGCCAAGATTGAGTGCTAACGGGGAGGTCCGTGTGGTAAGAGGAGAACCTCACCCGCTAGGGAGGACTAGAGCCGCAGGATCAAATCCAGACGGGAGGTCTGAACGGTTAGGATCTCCAAGGGGAGGTCCTAGCGATCAGATCTGCCAACGAAGGGAGGTCTGGACGGTTAAGATCTCAAGGGGGAGGTCTTAACGGTCCAGATTTACAGAGGAGGTCTGGACATGGGGAGGTCCAGATACACATAGAGGAGGTCCACGCGACAAGAGGTTCTGACAACCAAGATCCCATCAAGGAGGTCTGGTGAGGATCCTTGTAAAAGGAGGTCTGACCGGTAGGATCTCACCCACGGGAGGTCCTATCGTTAGGCTCTCACGAAGGGAGGTTCCACGGGCTCAAGGAGGTCTTGAGAGGAGGTCTGAAGAACTAGGTCGACAAGGGGAGGTCTAACTTCAAGGACCACTGGGGAGGTCTATGGAGTTGGACAAGATGGATGGGACAGAGTAGGTCAGGACAGGGCATGGGCTAGGGGCGGAAAAGCACTGACATGCATTTAATGCCCCCAGGCACAGAGCCGTTGGATGTGACAAGGCTCTGACTTTGCCCACTGCCATGGCTCGCATGCGCGCCCAAGGTAGGAGAAGAACAGGACCTCACATCCACCGTTGGATTACGTGGATGGGGAGGTCCTGGCCCTCGGATTTTAAGTTTGAACCGTTATGTTTTAAGTGACTGGGAGGAGGTCCCAGCCATACGATTTGGAAAGGGAGGTCGTGGCCCTCCGATTTCCATAATCTTGAATCTTGCGTGGAAAAAGGGACAGAGGTCCAAAGCGTTGGATCTCAATCAGCAGTGCGGACCTCTGTGAGGTCTTAACCGCACAACCTAACTTCGAACTCGAGGGAGGTCATGGCCTTTGGATTTAAATCCAAGGGCACACAATGACCGGGAGGTCTTAGCACTATCGTAGCGCACAAGAGGTTATGGCCATCGATTAAGATCTAATGGTGATGAGAGGGCGAGGAGGTCGAGGCGTTGCGCAAAAAGCAAGGGAGGTCGGGACCTTTGGATTTTTGATCCAACGGTTACGATCAAAAGAGGGAGGTCTGAGCTTGCGCGCACCAGGAGATCATGGCCTTTAGATTTAAATCTAAGGGCTACGACCTCACGTCTTGTGGAGAGGTCTAATGCGCACAAGACAAGGAGGAGGTCGTGATCAGTGGATTTTAAATCAACGGTGCACAACATGAGATGGGGAGGTTGTGAGCGCTAGATTTTGAGGGAGGTCGTGGGTCGTTGGATCGATCCAGCAGCTCGACCTCAACAAAGTGGGAGGACCTCGCAGAGAAGGTTTGCGAGAGGAGGTCGTGGCCTTAGGATTGAATCCAACGACTCGACCTCAAGTGAGTACAAAATGGAGGTCAAGGTGGTTTGAGCTCATGGGAGGTCGAGGCCATGGATTTTGATCCAGTGCCGAGACCTCGATGAGGTGGGGAGGAGGTCTGACGCTAAGGGAGGCGGTTGGGTTGGACACCTTTGCAAAGCGGTTCAAGCCCAAGTCAAACCAGTTTATTTAGATTAATAAACCAATGAGACAAAAGAGGATTTATTTGAGATAGCAAATGAACTCCAAAATTCATGAAATTTTGACTGGAGCTTGCTGACAAAGAGATTAACCTTGCATAAAATTTCCAGAGGTTATTATGCAATGCATTTTTCTCACAAAATTCATGAAGGTTGTTCAAGGATTTGGTTTACCTCCAAAATTTATCAAACAAGTTTTACAACTTGTGATATTTTTCAGAGGGGTCCCACATCAACTTTAGGACCAAGGAAAATTATTCCCAAAAGTTTGGCACAAGATTTGTGACAAGTGGAACATGAGTTTGACTTTTGGTCAACAAGAGCTGAGTGTTTTTGGATTACACAACTCTTGGACAAGAATTACATGAGAGATTAGGGGTTTTCAAGATGTGAGAAAAAGTTTTAATTTCTACACATATAATTATACTTGAACAAACCCTAATTATACATTTGGGATGTTACAATCTCAGTTTGCAGCACTCCATACCCAGCTCTAGTATTTGGCTTTGAGCTTCTGTCGACAACCCTTGCTGGCCCCTACAGACATGACAAGTTACAAAATGTGTAATACTGTAATGTGCAATTTCATGGGCATAGTTTACTAGTTTGAGCTACTTCCTGCTTGAGGGTATTTGAGCCATTAGTAAAGGTTCTTTGAATGGTTGATGGGGATGTCAAGCCTTCTATGACCTTTCTTTATAGACAAATTCAAAAGGCAAAGAAAGAAATCATGGAGACCATGAACAATATGAAGAACAATTACAACTTCATCATAGATATTATTGACAAGAAGATGAAGGATAGGCTTGATTCTCCATTCCACTTGACGGCATACTTCTTGAATCCATGTTATAGTTATTGTGATGACTCCATTTTTTTTGGATGATGTTGTTTTGGATGGGGTATTCACTTGTGTGGAGACTTTTTACTAAGATGGCGACGACAAGCAAAGTCAATTGCTAAATGCGGAGTTGTGTATATTCAAAGATCAAAAAGTCCACTTTGGGAAGGTGGCAGCAAAGGCCGGATGCAAAGACTTTGAATTTAATCCAGGTTTAATAATTAATAGTCAACTTAAATCTGTGCATGATTGTAAATTTGTCATATACTAATTATTTTCTTGTTCCTAATATGCAGCTAAATGGTGGTCTACTTATGGATGTAAAGTTCTCGTATTACAAAAAATAGCCATAAGGATCCTCTCCTTGACATCCGGTTTTGAAAGAAATTGGAGCACTTTTGAAGAGGTTAGTCTCTAAACTTCTTTAAAGAGTAAAGAGTCAAGTCTCAATTCCCAATTCCCAATCTCAACATTAGTACATTACATTTAGCTAACTATACATCACTTTGCAATTTGTAGATACATACAAAGAAAAGAAATAAACTAGATGTCGGTCGCCTTAACCATCTAGTCTATGTGCAATACAATGCCAAATTAAGGAGTAAAAAAGAGAAGAGAGAGAAGAAGAACATAGATCCCATTATAGGTTTCGAAGCTAATGAAGCTCAAGGGTGGTTAATTGAAGGCGGAGATGATGATCAAGATGTTGAGCTCGCTACGGAGCTCACATAAAAGGTAATTGAAGAAGCATGTGGGGCTAATGAGGTCTTAGAACTTCGTAGGAGCGCAAGAGCGAGACAACTTCATGAAGGAGATTTCAAGTCCGATACCGAAGAGGAGGAGGAGGTCAATGAGGAGGAGGAAATTGGGTATGAGTCCGACCAATAAGAAGTGGTTCCAACAAAAAATTATGAGGAAAAAGATGATTAGTTATTCACTCATTCGATCATCAATTTATCATGTTATCGTGCTTGCTTAAGTGTCCTTCCTTATGAACTATTTATATTTGACTTGTTTGTTTTATTTGTGAGAACTGAAAACTATGAGTCCAAGACAATTTGATGTTACTTGTTTGAATTATATTTTTATCACATCAAGTCATCAACTCATGATTCATGAAGTATATTTAATTTTTACATCAACTGATCAAGGTCATTACTTCAAGTCATCAAATATATTTGCATCACACCAAGGTAACATCTCTTACAAATTACACATATACATACATGTAGCATATACATAAGCTTGGTCTAATGCTTGCTATTATGTGTTCATCCCGCTTGCTTGGACTGATGCTGGATGCGTTGATGCTTGCAATTATGTTTGGCCACCTAAGCCCCCTGCCTAGGCACCCTAGGTGCTAGGCGGCTACCCACCGCCCACTTAACGCCTAGCGCCTAGGTGAACATTGTATTTTTCTGTTTGAGTGAAGGTTCCTCCAAAACCGGGCCAAATACAAAAACGATGATTGAGAGGATTTCGTGGGAGAAAACAATCCAAGTTGGCAAGGATGATCTCTCATATGTTCTAGCACTCTCAATCACAGAAAGAACCAGAGCAAAAGCCCTCAAGTGCAAAACCACCTAAAACCACCATTTCTTTCACCAAAATCGGGCAAAATCAAACTTTGATCTAAAAGCTTGCTCGTGGGTAGATGATAATCAAGATGACCTTAGATCATATCCCACACGTCCCAGCAAGCAAGATCACAGTAAGATCTCAAATAAAAACCTAAGAAACACTAAAAATTACAAAGACATCAAAGAGAGAGCAAGAATAAGATAGAGCTCGTATTGGGACAAATCTTGTATGGATTGATTAGAGAGATTGTAGGTTTATAGCTACTCCACCATAGAGGACAAAAGCTCAACACTTGAGCACTCAATCAATACATCTCTCATGAACCCTAGACTCTCCATTTTTCTCTCCTATACCTAAATCACAAATTAAGGTTTCTAGGCTACAAGGGTTAGGCGGTGCACAACCTGCACCCTCCCCTTTTATAGTAGAGGCTAGCTCTACAGAGACATCCCAAACGAGCACCTGTTAAGCCCATACATAAACGGGTTTCACTAACACACGCTTCTCAAAGTGTCGTCCTCATCTTCTCTTATCATAAATTGTCTCTCTTTGTGTTGTCTTGCGCCACAGTTTCTCCAAAGTCAAGAAGGTGGTTTCGCACACCACCACTGACCACTTTTCCGGTATAGGATAATTTCCTAAAATGCCCCTCCACCGACCTTTGGCGATTCCTTCGCCTTGAAGCATCTTCCATGCTCCCTCATCATCTATGTGGCCCCAATAACTTCCTGCCAAGCCTCTCATGTGTCCGAATCCCACCGAATAGTCCTCGCTTGTAACTGGGACCAAGTCACTTAGCGCACCACATGTCTCACCATGACTGCACCCGGCTTTCTTAACCGTTTTGGATCTCAGCTCCCCCCTGAGCCTAGTCCGGACCTCAACTCCTCCTTGAACCTAGTTCCAGTCCACCTTGCTGATGCCTGTCATTTTCATCATCGATAGCTTCTGCTTCGGTTCCTTGTCTTCTCGGCTTGTAATCACCCTGCTAGTCTCAGTCATCTTCTGGCACCACCTCGATCGTTCTGAACCTCGGTTGTCCTAACTTAGTCCTGATCTAGTTTGCCTCACCATGATCTAACTCTGGTGTCCTACAGCCATCACAAACAAGCAAAACGTTACGTAGCACCGCACGATACACATAATCATCAATTCACATAATTGATGAGGCATGAACACATACCATCACAAAGGCATTTGCTCAAATTTTGTATTCTATGGTTCTTGTCCATCTTGCATCTTGCTTGAGTCCAACCATCTCACCTGGCATCCACGACCGTTCTGAACCTTAGTTCTCCTAACCAAGTATCAGTCCTCCTCGTCGTTGACCATAATTAACTCCAAACCACATGCACAACAATAGACCAAGCAACCATTTTTAGGCACAAGTTTTTTGCAACTTGACCCACATTAGTCCAAAACATGCATTATACAATATCTATGCAATGAAACTCATAATTTTGACATAACCACCAAAGTTCACCGCCCATGGTGCATGAACACTGCCTGGCCGGTCAGACCGCTGTCTATAGGCGGTCTGATCGCCACTTAGTCCTCTCATGGACTTAGCCAAAATTCAGCCCAAACTCTCTCTGAAAAAACTTGACCACACTGCTCATCAGGCCGATCTGACCACCGACACTTCAGGCTGCCCACGGCCAATCTAACTGCCATCAAGCTTTGGTGGCGGTCAGACCGTCTATGCCTGACAAGCAGCAGGACTTTGCTGAAAACGAGGGTATCTGCAAACACCACGACGTTATTACCAATTATTGAACACACTAAGATGGAGATTATACCCACGTGATCTCTACACTAGTGAATATGAATATCTGATCAGCAATTGAAGATGCAAACTCTCCCTGCACGGTGACCTTATATGTAATTGTTAAACACGCATACATATATTAATTGTTAAACACGCACGTTCTCAGTCCTAAGATTTGGGACCAGAAGTGAAGCAGTAGGGTTCCTTGCACGCAGCAGCATCTTGAGTCTTGACTCATTAATTGATTTACGACTAGAATTGTAGGCTTGCAAGTTGCAGGTTGCTTTTGCTTGCAACTTCAGTTCATCTCCGGATCGGAGGGAGGGGCGGGCGGGGCGGTTGCTTTGCTTTCGCTGCTAGCAAATGGCAGCAATTAATTGGAGACCACACCTGAAAACGAGAGCAAAACCTTGAAACAACGCAACAGCTTAGCTCCATCCACGAAAAGCAACAACTCCTCCTGATCTCAATGATAGTAGTTACCTTAATAGCTGAATGCTCGTGTTTTACTATAGATAAAAAAAAAATATTACCTTAGTATGTTGAGTCGATATTGACGAAATCGGTATGGCCAGCCCACGCCCTCGGCTCTGCCGTACCTTTTGTAGAGTTTCACTTTTTTTTTCCTTTTATAGAATTTTTAGGGAGGTAAATTTCCTTTATTGGTGGATTGATTTTTATTTTGTTAGATATTTTTTAGGCAGGTGGAAGGGGGGATTGGGAGGGGGTAACGTACCACCACCAGCATCCACTTCGGTAAAGACGTGCGTCAATGGATGTCCTACCTCTGCCAGTGTCACCGAATTAATGTGCCCTGCCCCTGATTGGCTGTTTGCTTGCTTAAGGAGAACAAGTACTATATATCAACAACGCTCCTCCAGTTCACCAATCTCCCGTCTTCTTAATTTCTTGTAATTGCATTGCTTCACACAATAATTCTTTGATTTTTTTAAATAATATGCCATTTTATTAAAATGACAAAAATAAATGTTCATTTTAAAAATTACATGAATATCATGCGACATGGTATTATTCATGTATTTTTTTTAAAATGAGCATTTATTTTTGTATTTTTAATAAAATGGTGTATTATTTTAAAAAAACATTCATCATTATTGTGCCAAGAATTCAGGGGGGTGTAAGTTCGGAATCTTAGGTCTTCACATTAGTAGAGATCAATAGGAAGGAGCTGACCAGACATGCCCAGTAACTGGGCTCATTTAGGTTGGGCCGCACCCGTGAAGCCCACGCTGAATCTCTACCAGCCCAATATCCTATTATATATGCCGCGCATTTTAACATTGTCAACATGAGCTCGGCGCAGCCATTGATCAATCATCAATAACCAATTCATCCAACCATCGATTTGCATGCAAATTTTTTCACCATTGCACTGCAATGCTAAGCATTCACATCGATCAATCTGTGTTGCTCAGAGAATGTATAATTGTGTGACGTCAGCTGTCTGTAAATTTTGATACGAGATGATGCGGAGGAGAGAGGGGGTGTATAGAGAATTGGGCCGTCTCTCATGTAGTAATCGACTGTAACACAAGAAACAAGACGCATTGTACATAGATAAGCTGTCTATAGAGACATGTAAAGAGACAATCATTTGTAGAAGCTGTCTTTAGTACTATCTATAGATGACATAGAGGGATACTGTAAATAACAGTTGTCTATACCATTATAGATACCCTTACATGCTCTGTTGTTTTGTTCTACTTGTCGTTTGGACACCGACAAGTTCTTCCATACATACATTTAATCATTATTTCTTTCTAGTCACATGTTACAGCTAGAAAATATAAAAAATATAATGATATGGGAGTACTTTCGACGACAAATGTACCTATATCATTTTTATTTGGCAAAAAGTGTAAACACTTTTATGTGTGTTATTGGTCAAAGTTTAAAAATGTTGACCAGATGTATTCTCAAACGAGATATGTTGGGTACTTAATTATATAGGGTAATTAGCTCAGTGAAATCACGTTCGAGCGTAATTAGAGGAATGACACTCTATTTATGACATACTGAAAAATAACATCGCGAACATCAAAAAATTAGACGAATGACATCCTGGCCAGTTAGTTCTGTTTCTAGAATTTTTTAAATATAGAAACTGAGCTCAAAAAATTATCACTTTTTTTGTGGAGTGTCTTGACACAGTTTAATTGCTTGTGTATTTTTTTAAAACTTTATACATTCTGATTTTGTCTCTAAAATTCATTTAAGTGTACTGTTTGTAGGAATTTTCTAATATAGAAAATTAGGTCCAAACATTATAATTTTTTTCATGCTTCTTACACAGTAGACTTGACTGTGTAATTTTTTTTTAGAATTTTACAAAATTAAGTAATGAAAATTCTTAATGTCCACTATGTGAGGAGTCTAATATTTCATAATGTAAGAACATTATGAAATTGTATTAATTAATTTTGTAAAATAATTAGAAAAATTACACAATCAAGTCCACTATATAAGGAGTCTAAATTCTTTTCATAATGTTTGGACCTCATTTTTTATATTAGAAAATTCCTACAAACAATATACTTAAATGAATTTTAGAGACAAAATCAGAACGTATAAAGTTTTGAAAAAGTACACAAGCAATTAAACTGTGTTGGAAGACTCCACAAAAAAATTGATAATTTTTTGAGCTCAGTTTTTATATTTAAAAAATTCTGGAAACGAAAGTAACTGGACACAGGATATCATTCGTCTAAATTTTTTTTATGTTCGCAATGTTATTTTCCAATGCGTCACGAATAGAGTGTCATTGCTCTGATTACGCTCTAACGCGATGTCACTAAACTAATTTTTCCTAACTATATTGTTTAGAGTTCATACAAACTTCTTGCCATTGTCCTTTGCCTTATTGGCCGTCTCGGCGGCGACCCTGCCGTCGTTGCCGACGAGCTTCATGTACTTGTCCTTCCTGGTGAGTGCCGTACACTCGTACCCGAGCTCCTTGGCGATCACCCTCTGCACGTGGTTGGCCACGTCCACGGCGCTCCTCCCTCCCGCGCCGCAAGTCTCCTCCAGTCGCAGCGCCGGCAGGAACGCCACCTTGTACCCCGGCCGCGGGTTCATGTAGAAGAAGTAGGGCTCCAGGAACTTCCACCCCCTCTCCGTCGACCCGTAGTAGGTCCCCTGCCGCGCCTCCACCGCCACCGGCACGATCCGGTCCGTCAGCTCCGCGAACAGCGCCGAGAACTGCAGCAGGAACGGCTCCCGGCACGTCGTCCCCTCCGGGCACATCACCACGTCGCCCTCCTCCAGCAGCGCCGCGATGCGCGCCGCGTCCACCGCGGGGTCGCGGGTCAGCGCCACCGCGGGGATGGGCGAGATGGCCGTCGACAGCCTGCTCACGCTGTAGGTGACGCAGGTCACGGGGCGGCCGAGCGCGATGGAGACAATGATGGGGTCGAGCGCAGTGCGGTGGTTGCAGACCAGCAGGGATCCCGGGGAGCCCGGGCGCGGCGGCGGGGGAGGCGTCCCGCGGACGCAGAGGCGGATGCCCGTGAGGCGGTAGGTGTGGCGGACGAAGCGCGCCGGGACGGGCAGGTTGAGGAAGACGCGGAGGAGGGCGAGGACGAACCCCACGGGGAGGTAGGCGAGCGCGAAGACCGCGTGCGGCGCGTCGGGGCGGCGGACGAGGCGGCCGTCGTGGAAGATGGTGCGGGACAGCAGCGCGTCGGCGGCGGCGCGCGGCGCGCGTCGGTCGGGTGGCACCATGTAGGCTTCCTGCGCAGGGTACAGTCAGATCGACTGGTTATTAGTTTTGGCGCCAGCGCCACGATAAGTATAGTACTAAGTCGTACTAAGCTCGGCTTAATCTCAAGCAAACAATATGGAATTACGGATTAGTGAAGAAATTAATGATGAGTCAACATAAGTTAGCTGTACGTGTACTTCAGGCAAGGTCAATTTCGGTAGTTATTGGTTGCACCAACTGCTAATATTCCTAGTAAGCCCTGCTATAAAGATTCCATCTAGTTTTCGAACCGACGATTAACCACTCAGACAACGAAGTAGACAGAATTGGAACGCGATTACAGTAAGATTCAGAGAAGAAAATTCCGTGTTTCAAATGAGGCCTTAGTGACAGACGAGTACGTCCAACTTGTATCTACCGACCATTAACAATTGTAGAGGCGTTAAACCATCAGGTAGAAGCTAGAGGGAACCTTCTTCTTTCCTAAGAAGAGAGAGAAAAGCTAGGAACCATACAAATTCTTGCAACTTCAGCTACCACAAGGCATGCCTTGAGGCTTGAGCACTCAAAGAACAATGGGGCACGCACCTCGTATATGCCACAAATTCACAACTTTATTTATTTATTTATCGCGCTATGAATTATTAGTGATCACTCCAATATATACCTCAATTTGCCATGCCAATTAATCACAATTAGTTGCAGAAAAGAAAGATTGGAGCTTTGGAGGAGTGTACTAGTTTGTTTACCTTGCAGACCGCCATGAAGTCGTGGTCGCTCTCGCGGTCGCCGAGCCCGACGTCCGGCATGTCCCCGCCGGCGAAGAGCATCTCGACCGTCTCCCTTTTCCTCTCCCCGACGAGCACGGCCTTGATGCGGCCGGTGAAGCGCCTGCCGGAGGCGCAGGTCTCGAGCTCGGTCCCGGCCACCTCGGCGCCCAGGAACTCGCGGACGAACTCCCCCACCATGACGGCCGGGGACGCGGTGATGATGACCCGGCGCTCGGCGCAGCCGCGGAAGACGGCCCACGTGTCGGCGCGCACCCCGGCGGCGTAGTGGCGCGGGAGCACGCCCCGCGCGACGGCCTCGACGTCGGAGACGCGGAGCCCCGCGAAGGTGATGAAGACGAGCAGGCCGATGGCGGCGGCCTCGGAGACGCCGACGTAGAGCACGAGCAGCAGCGGGGCGACGAGCAGGAGGGCGAGCGCGCGGACGTAGCTGCCGGCCTCGAGCGCGACGAGGAAGTAGTAGGGGAACGCGGAGGAGGAGGCGAGCAGCGTGCCGTCGAGGTCCGCCGCGGCGGTGCGGCGCGCGCGCGCCGAGGCGTCGTAGGCCGACACCGGCGGGAACCTGGCGCGCCCTGGCGCCATGGATCGGTCGTCGCGGGTTGCCTGGTGCGCGGCGGCGAGGCGGAGGGAGTTGCAACGGAAGCGAGAGAAGTGGATGGGCTCAATATACGCGCGCAGTATCGGTTGCTCCGTGTTGTCCAACCCACGGCTCTGCAGCGATGCACGTCGTCTTTTTCTAAGATTCAAGACTTGTTCTTGTTTGTGCGACGAGCCGACGACAAAACGAAGAGCTAGTGCTACTGTTTATATAGGCTAGCTAGCTAGCTGCAAGCATCAATCAGGCTAGCTGCGAGCGACTCCTAAGCCCTAATCCTAGTAGAGATCGAACTGAAGATGAGCTAGAATCAGACTAGGATTAATCACCGCAAATTCGCAAGATATGATCTTGTTATGCATCCTAACCGGTTTCCTGTGTGTTCTGGCCGACCGATTCCGAGTAGGGATGCAAGCTGCAAATTTAATTCATCAATCGCGACGAATAATTTCCTTTTGACGGCTCGGAGTACCTGCAGATGAAGGTACCACGAACGAAGCATGCGTGAAGGAGAAGGTGAAAAACGCATTTCGATCGATTTCCATGCGATGCTCGTTGGGTCCAATCAATGCGGCGTCCGTCCCGTCCGTGGAGTGTTTGAACTCTTCCTCCTGCTAGCTAGTCAAACACCACCAAATTAGTGCTCAAGAACAAAATCATACTTGTGTTCAGGCTCTTTCAGATTCACCAGTCTGACAGTCACTTCATAAGATGAAACTGCTTCAACGGTGCTCCTCCACAGTCCGATACGATGACGTTTTAGGATAGGTATTTAGGAGGAGCAATCAAGTTACGGATGAGTACAGTTATCTGTTCACTTAGATGTGGAGGCTGGTTGGTTAGAGTTTGGTGGTCCTGTATAGAATATAGATAGATAGATGCAGCTGCAACCTTCAAGGGGCGGTGGTTGAATTAATGGACGGCTTCAATTTTCCTTTCCACCGTGCCATGCGGCCATCATCCAAATGACAGAAGCTACCTAGAGGCTGGAAGCAAGGTCTGAAGAGACAGGTGGCCGGCGAGAGAGGTTGGGCAGTGATGTGACTGGCGGCTCCGATTTATAATCCGGGCCTGCTTTTTTTTTTTTTGAAAAGGGAACCCAGCTTTTAATAGAAAGCCAATAACAAGGTTTTACAACGCAAAACAGTAAGCAGAAACTGGGGACTCCAGTTACCTAAGCAAGAGACCACAAAAGACACAACCGCTCCAACATCGAAACGAGCACTAATGACCAAACAGTCCAGCACGACAACTAGCCCTATTACACAGCTAATAACAGCAGGGGCCAAAACATCAGTAGCTCATCACAGATAACAGCTACCTATCAGATAAGCTAGCATTCCTATTACAAAAGTCTTTCGCCCAAGCTTCAGAAATTGAAATGAGCCGATCCAACTTATCACCATCATTCTTTTTCACAAGGATCCTCCAGCGCTGCAAACAAGATAAAGTTTTGAAGATGACATCTATAGGGTTCTTAATATAACTCTTGTCAAACACCATATTGTTCCTAATTCTCCAAAGAGTCCAAGCCGTAGCTGCAAAACTAAACAAAGCAACATGATGATTAGCCCCTTTAACATCCAACCAATTCGATTGGAAGTCATCAATACAAGCGGGGTTTCGATTCCAGCCGAGAATCTCTGTAAAACAAATCCACAAGAATTTGGAAATAACACAGGAAAACAGAATGTGATTAATAGTTTCTTCCACCCCACACAAGAGACAGTTAGCATTACCTTTCCAACCCCTAAGTTTAAGCTGATCCATAGATTGGGCTCTATTTTGATAACAAAGCCAAACAAAAATTTTAACTTTCAAAGGGCACTTGTTTTTCCATAAACTGATTAATTTCCTGCTGTTAACACCCCCAAACAACAAATGCTTATACAAAGACTTGACTGAAAAAACCCCAGTTCTCTCCAGACACCAGATTGGTTTGTCCCTGTTGACATCCAAATCCACCTGTTCGATGTCTGTTTTGAACTCCTCCCACTGCTGCATTTCTCTAACCCCAAACCTCCTTCTAAAAAGGTTACTCCAGCTGCCAGCCTGCACCCCTTCTTTCACACTAATCACTGGAGACTGACACAAACAAAACAGGTTGCTGTATTTAATTTTTAGCGGACACTCCTCGATGCAAGCATCATTCCAAAAAATCCGGGCCTGCTTTAACCTAATTCAGTCTCACACAGCACAAACGACCGATGCGCCTTTCTCTGAATTTCGTGTGGCCCTGGAAAAAAGACAAAAGTTCCAGAGGGGCAGCCTCGTGAGTCTCCTGGAAACCGGAACAATAGTTTCTAGAGTACGATGGATGCTGTCGGATGTCTCGTCGCGCTATGCGCGCTTCGTTTGCATTGCATGATATAAAGCCAATTTACTCGAGCACACAACAACAAGATCAGAGTGGCGCAGCGGAAGCGTGGTGGGCCCATAACCCACAGGTCCCAGGATCGAAACCTGGCTCTGATAATTATTTCCAATCAGTTGGGCTTCCCAATTATTTTTTTCCTCTCGTTATCTTAATTATTTTTGCCTTCCCAATCAGCCACGCACGGTGACGGTCGTCATCTGTCAAACACAAGTTCTTAGTTCTTACGGTCGGGCCAGCGCTCTATCCAGATTTGTCAACAACTTGAAACGCAATTCTCACATCCCATTACGTAAACAACGAAAACAACAGCAGCTTGGTGATCAAGGATAATCATCCCTTCACAAACAAAACTGTCGTTAGTTGGCATCAAAATTTGCAACGAAACATACTTGTTCGTTTTCATCATACCTTTCCAAATGGAAGTATACACCAGCACCACGAAACAAGAATAAGGAATAAAGGATTATAATCACAAGAGTCACATTCATAAGTACAAACAAATATCTCAGGTGCGCAATAAACAAGCTGGACCTCTCAACTTATTTTCTTACAGTCAAAAGTCGAGACAGCCAAAAAAAAAAACTACAAAGAAAAAAAACAATTAGTTATGGACGATATTGAGTAATAATTGGTTATACGATTGCCTTATTTCATATGTGCATCAATCACCCCCAGGGTAGCCAGGTGTGGCAAAGCAAGGATAATAATCAGCGGCCGATTTTACTCGTGCTGTGAAGCTCAGATGTCTTCAGATGGTGATAACCCTGCACCTCTCAGGTGGTAAGTCATGCTCCACCAACGGACCTGAGGAAGAGGAAACTAGGAACCCATCTACCCTGGCCGCAGTATCCAGGTTGATTGTCACTGTGCTCAACCCTCTTCCAATCACGTAAATTTTCCTCCCAATGGCCACAAGCTCGCATGGGGGCCTTGTAAGCTTGTCAGACAGTCTACCAAGCATGACCCACTCCTTCCTCTCCTCCTGCCACATCATCAGCTTTGTGCCAAGTGACTGGTCCAACATGTAGAGCGTTCCGTTCACAACAACTGTTGGGCCAGACCAACATAGAGCGATTTCGTTCTCTGTGCCCCTCCAAACACGGTCCAATGGATCATATATACCAGCAAAGTACATTCTGTTCCAGGCCGCCTTGTGAATAGTCACCAGCTCCCCATCCAATGCAACAAATTTTACTATGTCAGGGGTGAGCATTGGATTCTTGTGCGCGCACCAAGAGTTTGTGACTGGGTCATAGATGTCCCACGAATTCGGCGACTTGTCTGTCAAACCAAGTCCACCAGTAATGTAAAGTTTGTCATTCAGAGCTGCTGAAACAAAATAGCACCTGAAAATAGAACAGGAAAGCAGATGTCACTTGACAACTTCAGGGAAAAAAGATGCATGCCAATAAACTGTCAATATGGGTACCTAGCAGTAGGCATCGGGGCTGCTCTGCTCCAGCGATTTGTAGAAGCATCATAACAGTATACTTCATCATTAGCATCTTTTAGCCAACTACAACCACCCAAAAGATATAATCTCTTGTCCAAGGTCTCAATGGAAATGCCTTCCCGCCCTGAGCATGGAGGTTCCATGACTTGCATGACTTTCAAGGAACGGGTTGTAGGATCAGGAGCCAGTACATAGCATTTGATGCCTGTATTCCTACAGATCACATATATCCAAGACTCATCCAAGTTGTTCCTCTTGCGACAAGAGTGCCACTCTTCACTGCATAGCAATGCCCTCCATCTCTTTGAGACACACCTGAGAGCATTATGATATCGCCGAGGAACCCTTGCTATGCAAAGGAGAGCAATCTCATCAGGAAGACCATGTATAAGTGGAGTATGGAAGACAGCAGATTCCATGCTGCTACATGAGACGAGAGCTTCCTCCGGTGAACTATTTTGATGGTGATCAATCATCCTAACACAGAATGAGACCAGATGAGAAAGACAGTGCTAGTCTTATTATATTCTGATAGGATCATTGTAATAGAAAACATAATCATAATTTCGGATGTAACAGAAGATAAAATGATTTGAGTAAGGACAAGCTGCACAAGGACAGCATGGATAAAAATCAGAAAGCAATGCAGGAGGCTGTTTGCCAGTAACGTTTATAATGGAGGTTCAACAGAACCAAGGATAAACAAAAGATGTATGCATTGCATATAGAGAAAAATGATGAAGCAATAGACAACAGTAAAATCATGCAGACAACACAGATTGATAAATCAGAATGATTAACTAGAGAAAAGATCAGCCAGAAGAAATTAGCATATTCTCAGTATACAACAATCAGAAAAGCATAAATCGTGACAAAGCATTTGACAATCACTTCAGAAGAAAGCTTAAACTCATATGTGCACAATCTAAATTTGAGAGTAAGTATCAATGTTTGAAAGAAGTGCTTGTTGAGAAATATCATGATTTTTTCAATGACTAACATCACAAACTTACATGTTAGTTCATATTCTGTTCAAAAAACGAATGCATTACACAGGAACACAAGCATGTTAGAAATGGATAAAGCAGTTAAGCATACAAGAATAATTAAAAGTAAAATAGTGTCTTTTCCATAACGTGTAACAAATAACAATAAGTATGTACAAAGCAAGTTAGGGCTGGCTTCTTTAAATCTCATCAAATTTGCTCAGAAATTCACGTCAGTTTGGATATAATCACATGAGGAGCCTAGTTACAGAGCATCCTCACTCAAATACCGTCCTTGACGAATCCTCACAGCAGTACATACAAAACCAAACTGACCCAACCCGAAATATTGAAAGTTAAGAAACAGAAAGAAAACATGACACAGAAAATAATAAAAGCATTGCTGGAAAATAGAAAAGGCGATTCAAAAGCCATTTCAATGTTGATATCTGGAATAAGTCGAAATTATAATTTATAACAATGATTACATCAATCAGGTTGATCAAATAAGAAGGCAAAATCATTGGTTGGGTTCTTTGGTTGTCTGGCTGGCTTTCTTCAGAAATTATATTCAGTTTTGGTATAATCAGATAAGGTGCACTAGAGTCACCCCATTCAGATACTGTCCTTGTAGGAGTCATCACAGCAGATCATTCATAGGACTTCAGACCAAAACAACTCAAAGAAACGTTTCTGAAAAAAATAGAAATATATTTTTCTAAATAACAGTAGATGCAACCACATAAAACAATTTCTTTTTTTTAAAACAGTAATTATGAGTTATGACCACAGTTTGGTTCAGTAGTCCAGTTTGCTCAGAAGTTATTAAGATTTAGATGTAAACATGTAAGGAGAGCTAGGCCACCTCACTCAGCTACCGTCCTTGTATGAGTCATCACAGTAAACAATTGTCTACAGGCACTCACCTTGATCCAGACCCATAACCCAAAAGATCCAACCAAAAGATTTAACTGGAAGGAGCATAAAATAAAAGCCGGAAGCCAAACCACAGCCAAAATAAAAAGATTTTTTAAAGTTCCAAACTGAGCTACATGCCTACATGCAGCAAACACTAAAAACATGCATTGGCACTATTCCTTTATAGTTATTGAAGTTTGCTCAGATATTAATTTCAGTTCTGGATGTAATCACGTAAGGAATGGCCTTCCAAGAGCCACCACACTCAGATACCGTCCTTGTAGAAGTCATCATGGCAAACAGGTGTTGCAATCCCTTGTCCCAACACCCAACAAATGTCCAACTAAGAAAACACACAAACGAAGAACAAGACAGTATCAGGAAAAACAAAAATACTAATTACATAGAATAGTTGAACAGATAATCTAGTTTAGTACATGATCTGTCTTGGTTTTAATGGTTCACACATGTTTGCTCAGAACCTTTCAGTTCTGGATGTAATCAAGGAAGGAGCACTTTTTTCAAGAGCACCTTACTCAGATACTGTCCTTGTAGGAGTCATCACAGCAAACAACAAGAAAAAGAGAAGAAAAAACGGAAACTCTGCAAGGGCATTGTTAAGGGTAGTAGTGTAATAGTCATGTTATCGCCGCCGTGTACCGGAACCACAGCGCCTCCGCGGAGGTCATGGCGCGCCCCAGCGCCACCTCCGCCTCCGCCGCCGTCCCGTAGGGCAGCATCGCCGGCGAGCCTAGAATAGAAACCCTAGCTAGACTACAATTACATTACTACCCCTACACGACTATTACACTACTACCCTTAACAGGCATTATCTGTTAACTTCAAAAGTAGCCATTCTTAAACAAGTTATATAATATAGCCATGACCCAGTAAATGCAATGGAGTGCATTGTTCTTTCAAGTTGGAGAACATGTTGAAACAATGATAGGAGTTTGCTCCAGAAGCCCAACCAGCATGTTGCTTGCTGTTAAATTCAGGTTTGCACATGTTTGCTCAGATTATCTGATCAGTTTTGGACGTAATCACATGAGCACTCTTTGAAGAGATACCATACTCAGATACCGTCCTTGTAGGAATCATCACAGCAAACAAGCACATAAAAGTAGACATACAAAAAAAGTTTTAAATATTTTTCGAGCCAGGAAGAAGAGAAACAAGTCTAACAACAGACCAGACACCCCGTGAACGCATTTAAGTAAATTCACATTTCAAGTCGGGGAACAAGCATACAAAAGAAAGGATTGCTCCAGTAGCCTGGCCCTGACAAGAATGTTGCCTGCTGTTCAGTTCAGGAACAAGCAGGAGCAAAGTTTCATCTTTAGTGAAGTGAACAATTGAAGAGTGTTTGCTCAGACATCATGATCAATTTAGGTATAATCACGCGAGGATAGATCCCTCGCTCAGATACCGTCCTTGTAGGAATCATCACAGCAAACAAGCACGCAAAAGTAGCCATACTAAGCAAGTTTAAACAAGTCTAACAACAGACCAGACACCCCGTGAATGCAGTTAAGTAAATTCACATTTCAAGTCGGGGAACAAGCATACAAAAGAAAGCATCGCTCCAGTAGCCTGACAAGAATGTTGCCTGCAGTTCAGTTCAGGAAAAAAAACAGGCGCAAAGTTTCATCTTTAGTGAAGTGAACAATTGAAGAGTGTTTGCTCAGACATCATGATAAGTTTAGGTATAATCACGCGAGGATAGATCCCTCGCTCAGATACCATCCTTGTAGGAATCAGTTAAGTAAATTTACATTTCAAGTCGGGGAAAAAGCATACAAAAGAAAGGATTGCTCCAGTAGCCTGACAAGAATATTGCCTGCCGTTCAGTTCAGGAACAAGCAGGAGCAATGTTTCATCTTTAGTGAAGTGAACAGTTGAGGAGTGTTTGCTCAGACATCATGATCAGTTTAGGTATAATCATGCGAGGATAGATCTCTCGCTCAGATACCATCCTTGTAGGAATCATCACAGCAAACAAGCACACACAAGTAGCCATACTAAGCAAGTTTTAAACACTTTTCGAGCCAGGAGAAAGAGAAACAATTCTAACAACAGACCAAACACGGCGTTAATGCAGTTAAGTAAATTACATTTCAAGTCGGGGAACAAGCATACAAAAGAAAGGATTGCTCCAGTAGCCTGACAAGAATGTTGCCTGCTGTTTAGTTCAGGAACAAGCAGGAGCAAAGTTTCATCTTTAGTGAAGTGAACAATTGAAGAGTGTTTGCTCAGACACCATGATCAGTTTAGGTATAATCATGCGAGGATAGATCCCTTGCTCAGATACCGTCCTTGTAGGAATCATCACAGCAAACAAGCACACACAAGTAGCCATACTAAGCAAGTTTAAACATTTTTCGAGCCACAAGAGAAACAAGTCTAACAACAGACCAGACACCCCGTGAATGCAGTTAAGTAAATTCACATTTCAAGTCGGGGAACAAGCATACAAAAGAAAGCATTGCTCCAGTAGCCTGACAAGAATGTTGCCTGCAGTTCAGTTCAGGAAAAACATGCATAAAGTTTCATCTTTAGTGAAGTGAACAATTGAAGAGTGTTTGCTCAGACATCATGATCAGTTTAGGTATAATCATGCGAGGATAGATCCTCGCTCAGATACCGCCCTTGTAGGAATCATCACAGCAAACAAGCACACAAAAGTAGCCATACTAAGCAAGTTTAAACATTTTTCGAGCCACGAGGAAGAGAAACAAGTCTAACAACAGACCAGACACCCCGTGAATGCAGTTAAGTAAATTCACATTTCAAGTCGGGGAACAAGCATACAAAAGAAAGCATTGCTCCAGTAGCCTGACAAGAATGTTGCCTGCAGTTCAGTTCAGGAAAAAACAGGCGCAAAGTTTCATCTTTAGTGAAGTGAACAATTGAAGAGTGTTTGCTCAGACATCATGATCAGTTTAGGTATAATCATGCGAGGATAGATCCCTCGCTCAGATACCGTCCTTGTAGGAATCATCACAGCAAACAAGCACACAAAAGTAGCCATACTAAGCAAGTTTAAACATTTTTCGAGCCACTAGGAAGAGAAACAAGTCTAACAACAGACCAGACACCCCGTGAATGCAGTTAAGTAAATTCACATTTCAAGTCGGGGAACAAGCATACAAAAGAAAGCATTGCTCCAGTAGCCTGACAAGAATGTTGCCTGCAGTTCAGTTCAGGAAAAAAACATGCGCAAAGTTTCATCTTTAGTGAAGTGAACAATTGAAGAGTGTTTGCTCAGACATCATGATCAGTTTAGGTATAATCATGCGAGGATAGATCCCTCGCTCAGATACCGTCCTTGTAGGAATCATCACAGCAAACAAGCACACAAAAGTAGCCATACTAAGCAAGTTTAAACATTTTTCGAGCCACGAGGAAGAGAAACAAGTCTAACAACTGACCAGACACCCCGTGAATGCAGTTAAGTAAATTCACATTTCAAGTCGGGGAACAAGCATACAAAAGAAAGCATTGCTCCAGTAGCCTGACAAGAATGTTGCCTGCAGTTCAGTTCAGGAAAAAACAGGCGCAAAGTTTCATCTTTAGTGAAGTGAACAATTGAAGAGTGTTTGCTCAGACATCATGATCAGTTTAGGTATAATCATGCGAGGATAGATCCCTCGCTCAGATACCGTCCTTGTAGAAGTCATCACAGCAATTCTCACAACCCCCGTTAAGTTGGGCGGCCATGTTAGCCTAAATCATGCTTCAATGCGAACTTGCAAAACGATCACTAGTTCATAGGAATTGCTTCCATTAGCTTAATACAGGATTAGTGCTTCCGATTCGACATCAACTCATAAACGAATCCAACTAACTTAACCGTACTACCACGCCAATGAATAATGATCTAGGCAAAACACACTATTCACCGGATCAATACGTACAAAAAAGATTGCAAGCGTACAATACGATACCATCGGGGGAGAATCACACCTTGTGAGGGTGCGAGAGCATCGGATCTGATCTGACGAGGAGCGGAGGCGGGTGGGTGGATGGGACGGATTTGAGCGGTGGAGTGGTGGTTTGGGAGGAGACGGATGGGGGAAACGAGAAACCCTAGATCTGGAGGGGATCGGCGGGGGGTGGCTGTGGCGGCGGGGTTAGGGTTAGGGTTTCGGCCATGGGCGGAGGAGAGGGCGAGATGCGGAGGCGGATTGGGGAAATGCTTCCGTCTATACGCTGTTTTATCGTGGTGAGGGTGGCGATTATTCATTCACATCCCTGTAGTGTTTACTTATTCTATCAGATCTGTTCCGAACTGCTGCTCTGCTCCTTAATGTTAGGTATATAATTAAAAGTTTTAGTGAGTCCTCAAATGCACAAAAGCACCAAAATAAAAGATGAAAAGTGAAGGGGTGTAACAGAAAAGTGAACCCAAAACCCTAGCTTGCCCGCCGCACCGCAGGGTACCATGGAAGCGTGGCCGCCTCTCGCCCCCGCCGCCACCTCGGATGCGGCTCCCCCGCCACCTCCTCCTCCCACCGCGGTTGGCGGGGCCTCCGGGGCGTGGGGTGCGGCTGCAGCGGCGCAGCGGAAGGCCGTGGCGGAGGAGTCGGCGGCGCAGGCGGTGAGCCGCCTCGTGGCGAGCTGTGCCAACTCTAGCGGCGTGGCGGTGGCCGTGGTGGACGCCAACGCCGCCATATCCGGCGGCGCCGCGCTCGCCTCCACCGCTGGGCGCCTGGTGACGGTGCCGGAGGCGCTGGAGGAGGTGCGCGACGCTGCCGCGCGGCGGCGCCTCGCGCTCCTGCCGGCCCCCGTTGAGACCGTCGAGCCCGCCCCCGAGTTCGTCAAGAAAGGTCGCATCTTTAGCCGCTCCGGAGCCTCGTACTGTTGCTTTATTTAGAATTAGAGCTAAAAACTCTCTGCAGTTCGTGTTTATGGTCGTCAAATTTCTAGGATTATTTTGCAGTATATTGCTAAAGTCTACATGTTGATCGAGTTGTGTACCTGGTTATGGGCAGTTCGTGTTGCACGAAGGACGGGGTGCTCTTGTCTTTACTAAATTCTGACTGTTTTTATTGTTCGTGATTATGGTGAACTTTTTATTCAGAAATTAGTCCTTAAAGAGTTTGCCGTAGGTAATTGCTGGCTTATTTATGTGTTACGGTGACTCTTCTAAAACATTAATAGCAGTGAAGTTCACATTTTTAACAAATTGTTGCTATATTACTAATGTACTAAACTATATGAACTGAAGCTTTGAAAAAACAAGTAGCCACAATGATGGGTTAAACTTTGTGGTTTAGACACTGTGTTTCTTTAGTAGCTTGATATTTTGATTCATTTTGTTGTTTCTCTTAGAGTAAGCTTGAGTGGTATTTTAAGAGCATATAAATGGAACAGCTAGCGATGTAGAAGGACGGTGGAATATCAAGCTATGCATATATTATTTGAGCAATTTAACATTGGGCATTACTGACCGCATGCTGTTATTATTGTTTGTTTTTCCTACTACAATATGTTGCCACTTGGTAGCCTAGAAGTTACTTCTGCAGAATAGAATTAGCCTTTTACTATTGATTCTTTCCTGGTCTAAGAATTGCTTATTGATAGGAGAGGCTAACTTGTATATCATCATTGTTGGCAGTTGTCAAATTTGCCAGGGAAACAGGAGACCTCCAAACACTTTCAGATGTTGATATCAAGATTATTGCTTTAGCTTACATGTTGGAAGCTGAGATCCATGGGACTAGCCATTTGCGGGAGCACCCACCTCCTCTGCGTGTGGTGAATGTCAGAAACTTGCAAGAGGCTCCACTGCCGGGCTGGGGCTCTAATGTGCCTAACCTAGCAGATTGGGAAGCAGTGGATCAGATGTCCGAAGCAGGTGGAGATCTTAATTCTCGGATACTTCCACTGAAGGATCTTGAAAACCAAGAAATCCCTACAAGTGAGACCAACAGTATTCCTGAGACACAAGGGGATGCAGAACATCAGCCTTCAAAGAAAGATGCTGGTGTTGCTTGGGAAGATGACGAGAATAATGAAGGTTGGATGCCTGCTGTTAGTCGCAGCACACACAGAAGATATCTACAGAGGAAGGCAAGGCGTAATGCCCTCAAGGAATTTGAACAAAGTGTTGAGACAAGTTCTGTTGCTCCATCAGTTGATGACGATAAAATTTTATCTGAAAATGGATTGAATCCAGCGGATGTCCCTTCTGTTGTTCCAGAGAAAATGAAGTCGAATACTGATGGTTTGGAGCATCAGGAAGATAATGAACCCCAAATTGCTGGAGATCATTTGCATTCTGATCAACTAGCTAATGGGGAGAATGGGGTAGGCAATGTCGATGCTGTTGAGGAGAGAGACGGTACCGATGCATGCACTGAAGAATTGAACAACTTAGATATAAAAAGAGAGACTGAGGAAAGTGTTGATGCATCTTTTGTGGATGATGAGAGCAGTGAGCAGAGTTGGGCCCTGAGGTCCTTATCGGAATCTACTGTAGCATGTGTTACTAGTGACTATGCCATGCAAAATGTTATCCTGCAGATTGGCCTCCGTCTCTTGGCACCAGGTGGCATGCAAATACGTCAGTTGCATAGGTATGGGAATTTAACATCTTCAGACCTCCTTGACTACACTACAGCCATTCGATTCCTTGTTCTATTTATAGAAGCTTCTGTACCCCCCCCCCCCCCCTCTCTCTCATGTGTTGGGATGCTGATGTCACAGGTGGGTTCTGAGGTGTCATGCTTGCTATAAGGTGACCCAAGAGATAGGGAAAATATTTTGCCCAAAGTGTGGCAATGGTGGCACCTTACGAAAGGTTTCAGTAACGGTTGGTGAAAATGGGATCACTATGGCTTCACGACGCCCACGTGTTACACTTCGAGGCACAAAAGTGAGTGCAGTTAATTTCACACTTAATGCTGCTTTTCTTTCATATGGCGTAGATCTTGTGTTGTTCTGTCACTTCTGTGATTAGTGTGGCAATGTTTTCTGTATTGTCCAGTGTCCACTGTTCTCCAAGACATTGAAAAATACATTTGAGACAATGTTGTTATAGCATTTGGATATTTTCTTTCTATGCTTGCCATGCCCATGATAGTCAGAGGTGTATTGGTGAAGAATAGTGTTCTTCTTTAAAATCAGTGGTGAAGAATAGCTGAAACTCTGCCAGGAGCTTTTGGCCAGTCCCATATGAATGCTTTGTTATATGTGAAGTCCATCCAACCTCTCTTTGGTGAAGCAACTGTAGATGTCTTGCAATATGATGGTCTTCCATGGGGGCCTTCATGTTCACTTTTCAACTTAGCCTCGATACTTTGGTTGGATTTTTTTCCCCATGTGCCCACCTGACCTTTTGTCGAGTTGGTATTTTTAACTGTTGTCCTATTTGCTTGCAGTTTTCCCTCCCAATGCCCCAAGGTGGAAGAGATGCTGTCACTAAGAATCCCATTTTACGTGAAGACCAACTTCCACAGAAGGTTCTTCATCCTAAATCGAAGAAGCCAAGCAAGAAGGTTAGTGCCCCTGCTATTTTTACATAAATGAAAAGCCTCACAGTAACATGGATACATAGTTTTGAGTGCTTTATTTCATGCCCCTGCCATTTTTACATAAATGAAAAGCCTCACAGTAACATGGATACATAGTTTTGAGTGTTTAATTTCATGAACTCCAGTAAGTGTTTTTGATACTATCATGCGGTCTCTGTTGCCTCTTCTATGTCGAACATATGTTCTCAATTGTGAAGTTGTGGACGCATATGCCTTCACCTGTTTTGTCTTTGTTACAAACACTTCAGTTCCTGTTATGACTCGTAATGAAGTTCATAGAGAAATAACTCTCTAACCGTTATTGTTCACTATAGGAGGATGACTTCTTGGGTACCGATGACATATTTTCTCACAGCGGTGAAAAGAAAGTACCACTGAAACCTCCAGTGAGGAAGGCGCTTGCAATGTTCAGTGGGAAACAGAATCCGAACGACAACCACTTTTCTCGCAAGAAGCACTAAATTCTGATCTGCCCTGTGGTTCTTTTTTTCTCCATGGCATTGTAGTCTCATTATGTTACGGTGAGAACCAGAGTGTATCATCCAGACTCTTTTTTTTGGTGTTTGTGGAGAAAGTCTGTCTTATAGACTCAAGCATGTAAGCTTTACACAGTTTTGCAGCATGCCAGCATCCGTGTGAGGTTCCTGTGTTATTGCTTCCTTATCTGTATCAACTCGAGTGAGAGTAATCGAGTATTTGAATACGAGATCTCTCGGAGCAGCAATGAATAGTGATTTACATCGTGCTTTATCGAGACATTTAGATCTCTCTAAGGTCATAGCTTTTCGAAAATAATGATGATTTACATCGTGCTTCCACAATTGATTTACATCTTGCCTCCACAAGTAGCTTGTTTTTGTGCGATATTTGTTGCTTTGTAGTATAGGCTCTCAATTGCACTTACACAAACAAATTGGCACGCTTTTTTATTGCGGAAACAACCAAAGAATATGTCCAACCTAGGGTGTGCTCTCTACATGACATTTTCTTACAAAAGAATAATCAAATCAAGCAGTATACCGCATTTCATTTCATGCTTACGCTCATGCACAACACAAGACGCATATCACACACAGCATTAGAAGAGCAAGTCATCATTTGGTGTACTGAATCCACCGTAGATGTCTCCCATGTTTAGCAGGTCAAAGTAACCTGCTCCTGCAATGCTAGCACCATGGACAGCAGCGCTCTGATGATCCTGCTGCTCCTGCTGCTGCAATGCGCCGTAGCTGCTGCTCATCTGATCCCCAAATGCGCCGTGCGACGGCGTCACGTTGCCGGAGCTCGCCGTCGAGGCGGGCCAGCGCGCGGACATGGAGTAGCTCTCCGGTCCGGTCGCCGGCATCCAGTCGGAGAAGATGAAGTTCTTGGACTGCTGCTGGACCTGGTGATCAAACGGTTCAGCGGCAGGTGCAGGAGCTGAGATGGCATGGCTGCCGCTGCTGATGTTTGCATCCTGGTCATGAGAAGTTGTGGTGCTGGTGCTGCTGTTCTTGATGTGTTGGTGCAAGGATGGCTCGGTGGTGCTCATGGAGGTTAATTCAGCTGGGTTCTTAGGGTTGGAGCCTTGCGCCTGCATCACCCTCTTCTTGAGGTACGAGTTCCAATAGTTCTTCACCTCGTTGTCCGTCCTCCCAGGAAGATGCATTGCAATCTGGGACCACCTGAGATTTCAAACCATCAGCATCCTCCAGATAAAAGGAAATGTCGTCGTCGTTCTCTAATAGTTTAAGCTTTTCGCAGTAAAATGTCCTGTTTTCTAAGTATTCCAGCTAAAAGTACTAATTTGCTCCTGTATCTTTAGCATCTCTGGTTTTTGCAATGTATTCTCCAGTTTATGGACATGAGGAAATATTTATAAGGAAGGGTACAAATGAGTTCTGTGAGGAGCATTACTTGTTGCCCAACTTGGCTTGAAGGTTGATGACGATGTCCTCCTCTTCCTGAGAGAACATTCCACGTTTCAATCCGGGCCGCAAGTAGTTGATCCAACGCAGCCGGCAGCTCTTGCCATTTCTCTGCAGACCTTTGAGGAAACAAACCCAAAAAGGCAAATAAATTCAGAAATAATGGTAGGAAGTGAGACAGAGATGTCAATTGCTTGTGTGAAGACTAGCTGAGCTTGAGCGAGCTAACTCTAATCGGTATAGCTTATTTTGGTAAACATGAGGACTCTTTTTTGGCTATAATTTCAACTAACCCGGGCATTGTACTCAAGCTTAGCTCACGCCAGGTTCAAATGGAACTCTAAGCCAAACATGAACAAACAATTAACTCTAAAGTTAAACAGAACAAGTAATTGTGCTGTTGCAGGAAAACTACGGCTAATTTGATATGAGAATAGGATGTTCTGCATGTATTGGCATGTAGCAATGTGCATGAAAGGGGAAATAAGTACCTGTACTACTACATGCAGAGAGGTATGAGGAGCTCACCAGCCTTTGCAGGGACAGCACTCCAGCAGCCAAGGCCATGCTTGAGGATGTAGTCCCTCAGCCTCTGGTCCTCCTCAGGAGACCACAGCCCCTTCCTGTAGTTCATCTTCGGCTTCTCGCAGGACCGGCACCCCATTGCTCTCTTCTTCTTCCTCCCTTCCTTCTCTGATATATTCTCTTCCTGTTCCTCTTCTATCTCTAAAGAAAGATGAGCTGTTGCAGTAGTAGACTTGGTGTACCAATCCTCTCAGCACCATGTGGCCCTTCTGATTTTAAAGGGGTGTTACATTTTGCTCTTTGGTTTAATTTAATTGGGGGGAATTAAGTTGGTAATGGGTGCACATGCATGGGATCATAAGCGGGAGGCTTGGTCAGAGGATGTCACCTCTATCTCGTCATTACACAGAAAGATTCTGAGAGTTATTCACTCAACTTTGGCTTTGTTCGAATGATATGGATGCTTGCTGCACTAGGAGCACATTTTGTTTGGAGTCGGTACTTAAAATGCTTTTGTGATCGGCAGCTATATAGGTCACTTTAGATCAGTTTGCCAAAATCATCAGAGTTTTACTGATAAAACAATTCAGACACAGTATTTTCATATAAACTCCTATACTACTCGGAGGCTGTAAGTCTGTAACTCTTAGAGACCGTATTTTCGGATGAACTGATCAGGTAATAACAAAACATTGATCCAATTTGTTTAGTAAAAAATATTGTTATCCAATAATCAGCGTGATGAAGGTCAGACTGTCTCCATCAATGATGAGTGGAGCATTGATATGAGCTGTTCTTGCAAAAAAAACATACTCTTGGATTAGCAATGACAAGACCTGACTAATCCCCTCTTTTCCTGTCAATCATTGGAAGGCATCTGCCTAGAGAACGCCAGGAATGAAGAGCCAAGGACACAAGAAATACACCCTAGTTAGGATCCAGAAGGATTTGCATTACAAAGATCAAGAAAATGGAATGCTCCATGAGAAGGGGCACAAATATTCATAAACAAGGACCTCTCAAGCACAAGTGAACAATGATGAGGAACTCGAATGCTTATCACAATGCTCCTTTCACCCAGTGTTAGAACAACCGAGTTGGCAGAATGGCATGTTTAGGCCATGCCGTGGTAGTTATGACTGACGAAGGCCTCTGCCAATCAGAAAGATGGAAATCAAGTCATATTATGCGGTTAATGTGCTCATGTAGTGCAGAGATCAGTGTTATTTTCCTCTTGGTGATCCATGGCATTGGTCTATTTCAACAACACATAGCTGTCAGTAGTGAGATGATGCTAGATTGCAAGAAAACTAATTGTTTCAGTTTGGCAGCTAACATCATGCATTCCTGAAGACTTTTCTTTTCCTCGCAGTAGTTGTTTTCGGAATCTTTATTAGTATATATGGGTATACCTTTTTTCCTTTACCTCTGCAGAGTTCAGCTACATGTTAAAGGTAGTCATATTTATATGCTCAAGTTTATGAAGGGGAGCTCTCCTATCAACAATAGCTTCTAAAGGTTACCAAGCTAAATCAGGTTGCACTAGCACCAAAAATCAAGTGTCCCCATCTATACCGGTATCCTAAGCTTGAAGAAGTATACACCCAACACTTTCACATTCTCTGAAACCAATATATACCAACGTACACTTGGTGCTCGCGAGACACGAGAAACCGAAAAAACAAGTGGCGTGATCCAACGCGTAGCTATTATTTACCCCCAAAAGGAACACCTATTAGCAAAAATTGTGATCCTTGAATAGTGCTCATAAATTATATGCCATGAGCTTCTATCGTGCTTCATATCTCTGGCCTATTTTAATACACAACTATGTCCTACAAAATAGGGCGATTCCATGTGAGCTCAAAGGCGTCCTAAGCTCCTCTTCTCTGCCTCAGCATCAAACAAGGGGATTTGCGAAAAATCAGAACTCTCTCTTCAAATTAGCCTACAGATGTAAACTAATACAAGCTATGCCAAGTTATATTTCTCCGCAAATTGACTTGCGCACAAGTGCATGTGGACAAACACCTAATATTCATACAAATTCGCATCTTGCGCGATAAATTATGTGCCACTGGTTAAACTAATGGCATTCTTCTGAAGGGAAGGATAAAGGAATCTTTTGTCTCAGTGAGAACTCTCAATTCCACACATCCTAGTTAAGGACTTCCTGGCTTGCAAGACTTGTTGTCCTTGTCGCATCTAGAATGTAAATGCGAGAATGAATTTAAAATTTTGTCGATGATTAAAGAATAAGGAAACGATGGTGATGTGCAAAATATGCTGCTAATTAAACAAAGGAGCCAGGAACATGCATTAGGGCAATGATGGAATGCAAGTCAATGCTTGCTTCAGAATCAATCCACAGACAGGTAAGTTGGAACAATTGTATACACAAGTACAGCTCGTCCGAGTACGCATGGAATAATTAAATTTCCACTGCAAATTGTCCGTATATCTTGGCAGAATTAAGTAGAAGAATAGCTGAAAAAATGTCATTTAGCTAAGCACGTACACTAAAAAAATTAGACATTGTTAAGGCTTTTAAAGAGGGGGGAAATGCTGATTGCTGAAGCCTGAATGAGCATTGGGGGCACTCTCTTTGTTGTATGCAGCATTGCAGCATCATGATGGCTGAAACAAATTAAGTTGATGTGGTTTTCCTTGGTAATTAGTAGCGAGCTTTATTTTGAAACTGCCATGTTTAAGCATGTATAACCTTGGCAAAAGAAAAGCTTATCCAATTAATTGAAGTGCATTATCATGATAACATCACGCTACAAGGAGATTAGGAGAGGTATCCCAAAGTGGAGGAGAAGAGGGGGTCCATGAGCAGACACTGCCAGTACTTAAGCCAATGAAGATCACATAAATCAAGTTTATTTGCCAGCTTTTTTTTTGAGTCCAAGTGAGAAAGAAGGTACATGACATGATTATTATTCAGTAACGGCAGCTTATCCAGTTGTGCGTCAGCCTTGGCGTATAAATCAAGAAAATGGGCATGGCGAGTGTCTATACTAGTTGTGTCAATTAAAACACATATAACTTTCTACACAAAGCCTAAATGACGTATAGTATTATGCATCAGAAAGTAGACTCGATAAGCTTTCCGACGGTATATAACATGCATACCGAAATAATCCGAGTTAGCACAGAAATCGGGCACAAAGCAGAGGAAGACGAAAGAGGAGCTGAGGATTCCGGGTGTAATTCCCAGGAACGTCCGGCGTCGGCGTGTGGACCAGGGGGTTGACTAGTCAACGCGCCTGTGAGGCTGCCAGCTGTCCTCTTGATTCCTCCCATTGTCACTGCTTTCTTGGCCCACAAACCTCAGCCGACTACCGACAGTTAAAGCTGGACTTGGGTCGGGTTTTTCTGGGCTGGTTCGAAGTCCGATCAGCACGACATTATCCGAAGCACGATGAGCCCGGACTGAGCCGAGCCGAAAGCCGGTAAGACGCACGATCGATCAATGCCCACTCTACCGACGATGAATCGCACTGGATCCGTCCTGATTATGCATGGAGAAGAAATTTAACTCTTGGTCTTGGGAGACCGATCAATTAGCATAACTTGATCGTGGCCAGCAAACAAATGAACAGTAAGCATAGCAGCGCTGCAGTGCATCATCTCTCGTTCATCAGTTTCAATTCAGCTCTTGATGCCTTCCTTCCTTACAAGGCCGCAGAACTAGCCCAGGGAAAAACGAGAAATAAAGCAAGATGATACTGTTACGTGAGCATTGCAGCTTGCTTCACCAGCAAGCATGACGAATTAACAGTGCGTTTTGCTCCTGAAGGAAAAGAAACCGTGGAGACCGTTAATTATACACTAGAAGCCCGCGCGCGCCGGATGGCGTGCAGTGAAAGTTTGGTAAGTATGTTTCACGGTTCACACGATGCGTTAAGAAAGATAATGAGCTAGAAAAGGCCTTAATTTTGGCAGGATAGAGCGTCACTTGTTTGTATGACTGCAATCTAGACGTTGTGCGCACCAGCTGCTTTGTCAGCCATATCATACAATATGTAGCAAGGTAAAACAAGCAAAATCTAAACGCAGTTGATAGTTAACATTAACAGGTGCCGTTGCTATTATAAAAGAGTGCAGAGCACGTGGACCGCACATATGGCACATGTAGGTGTTTCCAAAATATCAGAGGATGTTCTATGGTAGGATATATTACATAAAGTGGTTCAGCGGTTATTGAACAGGTACAAAAGCTGGTCAGATTGTAGTTTAAAAAGATGTTGTCAGAATAGACAGTAAAAGCACCTTGGTTTGGCAGCTCTGCAATGACATGAAGAGCATCGGTATGATGTGCCTTCTGGTAATGATTTTTTGTTGCACTTGTTGCATGAAAAACACCACCAGGTTTGACCGGGGCTGAGTTTAGAGATTGTCACAGTGCATTCTAAACCATTACGCTGTATAAAGAGATAGTCCAATTAGTTAGCACAGATTGGTAATGGGTAAATAATAACGTATTTGGAAAGATAGGGAGTAGAGCTTAACTGGAAAATCGAATGGATTGATAGCAAGTATGTCTTTGAGTGTCTTGTCTTCGTATTGTTTCAGGGTAATCTGAATGGTACGTGTTTGATCATGAAGGATAATAGGTGAAACTGGCCGAAAATTTGCTTGAACGCTGTTTTTTTAAGAGCAAAGAGGTAAATAGCATCTCTTCTATGCACGAATGTGTAGTAAGCAGCAGTGCAGCTATAAGAGAGGCAAATTATTTTTTCTCATGTGGTAATGTGTATAGCAATACAGTGTGCGTACCTTGATGTAATTGCTGCTGCTTCAGGTATGCTCGGCGATATATACCAACAGCAGGCTGCACCTCCTGAGAGGCCTTCGTTTTCTGTGATAGGATGAGTAAAGTTAGATATAGGAATCTATTTGGAGATACTGATTAAAAAACGTTGTAGTGGCTACGCTGGCTGCTATATGCGCTGAGGATCAGTGCGAATGGTAAACTGAATACAAAAAATGTGTAATAAGGCTGATTATCTGTGCGAGATATATTTTAGTACGTAGTATGAGCACGACCTGTTAAAGTCGATATCAATTAGAACGGTAGAGGCGCACAGAGAGTTGCAATGAATAAGAGTCACAACACAGCCACAAAGAATCACAAACTGAAGGAAAATCATACGTACCACAACTCCATGCGATTGGTCAGATATCTCTAGAGTCTGGTCCATTAGAGATGAAGACATATATGCATGTAGATGAGTAAATGGGGGCCGTAGGGAAAGGACAAATATATGAATTTGAAATCTAGTACCATCTTTAGTTGTTGGTTAAATATTTAAGATCCCACTGACTGCGCAGTACTGAACAAAAAGAAAATAGATGCTGACTATTGTATGTCTGCTTTGACTATTGTACCAGTGAGCAGCATAATTGAAGTAGTTGCTGCTGTGATTCCCTAACTCTATGATTCTGTTCTACCATTTAAGAAACAAGTGTAGTAACTGTTTGTTTATGTGCTGCACACAAAGAGTCCACTAAATGGGTATGAGATCTGACATGACAATCTAAAGCTGAAACACCATTGCTGTTGTAGAAGGGGTTTTGCAGTTTGAACGTTGTTAGAACAAAAGCAGCTGAGAGAAAACAATCCAGTCAATCTGTAGTCTAAAGCTGCCTCTTGTTTGTAGCAAGCACCAACAGCGGATAAAGTTGTGAACATCAATAGTGCCGAAGACTACATGTGCATCACTGTTACAAAACATGTATACTATCTAACTAATCTATGCTACATGAATGGCAATATTGGAGCACTCATGTGAGTTTTTTTAATAACACAAAATGACACCAGGCTGCTAACTATGCAGAAAAAATAAACACGGTGGCTATGCATATAAGCTACATTAGGTATATGCAAACCATACATGTCTATGTGATGTAAATTGCTGAAAATAGTATAGGCTATGTTTTTAAGACTTACTGCCGTATCTTTTCATAAGAACACCCACAAAGAGGATAGGTATTGGATTTTTCTGCCCATTTTCGTAAACATATTCACCATCAAAATCTTTTGCACGCTGCCCCCAAAGAGTAACTATAACCTCACAGTTTCTGTAAACAATAAGATAGAATAAGATATCATTTACAACATGAAGCATGTACAAAGCAGCAGATGGTATAATTTGTAGAGCATGCAAAAATATGTTGCTCTCATACTTAGCATCTTTTATGACGACCAATCTTTTGGTAGTAGCAAAAGATTGGTTTGATCCCTGAATAGAAGCAGCATTTGAAACAGCTTTGACAACACCAATAACATCTGTAAGGAAAATGAGATGTATTTTTTGTGACATGAGCCGATAAACTGCGTGGTCAACATATAGCACTTGCATGTTGTTGTAAAAGAAAGGTAAGGTGAGTTATGGAGGACATACCTAGGAAATTTCTGGTTTCACCAATATAATTATCAAGATTTTCGAATGGCACAAGGTGAGTTATGGAGTTCATACCTAGGAAATTTCTGGTTTCACCAATATAATTATCAAGTAAGGTAAGGTGAGTTATGGAGGACATACCTAGGAAATTTCTAGTTTCACCAATATAATTATCAAGATTTTGTACTATCTTTAGCTGTTGTTAAAGTATTTAAGAACCCATTGAGTGTGTAGGACTAAACAAAAAAAAATAGATGTTGATTATTGTAATCCCTACTTTGATTACTATAGCAGTGAGCAACATAATTTATGGGGTGGCTGCTGTGCTTCTCTTACTCTGTGATTATGTTATGCCATTCAAGAAACAAGTATACCAATTGTTTCTTTATGTGCTGCATGTAAAGAGTCCATTAAGTGGGTATCAGATCTGACATGACAATCTTAAAGCGAAACGCCATCACCGTAATAGAGGGGTTTTTTCAGTTTGAAGGTTTTCAGAACAAAAACAGTTTACAGAAGATGGTCCAGTGAATCTGTAGTTTAAAGTAGTGTCTTCCTTGTACCAAGCACAAACTGTGGCAAAAGCTGTCAACCTCAGTAGCGTTGAAGATCACATGTACATCACTGTTACTAAACAGGCAGACTGTCTAACTAATTTATATTACACGAATGTCAATACTGTAGTATTCATGTGATTGATAATACAGAATGATTTTGTGGTGCTAATTATATAGGGGAAAAAAGGGTCACTATGCATAGAATCTAGGTTAGGTATATAGAAACCATACATGTCTATGTAATGTAAACCATAGAGAAAGGTAGAGGCTATGTTTTAAGGACTTACGGCCATATCTTTTCATAAGAACACCCACAAAGAGGATAAGTACTGGATTTTTCTGCCCTTTTTTGTAAACATACTCATCATCAAAATCTTTTGCACGCTGCCCCCAAAGAGTAATTGTAGCACCAGAACATATATAGCTAGAGCTTTCAGATCTTGTCATCACCAAGCACTAACCCCATAATCCCCCTTGCACTAATAGTAGTATCATTCAACCATTTCATCGCAGAGCAAAGGGAGGGTCTGGGTGAGAGAGGAAGGGGGAGAATACCTCAGAGCGAGGCTTTAGCAGCACCACTACCACCATATCCAGCACCCTTTGTTCATGCATAATCAACAAAACTCACATTAGAGCAATCATCAAAACTCAAGCATCAAAACAAATTTGTAAAAGGGAGTAGAGGAAGTGAGCAGGGTGGCCATGGCCGAAGTCGAAAGCGTCGGTGTGATGGTCGGGCCGTAGCGTAGGGGACCGAATCGAGTCGGGCTGCCTCCGGCAGCCCCATGAGAGGAGGCCAAAGGGGAGGTGGGGTTTGGCGAACCAATGCGTCGGGCCTGCTGAAGGAGCCGGGAGGGGAGCAAGACGGGCGATCTGAGCCTAAGCAATGAATGGCGGCGGGCCGGTCGCGCTTGACCGAGAGGAGGAGGCGCCATGAGAGGAGGCACCGTGGGAGCTGGGCAGAGAGGAGGGCATGGGCGAACATGGAGCGACCGAGGGCGACGGCGTTAAGCGCGGGTTGGGAGCAGGAGGCGGCGACGAGGCAAAGGCAGCGCGGCGGCCGGGCCGACCGGAGGAGTCGACAGTGGTGTGGTCAGGCACGAGGGAGCCGAGCGGTGTTGTTGGGCAAGCCGGGAGGCTGAGGCGGCACCGGCGGCGCCATGGGGGCCGGACCGAGCGGAGGAAGCAGTCGGGCGAGCGAGATAGCGGATGGGTGGCGACGCTGGGCGCCGATGCCGGCCGGAGAGAGGAGACACCGGGTAGGGGCCGGGGCCATAGGAGCTTGGCGCCATGGGAGAGTAGAGAAGAGATTGGAGGAGGAGAGTTGGGGAGAAGAGAAGGCACCAGGCGGCTCCAAAAGAACGACGAACGTGCACGTGGCGAGGCAAACGGAAAATGCTGGAACGTCCAGACGCACCGACGAAGGAACGACAGAACCATCGAAGCAACCCGGAATCGGACGGACAAAAATCAACTGTGCGAAATCGAATGGGAAAGACGGATTGTATCGACGTGGCCAATGCGGCGTTGCCTCAAATCCGCCTCGGTTTATACCGAAGGATTGGCTTTTCTTCTTTTAACTAGCAGGTACCAGTGTGTTGCAACGGAACCATAAACCTTACACGAATAATATTTGCCTTTAACACATAAAACAAATCAACCAATTAAAAGATGGTGATGCATATATCTATAAGCACCACGTTGGCGCAACATGGTAGAACAAGCACTCCATACGGCAATTCTGTAAATGAACAGACAAATCAACATTTTTCTATGGTATACTTCAATACATAAATAAATGTCAGACTATCATATAAAATAATTACAAACCAATTGATAAAGTAGACATCATGCATTAAACAGAAATATTAACAAAAATTTAGAAATGAAGCTGATGCAGCAGCCTTATGCAAGATTCATCATCATATCTAGCTTGTCAAGTAAACCTCGCCGCCCACCAAAAACCTCGTGTGTGCCGCTAGAAACCCCCCATTCTGAGGTCGAAGCTAGCTAGAAATACAATGGTGCTTCACCAAAACCCCGAGGTAAATTATCATAGGAGCGAACTACATTGAAGCTACAATAGAACTAAGTTTAGGATAATAAGATGACACTCACAGGGAAAAGCAAATCCAATATATTCCAGGCTGCATGTTGTACGACTCGTGTTGGGTAAGTAGGGCCTCCAGGAGAAGTGAAGCTGTAGAGGCACACCTTCAGTCTGGTGCTTGTACTCATCCTCAATTCCAATCTTGCATTAATTAATTTTCTTTCAGAATAAAATGTGACCTTTCAGTGGAGAAACAGATATGCAGAATTAGTGTTGAATTTACTATAGAAATATGTTTTGAATAGCTAATACCTTGAAGGATTGTCATGCAGGAAAGGTAGTGCAGCAGTACTGGCTCCACTTTTAGCTTCTAGAGCTGGAGTAACAAAGAAAAAATATTTAGTTTGAGAAAATGATACAACACATTAACACATCATACGATGACAACATCGTATAAATTTCACTTAGAATAACATGATCAGTGAGTTCAATCACAAAGTAATAAGCAGGGCGACCAACCAACAAAGAATTTGGAAAAGTAGAGAAATGCTCAAGGAAACTCGCATGCAAGTGATATGCACACGGAACATTGCAACACTTTAGTAGCAAACAATCAACATCATGAATATGGAGAAAAGTAACATACTCTGATCATAGAACAACATGAATCTAGAGAGTAGGAGGAAAATATTTCTACCAGCCTGTTCACAATGTTAAATTAGTGACATAAAAATATTATTGAACATGTTTACAAGAAAAACATGTAGTAGATTTCAATGCACACAGAGAAAGACCTGTAATGATATCCTACTCAGTTGATCTGGGAACAAAGCGACGTCTTCAAGGAAATAATGTCCAAGAAACAAAACATGTTCTGAATGGTGTAAAAATGCATGCAGTGCAGTTTCCAAATGAGGTAGAGCAAGCGTAAACAAACAAATTCTTACATGATACAATGAGAGGATATGTTAAGATTTGCTTGTTAGCACACAAACCATTTTGAATTGACATCAATTGATATTGCAAAGTGCTAACTGAAATGAACTAACTAACCTACATATTTTCCTTCCTATTAGCCTTCCAGTTTGTTGTGGAGCCCATTGTCATGGACTTGAAAGAGAGAGAGAGAGAGAGAGAGAGAGAGAGAGAGAGAGAGAGGGGGTCCACCATCATTGTCAGAGAGAGAGAGAGAGAAAACACACTAAGAAGAGAGAAGGAGTAGAGGCAGAACAGAGGAGCAAGGGAGGTGGCCCAAGCGGCGCTTGTCACCAACGATGGAGACGGGAGTGATGACCGTAGCTGGCAAAAATGGAAGGGGGGGGGGGTTCTAAGGGGTGGTGGTGGCGTAGCTCGAAGCGGCCGGCCGTTGGGGAGGAAAGGGGGTGGGGGCGCCGGAGAGGGAGAAGGGGAAGAATAGGGGGAGCATGAGCACAAGGAAAGTGATGGGGTACTACCGGAGCCGACCATGTGGGCAAAGGGGGGTTAAGGCAGTCTGGTGGTGGCGACTCGGGGCGGCACGGGTGGCTCACCGTGGGGGAGGCGACTGGGTGAGGGAGAGAGGGAGTGAGTGGTGGGGTACAGGTAGAGGGCAGTGAGGAGGTGCTCCCATGGGAAGGAATCGACGAGAGGATTACCGGAGGAGAAATGACGTCGATGGAGGCGGATTCGGTCGGAGTTGGGGAAGATGATAGTGGCGCGAGCTCCCGTGGTGGAATCCCAAAATTGATGAAGGGGTCTTGTCCGTGAGGTTGTGGAACGCGACATGATGCAGTGGTTTGGGGAGGAGCTCGACGGTGCGGCCAGAACGACGGTGGTGTGATGGCGGTGCGACGGCCGAAACAGAGGCGACGCGTTCCTTCGTGGATGCGCTCGGTGAAAGAAAGGGAGAGGAGGGGGAATGGTAGGGAGGGGGGCAAGGTGGTTCGGTGCTAGCCTTAAATAGGCGAAAGGGGATGGGAAGCCGGTGGCTAGGCGGGACGCGCGACGGGACCTCATCCACAACCAGTACATCCCCCACCTCATTGACGAGGCCACCAAGATGCAGCTCAAGTCGCAGGAGCGCAGGCTCTACACCAACCACACGGCCTCCCTCGGCAACGACCACCACCGCGTCTGGACCTTGCACGCCTTCTCTCGCCCCGTCCACCTTCGACACGCTCGTCGTCGACCCAGCCCTCCGCGAGGAGATCCGCGCGGACCTGCTTCTGGTGCGACCGCTAGTGGAGCGATATTGCCGGAGATTGGACGTGGGTGTGGAGATGGAAGACGTGGAGATAGAGCAATTGGTGGAAGGAGTGGAGCCTGGCAACCGGTGCTGTTTTATCTCATGAGCCGCGTGGAGGATGGCAGGTGCGTGGGGGAGGGGAGGGAGGGGATGGGAGGACGGATGTATGTGGGATGTGACAATTGCCCTCGCTGCGCGGCGGTAAACCACAATCTTTATTAGTTAAGATTAAGGTAAGATAAGGAAAAGAAAAAAGAAAACACAAACTGAAAGAGCTGAGTAGATCACCCAACCCAAATGGTCCCTCTCAGGCCCAATTGTCGTGGGCCGGTATGATCCCAGCTCACCCAAACTGGGCCTTACTGAGCAAGCCCAACAATCTGAACTCTAAGCGCCGTTACGTGCTACTCCTGTCCTGTTTGGTAGTATAAACAAGCTGGATTAACTGGGCGGAACTGAAAACGTCGACCCACTGCACTACACATCATTTTCTTGGGAAAAGGAAGAAAAGGGAATATCAGGGCCAGAATATTTACTTCTGTTGCTGTACATGCGTGTGTGTGCAGTAGACAACCAAAAGCAGATACGAGCTTAATTTGTCCAAAGAAGAAAACAAAAACAGATACGAGCTAATTGATCCATCAAGAAATTTACAAAGCACAGACAGCGGAACAGAAGAAACAACATGTAGGCAAGTATGGAGTTCACTTGATCGTGTCTTAATTTATCATTATTCCTTGAAAAATAGATCAGCACGGACGTACATTGTCAGGGCCCATCACCAAATCAAAGTTAAAAAAGAATCATCACCACTCCTCTCGTCTCGATGCTCCAACACAAAGCGGCGAAAATTAAGAAAAAAAGAGAAACGGGTAGTAGTTATTAAAGAGAAGACAGCAAAGAATCACACACGCGCGCACAGTGATTAAGTCGATCGATCCAATCCAACCCATGCAGTCACGCTAGTGGCTGTCCCCTTCGTCGTCGTCATCCTTGCGGCGTTGGCAGGTGAACATCTTCAGCACGCCGTCCGACCCGCCGGCGACGAGCGCCCCGCTGCCGTCGTCGCCCTGGCGCCAGGCCACCGCGCTGGCGAAGCCTCCTCCTCCGTCGGCGTCGGCGAAGGGCTGGACCCAGACGGGCTTGGCCCACCTGAGGTCGTAGACGAAGACGTGGCTGGACTGGGAGCCGCTCGCCACGAGGCCCGCGCCGCGCCACACGCCCATCCCCACGAAGCTGCGCGCGCTGACGTGGCCGCTGTACGATCGCACCTCCCGCGCAGGACCCTCCGGCTGCTGCCCGTTGGGCCCCCACTCCCACAGCCGGTGGGTCCCGTCCGCCGCCGACGTCACCACCCGCCGCCCCGCCCACCGCACGTACGTCACCGCGCGCCCGTGCCCGTCCATGGACGCCACCGCGCCGCGCCCCAGCGCGCGCACGTCGTACACCTGCGCTCGCCGGTCCGCCGACCCCACCGCCAGCTGGGGCCCGCCCGCCGGGTCGAACTCCACACACAGCACCGCGCCGCCCGCCCGCGCCGTCGCCCACCCGCCGCGCCCGCCGGGGCGCGCGGGTCCCACACGTGCGCCGTCCGGTCGTCCGACCCCGACGCCGCCATCGCCGCGCCGGCGGCGTAGTCGATCGCCCACACCCGGCGCCCCGCGTGCTCGTCGCGCTCCCACGCCGCCACGCCGCGCTCCACGTCGTACTCCGTCACGACGCCGTCGTAGTCGCCGCACCCCACGTACGCCCCCCCAGAGTCCGGCCGCCAGCGCACGCTGCTGAGCTTGGCCGGCACGCAGATGCACGCGGCGGGGCTAGACGACCGCTGCAGGTCGGCGACATCGTTGTATATCCGGATCTTTCTGGCGATGCCGCCGGTCGCGAGGAGGCGGCCGGTGGGGTCGAAGTCGACGCTACCGATGGCGTCGGACGCGCCCGCCAGCGCGGGGGACGGCACTGTGGCCGCCAGGCGGAAGTCCCATTCCAAGCGCGGCGGCGACAGCTCGGCGTCGTCGGTGGCAGCTGGAGATGAAGAAGAAGCGGGAATGCCGCTCGCGTCGTCGTCCGCAGCAGCAGCAGCAGCTGGTACTCGGTGTTGTGCAGCGCTGGAAGAAGCAGGGGAGGAGGGGTTGCTCATGGAACGAACGCTAGCTCCTCCTCATAGCAAAAGCATAGGGCTAGCTTCCCAGTAGGAGTACTACTACTATGCATGCCTAATGCTAGCTGCTGCCTGCACTGTGCCGATGGATGGATGGATGGATGAAGAATGACCAGTCTCTTTTGGATTTTTCTTGGTTTTGGTTTCCTGGCCCTTGTTTGTTTTGGCCTAGAGAGAGAAAGAGAGAGAGAGAGAGAGGATTTGGTTGTGGTGGCCTGTTTAATGGAGAGCCACAGGAAGGTAATTAAGGAGCCAATGGGAGGAGAGGTTTGGGTTGCATTTAGTTTTGATTTGTGGTTGGAGTTGTCGTCATGTCGTGGCTCCCTCCCTGCGAATGCAATCCAAGCTCAGCAGCTAGTGTACTGTGTCCCCTGATTAATTCTCATCATTAATCTATGTACTTTCAAGTTTTAACGGCGTTGAAGCTAGCTTCTCCCTTTTTTTAATACATATACGATATACAAGCCTAACACATCAAGTATATATGCGTACTTGGTGGTGCTAATTGGAGTATGCCTTTTTAACTGCTGGTTAATCACACATACGAAGCATATACATAGTCAACAGTAAAAGATAACTCTATGGTAAGTAGCATTTCCCAACCGTTGGTGCGTGTACTCCTTCAGGGCCGTTTGAAATGCATGAATTTTTCTCAAATTCATGTCTGGTTCTCTGCGCCTAGGACACCAGAATATCGAATCGTGATTAATACACGTGGTAGACAAAAGAAATAACTTATATATCCTTAACAAATCAAATATGCATGAGACGCCTAATGTAATCACAGCTACATGTATGTGTGCTTCAGCTCAAGTAGTTAAATATAACTTAATTATTCATTAATTTTGCATAACAAAAACAAGGATCTCCACTCGAATTTTATTTGAAAAGTATTTTAGATATGAGATCCAAATCCTCCCGGGCGTTGGTGGTCACACAATTGACAGGTACGCGGGCAGTGGACGTATATGGACCAGATTGCCAGTTGGTACGTGCCAACCTTTTGCCCTCTAGCTTTATGGAGTAGTACGTAAAAATTAACGTGTAATGTTTTTTTTTTGACGGGGGACAATTGACTAGTTATCTCATGGCTCACGGTCCACCACATTAGTTTCACCGGATCAAATAGGATTCAAATAGTGTTGAAACCATATTCATATTCGTATTTTTTAAACGAATCCGAATATGCTAGAATACGAATAGAATGTCACAATGAATACGAATTCGAATCGAATGTATACTCGATTCTTTCAAATCCGGATATCCTCGTAGCTTATATGTAATTTGAAGATACTAGCGACACTTATCGTTGTGTAATCACACTTAATCATATTGCTTCATCGAATCCAAATACAAATACGAATGGTTCGGATAAAATAACAATTCGGAGGGGGAAATTTCATACCATATTCGTATCCATATTTTTATGAGAATACGAATACAAGAGAAATTGTTAAACTAACGGGACAATCTATACCGCATTTGCATCTTATCGGATACGGTATTCAAACAATATGGATAATTCGTATCCGTTTTTCATCCCTACTCCACGTGTCACGCGTTCAAATCCGAGACAATTAAAGTGAAAAATCCACACAAATAACTTACCTCCCCAATCCGCGTTTGGTGGGAATCAATCTCTAATCATTAGTCACAGAGACAATGTGCCATACAGCTAGGATATATATATATATATGCTATGGTTGGCAACTAACCTGCAATTGGAAGTTAGCTAGTCTGTATATACAGTACTCTCTTGCACCACTAAAACTAGAGCAATTTAGTACGATATGTATGCGCGTGCAATGCATGTTAGTAATTCCCTTGGAGAGCGGAGGACTACATATTCGATCGATCTTGCCATGATTAATTATAATCAATATACTACTATAAATATACTTTATGGAGCAATCAGTTAATTAATTTAGTACGTCGATATATCTAGCTCGTTCTCGATCACTGTTTCGTTCGTTCTCAGATGGATCGGTCGGTCTCGGCACAGCCATGCGTGCACGTGCCACATCATTGGATCAATACATGTATATAATCAGCGTGCATGTGCATATGTATATATGAGTACATACGTACGTAGAAGCTGGCAGGGAAAAGAATCATCGTCATTAATTAGTACGTACGTGTACTTGCAAGTGATCGATCGATATGTACTGGAGTACTGTGCATCGTCAGAGCGCGAGGGACCGTGCATGCATGCAGCAAGCAAGCACGCACAGAGTTGGCTAGCGGCTTCATTCGGAATTTACGTTGTTCAGCTTAAAATCATTTTATTTATCATCTAAGTGGTTATCTTAAAAGCAAGCTAACGAGTTACTCCTTCATTTTAAATACATAACGTTTGTTAGCGTCGCGCATCAAACTTATCTAATTTGACTAATAATATATAAAAACTATTTAGATTGATCATGAGTGAATAGTATCATTAGATTTGTCATGATAAATATTTTTCTAATATAATAATTTTCTAATTTTTACTAACAAAATCATATGAAAAGTAATGATCGAAAGTTATATAAGTTTATTTACGCGACAATCAAACATCATGTATTTAAAAATGGAGGGAGTACTATCGAGCCAAGCCTCATTCACCTTTTTTTTCATTTTAAATTAAGCTATTTCAATTCTAACCAATTAACTGCCGTAATCCAATAAATTTTGATTCGAGCCCCTTTTTTTTTGGCCAGCCGACACACATCATCATTTGCGACAAGATCGTTGCCAACTTGCCATGCTCACGCAGAAAGCTAATGGATTAGCCAGCCAGCCAGCCAGCTGCTAGATCGATCACTCTAGTCCCTTTCGCTAGCTGGCTAATTTTACTGCACCATGCAATGGTAAAACTAAAACGCATGAAATCGATGCAAATCAAGTCATGTATAGCTTTCGGGCGTTCGTCACGCACGTCGCATGCTAGCAGCTGATCGAAAGGATCAGCTTGATTTACTGGATATATATAGATAGAGAGAGAGAGAGAGAGAGAGAGTAGATAACTAGTAGCTAGTATTGCATGCATGAGTTGCTTACGTGTGTGTGAGTATATGGTGCGTACGTGGAGCCATGCATGCCAGCAGCCAAAGACTGATTGATATTCCTCCAGATCGATGGATGCTAGCTAGTGGATAAGAACTGGACTGGCCTGGCCCACTTCAGAAAGAGTCCGCGGCTAGCTAGGATTCGATTCAATTCGCTGCTGCTGATGCTCCTAGGACCATACATTCATATGAGTATATTTCTGTATAAGTAACTGGTGAAGGGTGTGTCTCGTTGTTTGTATCAGATGATATGGGATGGTTTAAGAAAAAAATTTATCTATGTATTTGATTGCTTGAACTGAATTATTCCATCTTGAATGGTGGGATACAAATTTGAAAAATATTCTCTCTAAACGCTGAATGATCTCGTTATCCCATTAACCCAAAATAATGAAACCACATGGTACAAAACTATTATATTTCATTCACTTTCATCCTACCAACCAAACACACTCTATCTGAATGGTTACCAGCTAGCTACGGTCATTTGAGGTGTATATATACCCATGCTCAGTACGTTCTACTCCTTCCTTTTATGCATATATGTTTGAATTGAACCCAACAATTAATCAAGTGTACATCTAAATACGTACACAAATACACATGTGTGGTCCTGACAAACGTACGCACGTACGTACTTATACTGTGGAGATGGGCCATCGCTATTTAGTTGGAGCTAGCACGCACACTACACATATCGTACGTGCTGAATTAAGTACTGTATCGCCATCATGTACGTACGTGTGCCGTACGTGTACGTGCGCGGTACAGCAGGAAAAATCCGATATATTCCGAGATGTACATACGAGATCCAATTCATGAGCAAATAACAGCCATACTTTTTTTTAGAATGGAAGTAACAACAACTCCCGGTCTCTGCACTAATTAGAAATACACACAGCCAAATAGACATCCAAATTCGTCTAAAAGAGGACTAGAACCTGGGTGATGGCGGTGTACACCCACACCTTCCCACCAACTGAGCTAGGCTCAGTTCCTACAAAAAAAAACTAGAGTTAGTATGGATCATTCGTTGAGAGAGGAGTACAAACTAGGCTCGATCGATCGAAATGAAAAATAAAGGAGAATTTGGGGATTTGAAACAGTAAAAATTGTGCATTTAATGGTTTGTCACTCTATGTCTCACTGATACGTAGCCTTAAGACCCACGTATTAGTGAGATATAAAGTGACAAATCATTAAATACATGTCTTTATAGCCTTAGAGCATGTACAATGATATAGACAGCTACTGTCTATAGCAAATCTCCATGTCACATGTAAATAACACTATGTACAGCTCATACAATAGGTTGCCTTAATTTTCTCTTGTCTTTATAGATGACACAATCTTTTAATACTTTCATGGATCTAAGATATTTCCTCTTTGGTTGTAGGATCGTTAATGACAATCAGAGAGGGGATGAATGATTGTGGAAGATTTTTTTGCTCTGAACGGCCTAATAGTCTTCGGTTTGGCTTCCTGTTGTAAGCTTTTTCTTCGGTACACCACCAAGTCCAGCCGTTGTTCCCGCTTGGGAGAATAAAATCGCCCGACCGAATAAACGCTAGCGCCCAGCACCTTCTCGTGCGCAGCACCGTGTACACACTTGGGAGGATGAACGCTCTTGATTATGCCAACAGCAAAAGCCTGCACGTCGCCTCCTGCCGAGAAGATCAAATCGCCAGCAGGCCTCAGCCGCAAGTTCCAACCGCCTGTCAACCGCCTATCAAGCAGCTGTGAGCAATCAATCGAGTCGCCGCCAGCTAGTTCTTCGTAGATTTCTAGCAGCTGCAAGCACCACGTCGCTTTGTTCTGGAGATCACAAAGAAAACAGCAAAATGTGTTTTTTCAAGTACTCAATTGATGACAATGAAAGCCACCATCAATCTCTCTTTTCACCAATACATGCACATAGCACTTTTCTATTCTCACACATGCTTGCACAATAGCGCTACTCAAGCCAAAGCGCCGCCCGCCACCGAAACCAAAAATCGTGTTTCTTTCCCCCGAAACTACCCTAACAGCCGCGTGAGGATATATCAAGCCCCTACCCTAATCACATCTGACGTCCAACATAAACAACCCTAGGACCCCATACGTAACACACATGGTCACCCAAACATCTATATACGGTCCAATAGTCCTAGGGCCCAATACATAGGCTTATACAACAGATCACAAAATTCAATCCAATCCAATTTTGGACACCCAAAAATTGTCACATGTCGTAGCCTCCGGACCGCACCTCCGTAGCTTCAACACGCATCATCCATCTTTGATCTCCATGCGCTCCAACTCGAGTCCGACCGTCTCCTCCAGCATCCTCAACCCTCTGAGCCATGACTTCGCACCAAGCCATCTCTTAGTCACCGCCGTAGACCACGATCGCCTCCGAGTTACTCTGCACAAGCAAAGACCAAAACACCATCTTTTCTCGGCACAAGTTCTTCCCAACTTGACCGACATAAGTCCACACACACCACACGCCTCAATTAACATCAATACCCAATATTGTCAATTATTCATCAACTAAAATATACTAGACCTAGACATATGGTCTAATATTGGTTTTGGTGATAAAGTCGGCTACAGGATTATAGACAACATATTTATATCTCTTTATTCTTTTTCATCCACATCAGATTAAATCCTACGTGACAGAGACTATAGACAGCTGATGTAAGCCTATTATATTTGGCCCTAAAACCTATATGTCAATATGTTGATGAGATATAAGGGCATCTCCAATAGTTTGTCTCTTAGCTTGTCTCTAATACCCTCCATATCATCTTGAGACAATATTAGAGACACCCATTCCAATAGTTTGTCTCTTAGATTGTCTCTAACACCTTCACAAGCATTTAAGCTTTGCATGAATCAAATAACTATACTGATCAACATTAACTTCAATCTTTGTGACCTACATGTGTTGTTTGGTTACAACTACATATTTAAACAAGCATCAATTCTAACACCAAGCCTCACAAGCATTGAAGCTTTGCATGATAATTTCAAAGGAATGAAAAACAAAGTCAAGTTCTTATCCAGGAAAATCGACGTATCATGTCATACATCATCCAAGAGACAACAAATCATGCAAAGTATAGAACGATGGCTCATCACATAGCATATCGATGTATGCAATAAACTGAAACAAGTAGTGCAAAGTACAACCAAATAAAGTCTCCAACAGTTTAGCCATAAGCAAAAGTAGAACTAAATAAAATGTCCAACAATGTAACCATAACTAGCATTTTCTTGAGACAGTGCACACATAACTAGCTGCAAGAAAAGAGCGATCACTAGCAATTCTTCAGGTGTTTACAAATAAACCTGAAGCTGCAACCAAGATAGACAAATGCATCATTATAGAAAGCACAATCTCCTCTAAAAAAGAAAGAAAGATACCGTTCAAGAGTGTTTGCCTCAAGTCATTTATCCAGACTCAAATTGCTAATATACCATTTTCATATCCAGTCATCCAGACTTGATGACCCTTAGTTTGCACTGCCCTGCACCCAATTTCATCGATATACATGCTTCTGACTTCAAATATTGCACACCCCTGAGATTTGGACTGCTTCCTGTGATACCGTTCAAGAGTCCAACACAAGTTCTCTAAAATTTTGCTGTTCCTCTCCCCTTACCTGAATCCTCCAAATTTGAAACATGACATCTCAAACACAAGCTTTCATAAGCCGCACTAGAACCAGCAGAGTTTGTTTAGATTAAAACAGATTGCAATTTTACTCAAGAAAACTTGCAATTTTGAGCTGACAAATAACAATGGTGATGGATTCGATAGCCCGACCAAGATTTTTTCCCCTCTATCCGCAGAAAGGCCAAGACGCGATGACCCAAGGCAACATCAGAACAATCCGAACGATAAATCGGCCAAAGAAGAAATGGTAGGGAAGGCAAAGAAGAAGGTAGCGACTGCATGAGGAGCGTCCATATCGGCCGGAGCGCGACGACGAAGGCGGGCACCGATGACGGCGAAGGCGGTGCTGTAAGGATCCCTATGGCGTCGAAGCTCCCAACGACGAGCTTCGGCGGTGGCGAACTCCTCGTACATGAGCTCACGGGTTCTCGTGGATCCACCGCCGCACCTCGCCATCCAGATTCGGTGGAGCCGTGGCGACCTCGGGGTGGGCTTGCTTACTCGATGACCACCCAGAGGACAGGCGGGTGGACGAGGCGCAACGTCTGGCCCATCCTACTGCGGATGCCGCATCTCCTTCACCGGGGAAGGAAAAGGGCGCGCTGCTCGCGGGTGCGGGAAGGAACACGCTGATCGCGCGCGTGGATCTGCCGAGAAGAACAACGCTTGAGCAAGCGTCGACGCTCTCCAATAGAGAAAATCAGTTGCCGCGAAGCCTCGATTCGCGTCAAGCGACTGTCGTCTCACGAAAGGACGATTTGACTCTCTTTCTTCTTTTACTCTCCGTCATGTTATCAAAAAATCTATATGGAATCTCTTAGAGATAAGCAAAACAGGCTATTGGAGAATGGCAAAAGATCAGTCGTGACTCCAAAATAAAGAGGTCGATAGCCGTACGACCGAATCGAGGAAACTAGCCGATGCGAGCCTTCCCCTCTCTCTCTCATGCATTCGGTGGGCAGGGGAGGGGTTACGTGTGCTCACGTACGCCTTTCATGCAAAACCATCTGCCGGCATGCAGCTCCACTGCCTGGGGCCTCCTCGACGACTGCGCCCGGATCCCCTGCGCCTACAACTCTGTGCCCCACCTCGTTAATTTGTTCTAATGCAGATTAATTAATTAGGCTTTTGCTTGTTTGCGGGATGCTTCTACGTGCTAAGGTTGCCTTGAGTGAGAGCACGGCAAGATATTTGGAATAAGCATATGTAGTTTGTAAGTAATCGCAAAAGTCTTTTGTATATACAAATGACTACTATGCTAAATAACTTCCGCAAGATTATACTTTCATCGAGAGGTTTTTCTAGGTGAAAAAGAGCCCATGATTAATTGGGTCGCCTTAACCATAATAAGCACATCCATCTATGACCTCCTTTCTTTCCTTCCACCCGCCAACTACCTTTCTACGGTTTTTTTCTTCGTTACCGTCGACATCTCCTAATGACCATCTAATTCGGTCCTATATCACCCTTTATTTTGCTCCCTCTACTGTACGTTTGTTCATTCCACTTGCCTTTTTTCTATGTACCGCTATATATTGTACATCTCTCTTGTAGCTATGTAATTTGCCTTTTCTTCACTGTTGCAAAAGAGCTGGCTACCAGTAACAGTATCCTTGTTTTTCTTTGTGGGTACGTGTAACAGCACCTGCCACAAACGAGACCACACATTCTCACCTCACCCGGGGGGGGGGGGGGGGGGGCAATAAAATTAAAACGCTAATCAGTACTGCTTCTCCAATAAAGTGGGTCAGGTTCCAGGTGTCACATCACTGAGAGCCGGCGCCACGTACCCGTAGTACGTCTTCCAATTTCTGTGGAGCGAATCCTCTCCGTCCCTGTGGCCAGCCACAAATCAAGATTAGTACAATACTGCCCTGTAACTATTGTAGCACTGTAGCAATATATCGTTAAAGCTAGCTCAAAGCATTGCAAAAGAAGAAACCACAGGGTTTACTCTTACTTAAAAGCATTGCAAGGAAAAGTAGTTGTACGGTAGCGACTGATCTATGGCATCACCCTTCCTAATCGGACGGCTTAGAACTTTCTGCTTTGCAGATTTGGGGACCCTTACATGCATGGGGATAAAGTTTAAGTCCACCGGAGAGACAGAGCCATACCGAGCCTTCGCCGCCGGCGAGGCGGCGACTGGAGCAGCGGTGCCAGCTGATGAAGGCGATAATGGGATGGATTAATTACCAGACAGTCCTTGCATTGGTCGTTTCAGGAAGATTGGAATAGTAAGGTCAGCGATTTGTGCATTGTGCGTATCCTTCCTGTCTATACTGGTTTCATGGCGAGATCCCTAGTATTGCTTCTCTTTCCCCATTTGCATTTCCCGCTCAATGGCCGCCATGGATCCTTCCTCCGCGTGGGATCTAAGGTCCAATCCTTTCTTAGGAAGACACTTCAATCCAAACTATTATTTTTTTGCTGATGGATTAATCCCAATCCCCCAAAAAAAAAATTTCTTTGCCGATTCTTCATTTTCTTCAGAGAAAACACGCCTCATGTGTTTCGCGGCGACTCCTGGTGGCCGACGGCGGGAGCCTCTTGCTGCTCGATCCTCTTCACGGCCGGCGGCGTCGTGTAACTCCTCCTCCAGCGAGACGGCTTAATTAGGCCCATCGCAAGCAGCAGGACAAGAATCGCCCACCTCCTCCCCACAGACAGGTAACTTTCCATGCCTTGCCGCGAGCTGAACGTTCAATTGGAAAGTTAATTAGGTACACGCACACGCGCGTGCGCTGCATATATTACTCCTACGCATCGCGCACTCGTGTATGCGAGCATGCCACGTATGGAAATTAGAAGGCCGTTGCACGTATGGGCTTAGCTACAGAATGCCTTGTTCTTTAATGGTCAGTCATGTCGTTCTGGAAAGGGCAAAAGGAGGAGACGCTAATAAAGAAACTGTTAAAGAAATTGAAAGGCACGCCGCCAGCACGGATCGATGATTGGTCGTCTTCTACAGTGCGGCAACGACTTAAGAGCATGCACAATGACCTAAATAAATAACGAGGATTTCATCTCTAACCTAACCTGTCATAGCATGGCACTAAGGGGTGTCCCGTACCCTCGGATCGTCGGAAATACCAGTACGCCGTCAGGGATGCTGTGCATATGTAAATCTAGCCTGTATAGTGTATGTTAGGGCAAATGTTCCTAAAATACCCTTTCTCTTCTCTCTCGCCTATGGGGGCAAGAAGGTAAATATCCCTTCTTGCCCCCTATAAATAAAGCCTCATGGGCATGTAATGGGGGGATTTTCTCTCATTCCAACACATATACAATACTATTCATACATGGTATGCTTTGGCTCCTCTCCATCAGGTCCTTCACCCAAGACAAATGGTACGGAGGGTCCCCGCACCCATCTGTCTAGTCTTTTAGCTACGACAGTTGGTGCCGTCAGTAGAGGTCCAACAAGAAGCTACATGAGAGGCCGGCCATCCAAAGACCTTCTTGGACAAAAAAAATAATCTTTTTTTCAAAAGCCCTCTATGGACCTTGACCTGCTACAAGCCTCACCGCCTTCACGGTCCGAAGATTACATGTGAAGCGACCACGGAGCCGCCTCAGTCCGAAGGTCACCAGAGCCTCTTGCGCTCGGCCAGATCGACCTTGACCTGCGAAACCGCGATGGCCTCGCTCCAGCGAAGGCCACCGAAGCCCCTTGTTGTCCGGTAGCGAGGGCCTCCACCTTCGCGACCGCGATGACGCCACCACGAAGACCTCGCTCGGTCAACGCCCGGGTGACCGCCGTCTGACGAAGCTCAAGTAGCCAAACTTCCGGACCACCTCGCCACTGGTGCCTCCCGTGCTCCGGCCTCGGATGCAATCCCGGAGCTTTCGGAGGGGCTGCTAGAGCCTACCTTCGCACACAGCAAGGAGAAGAAACGAAGCAAATCAATTGGCAAAAAGCAAAAGCATGGGAGCAAGAGAAGGCAAGCACACAACACCTTCGGACGCCATCGCACTTGGAGCATTCACCGCCTCAAGCCTCGCGGCACCCGGAGCCAGGTGGCCGTCTCATATCGCCCGGTAGGAGCACCCGATCGCCACCATCGTGACTGGCGCCTTGAAGCCTTGGGAATTCATCAGACACGACCTCAGTCACCATCAACATCAACCTCTTCGCCGCGTGCTTCGTGCTCCCCCGCCAAAGGGAGGTCTCCACGCGGTGCCGCCTCGCACCTGGAGCACCCCGTCCGGAGCAATCGGCCATGCATGCCGGGAACCCGAGGCTCTTTCGCGCCAAAGCCCCTACCCTCCAAAGCCTGACACTGTGTCGTCATTTGTGCCCCTGGCGAGGACCACCTCGCCGGGAGCAGCTTGGGAGACTCTTCGCCTCCGGAGGAGCCCCGGGAACATTCATCACCGGAGCATGGAGCCCTCCGGGACCCTTCGTCGCCGTAACCTGGAGCTGCCTCGGGACTTCACCACCCGCACGCAGCTAGGGAGCCCAGGGAACCTTCATCGCGGGAGCATGGAGCCCTCCGGGACCCTTCGTCACCGGAGCCGAGCAGCTCGGGGAGATCTTCATCACCTACGGGAACCCCGGGACCCTTCGTTACCACACCGGGACCCTGCCTCGCAGCACCACCCATCATACCTCTTCTTTGCAGAAGCCTCGTCGCCACTTCAAAGAAAGATCCTTGAGGCCGTCGCCCATGACCTTGGGCACCTACGCCGCTGGAGAACTCACCCTCCGCACCCGGGGAACCCCTTCGCCACTTCCGGAGGCACCCCTCCTTCACCTGCGACTCCGGGGACCGACACCTCGCAACCTTCGCCGTAGATCCGAAGAACCTCCGGAGCCACCCGAGGCCAGCTCTTTCGGAGGCCACTCGCCACCAGGCATCGCGCAAGGTCCCTCGCCCGGAGCAACTCTCGGACCACCTCGAAGACCCGTCGGCGTCACCCATCCCCCGCTCCAGAACTATCGCTCGCGGGAGCATCTCCACCTCGGGCCGCCACCGTTGCCGCTTCGGCGTCGCCAGCTTCACCCTCCGAAACAACCTCTCCGGGAGCAAGGCGCCGGCGGCCATCTGGAGCAACCCCCAAAGCCCGAAAATCTGGCGTCCTCGGGCAGCCATTTGCCAGAACCGCTTGGATTGACCCTTCGTCACCGGAGGACCACCGTCTTTGCCGACACCCGCTGCAGTGCGGGACTGCTTTCCGACGCCCTTGGAGCCAGAGGACCCTCCAAGACATCAATTTGGAGGCAAGGCGATGGCGGCGGTGATGGGCACAAGGTCGCCGACCACACCATGAAAAAGAGGCCCTTGGTAGGTTTGAGCCTCGGTGGCCTTGAGCCGGCGAAAAAAAAGGGGAGATGGCCTTCGGCAAAGAAAAAAAAAAGCCAGGGACATTCGGCCGATTTTAGCCCTTCGATCAGTTTTGGGCTTCGGCCGATTTTAACCCTTCGGCTAATTTTGGCCTTCGCCGTTTTTTGCCCTTCGGCAAAAAAAGAAAAGAAAAGAAAAGAAAGCTCACAAGGATGGCAACGTCAATAAGCCATTCACCGTGGCAACAAAGACGCCGCGCATGGCCATGAGCCCCGGTGCACGCTAGCTCGCTCTCCGGAGTGAGCAGCGAAAGCCCACAAGGATGGCAACGTCAATAAGCCCATCACCGTGGCAACAAAGACATCGCGCATGGCCATGAGCCCCGGTGCACGCTAACTCGCTCTCCGGAGTGAGCAGCGAAAGCCCACAAGGATGGCAAAGTCAATAAGCCCATCACCGTGGCAACAAAGACGCCGCGCATGGCCATGAGCCTCGGTGCACGCTAGCTCGCTCTCCGGAGAGAGCAGCGAAAGCCCACAAGGATGGCAACGTCAATAGGCCCATCACCGTAGCCTTGAAAGCGCCGCGCGCGTCGTCATGAGCCCTGACGCACGCTACCTACATCTCACTTTGCCCTAGTCGCTCGAGGCTCGCCTCGGCGATTAAAGTCTCGGCCGCGAGGCCTGCGCCGGCCGAGACATCTCATTTTGCCTAGTCGTTCCGGAGGCACGCCTCGACGACTAGAGAGTCTCCCGCCGCGAGGGCGTCGCCCCGGCGGAGAGACCACCTTTTTTGAATCGCGCTCAAACGTGCACCCTAGTTGTTCCCGAGGCTCCGCCTCGATGACTAGGGAGTCTCCAGCCGCGAGAGCCTTGCCCCGGTGGAGACACCTCATTCTGCCTAGCCGCTCCGAGGCTCCGCCTCGACGACTAGGGAGTCTCCCGCTGCGAGGGCCTCGCCCCGGCGGAGACATCTCATTTTGCCTAGTCGTTCCGGAGGCCCGCCTTGACGACTAGGGAGTCTCCCGCCGCGAGGGCATCGCCCCGGCGGAGAGACACCTTTTTTGAATCGCGCTCAAACGCGCACCCTAGTCGTTCCGGAGGCCCGCCTCGACGACTAGGGAGTCTCCAGCCGCAAGGGCCTCGCCCCGGCGGAGACACCTCATTTTGCCTAGTCGCTCTGAGGCTCCGCCTCGACGACTAGGAGTCTCCCTTGTGAGGCGTCGCCCGGCGGAGACACTGCTTTTTTCGCTCAAACGCGCACCCTAGTCGTTCCGGAGGCCCGCCTCGACGACTAGGGAGTCTCCAGCCACGAGGGCCTCGCCCCGACAGAGACACCTCATTTTGCCTAGTCGTTCCGAAGGCCCGTCTCGACGACTAGGGAGTCTCCAGCCGCGAGGGCCTCGCCCCGGCGGAGACACCTCATTTTGCCTAGTCGCTCCGAGGCTCCGCCTCGACGACTAGGGAGTCTCCCGCCGCGAGGGCCTCGCCCCGGCGGAGACACCTCATTTTGCCTAGTCACTCCGAGGCACCGCCTTGGTGACTAGGGAGTCTCCAGCCGCGAGGGCCTCGCCCCGGCGGAGACACCTCATTTTGCCTAGTCGTTCCGGAGGCCCGCCTCGACGACTAGGGAGTCTCCCGCCGCGAGGGCCTCGCCCCGGCGGAGACACCTCATTTTGCCTAGTCGCTCCGAGGCTCCGCCTCGGCGACTAGGGAGTCTCCAGCCACGAGGGCCTCGCCCCGGCGGAGACATCTCATTTTGCCTAGTCGTTCCGGAGGCACGCCTCGACAACTAGGGAGTCTTCCTGGCAAAGAGACCTCGCATATCACGCTCATTCGCGCAAAGCTCCATTCGTTCCGGAGCACCTCCCTCGCATAAGTTTTCCCCACATAAACCATTTTCCGATATCACAAGCCCTCATTCACAAATCCAAGCTACTCTCACTCTCGTTCAGCACAACCAAAAGACCACCACTAGCTAAGGCAACATAAGAAAGCAAAGCAAGCTCAACTAAGCACCATCGACTTCCCAAGAACACCTACAACCGAGCAAACCAAACCACAACCAAGCCTCCCACTACCATCAGCAGACCAACAAGCCAGTACCATCCACAAACATGAATGCCTCGATGAAAACAACGCGCAAAGCTAACCTTAGCACAGCACGGTCCCAAGACCTCATCCTAGGTAAGTATGGGGGCAGTGCGAGCCTCCCCCCACTCTCTGATAGGGCTCCCAGAGCCCTATCCAAAAATATGGGGGCAGCGAGAGCCTCCCTCACTCGCTCTGAGCAGTAGGGCTCCCTGAGCCCTATCCAAAAATATGAGGGGCGTGCGAGGCTTGCGCCCCCTCGCTCTGAGCAGTAGGGCTCCGGAGCCCTATCTAAAAAATATGGGGGGCGGCAGAGGCCCGCCTCCCCTCGCTCTGAGCGATGGGGCTCACTGGAGCCCTATCCAAAAATATGGGGGCCAGCGAGGCCGCCTCCCTCGCTTCTGAGCGGTGAGGGCTCACGGAGCCTATCCAAAAATATGGGGGCGGCGCGAGGCTCAGCCTCCTCGCTTCTGACATTAGGGCTCACGAGCCCTATCCTAAAAAGTATGGAAGGCAGGCGTGAGGCCGCCTCCCCCTCATTAACCACAGGCTCTCAAGCGAGCCCAAGAAAAGTTGGGGGGCGGTGATCGGCCGCCTCCCCTCGCTAACCACGGGCTCTCAAACGAGCCCAAGAAAATAATGTTGGGGGCGGCGATCGGCCGTCTCCCTCGCTAGCCACAGCTCTCAAACGCAGGCCAAGAAAATAAAGTTGGGGGCAGCGATCCTCGCTAACCACGGGCTCTCAAGCGAGCCCAAGAAAATAAAGTTGGGGGCGGCGATCGGCCGCCTCCTCCCCTTGCTAGCTTCGGGCTCTCAAGCAGGCCCAAGAAAGTAAAAGTTGGGGGCGGCGATCGGCCGCCTCCCTCGCTAGCTCTCAGGCTCTCAAGCAGGCCAATAAAATAAAGTTGAGGGGCGGCGATCGGCCGCCTCCCTCGCTAGCTACAGGCTCTCAAGCAGAGCCCAAGAAAAATAAAGTTGGGGGCGGCGATCGGCTTCCTCCCTCGCTAGCCAGGGCTCTCAAGCAGCCCAAGAAAGTAAAGTTGGGGGCGGCGATCAGGCTGCGCCTCCCTCGCTATCTTCAGGCTCTCAAGCGAGCCCAAGAAAGTAAAGTTGGGGGCGGCGATCGGCCGCCTCCCTCGCTACCTACAGGCTCTCAAACGAGTCCAAGAAAAGAAAGTTGGGGGCGGCGATCGGCCGCCTCTCCTCGCAAGCCTCGGCGACCTCGGCGAGCCAGTGGTACTTCTCGAACAGCGGGCAAAGCCCTTCGCACCTCCAAGGCACGAGGGCGCTTGACCGGGGAAGCGACCAAAGGGGGCGGTACTAGGCTCCCAGGGAGCATCCTAAGCCCACACGGAGAAATAATCAAAATTTGAAGGCGGCCGGCGCCATGGCGCCGCGCTCACGCCACTACACGCCCACCTCGAGACCCGGCGCCTCGGGCGGCTCTACTCCCGCTGCCGCCCGCCTCGAGGCTATGGCCTCGGCGAGGCGGCTCTGTTCTGCTGTTCACCTCGAGGCCAATGCCTCGATGGGGCGGCCGCTCGGCTTGCCGCCGCCTCCTCGAGGCTATGGCCTCGGCGGGGTGGCCCGGCAGCGCGCCTACCTCGAGGCCGTGTGTCGGTGGGGCGATCCCGTCAACTTCCCGGGGTATCCAGAGCTCCCCAAGGCGAGGCGATACAATTCGTCCGCTCGCCGCCGGGATCACGGATCTGTCCTCGCGACCTCGGACCACGAGATGAGGAGTTGTCGTGCGAGGGCACCAAGGGTGCCCGCGCCCTCGGATCGTCGGAAATCTGGTGCTGCTGTCGGGGATCTTGTGCATATGTAAATCTAGCCTGTATAGTGTATGTTAGGGCAAATGTTCCTAAAATGCCCTTTCTCTCTCTCTCTCTCGCCTATGGGGGCAAGAAGGTAAATGTCCCTTCTTGCCCCCTATAAATAAAGCCCCATGGGCATGTAATGGGGGGATTTTCTCTCATTCCAACACATATACAATACTATTCATACATGGTATGCTTTGGCTCCTCTCCATCCGGTCCTTCACCCAAGATAAAGGGTACGGAGGGTCTCCGCTGTACGGAGGGTCCCCGCACCCATCTATCTAGTCTTTTAGCTACGACATAACCCATCATTTCTTTGTTAATAGTTGGACAAGTATCAGAACCTACAAAGACAGCATAAAAAAATCAAACAGAGGTATGAGTTAATACAAAGAACGTGAAGTTTAGATTTGTAAGAACCTAACTTACCACTAGCGCGAGATAGTTGTTTCTTACGTGACTGTTGGACCATGGGGCATGGTCGTGGTTTTTACTGTTGAGTAATTGACCCTTGGATTGTATTGGAATTTGCGGTTGTTGGAATGTTTCGTTGTTCCGTTTGGGTGATTGGTTTAAGGTCTTTTCTGGTTCACTAGAGGTCTTCATGGCCCTCCTGAAAAGCACCAGCATGGACTCATCAGGACCACTCAAGGTCCTCCTCAGGAGCACCCGCGTGGACTCATCAGGACCACTCAGGACCTCCCCTAAGAGTTATCTCGACCACTCAGGACCTTCCCATGAGCACCAACGTGGATCAATCTCGACCACTCAGAACCTCCCCATGAGCACCATCGTGGATCAATCTGGACCACCTAAGACCTCCCCTTGGAGCTATCTGGACCTTCCAGGACCTCCCCTAAGAGGTCTTTCAGGCACTGTAGTGAGGAGGTCTTTCGAGTACTGTAGCGAGGAGGACTTTCGAGGTATTGTAGCGAGAAGGTCTTGACCAAGAGGGTGGTCTTTGCAAAAAGGCTAAGAGGGTGGTCTTTGCAAAAAAGGGAGGTCTTTGAGGAGGTCTTCTAGGACCACCCAGGAGGTCTTCCAGGACCACCCCTGAGGAGGTCTTTTCGAGTCCTGTGGCTCGTGCTCTATTCATACTATTCTTTACAGGTACTGTAGCTTCGAGTGTTACGTGCGTAGTCGTAGGTTTCGAGTGCTACAGTGCGTAGTCCTCTTGGAGGTGGTCGTAGACTTACTGGAACTGGTCATGGACATCTTGGAGGCGGTCGTAGACTTACTGGAACTGGTCGTGGACATCTTGGAAGTAGTCGTAGACGTCTGGGAGGTGGTCGTAGACCTACTGGAACTGGTCGCGGACCTTGTTTAAGTGGTCGTAGACTTCAAGGATGCACTGGATAGTGTTTATCGATGGTTGAGAGTGTGTTATGCGTGTGTGAACTGACATTGGTCAAGTTGGAGAACTTGTGCCTGGAATATGTTCTTTGGTCTTTGCATGTGCAGGTTGAGCATGAAGATGATCATGGTCGATGACAAGGAGGACTCGAACTAGGATGGGAAAATCTGAGGTTCAGGTGGTTGAGGATGTCACGAGGTGGTCGGGCTTACGCTAGAGCACGTGGAGATCAAAGGTGGATGATGATGCGGAAGCTTTGGGAGTGCGATCCTCAAGGCTTCTGACGTGTGATGAGATATGGAAAGTATTCCATATCTGGAAGGTTTAGAGATATTGGAAAACCCGTGTTTGGAAGGGTTTTGGGTCCCTTGATTCTCGAAAGAGATAGGATGTTGTATCCGTGTCGTTGTGGATACAGATGAGTCTCTGCCTATAAAAGGAGGCAGAGGGGAAGTGTTTTCCCGTGGTTTTTGCGGGAGCTTTTAGAGATAGCTTTCAGAAGAGAGCTTTGAGGGGTACCATGAAGGGTGCTTTGTAGACACAGAACAAGATTGAGAAATACATTCAGATCTATTCCAAATAGTCTTCGCTGGCGACGTGTTTATCTGAGCATTGTCTCAAGTTTGTTCTTGTTCGAGCTGTGCGTGAAAAGATCAATGCACGACGAGAACGATTGAATTGGAAGCAAGAAATCGGTACAATCATTCACCCCCCTCTGATTGTGTTATACGATCCTAATGATCATCTAATTCGGTCCTGTATCACCCTTTATTTTGCTCCCTCTGCTGTAGGTTTGTTCATTCCACTCGCCCTTTTTCTATGTACCGCTATATTGTACACCTCTCTTGTAGCTATGTAATTTGCCTTTTCTTCCTTTGTTGCAAAAAAGTGGCTACGATATGATATCCTTGTTTTCTTTGTGGAGTGCGTGTAGCGGCACACCGCCACAAGCGAGACCACACATTCTCAAAGTGCGGCAGGTTCGAGGTGTCACGTACCCGTAGTACGTGTTCCAATTTCTGTGGAGCGAATCCTCTCCTTCCCTGTGGCCAGCCACAAATCAAGATTAGTACAATACTGCCTTTGCCTTCTCCATATCCATTAGGTCTGCAATTGATTCTAGTGTAGCAACACTCTTCTCAATAGAAAAATCATCACTCTGATTATATCTTGTTGTTTCATTTAGTTCTTCAGTAAATTTTTTGGTTTGCTCCTTCTTGAACTCCAAGTAGCTCTCAAAGACCTTGCCAATTTAACTTTGCTTTTTCTTTTTTCTATTATCATCTCCTTTCTGTCCAGACGAAGTAGAAGGAGCACGTTCCACTTCATTGGCTTCTATATGAGCACTAGATGTTGCTTGCCCTTCCAGATTTGTAGAAAAAGGGTTTAAGCCAACATCGTGGGCATCATTGTTATTGGGGATAACTTGATTAGTTAGAAGCTGTACTTGTTCAGTTGATACGAAATTCAAATCTCCGTTGTTGTACTTCCTATTTCCGTATAAGCAATGAAGCAAATGTGAAGTTCATGGTAAATAATCTAAATCATGACATATACTAGCATGCATGTACAAATTCAACTGTTTTCTTCATAGATTTCAGATATATTTAAGCTATATGTTTGGGTTCCTTCTATAGTTCTATTTATATCACAATAACACAGAAATGAACATTGAAGCATGAATTGAAACAATGTAGTTGAACTTCACCTTCATATAATGCTGCTAGATAGTTAGAGAGAGGGAAGGGCTTGTTGTGGAACTTCTTCACCTTTGGATGATCCTATTGAATACAAGAAAAGAATATAGTTAGTAATAAAACGCATCACAAAAAATACTATTAGCTAAAGGGAGTAAAGAGTCTTACACGAATAATTTTTTATCCCAAATACTTGGTTCAGCAACAATCATGCATAAAGAATCGTCCTAGCCCGTACCACTTTGTTTTCATGCATTTTTTATATTGTCTTGTAATTCCCTTTCAGTTTCTTATCTTTTTCTTGGATTTGTTGCTTTGTGAAATGGGCAATTAGAAACTTTTCTTTGAATTTTCTCCAACCATCAGTTACCCACTCATTTTGTCCGCTGAACTTTGGGATGTTATGGCCATGTAGTACATTAGAAAGAGCTTTCTCATATGAGAAGTTCCATAAGGCCCTTGATTCTTTCTGCTTTCTCATATGAGAACTTTCTGCTTTGCAGATTTGGGGACCCTTACATGGGGATAAAGTTTAATTCCACCGGAGAGACAGAGCCATACCAAGCATTCGCCGCCGGCCAGGCGGCGACTGGAGCAACGGTGCCAGCTGATGAAGGCGATAATGGGATGGATTACCAGACAGTCCTTGCATTGGTCGTTTCAGGCGGATTGGAATAGTAAGGTCAGCGATTTGTGCATTTTGCGTGCGTATCCTTTCTGTCTATACTGGTTTCATGGCGAGATCCCTAATATTGCTTCTCTTTCCCATTTGCATTTCCCGCTCAATGGCCGCCATGGATCCTTCCTCCGCGTGGGATCTAAGGTCCAATCCTTTCTTAGGAAGACACTTCAATCCAAACCATTATTTTTTTGCTGATGGATTAATCCCAATCCCCCCCAAAAAAATTTTCTTTGCCGATTCTTCATTTTCTTCAGAGAAAACACGCCTCATGTGTTTCGCGGCGACTCCTGGTGGCCGACGGCGGGAGCCTCTTGCTGCTCGATCCTCTTCACGGCCGGCGGCGTCGTCTAACTCCTCCTCCAGCGAGACGGCTTAATTAGGCCCATCGCAAGCAGCAGGACAAGAATCGCCCACCTCCTCACCACAGACAGGTAATTAATTAACGTGACAGCGCCGTGCTTTCCATGCCTTGCCGCGAGCTGAACGTTCAATTGGAAAGTTAATTAGGTATGCATTACTCCTACGCATCGCGCACTCGTGTATGCGAGCATGCCACGTATGGAAATTAGAAGGTCGTTGCACGTATGGGCTTAGCTACAGATCAACGCCTTGTTCTTTAATGGCCAGTCATGTCGTTCTGGAAAGGGCAAAAGGAGGAGACGCTAATAAAGAAATTGTTCAAGAAATTGAAAGGCACGCAGAGCTAGCACGGATCGATGATCGGTCGTCTTCTTCAGTGCGGCAACAACTTAACTACTCGTGCCTAAGTCAAGCTGGCCATTACATCCATCCATCCATCCATCGATATTTCTTGCAGGCTGGTTTCGCTTATATGCATGGTACGTACGGCTGTTTTGCACATGCAGTGATAAACAGCTACAGATGCTAGCGCTTACAGGACGTCGTCGTCCTAGCTAACATGGAGGAGAGAAGAATGAGGAATCTGCGAGACATCCGTTTCGTACTCCCAGGAGTACATACTCCTACTTCTAATATACCATTTAAACGAATATATTATACTTCTTTATCACTTTCAGTATACTTAAAAACTAATTATAAGATCTTCCAATACGACTTGATTGAAAATTTTTCATTGGAGCCCTTTATTTTTGCTATATACCCTTTTTCATATACAAAAGAAGTATATACATGAATTTTGGTATAAAAGTGAATTTTGATGAATTTTTGGTGGAATTCACTTTGGGGTATCTTATAATCATTATTGGAGTATACTCAAATTGATTAAGATGTATCATCATACGATTTAAGTGGTATATAAGAAGTGGGAGTACATACTCTGTGAGTACTATACCATTTTCTCTCTCTCTCTTTCTCTCTCTCTCTCTCTCTCTATATATATATATATATATATATATATATATATATATATTAGGGTAATTTGCTTAATAACATTATCTGAGATACCAAAAGTTGGAAAATAGCATCGATATGTCACCGACATGTTGCCTCATGACCCACCTACCATTCTCACATTGGATGTTATTTTTCAATTTCTCGTCATTGCAATATTCTTGACGAATTTTCTATATATATTTTTATATTTAATATATAGTAGGATATATATATATATATATATATATATATATATATATATATATATATATATATATATATATATATATATATATATATATATATATATATATATATATATATTCATAGTTCAAGCGATTGAAGTTTTAAGCTAAATTGCAAAGCCATTCTGAAACTGAGGGAATATATTTTCTCTTTGCCCTACGGATAACTAAGGCAAACTAGCTAGTGCTTGAACAATTGTTTCCAGGCTTCAAACGTTGGATCAAATCCGCAAGAACATCCGCAAGTGGGAGAAGCTGCTCTTCATGCCCCCCTCCCTCGTCATCTCCACCTACTGGGTAGGAAAGAAAAGAAACTAGCCTCTCCCTTTCTCACCATTCCCCGTAATGGCATTCAGGTGTGCTATGTAATGCAGTGCTGTGACAATTAGTGGTTTCTTGTGATCGTGTATAGGAATGGAGCCGCCCTGAGGTGGGGGATGTGTTGAAGAGGAACTCTGTGCCGGACCGACCGCTTCTCGCCACATACCTCATAAGCGAAGCCAGTTTAGAGGGTTCATCGAGGTGGAGCAGCTATCTAGCGGCGTTGCCAAGACAGCATTACTCGCTTTTGTACTGGTATAGCCCAAAGATTCACTACTACAAAACAGGTTATACAAGACGCCTCATCACAGACGGTTCCTTTAGAAGCCGTGCGTGATCTGTCTATCATCGAGCGGTTCTAGTTGAGCACCGCTCAGTGATGAGATATCGGGCACGCTTCTTAATAAGAATTGTCTGTGATATTCTGGCATTATAAATACACGGTTCCGACAGACCCCATGCCCCTTGCGCCTCCACGCTGCTGCTCCTCCCCCATTGTGGCACCTCCCTGCCCCTAGCGCCTCCACCTTGCTACTCCTCTCCCATTGCGCCATCTTAGAGAGGAGAAGGTCGGGACCCCTGCCCCTAGCACCTCCTCCACCCTGCTCCCTCCTCCCCCACTGCGCCACCTCCACCCTGCTGCCTCCTCTCCCATTGTGCCACCTTAGAGAGGAGAAGGAAAAGAGGAAGCTAAAGAGAGGGGGAAGGGAGGAGAAGGAGAAGGAGAAGGAGAGGAATCTCGCGAGATATTTGGTATTTTCGTTGTGAGCTCCGAGGGTAACGATCTGTAACCCTTTATATTTGCTCTAGGTTAATCGCTAATCAATTTAAGTATGTTTGGTCAATAGGAAGAGTACGTACTTGCGGTTTATTAATCTAATTTGACACTAATTTGTTACATGTGTAGCGTAGATGGACTGAAACTGGATGTACGGTGTGGACCGTGTAAGTCAAAAGTACATTAATGGCGTTGACGAGGATATACTAATCCTCATTTAATCATTTATCTATAATTCATATTATAGACGATAATGACGTCATATAACTTTTGAGTATACCCCTTATTCATAAGAGAGAAGCTGGAGGTCGTAAGTTCTTCTACGACCACCCCATGGTCGTAAGTCCTCTTACGACCACCTCATAGTCGTAAGTCTTTCTACGACTATCCTGTGATCGTAAGATCTTCTACGACACTACCTGGTCGTAAGCCCTTCTAAGACCAGTCCTTAGTCGATAAGGCTTACAGACATGTGGGCCTAGTCGAACAGGGAATCTTCCGCACCATATTCAATGATATAGAGCAGTAAGCTACGCTGTTATTCTCTAGAATAATGACATGATTTAACTCCTTTGTTATGGTGGTAACTGCCTGGTAACGTGGGGACGTTACTACTCCCACAATAATCTCCATCAACGGCTCCACGATCTGATACATTAAGGAGGCCTTTATACTGGAGATGCAACGGTGTGCTTCGAGGACTATATAAAAGGCAGAATCATCAGGACAATAGGAGGAAGGAGGGGAGAGACACCAATTAGAATGACAATACTCTAACCTTGGACTCCATCTTGTAATCCAGCATACTCAATACATACACATAGAAGTAGGGTTGTTATTCTCCCAGGAGAAGGCCCGAACCTGTATAAAAATCCCCGTATCTCTATCTCTGTGTGATCTTGAGCCTAGAGGAACCCCCCGAATCAAACAATCTTTACGTAAGTTCGGTTCTAAAACACCGACATGCGTATTTGCTTTTAGAAGAGCCGTCGATCTTCCATTGCACTATGTTTTGTACCACCTTCAGCTCGGTTTAACCTAGTATTGGTAGAAATAAGAATTGTTACGAGGTAATCAGCCAAGACAACAAATTGAGTTTTACGAATAAGCAGGAAGATAGCATGTTAGTCAGATTCAGTTATGGAAAATGAATTCCAATAATGGAATGGACCACTAAATTCAACCCGAGGCTCTAGTCAAGGAGATAGTCATATACTCATATGCCTCATGTCATCACTTCTCGCAATATATCAAGCAAACAAGTCCATTCACATTATGACAATCTTGCAATGTGGATTCCGAAGCAATTTATACAGTAGAGTACAAAGTTTTTCAGAGTAGTTTATGAGTGGATAATATAAATGAATAACAAACCAATCTTACTTTCATGGTGACCCAGGAAGCAATTTATTTAGAATTGCTGATATCGAAGTAAAATTTTGTCACCCAAAAATCGCCCAGAACTAGAATTTCAGAGATATCACCAGCAAGTAGAAATTGTTGGCATTGCAGCTAACCTCTCGAGCGTAAATTAGATATAGTTCTCTTAGTTTTACAAACTTAGTGATAAGCCTATTTTTCCTTTACCACTAATCAAATCAACATAATAATGTGCATACAAAAAATAAAATATCTTATAGACAGATGTAGGCACTTCAGGACAGTGAAAAATCTAGCTCAAGTCAACTAGTAGCTAACAAACTAGCATGGGGTACAACAACCAAATTAGTTCAAATTATAAAGCTAACTACATAAAGCTGAATATATAAAGCAACTACAGAAGGAAAAATGGAAAGTAAAATACAACTTACTTATGGAGCAATTTTGCTTTTAATCCAAAGCAATCGAGCACTTGGGTTTTTGGTGTAGATAAAAATTTCTCTATTCAGCTCACATTTGAAGAGTCCTAGTGCCTTTGCCTTCTCCATATCCATTAGGTCTGCAATTGATTCTAGTGTAGCAACACTCTTCCCAATAGAAAAATCATCACTCTAATTATATCTTGTTGTTTCATTTAGTTCTTCAGTAATTTTTTTGGTTTGCTCCTTCTTGAACTCCAAGTAGCTCTCAAAGACCCTGCCAATTTGACTTTGCTTTTTCTTTTTTCTATTATCATCTCCTTTCTGTCCAGGCGAAGTAGAAGGAGCACGTTCCACTTCATCGGCTTCTATATGAGCATTAGATGTTGCTTGCCCTTCCAGATTTGTAGAAAAAGGGTTTAAGCCAACATCGTGGGCATCATTGTCATTGGGGATAACTTGATTAGTTAGAAGCTGTATTTGTTCAATTGATACGAAATTCAAATCTCCGTTGTTGTACTTCCTATTTCCGTATAAGCAATGAAGCAAATGTGAAGTTCATGGTAAATAATCTAAATCATGACATATACTAGCATGCATGTACAAATTCAACTGTTTTCTTCATAGATTTCAGATATATTTAAGCTATATGTTTGGGTTCCTTCTATAGTTCTATTTATATCACAATAAAACAGAAATGAACATTGAAGCATGAATTGAAACAATGTAGTTGAACTTCACCTTCATACAATACTGCTAGTTAGTTAGAGAGAGGGAAGGGCTTGTTGTGGAACTTCTTCACCTTTGGATGATCCTATTGAATACAAGAAAAGAATATAGTTAGTAACAAAATGCATCACAAAGAATACTATTAGCTAAAGGGAGTAAAGAGTCTTACACGAATAATTTTTTATCCCAAATACTTGGTTCAGCAACAATCATGCACAAAGAATCGTCCTAGCCCGTACCACTTTGTTTTCATGCATCTTTTATTGTCTTGTAATTCCCTTTCAGTTCCTTCTCTTTTTCTTGGATTTGTTGCTTTGTGAAATGGGCAATTAGAAACTTTTCATTGAATTTACTGGCTATGCTTCTCCAACCATCAGTTACCCACTCATTTTGTCCTCTGAACTTTGGGATGTTATGGCCATGTAGTACATCAGAAAGAGCTTTCTCATATGAGAAGTTCCATAAGGCCCTTGCTTCTTCTTCAGCCTTGGCTACACTAACCACATCATATTGAAATGAACGAATGGTACAAGAGTGCAACAATATATTTAAGAGAAACAACTACATAATATGAAAACAAATCGTGTAAATGAAGTGTACTACTTCTTACACATCATATAATTTAAGTGTCAAGGGCACAAAATACTAATACTACTTTGTGAGAGGTCATGTCCAACTAATGATTGTAGTCAGCCCACATTTGCGTTGCAATTTGATCTCTAAGAGAACTTCCAGCATTTGACTCGATATTATTTTGGTAATTATTGTCACCCTCTGGTACATTAACAAAATCATCTGGTTGAATGTAGGCAGGTTGGTGATCCAACCACCCATCCTGACCATTTTGATCTCTAATGATGTTGTGAAATACAACGGCTTCAGTTGGGATCTTAATATGAGATTCAATGGGATGAAATGTGCTAACTTTCAGGATTGGAAATCTCTTCTTCAGAACACCAATAGCCCTTTCAATATGGTTGTGAAGGAGAGCATGGCGATGGTTGAAAAGTTCTTTGTAATCTGCGTAATCATATCTTCGAGATGAGCAACGCCTCCTGAATTCACCAATATGGTATCAGACTCCTCGATATGGGGCCAGAAAAGAAGGTGTGTTTTGCGTATCCACCATCCACAAGATAGAATTTACCCCCAGGAACCCGAAAACCCTCCCTAGCTGCTCCTCAACGGTAACGCCCCTTGTGTCATGCATCAAACCCTCCTTTCTAAGAAAATCTGATGTAGCCCTGAATATCTTTGGCTCCATCCGGAACTCAACCCTACACCAACTCTCATGGCCTTCTAATATCTCCTTAGCTTTTTTAGCACCGGTAAGAGCTGATGTGTGGACTGGTCTTTTTTCGTCATAAAGGCATGAAAGCAAAGTAGGAACCAAGACAAGAAACAACTCATCGTCACCCTCTTCTTCCTCAAGCATAAATTTCCTAATGAGCTCTTTTCTAATGTCCATTTGCTAATACATGCAGATGAAAGCAAAGTTATCTCAAGCAATAGGAAAAGAAACAATGAAAAACTAATGAAACAAGCACACATGGAGGATCTGGAAAGCTATTAGAGAAAACATGGAAACAAACACTAAAGTTGAAAACAAACATGGTGTTCAAGCACTGGACATGATAGTAGTATGCACGCGACACCTAATCAGTTTCACCGATCTTTTATTTTATTTTATTTATAAGTTTTGTGCAGTTGTCAGTTAGAAAAGCTAAATATCTCAGCAGCTTGGAGAGATCCTTTTTTCTTTCATATTTCACGCAGTTGTCAGATAAGGTAGAATAATAGTAAATAAAGCAAGCAACATACTTGCATAATGCATGATAAAACAAATGATGACCTCCCTACCATGCTACCACTTGCAATAGTGTAGGATAATCCACAACAAATGCAATATCTAGATCACTAGTTGAATCTGGATACCGTGATAATCAACGGGACATGCTTCCCTTCTTTCTCACAAAAGATATGTCAAAGCGGTAACAATCAAAAAGATTGACCCATATATAGCTCTGGGTAACTCTATGCAATGTTAGCAGGCTTTCTAATTATGCTCTTCGTCCCCAAGTATGAAGTCTCATTCATGGCTTACCAAATGTAAAAAAATATATTTCTATGTGAGGAATCATCGGTACGACTACGCTCTTAGACAACGTTTCTATGTGAGGAATCATTAGTACGACTACAAAGACACTGCTTCATCAGAGCTAATATAGACTCCAACAAGGCATTTTGATCATCTTCGTCTCTACAACTGGGTGGCAGGAAAAACTCATATTGCAAACATATTGCAAAATAGCCAGCCAATCCAAACATACGAGCATAGTGTATAAGGGGATACTCCAATGTATAGAACTGACTGATGTCTTTTGAAAAGCAAGGTCTACGATAGATGGTTCAGAGGACAAAATGTAGGTGATGTTCCTACACATGTATCTCTATATCCCCCACATACGAGCATCAATAACATGAAATGCCACATCACTGGTTGACATGTAGACCAACCCATGCAACTTCCATCAAAGCTCAAGCAGCTTTTCTTCGCTCCACGCTCCTAGGCAACGTTGCTATGTGAGGAAAATCATCACGACCCACTACGCTATATCCACAACCAGAGCGTAAAGCAAACTACAACCATACCCAAAGTTTATTCAAGATGTAAACTACAAGAGGAGGGCTAAGTTGTTGATGCACCAAAAATACAGATCCATAGTGAACTAAAATCACCTACAAAGAACAGGAAAAATCACCTCGATCTAAAATCAAGAACCCCTAGACCCAAAATCCCATGGAAATCATCTCGATCGAGCACCCAAACACCCTCTGCCAAATCCCATGGGGGGGGGGAGAGAGAGAGAGAGAGAGAGAGAGAGGAGCAGGGAGACTCACCTTCACAGCATCTTCTCTCAAGGGCAACTCCAATGGCCGGCGGCTCCCTCCTCTCCAGATATCTGCACCTCAACGATCTTCTCACAAACAGCAACCACCTCCTCTCCTTCCTCAAAATGGGTAGCACTAGATGTAGAGAAACCGACGAAAAAAATGGGGTTAGATGCAGAACGCTAGCGGGAAGAAGAGAAGGGGTCTTACTGGTGAGACGCCTTTGCCAGAGAGAAGGAGGAAGCGCTTGGCAGCGGAGGGAGGGAGGCGCGTGGTGGCGCCAATGCAGAAGAGTTCACGGGAGGAGTTCGCGATGCGGGAGGACTCGAAGAGGATGATAATTTCTGTTTTCCGTGTCGGTGATTTTCCCCCCCGTGGAAACGAGGGGGATTGAGCCGAGGAATCCACCTTGCAGAGCCATCCAAACGATGAGTTCGCAAACGCCAGGAAACTTCCCACATGGCTTTTGGCCCACAAGATTTGGTGGGGATTCCTGCTGGGGGTCGTGCTTCAAAACAAGGCCTCAAGAGATGGCCAAAAAACCCTAATTAATGAGCTGGGGCAGGCCAGCTAGTACGTACATACGTTCAAAATGGCCAAAATTTGAGTTCATATTCGAATCTTGAGATCACCAGTCGTCATGTACGGCCGGTTCGATGGTGCGCAAGCTAGCTAGCTAAAGTTGGGATTACTCCAATCCATCCATCTGACCCTTTTTGGGCAACCATGCATGCATAGTAGTACTAGCAAGTAGCAAGTAGCAAGCAGTACCAGCTTGAGCTTGCATTGGTAGGAAAGATGTTGTTAGCATCTCTTTACTTCTCTGTCATTACGTACATTCTTTGGAATTAAGGCGTATGTAGCCACTATTTACTTACTTAACGATGATCATAAGTGAGGTTAATTACTTCTATCCTTTTGCAACTAAGTTGCAACAAGCTAATTATAGCTCGCAACAAGAATGGAAGGTTGATATTCTAGGAGGCAGCCAATGCTGTAAATAGTTTCTTTGGTTTTGTTTTTTTTCCTTTTGTAAATAACTATTCTGAGCCTCTCTATTGTTTTCGGTAAAAAAAATGCTGTCATATATCCCTGCAAAAGCTCGAGGCTGAGGAGCCCTACCGAAAGTAAGGTTGATATTTTTCTAATACATTAACAAAACATAATAAAATTACAATATTACGAAAGTAAAAGAACAAGTCAAACATATATAACCTCACAAGCGAAGACTTAGACACATTTGAGCTAGAACTAACATTAACTCAACTGGTTTTTGTTTCCTTGCTCAATAGTTTGGAGCAAGCTTGAAATATGAGAATTTTATAAGAAAATAGTTTAATTCCCGAAGGAATATAAATATGCTTGCGTTTTACAACCGGGGCTTTGAGTACAAATAAATATGTGACGCTCTTTTTTAAAAAGGAACGATTCAACGATCTCATCTGCAAAGTAACACCGGTTTTACGATCAAACGGGCCAGATGGTACCAAGTGGTCAAAATCTGGCCGTACACGCCGCACCAAAGCGAAGAAAAGACCACGCTTCTTCCACTAAACCCCCACATCGCCTTCCTTCGCCGCCCATGGAAGCCTTCGCGCCGCCGCCCATGGCGGCGTCTTCTTGAGCTCGGTGCCGCCGTCGCGCCTCCTCATGCTGGCCGCGACGGAGGGACTCCGCTTGTTGGACAAGTGGGACATGATGGAGCTGGAGTTCGGCCGATTCCTCGGGGAGGACCCCAAGCTCACCCTCGCAAAGGTCACTGCTCTATGCCTTAGTACTACAAATGATCTCATCCCTAGAGACCGTCAATAAGATGAAAAATGTTGCCTTGTTTTAATATTCGAATGCAAATTCGTGTGTACGTTGGGATGGGATGTCACATTGTTCCATTTCTAATGAAACGATCGTTGTAAGTGGAGTACTGTACTAGGATTCTAGGAATGTTCGTGTATAATTTAGTGTTCAAATTTAGCTGCAGTTTCAATCACCTCAGTTTCCGTCTTGATTGTGAGGAACCATTGCACCATCCAGTAAAAAGTACGACCCTATATGCTGTTAATGTTTTCCCCAACATGGATGTTTTAATGCTGTGCGTGGCACTCCATGCCTGAGTTTGGATTGCTCGTGCTAGATTTAGTTAATTTTTGTCTCACAGTTTACAGCAATCGGTCTAAACTAGTTGATGCAAACATTTCATTTTAATTAGACATCCATACTTCTTTGAAAGCTTCTGGCAATTCTGGCAACACAGACTGTTCTCAAATGTTACTTGTCACAGTTTTAATACTTAATTAAGCTGAGAGGATTACGGTTATTTACAAGTACAGAAGTAAATTTGAGTTTTGTAGCTGGACGTAAGTACAAGTCCCGATATATTGCCTAGCTTCTAAGATCTGACAATCATGAACCAACCTGGTACACACTATGAAATTTTGACAATACACACTTGATACTATGTTCTGGAAATATGGTTTCTGTCACTTGATTCTACTCAGAAATCAGCATGGCTTATGTGTTCTGGAATTATTCCTTCAGATACTGCTCAAGAAGTCAGACCCAGATGCTTCATCACTCGATGTAGAGAAACTAATTGCCAGCAAGAAGTACAAGTTGGATGATATTCTGAGGGAGTTCATGGATGCTAATAAGCAGGACCAGACTTCCAAAATGCCAAAGCCAATAAGCAAGCCAATGAAAGATAAAAAATTCTTTGAGTCTGTTAAGGCCTGTACTGGGCAAACCAAAGCAAGACGAGCCTTCTTTGACTTTGCTGCGACCACCAGGAAGCAAACCTAAGCAAGATGAGCCTTCTTTGACTCAGTTGCGACCAGTAGGGAGCAAACCAAAGGAAGATAATCCTTCTTTGACCTTGTTGCGGCCAGTGGGGAGCAAACCAAAAGTACAGGGAAAACTGGTGCAAGACACATGGCCTAGCAAGGAGAGTTTAGCTGCCAGAACAGAGTCAAGTGAGGTTGGGAGCACCTCAAGAAAGAATAATGTGGATGTCACCTTGCGGAAACCCGCCGTGCATCAGACAGAAGATGATGAATTGAAGTCGAAGCTGAAAACGAAACCAAATATTGACTTGAAAATGAGGAAATACATGGATGAGGATTTAACCAACATTTCTCTTCTTCAAAAGCCGAAGGCTGCAAAAGATGTTGCTAATTTAAACCAAGAGCCCTCTGCTGGCTCTGCCTCAATTGCCGCTGGAGAGGATTACAATGAACTTGAGGCAGAAACTAATGGTGAGGTACAATGCCCTAAATGCAACAGGCCATGATGACACTCGTGCTTTTGAAGCTGATGATGTGCAAATGTTCCAAATTTCAGGTCTTGATGAAAAATCGGTGATTGACAGTAATTATGCTCATGAATCATCTGGACTTGCCGATGATCCTAGTGGAGGAAAGGAACGCATAAGAGAGCTGTAATTTGTTTTCTATTCATCCATGATGTTAATGCTATGTTAGTATTTTCAAGGACTACAGCCATCTGGGCAAAGTTTTATCCAAGAAATACTCTTCTGCTCATCCGGTGGATAACCAATCAGTGACCAGCAACAATTTCTCTATGCAAGCTTTCTTGCAAGGAAAACCAAAGATGTACTTTCTGATGGAACTCTGCAGTTATATTTGTAGCACAACATTTTCGTCACCTGATATCTGATCAATCTTGAATCTCCCATGGAAAATGTTGTATTTGGTATTTCTGCTGATACTGCTAGTTGTAGGGCTTTCTCTGCCCTTAAGAAGAAAAAAATGTTCATGTTTAGTGTGATTACTGATAATTATGAGTACTTCTGGTTTTATTCCACATCTGCATTTCTCATTATGTTATTCTCATAAACCTTGTGATGTTAACCAGCAGGTATGCGACTTGCCGTTGTTGTGCTAATGTTTTGGAACCTTCTTGTTTGAATAACTTTTCTTCTTTAGGAAAGAAAAAAAGGCAACATATCATGTTAGTATACTTATTTTCCGGTGCATAGACTTGCATAGTTGTATGACCACATACATGGTTATTAAGTCGTCGAGTCGTCGACTAGTCGACAAGTCGGTGGAGCCGAGGCGACTTGGTCCGGCGACTCGACTTGCCAGGTTCCTAGCTCAGCATGACCCATCGTCGCCCGCCTTGCGTCGCCCCGCTTTACCGCTCCTCCCATGGCTCCTCATCGTCGTCGTCGGCGCGTCACCCGCCTGCCGCTCCTCACGCGGTTCCTCGTCGCCGTCGCCCAGCCTTGCCGCCTCCTCCTCGTCGTCGCCAGCCTCCTCGGTCTTGAGGAGGGAGGCCTTGACAAAGGCGTGGAGGGGGAGGAGAGGAGAGCCGGAGAAAGAGGGGAGGGAGGCGGACGCGGAGGACCGGAGGAGGCGGCGGCGTGGCCCTGACTGAGGAGGAGGAGGCGGCCTTGACCCGGTGTGGAGGGGCGTGGGTGAAGGTGAGCCATGGCGGCGGCGTCTTCCACGGCCGGTGGGGATAAGAGGCAATGGGCAATGCAACTGGGCGGCCAATGCGGCGAACAGGATCTTCTGCGGCCAGAGAATAGAGGCGGCGAGGCGGTGTGTGGATAGTCAGTGTGGTGTGTCTTTGCTGTGTGTGTCTGTGTGTATGAGCAAGACCTTTCAACTAGTCGGTCGACTAGCCAACTAGTCGGTCGACTAGCCAACTAGTCGACTAGTCGGTTACTAAGAGGGTAGTGTCGACTTACCGACTTAATAACCTTGACCACATAGGTGGTTAAGATGCGTACACATCTCAGCTTGGTTAACATACGTTGAATATCTATTATGCTCCCAACTTTGCGAGCCTGTCACTGTCCTCGGATTATTTTGCCCCTACGATAGTGTGTGTTTCATGTGGTTGCACTAATTCAAATTAGGTGTATTCCTTTTCTCCCTGCTCTTCTGCTTTTGAAGTACTGATATCATTATGGTTTCCTGCATGTTGAGTCACCTGACCACTAATATGGCAATTCTTACTTTGTAGGAAAGACCTATCTGTTGAAACCTTGCCATCTCAAGTTGATGCTGAGAAGATGAATGCTAGTGATGATAACAAAAGTTATGTTGATGATGGGGAAAACGTCTTATCTTCAAAATTAGAGGTAATGTGAATTTCCTTATATTTGAGCTTCAGCATCTTATTGTCTCGCAGAATTAACAACAACACTTATTAGAGCGAATGTAGCTTCTGTGGGACGAGATGTTCTCCCTATCAACCTTTTTAATTCTTGTAAGTATGAATCGTAAGTTAGTGAATCACTAACGCTGTAACGCAGGACATCACTGAGAGACTGGACAAGACTAGAGCATTATGCAAGTACTGGAGAAAAGGTTGAGGTGGAGCTGATAAACTGCAGTGCAAAGGGATTTGTTGTAAGTTTTTAGTTGGTTTTTGAATCAATGCCTGCTTTTATCAAATTGTAGCCCTCTTGTTGCCTGAGCTTTGTTTGCTTCCTTGCCAGGTGTCACTCGACTCCCTTGTAGGTTTCTTACCATATCGTAATCTTGCTACGAAATGGAAATTCTTAGCTTTTGAGACTTGGTTAAGAAGGAAGGGTGGTGGTCCTTCCTCGTACAAGCAGAGTCTTGGCATGGAGGAAGGTTTCGAGGTTAATGATAGGAACATAGAATTGGGATCTACCTCAGTTTTAGAAGAAGCTCGTCAGGATCAAGGAACTATGCCGTCTAAGATGAAGTTTGAAGATCTTCTTCGAACATATAGCCAAGAGAAATCCAAGTTGTTATCATCATTTATTGGTCAAGTATGACTCCATTGTTATTGTCCTAGCATTCTTCTCCATTTGCGTTGTTTTAGTTAATATGCCATTATTTTGCAGAGGCTCCAAGTATTAGTTGTCCTGGCCGACAGGAACTCCAACCGAATATTTTTCTCTATGAAACCAAAAGAAAGTGAAGAGTTGATTCAGAAAAAAGAAAAGTGTGATGGTACTTTTGCTCTCATTAGCGTGCTCCAATATTTTTATGGTTTTAATTTATGCCACCTAACATACTTAAATAAAAGAGTCGCAAAAAAAATCAAATTACCAATATAGTTTTTGGAAAGCTCCGAAATCCAGCAACAAATTAGGAGGGGAATCAGGAGATTCTGAATGGAATATGGAATTCCCTTCTGCATCCTAAGTTCCTAACTGCAATTTTTAACCTTTTTTTAGTTCCATTTGCAGCTGAAGTGGGTATATTCCTCCTCTACTCAATTCCGCAAGAGTGTGTGCAAAAAAGTGGCTAGGTTATCTTTGCCCTGTAAGCAATTCGAAACATGTCGGACCTAATGAACTTGTGTAGCAGTTATTGCTCAACCCTGGACTGAAGCAGGTTGAGTGCCCTGTTTAGACAGTGTTTGACCAGTTTTCAATTGGTTGCTGGTGCTTAACACCTGCTTGGCTGTGCCTAGTCTCATGGTGTAATTGTAGAAACCTATTGAAATAATCAAAGCTGTCCCTGTGAATTGTTTTACTCAAGTTTTACATAAGAATTTATTAAATCTCCAGAATGTACTTCCTACTTCTTTCGTTGCTGCACCATTCTCTTTAAAATAACCAAAGTTTTTGTTTTTCATTTAGTGTTGTTATATTCAAGAACTTAATCCTGGTGATAATATCAATTCTTGATTTGTAGCAGATCTTTGCCAGTTTTTACTATCATCATGGAGTAAAACCGATTATACATTACTCGATTTATTGGTTTACCTGACCTTAAATACAATTTCATTATTATGCAGGCTAGGCTTAATGTTGGAGATATTGTTAAATGCACTATCAAGTGATTTGTTTACTTTGGGATATTTGTTAAGGTAGGTGTAATTCTACTTTTGTACGATTTTTCGTCAAGTTCAACAGCTAACGGTTTCTTGTTTCAAAGGTTGAAGGAGTTCCTGCATTGATTCAGCAGTGGGAAGTGTCATGGGATGATACCTTAGATCCATCATTGTTTTACAAGATTGGTCAGGTAACACTTAGGACTTGTGATTTTGTTGTTATTTATCTTTGCTTTTTTGAAGTTTTGTATTGAAGCTGTCAATCGCTGTATACTTGAGAGGGAAGGAGGATTGGAGGGAGACTAACAGTTTTTTATGCCTATGATTTTATCCTTTTCCCCTTCAATCTCACATGGATAACTCTATAATTTTTGTTGAACAACTCAATTCAATAGTGCTAAAATGCTCATAATGCTATAATATTTGGGACTTACAAAAGTTATTTGCATTTCCAGGTTGTGGATGCGAAAGTTATTCAACCAGACTATACTAATAACAGTATCTTTTTGTCACTTAAAGATGTAAAGGTACTGGTTTCCCCCCTTTTTCCACATATCTGTTCAGCATGTTGAGTTGTTGGTTTCAGATTTTTCATTTGTTCTTCTTGTCCTTTCCCCTGCTATGCAGCCAAATCCGTCAGTAGGAGCTTGGAAGCAGTCATTGGTGAGGAATTATCACTTGGCAGAGCTCTTGAACCCGTACAAGCAGATTCTGAGGTTTGTATGAGTTCTTTTTACATTGAGCATGATTTGAAGGTTCTGGATATCTGAATTGGAGAGCTTGTGGATCCTTCCCATTTTCTTAGTTTGCTCAGTTCTTGCTCTTCATTTGAAGTTACGACTTGTTATTGGATATTTTATTGACTCTTTGTTAAGGGTAATAATAGCTAGAACTGCAGTGGTTGTTTCGTGTATATGCCTATATGGCCTTGTAAATATTGATTTGCTTTCTTTTCTTTTATCCTTCTATTTCTCCTTCCACTTATGTTGCATCATCATTCTAACCCTTTGTGATTTTATCATAATTATTTTAGTGGCTTGAGGTCGAAGCCCTGATCGATGTAAAGCCGAATAACATCTGGAAAAAGATGGACATGCAAGAGCTAGCTAGCTACTGCAGCACATGTGCACACGCGCATGGTGACACGCGTGCACGTGCACAAGGAGGGGGGGGCACAGAGAGTATGTAACACTCCCTAGGAAGCCAAGCACCATCTTTGCATATGGAATATGGAGTTTTGTCGGGACCCAAAATATGTAATTCTGGATCCTCTGTGTGTAATGCACTAGTCCAGAATCACGCTAGTGCACACAGTGTCAACACAGGTGAATATCAATCCACACAAGCGATTAATAACATAAACGAGTAATTTGATAATAAATAAGGGTTTTGATCTTATGGTCGAGTTTACAACTATTAAGCCACGCAGGGCTAGCAAAGAAATAAAATAGCAGCAGAACGAAGAAACTTCAGCGGAATCCCATCAATTCACCACAGGCAACTGACTGGGATCAAGACCCTACGATCAAGCACCTTCGATCAACTCCTCCTCGAAAGCAGGTAAAGACTTCTCCTCTTCTGTTGCATGTTTTACAACAAGTATGAGTACATACTACACTACTATAAGTCATACCACGTAAATGCAATTATAGATCAGACTTATTCCAAGGAATGGCTTACGTGGTTCTTTTCGTAAATCTGACATTTACAATTTAAATACAAGTAATAGATTGAAAGCATAATTCAAAACAAATAGACAATAATAATTTGACAGTTTTGTTTCACAAAGACACATAGCCTAAACAAGTTATTCACATAGCCATATGACTTAGGTCACATAGCTCCCTTCCTAAGGTTTTCATGAAAATCTACCCATCGTGTGAAATCACCGAGCGTTGTCCATGACCGCGGACGCGACTATTCGAATAGATTGATTAACACTCTGCAGAGGTTGTACACTTTACCCACAAGATACAACTAGTGTAGCTAGCACTAGCCGTAACAAAACAATTCAGAAACTTCATCTCGACATTGACACTCCCGGTATGCTTAGCCGCCACAGACGCACACCGTTGGGCATGCGACTACTTGGTAGTACACACCTCCACCCAATCCGACACAGCTAACCTACTTTCTGAGTAACCAATGTCAAGACTCCATAACTTACTAAGTTAGGCCCGTCCCATCAGGCATGTGGTTATACGAAAGGCTCAGTTCAATGGCGCACAAAGTTAAGTCCTTAATTGACCGGGGCAAGACTTCCAAATTCTTACCTATCCTTCCCGCCAACACAGATCCACCATAAAAGTATACCAGACCACTTGCCCCTGTCCAAAACCTTTTCCCACCCTGTTGGTTAAGTGCAACATATGCCATCAACGAGTAATAGCCCAAGGAGCACACAGTTTTTATCACATAGTTTCATAGTCACTTAGTCAAGTTTATATTTGCAACTTACATGAGATGATGACTCGTAGCATGGCTAAGCAAACTAATCGCATCTAACCAACCCACGTTGGTAATAGAATAGCACCAACTAAATAAACCAAACTAGGGTGACAAAAGATTATGACATACAATTAGACAAGGAGGTCATAACAGATTGGATATTAACTACTCCCAAAAGCATTGAAATAAATAATTAAAATAAATGCAATACTTTGAATCAAAATAATTTTTGAAAACTGGGTTCAACATGATCAAAGGTATAACTTGCCTTGGAAAAGGTCTTGGTATTGATCTTGGTCTTGAGATGCTCCTTGCTCTTCAAAACCTCCCGAGGTATCAACGTCTACTCGCAAACGAAACAAACAAACAAAAATAAATAAAAATAGAGGCAAAACAAACTCCAAAAATTAAATTAAAATCTCAGATAAATAGATATTGAATTTAGATGAATTTAGAAATTTGAATGGGCTCAATCGGAACTCGGATGCAAAAGATATGAGCTTGGGAAGATTGAAATCCATGAAATAACCCTTAAAAGGATTTTCTGGAATTTCAGGATTTATCTTCCTATTGGAAAACCAACTTATGACGCAAACATGACGTCACTAGGGTTTTTTGGCTGGAGGGAAACAGATCCAACAGGTGGGCCCCACTTGGAAGTGGCTTGGCTCACCGTGGACCACGTCCACCAAGGATCGGATCTGGGGTTAGGGTGGTTGTGCCTTGGCCGACAGGAGGGCACGCATTGATTGACACCGAGGCACAAGGCTGATGTGGCTGGAGATGTGGCGGTGAGATGGCTTGGTGACCTGGCGTCCACATCTCTGATGACATCAACACCGTGAGGTCTTGGTTCATCCCAAGCTATCGCTCTGAGGCTCGGCCGGCGGCGATGGTTAAGGCGCTATTGGTTAGAAGAGGCTATTGCGGACCTGGTGGTGGGCTTCTTGGCACGGGAGAACAACGGTGGTGGCCAGAATTGCTGTCGGAGCGGAGGACGGAGGTGGCTATTGTCGGCGATGAGCTCCAGGGGCGGTTCGGGGTTGCGGATGAGTGCTTGAGGTCGTCCTGGCGATGGCGAAGACAACGACGTAGTCCCCGGAGGCGGGCGCTCTTGGCGGCATGAATTCAAGATTAGAGTTGCGGCACAAAACCCTAAAACTCCAAATTGCGGCGGCGGCGGAGCTTTAGGAGAGGAACGAGGTGGGGTTCGGGATGAGGAGGCATGGGCGATCCTTGGGGTCCCTTTTATAGGGTGCGGACGGGCTCGAGGTGGCGTATTGGCGGCGGAGTTCAACTCGGAACCACAAAAGGGGATAAGGAAATTCAAGAGGTTGAGATGCGATTCGGAGGAGATAAAGTTCCAAAACAGATCTTGGAGATCCGAGATTTAAAAGACGAGATTGGCACGGGATTTGCGGGCCGATCGTGCCGTTGTCGGATGGAGCTTCGAAGGAAACCATGGCGGACACGGCTTGGGCTCATGTGAGGACGAAGACGATACGGAGACGACGCCCAGGACCCACTGGCAATGAACAAGGAAATGGCGCTACAAGACGGAAATTTCTTTGGTATGGACTGAGCTAGAGCCACGGAGAAAGGGACCGAGCTGGTGAACTGGCCGAGAGGAATAGGATCGGAGAGAAAGGATTCGACCGAGACCAAATCTGAGATTTTAAAAACTTTTCCTTTTTAATAAAATACCAAAAATTCAAATAAGCAATAGAAAATAGCAAATGAACTTGAAAAAATTCTAGAAAAATCTAGAAAATATATCCAAGCTTAAAGAACCCAAATAAAATAGTTTTAGCCAGTGTTGATGTTGACTTTAATCATATTAAATTGTTTTGATGTACAAAGTCCATATTAAGCTTTTGATTTAAATTCAAGTAAAATCAAATGGTGAACTTTATCCTACTAACTATTTAAAAGATTTTTAAAACTCAGAAAATTGGGATGTTACAAGTTTCATCACAGGGCTTTACACCTCTATCGATATTTTTTTCAGCATTCAAATGGTTGCTCACAAAACGCAAACCGTCCAATTTGCATGCTTCCATTTGCAAGTAAAATGGAACTAGTCACACCAAAACGCTAAACCCACAACCTTAAATCAAACATCCTTACCTTACTGGTGGATTAGCTGCTACTGCTACTCATCCAATCCAACATATATGAGCAATTTTCTCTCAGGAGTAAATTGCACCACTGGTCCTTGCCTGTCATGCTGCATGCTTGAACCAAGAGATGAAAAATATTGAGGAAGTAAAGGATGTTTATAAAGGACGATTCTTCCAGAGCCCAGGATTAGCTCCAACCTTTTAGGTAAGATAAATTTTTTGAAACGGGATCTATCACCTTCTAGTCCAATATACATATTTCTGAACCTTGCTTCGTGGAACTGATGTCCTTAACTCATTTTGTGTTAAATCGATTACTTGCCAGGTGTATATGGCACCTTTGGTTGGTCGTAAATATAAGCTCCCTGCGCGGTATGGAAACAATGTGCAAGGTGTGTGTAATTTGAAGGTCAAGCATATTTAAATCACCATTGTAGACCGAAAAATTCAGTTGGTCACATAGTGTGGGTGTACTCTTGTGCAGGTGATGGTGGAGACATCATTGGGCAAGGAACGATTGAAAGAGGCAATTTTGATGTGCACAAACTGGTATGACCCCGGGAACGCAGGTAGTAGCCGTGATTCACCGGCGATCTCGGTAGAACTCCACGGTGCCCAGGAGCCGTGGTGAACTACTGTTGTCGACAAGCAAGAGACGGGGAACAGAGAAATCGGGATTGAGAAAAAGAATACTATTTGATTGTTCTGTAATACAAGAGTAAGGCTCCCTTTTTTATAGATCAAGTCAATCTATCTTTCCTAATCTTATCTATTCTAAATAAAGCAACCCTATCTTTTATTTAAAGCAAGCAATATAACTAAGGATAAGTATCTATTCCTGACTGTCCTCGCCTAAGAGCTGCTGTCCCTCATGGCTGTTGAGTCGGTTGGGACGTCTTCCTGGATTGGCGGCGTTGATATGGAATGCCCCACATGACATCTCTCCCGGCCTGAGCAAACAACTCGTCCTCGAGCTGAAATAAAATCATTCACCGGCTCCCAAGTAGCATCAGCTGTTGGCTTGCGAAGACTAGCTTTTAATATCTTCGTAGGAACTGGAATTGCACGGCCATTCACAATTGGTGGTAGACTTGGCATTATCGAGGGTGGTTCGCCATGGAACTTCTTTAGGAGGCTGACGTGGAGCACATTATGTAGTCGTGATCCTTTAGGCAACTGAAGACGATATGCCACCGAGCCAATGTCAGCTAGAATCTGATAAGGACCGTAGAACCTTGGTCCCAATTTGGCTGTGCGCCATCCCGGCAATGAGGCCGCATGCCGATGAAGCAGACGTAACCATACACATTCTTCTTCCTCGAAAAGAATCTCCCGGTGGCTTTTATCATAGTAGTATTTGGCATATTGTTGTGCTTGGAGTAAGCGGTCACGGACTTCGCTGATGAAGTCGTCACGGTTGTGAAGTTGGGCTTCGACAACCGTCACTTGTGCCATGTCATCGTCATATGTTGTTAGTGAAGGGGGTGCACGCCTATAGACAACCTTGAAGGGAGTATCTCACGCCCATAGACAACCTTGAAGGGAGTATCTCGAAGAGCTGTATGATAAGATATATTATAATAATACTTTGCCCATGGAAGCCACTCCACCCAATTGTGAGGCCTGCCCCTTGTGATACATTGAAGGTACATGGCGATTTCTTTGTTGACTGCCTTTGTCTGGCCATTGGACCGCGGGTGAAATGTCGAGCTCATATGAAGTTTAGTACCCGTTAAACGGAATAAATCTTACCAAAAGGTGCTAGTGAAGACAGGGTCACGGTCTCTAACGATCGAATGTGGAATCCCGCGGAGACGTACAATTTTGTGGAAGAAAACATGAGCGACTGTCGTGGTCATATACGGATGGCCCAATGGGATGAAGTGCCCATATTTTGAGAAACGGTCAATAACCGAAAGGATGACCGATTTGCCCATGGAGATATCGACCCAAACTGCGGTAGGAATTGCCATTGGTTGTAGTAAGCCGACTGGATGGAGGTGCTCGGTCTTATTTCGTTGACATATCATACACGCTCGCACAAAATCCTGAACTTCCTTGCACGGCACATAAAAATCTGACCAAAGCCGATGTAATATTTTCTGAAGCCTTCGTGTCCTGCATGGGCTGCTGTTAGTATGGTGGGCAAAGATGGAGAAGAGGCCAGGACATAAACCCTTCCGCTATGCAGCAACAACCCATCTATCCATGCCCAAGCTGCCCCCAACTCGTTTGAGTGAATCTGAGTGTACATGGATTGCACTTCGGGTGAGGTAACCATCTCCTAGCTCAGCTCGTCAAAGAGGGGAAAAGAGGGTCCTGATAATGCATATGTCGTGACTAAGCCCCCCTCTCGGCGTGAGAGTGCATCAACGACAACGTTTAAGCGACCGGGGCGATATTCCACCGTGAAGCTGTACCCGAACAATTTGCTCTCCCATTGATGTTGAGGGATGGTAGAGAGCCGTTGATCCAAAAGGAATTTCAAGCTGTAGTGGTCGGTCCGCACGATAAAGGAGCGACCCCAAAGGTACGGTCGCCAGTGTTGAATTGCATGAACCAACCTAATGAGTTCTCGTTCATAAGCGGCCAGTTTTGTGTGGCGTGCTACCACGAGTTTGCTGAAGAAGGCTAAGGGCCCATCGCCTTGGTGTAGGACGGCGCTGAAGCCTGTGCCAGAGGCGTCGCATTCGACGATGAAGTTGGCGGGCAGAGAAGTCCGATAAGTGTAGAACCAGTGCGGTGGAGAGGGCCTTCTTGAATGTTTGAAAAGCACGGTCTGCTGCCTCAGACCACTGAAAGGCCTCCTTCTTGAGTAGTTTGGTTAGGGGTGTTGCAATGGTACCGAAACCCCAAATGAATTTACGGTAGTAGCCCGTAAGGCCTAGGAATCCGTATAACCCTCTTGCTGATAGTGGTTGTGGCCATGTATGGATGGCGACCACCTTGTCTTTGTCCATGGCAACACCTTCGGTCGAAAGGACATGGCCCATGTACGTTACGGACGGTGTACCAAAGTTGCACTTGGACCGCTTCAGATGAAGGAGATGTTCACGCATGACTTGTGAGTAGTCCGTAAGTGTTGCAGGTGCTCCGACCAAGACGAGCTGAATATCAAAATATCATAAAAAATCAAGGACAAAGCGGCGAAGGTAGGGTCGCAAAACATCGTTCATCAAGGCTTGAAATGTGGATGGCGCATTAGTTAGGCTGAACGACATCACCAAAAATTCGAAGTAGCCATGATGGGTCCGAAAGGCTATCTTCTCCACATCGTCTTGGTGCATAAGCACATGGTGATAGCCTGAACGGAGGTCCAGCTTGGTGAAAAAGCGTGCGCCTCGTAATTCATCAATGAGCTCGTCGACGACTGGTATTGGGAATTTATCGTGCACCGTTAACTCATTAAGAGCGCGGTAATCAATGCAGAAATGCCAGGAGTCGTCGGCCTTCTTGACAAGTAATACTGGTGAAGAGAATGCCGAGATACTCGGTCTGATGGTGCCTTGCTGCAGCATTGCGTCACATTGACGTTCAAGTTCATCCTTCTACAACTGAGGGTATCGATATGGACGAACTGCCACTGGTTCTGAGCCCCGTCAAAGATGAATTCGGAGATCAAAGTGGCGCACTGGTGGGAGACCATTTGGTTCAGCAAAAAGGTCCTCGAACTCGGTTAGCAAAGCGGTGAGTAGCTCTTCTTTTGAGCATGTAACCGTACGAATGGCTGCTGCTGGGGCTGCTATGCCGTACCATGAAATATGGCGACCTTCCCTCTAAAATGACATGCGTAAATTGCTGAAATCCCAAAGAATAGGACCAAGAGTCCGGAGCCATTGTACTCCGAGAACGACGTCGAAACCCCCGAGTGGAATAGCGAGGGTGTCCATCGTGAAGGTTTCGTCAACGATTTGTAAGGATAAGTCACGAGCGAGACCTCCAATGGAAACTCGACCCCCTTTGGTGACTTCGACACGAAGGCCAGGTCATGGATCAAGTTTTACTCCAGCACGAGTCACCATTTCGTCACTGATGAAATTATGAGTAGATCCAGTATCCAACAGTGCTACGAATTCCTTCTCGGCAAGCTTGACCTTGATCTGCATGGTCTCATTCGTGTGTATGCTCCATAGCCCTGTTAACACCCGAAGAGAGACAGTTGGCGTCTGATCTGAGTGATCGGTAGTGCCATCTAGCAATACGTCTTCCTCTTCATCGACCACTTCCATATAAAAGAGCCGCTGACAGCGATGGCCACGAACGTACTGTTCGTCACAATTGAAACAAAGACCACTTGCGCGCTGTTCACCATCTCGGCGGGTTCGATATAGCGAGAGGATGACCCGTTTGTGCGATGGCGGTCATCATCAGAACACCCGACCCATCACCTGGGCCCGGAATGCTATCACCACACATTATTCATTACAAACTTTGCACAGCTAATTTAACAACTAGACATAATACAACAAAAGTGGGATATGTAGGAAGGATGGTTTGCATTAGTAACCACATGTGACATGAATGAACTATTCTCCCTTCCCGATGCCTGTCATCTTCGTCAATCACCTAAACACCAAAGTAAACAAGGGTGAGTCCGAAGCCTCAGCAAGCACATAATAGATCGATAAGCATTGCCACACAAACATAACATAACCATTTCATTATTTCCATCATTAACTCTCCATTAGTGCAATGCATCATTATTCTGCATGCTCATTTGCTCATTTCATTGCCCATATATGCGAATGCACCATCATGCTCATACTCGTATGCATCTCATCAGCTGATACCAATATTGCGGAGTGTTCACCTGTCGATGACACACGCTTCCCCCATCTTCTTAGGGTGGGGTCCTTACATTGTAGGATTTTATCTAGTCCCTACAGATATAAGACTTCATCTAGAGCACACTGGATTAGTCATATATCTTTCTCACCGACCTCACCGGAATAGTTATATGACTTTCTCACCGACCTGGCGCATGCATTCTTACCATGATGCAAATGCACGTGTCCATTGCCATTAACATGATTCATCATTGTCATAATTAACAGGATAGCCTCATTTCTCACCTTGTCCCATTATTATTGCCATCAACATATAAACATCATAATATAAGCATCATCATGTAAACATCATTGTATCACACAAACATCACATTTTCATAGCACTTACAGCCTATCATTTTAACATGCACTTGCTTGTTAACCAAGCGGATCGAAGTAACGTGCGTATGACACCGTTCTAGAACCTCCACCTGAATATGCATTCAACCAGACTCAACACATGGCAGCAATACATGTACACATATGGACGTCATTGATCCTACGCGCAAAACGACACAAACAAACCCCTCTCACTGGGCATTATTCCACTAACCCGATGCCAACAATAAATAATAACAATATGTTAGAGATCGCGTCGTCAAATCTTGCGAATAAAAATTTAGGTGCGCGCCTCTAATTTCTTTCCACCCCTTCCTTTTCTCTTTCCCCCTTTTCTTCTTTTCTTTTTCCCTTCCCCGGCCGGCACCCATCCTCCCGGTCTCCCTTTATCTCTTCATCTCCCCCCATTCTAAATCCTTCTATTTCTCCCTTGCTCGCACCGGCTCCACTACCTCCCCTCCGGTTGAGCCGCTCCACCGTCGTTCAGTGGCCGCCTCGCCGAGCCGCCTCCCTTCGTCTTGCAGTCTTGCTCAGCGCCGCCTCCTTTGGCTCCCGGCCCGGCATGGTGGCAAGCCGCCGCCATGCGCCTCTTGCTCGGCTCGTCACCTGCTCAAGACCACCCTCGCCTCAAGCTCCTCCCGGCTCCTCTCCCACGCCCACGCCTCTCCTGCCCGGCCATGGCTACGCCCGGCTCGGCCTTCGGCCGCCGTGCACCTCCCCTCGATTCCTCTGCCTCCTACGAGCTCTACCAGGGAAGATCTACTCACCCCCTTCTTACTTTATGCATCCTAGTGTTGGGCCAGGCTTGCTCGTGTGCTAAGCTTAAGAATGGGGGGGATGGGATAGCCTACCTGGTTTGTTGGTAGAGGTGGGAAGTGGCGACGACGTCGCTCGTGGGGGCCGTGACCTTGCCCTCGGTTGGGAGCTTCTCTGGTGGTGGTTTGGGGTGCCTTCGGTTGGGGAGGAAATGGAATGGGAGGAGATGTTGGCCTAGTGGGCTTGGTCTTATCCCCTTCTCCCCCCCCCCCTCCTCTCCCTCTCCTGATGGCTTTCTTACTGTGGGAGGTAATTTGGTAAAATTCATTCTCAATTTTTACTTTTACTCACATTGCATTTCTACTGGTATTACAGTCACGCCGCCCGTTGTCGATTGTCGCGGAACAGACGGTATGGGAGTGGAAGATCTCTGCCACCAGGGGTCGTGGGCTTGGCGATTCTGCTTTGTTATTGCGCCATGGGGTCGCTTTGGCATGGCGTTCAGATGCTCGGGCTAAACTCATAGTCATCTGGAGGTTTGCTGGGTTTTGGAGCTCAACATCCATTCGCAATTGATCCGGAAGTCCTGCGGTGAAAAGTTGCATCTGGTGAAGCGGATGCAAGGCTTCTGTCCTGCACAAGAGTGCAAGGAACTGGTCAATATATTCTTGGACTAAGCCGGTGAACGACATACGTGCTAGGGCTCGAGTGGGTTTCTTCTGATTGGGGGACCAAAGCGCAGGTGGCAAAGCTCCTTTAGATTAGGCCATGAGGGTGTACCCACATCACGCTCCAACTAAAAATACCAATACTGTGCAATTCACGTGAGGTGATAAGAGGCTAGCCAAACTTTATCTACCTCATCCGTCCTCTGACCCTGAAAGAACTGTTCATGATCCATGCTAGGAGATCATCTTTGCTATCATACACCGGAAATTCCAGCTTGTGATAGCGTGGAACTCCTTGTGAAACGTTGTCTGATGATAACGTGGTTGGGACACAACTGTTGTGCTGATCATGAGGGTGGTAGGGCAACTGGGATTGATGATATGATAGAATATTGGGTAATGATGGGGCTGGTGGGGTGGGATTTGCTGTTGCTGATGTTAAGGTGGTAGGGTTGGCGATGGTATGTGGGAATTGTATGTGGGGGTTGATGTATGCGGCGGAAGGAATTCCCGTGAGGTAATAAGGAATGCCCCACATGACACAAACAGGAATTCCATGCTGAACCATGTTATCCTTTACCGGATGCACAAAGGATAGAAAATGAGCAGCAGGTTTGGTTCTCAATTCTCATGCCTCTGTGGAGGATATGTCTCTGCAGAGGTTGGAGACGTCGACCACCGTGTAGGAGCCGATGTGTACACGTCGGAGCCGGAGCCGTGGACGACGACGGCCTCCAGGACCTGCACGCAAGGTGGCCCAGCTGTCTAGTCTGTCACTAGCTAGCCACTACACAAGTGTCAGTTGTGCAAAACCAACTGGGCAAAACTGAAAACTTGGTTGATCCAAGGAGCATAGTAAAGATGAATATATATGTGGAAGCCTGGCCTTTTCAAAGTGGATTTATTTTCCGTTGCATTGAATACGGAGTGGTAAAAACTTGGACAGAAATCAACAACACCACTTGTCGCTGGTAGGTATTACAACAGTGCATGATCAAGTTACAGGCTCCATGGACTGAAAGCATCAACAGTACACGCGTGGAGTACATACATTGATACATAGCCTTCACTGCATGCGGCATATATGTAGCAGTAACAAGGGGAGATAGTAGTAACGAGTAATGGCCACACAGTGATCAGCTGCAGGCAGGAGATGGTGTGGTCTTATTGCTGGAGTACAACTCAAAGTTTTGAAGTACACCGGGCGGGCAGGGCCCAGGTGGTACGTCTGCATCGATCGGTCATCGTCTTCACATGTTTGGCTTGACGTTGAGGCGATTCGCAACCTTCATCCCCAGCGATGTGTCGCACTGCGCCAATCAAGAAGAGAATTCGATCGGTCAGCTGGAATGAAGTGGAACTCGAGCAATGCTAGATCAAGGAGTGTTTGTTACCTGCGAGAGGAAGTTGATCCAGATGGTGCGGAGCTCATGGCTGACCTTGGGGTGCCCCAGGGAGTCGGCGAAGCGGCGCACGAAGCGGTCCTGCCTGTCGGGCGCCCAGGAGCGGTAGCGCTCGCCGGACTGCTGGAAGTCGTTCTGCTTGTGGATGGTGCACTTCTCGCGCTTGCCCACGACGGGGCGGCTGGGGACGGTGACCGGGACGTCGGCGTGGCGCAGCGGCGCGTGGCGGGACGGGAAGTAGTCGACCTCCTCGTCGCGGTGCATGAAGTTCATGAGGCCGTCGTAGTGGTTGTTGTGGTGCGCGCACTTGGGCGCGTTCACGGGGAGCATCAGGTAGTTGGGCCCCAGCCTGTAGCGCTGCGTGTCGCCGTAGGCGAACACCCTGCACTGCAGCATCTTGTCGTCCGAGTAGTAGATCCCCGGCACCACCAGCCCCGGCCCGAACGCCAGCTGCTCGTTCTCGTTGAAGAAGTTGTCGATGTTCCGGTTCAGCACCAGCCGCCCCACCGGCTGCAGCGGCAGGATGTCCTCCGGCCACGTCTTGGTGTCGTCCAGCGGGTCGAAGTCGTACCTCTCCTCCGTGTCGGGGTCCATGACCTGCACGTACAGCTTCCACTCCGGGTAGTTGCCGGCGGCGATGGAGTCGTAGAGATCCTGCGTGGCGTGGCTGTGGTTCTTGCCGCCGACCAGGGTGGCCTCGTCGTCCATCAGGCAGCTCACGCCGCAGGTGGGCTTCCAGTGGAACTTGACGTAGTGCGCCTTGCCGGCCTTGTTCACGAAGGTGTAGGTGTTGACGCCGAAGCCCTCCATGTGGCGGTAGTCGGTGGGGATGCCGACGTCGTCGAACAGGAAGAAGAAGGTGTGCAGGCTCTCCGGGTGGTGCGACAGGAAGTCGAACACGCGCCAGTACTCCTGAACGTGCGACCGCGGGTTGGGCTTGAACGCGTGGATCACGTCGGGGAACTTGATGCCGTCGCGGATGAAGAAGACGGGGAAGTTGTTGCCGAGCAGGTCCCAGTTGCCCTCGCGCGTGTAGAACTTCACGGCGAACCCGCGCGGGTCGCGGATCGTCTCCGGGCTGCCGCGTTCGTGGATCACCGTCGAGAACCGCACGATCACCGGGGTCTGCACCCCCGGCGCCCGGAGGAAGTCGGCGCAGGTCAGGCCGGTCACGTCGTGGGTGCACTCGAAGAAGCCCTTGGCGCTCGCGCCGCGCGCATGCACGACGCGCTCCGGGATGCGCTCCCGCGCGAAGTGGCCGATCTTCTCGACCAGGTGGTAGTCCTCCAGGAGGATGGGGCCGCGGTGGCCGACGGTCAGGGCCTCGTTGTCGTTCCACACCGGCGCGCCGGCGTTCGTCGTCGTGCACTTGGTGTCGAAGCTGCTCGACGGCCGGAACTGCAGTATTAATTACGCATTAATTAATTATTAGTTGATTGATTGCACGCGCATAGGAATTAAAATGGACTAACTTCAAGATCTAGGAAGACAAGCATGCATGGTGATGGTTAATTAATTTAACGAATCAGTGTAGCAACATAGGAACATGTTACTTATTACCCATAAAAACTAGTAGTAATTTTTTCAGTCTTAATTAATCAGTGTATTTAAAAACTTATTTCTTTCTTTGTCAATCATGTGCCTCTCCAAACAAACTGCAGGTTTTTTTTTTCACTTCCACAGAAAAATATCCCAATCAATTCTTTGTCGATCAGTACCAAATCACTCAAAATTCTTCCTCAGAGAAAACATACACACTTTTTACAGATGAAGAACATATACACATTTTTACAGATGAAGAACATATACACATACATGCACTACCAGTTAATCAGCTTCCATGTACCAAATCACTCAAAATTCTTCCTAAAAAAATCAAACTTGTAATTAAACAAGGAAGATCTCAAAGATTTCTTCCCGAGTCAAGTGTATATATATGTGAGTGTGCTCCTCCAACCAAACTGTTGTTGTAGCAACTTATCACTTGTGTTTGTCAAAAGCTGGAGTCCTATATGTGTACTGACCATTGAGAACCTTAAGCTGCTTAGTTGCATCTGAAGTAGTAAGATCTTATCACGCATATATGTTTAAGCTCAAATTAACTACCCCTCAGCATCCAATTTTTCCTTGGTTTTATGCACAACATATCATTCTTCACTGGAAATGAGCTACAACATATGTACTTTATTTAGAACAGATCAGTTACAAAATGAAAAGGAAAAAAAAAACATGACAAATTAACAGAAATAGAGTGAAGTATTAACTTGATGCGTAATTTGTGTGCCTAGCTAACAACTGGTGAGAGGTGATAGCCAAGAAGGAAGGAAGGAGCTTGGCCTCACCTTGCAGGGATCCATTTTTTTCTGAGGGATGCTAGCTGCTAGGAGGAGTGTGCCCGGCTCACTCTGCCTGCTCGCTCTAGGAGGGTGGCGAGTCATTGTTAAATAGCGGCGATGGGGGAGGTCCCTTCACCCCCAGTGAGCTTACCTGATCCCGCGAACGCTCACAGACAAGTGGGGCCGGGAACAATTCAATAAGTAGTAGAACGATAACAGCAGATCCCCGAGACAAGGAGGGGATGAGGTGGGGTGAGCACGTCTCTTGTGGAAACTCTGTACCTAAGATAGGTGCATGCATCATCGGGTTCGTACCAGACAGAATAGCCTACAATATATATATATATATATATATATATATATATATATATATATATATATATATATAGAGAGAGAGAGAGAGAGAGAGATATGGTAGCGTCAGCGCGGTCTGGCAGCCCATGCTTTCCCCATGCTGCGCCAGTTCCCGCTTCTCTCGATTGAGATCAACAGTAAAACCCTCACACGGGGCATAAAAAACGGCAGTAAACATGGCTTGTTCGCCCCACGCTCCACCCGCGCTACGCGCGCTGCGCCCCCTCCTGCTCGAGATTGGTAGTACCACCAAGGAATGTGCGGTCATACCGCTTTGAGCGGTAGTACCGCCAGCAAACCTCCGGTACTACCGTTTGCTGACAAATGCACAGAGAGCTTATTAAATTCAAATCCAAACGCATGCATGATCCTAAATTGATCCAAATTGCACAAGACCATGCTATCAAGCTACTAGTCATGATCCCTTTTAATAGTACGGCATTTAACCTATAATCCGGTCTTTCAACCATTTCTCCTAAGACCGGTAAAATATAAAAAGGATCCTAGACTACTTGTACCTTGTCTTTGAACCATGTAGATCTTCATTGAATCTTTTAGCATGCATCTTTACGTCATCAAACTTTACGTCATCAAACTTACCAATGGGACTTAACCTTGTAAATACTCAATAAACACGTTAATTCCATATTCACATATTACCATTAATTACTAAAATAATTTTTAGGGGCCTAGATGCTTTCAACCGGTTACATCCCTCTACATGTTCCATAGCATACTTGAAAGCTACCTTTATAACTACCCAGTTATGAAGTAGCATTTGGCAACCCCTAAGTGCACTATTACACATGTAGAAAACCATGTTGATATCAGGTCTAAGGATTATACACCATCATTGCTTGAGACCAATTGATGATACATAAAATCATAACAATCTCAATAGTGTCTCAAGGTGGGTCAATCCAATACTATGTTCTTCGACATGTGTTCATATTATTGATTCGATATCCCTATATCTATGACCGGTGAAACATGATCATCAATCAATACATGTGCTGGTCAATAAGTCACTACTGTTTTGACCAGTGACATCCGAACAGGGATACATTTAGAACGACATCATATAAGTTAAAGAGCTTCACCAACAAGTCACATAGCTCATTAATCTTTATAATTGATGCTTCATTCAAGGAACATAATAACATTTATTCAATAACTCATAAACATAGACGTGATACAATCATCTATTTGATTGCCTCTAGGGCATATCACCAACAACTATTCTGTAGCCGAACGTAGAATGGTTGTTCTACGCCTAGGCAAGCCACCGCGTGCGACCCAGGCTAGCTGTGACGCGCGTATGCGCAATCCCTTACGACCGGTCCACTAATTGTAGAGGTGGCCCAGAAACGTCCACGCCCGCAAGGGTCTCGATTCGACGGTAAATATTAGTTGTCGTAACAGTTTTACGCACATCCATTTTACTGCATGTTTCGGGAGAACATTTTTTTCTAAGCTCCTACATCAGTTAGTAAAACTTAACGTCGTACACAGTAATCGACTTCCCTTTTTTACCACTGCTTTTTGAAAAAAAAACAATTAAAAGTTAGTGTCAGGATAGTAAACCCTAGCTATCTTGTAAGGTAATTGCGTTGGGGGGGTAGCGAGTAGGTCCACTTCTGTAAACATGTGTTTATAGAGCGATGCAGTTTCATCGTAGATAGTAACGGTTTGGTCGTAGACAGTAAACACAAATTCAATCTGGATTTTGATAGCAAATTATGATATTAATTTTGGTGGGTTGGTTGAATCAAGCAGTATGTTCAAAACCTTGTGGAATTAGTGGGAAAAATTGGTTACATTGGATTATCAGAATATATTATGGTTGGATTATATAAATACATTTGTTAAAGATTGGAGTATAGGATTAAGCCTTGTTGGAGATTGGATTATGGAATTATATTCTTGAATATTGGATTAATGGATGTTGGATTGTAGGAGTAGATCGTTGTTGAATATTGGATTATAGGATTACATGATTATTATATTATGGCCTTACATGTTTATTGGATAATAGATATACATGATTGTTGGATAATAGGAATATATTATTATAGGATATTGGATTGTAGAAATAGAATATTGTTGGAGAATGGATGGTCGATGTCGGATTATAAAGATAGATGATTTATGGATATTGGATTGTTGAAAGTTGGATTTTAGGAATATAATATTGGAGGTTGGCCTACTAATATTGGAATTGACAATTATTGGACATCAATCCCTCATACCTTGTCGCCTTAAATAAAACTTTAGTCAATACAATAGTATTGACAAGATGCTTCCTGTTGATAAACTTTACGCTTAGACAAAGCTTAGACCAAAAATATTAGATTTGGGGAATTTAGCTAAATGATCAACTATGATCTAACATGATGCTATGGTATTGCTTTTACCATGGAAATTTTGGAAAATGATTTAACCTGGAAAAATAAAATGAAAATTGGTTTGGATTTGGGTGAAATGGATGTTTGGATGGTGCACATTGATGCACGGGATCGAGTCATCTCTATGATCAAGGCCCAGGGGTAGTTTTGGAAAGTCGCCCAAGTCAGTTAAGGACCTGTCTTCGAGCTGCATCTTGATAAGCCCCACCGTACTACCACATGTTCTGAATGGGCAGGACTTGGCTAACTAATTTGCAATATTTTACCGTGGTTGTGCCATCCGGTTGCGTGGGTGTCTTTTATGACTTACTTTTATGTATTCCCACATAGCGCAAGAGGGGGCTTAAATCTTGCGGGTTTCTATCCAAAGGAAGCGAAACCTTAGCTAGGCGGGACTGCGGTGGGATGGCGCATTGTAAAGGTGTTGTGATAATCCCTTAGTCGCACACCTTCGAAAGTGTGTGAGCGGACAGTATAAGTTGATTATCTCTTGTGGGTAAAGTTGTACAACCTCTGTAGAGTGTTAAAAACTATTCGAATAGCCGTGTCCACGGTCAAGAGCGTGCTAAGCAAATCCACTCAAAGTTAGATGTTGGTTTTAATTTCAAAAGACTTTATCAAATGATTTTGGATATTGTATCCAATTGGGAAATTGGTCGGTTTGCTATGTGATAGGAAGGTATCATTCACCACTCTTAAATGAATGTTATCATACTATAAAACTGTCTTTTAAAAACTAATTTCTGATATAGAATAACTGCTTTGGAACTTAGTAAATGTTATTCACCTTGAAAATGCAGCTTTGTGCAAAACAATCATATAGGCCTTCCTTTGATATATCCCTACATGCATTATAATTATGTTATTGGGTGTAACTTGCGGGGCACGGTTGTTTGTGCTTACTATTGCTTAATAAAATATTATTCAGAGGAGAAGGACATTGCAATTGCTGAAGATCTCGACGACTAGGCCGCTACCCGAGTCTATTGCCTGTGGCAGATTAGCTGGACTCTACTACATCTTCTTTGTCTTCCACTGTGTTTGTTTATTGAATCAACTCTGATATTTACTAATAAAGCTTTGCGATTATGGATGTTACCATATTTGTTTACTATGTGAGCTAGCTATTGATCATGAGACTAGTTCAGTAATACATAGGGGATTTGGGAGTGTTAATCCCGGGTCCTGACAAAGTCTATTTGAAAGATAGCTTTCGGCAAACTAAAGAACCTCAAACCTTCCTTTGATCAACCTTGCATCTATTATAATTGCATCATATGTGGTGACTTGCTGAGTACCTTTGTACTCACTGTTTCTACGACGACCCAACTCTAGGGCACCCGAGAGGTCCTCCAAGACCTTTGGGAAGTCCATCAGGACCTCCCAGGAGGTCCACAAAGGACCTCTCGGACAGTCCACCAAGACCTCCCAGGAGGTCCAGGAGAACATGACCCGAGAGGGTCTTGGAGCCAGGGAGCACCCACGGACCTGCCACGGCCACAACCAGAGAAAAACGAGGAGATCTGAGAGCGCCCCAAGACCACCCACAACCCTCCAGAGGAGGTCGTGGGGGGGGGTCCGGGACCACCTCAGAACCTCACATGTTTATCCCATTGTGAGGACATACAGATTCAAGCTTGCTCCAGGGTTCCCTGTGAATCTCGAACTAGTCCCAAGGATCATGGCTAGCTCTTCACAGAATAATACAATGGTGGTGATATCCAGAATGCATCTTTATTAAAGTAAAATATTTACAGAGTTGTTTACAAGATGGCCTTGGGCCAAACATGTACACGAAAGGGCATATCTTGCTTGCTTTCATCAGTGGCAACATCTCCTGGAGCATATCTTGCTAGTTGGTTGAACTTATGCATATATTCATTGACAGTGCGACTGCCTTGCTTCAAGGTACGAAATTCTGTCCTCTTTAATGACATCATGCCGGGTGGGAGATGAGCACGATGAAAGGCTCGCTTGAACTCATCCCATGTAATGGCCTGAGGATCAGCATGAGATTGGCTAAAATTGTCCCACTACTCAGAAGCTGGCCCACTGAGCTGGTGAGAAGCAAAGAGCACTCTTTCATGGTCTGTACACTGCACCATGTCTAATTTTCTGCTCACTGCTCTTAACCAGTCATCAGCTTCCATTGGTTCAGCACTGCTTGAAAATGTTGGAGGACGTAGCCTCATAAATTCTGCAATGTTTGACCTTGGTGGAGGTGGAACTTGGGCTTGAGGTTGGGCGGCTGCTGTGGCCTGCAGAGACTGGGTATTGGCCATGGACTGTGAAAGTAGGTTTATTAGGTGAGCTTGATTGGCCATTATTTGAGTCCAAGTAGGACCCTCAACTGGAGGTGGGGGTGGCTGTGATGTTGGTTGCCCCTGCTCACCCTCAACTCCTCTATTCTGATTGGTCCACAAGGCCGGATTCTCTGCCTCTCCCTCAGCTTGACGGTTGTGATTGCTTGAACTGCCACTGCCATTTCTAGAGGTGGCCATTATGTCCAAGCACCAAGGCTGAGAAAAGAGAAGAGAAAAGCTAAGGAAAAACTAGCCAACCAACCACTTGGCAAAGGAAATCTAATACAAAGAGAACAGCAGCAAGAAACTTTTTCAAAGTCTAGAATGACCAAACATCGTTCTACACGTATCTTACCATTTTGGAGGAGGTCTTAAGCACCAGCCTACCCTAGAAGACCTCTAATAGAATATTGCAAGGGTAAGGAGGTCCACTTAATATTATGAACAGGTGCATAGGAAGAAACAAGATAAGGTGAGGTTAAGGTAAGGAAAAGCACCAGAAAAAAGTAAGAGTGAAAAGATGACCCAGATAAGAAAGAACATTTTATTCTTCTTTTGTTATAAAATAATTTTGAAATTCTACAACCATGCTACTAGGTTGCGACTTACAGTCAGGAGGCTCTGATACCACTTTTGTGACGACCCAACTCTAGGGCACCCGAGAGGTCCTCCAAGACCTCTGGGAAGTCCATCAGGACCTCCCAGGAGGTCCACAAGGACCTCTCGGACAGTCCACCAAGACCTCCCAGGAGGTCCAGTAGGACCTCCTGGAGGTCCAGGAGAACATGACCCGAGAGAGTCTTGGAGCCAGGGAGCACCCACGGATCTGCCACGGCCGCATCCAGAGAAAGCGAGGAGGTCGAGGCGCCCAAGACCACCCGCAACCCTCCGGAGGAGGTCGTGGGGGTCCGGACCACCTCGTAACCTCACATGTTTATCCCATCGTGAGGACATCTGAGATCCGAGCTTGCTCCGGGGTTCCTGTGAATCCCGAGCTAGTCCCAAGGATCATGGCTAGCTCTTCACGAGAATAATACAATGGTGGTGATATCCGAATGCATCTTTATTAAAGTGAAATATTCTGAGTTGTTACAAAGTGGCCTTGGGCCCAACATGAACACAAAAGAGCAAAAGAGCAGCAGTTCCAACAGCACACCACAGTCAACTGACTGGAAGGCACAACCTATTCGCTTTGATCTTCTTCACTGCCAAGGTCTTCTCCTGGCAAAGATTGTAATGAGCAAGAGTGAGCACAACAACCGTGCTCGCAAGTTACACTCGTGGATTAGCCAAATGACATGCATATATGGATAATCAAAGGATGGCATATTATGGTTAATTTGCACAAAGCCAATTTTTTTCAACTATCATTATTAAGTTCCAAAGCAGGTCTTTAATGACTAAAATTCATTTTAGCAAAGAAATTTTTCAGTTGGATAACATTCATCAACAGATTGGTGAAGGATACCCTCCTGACATTAGGCTCCCTGCCCAAACCCATGGGATAGAATCCCAAAACAGATTTGAAAACATTTCTGGAAAACCCAAAATCAACATCTAACTCTGAGTGGCTTTTGCCAGCATGTCCATGACCGTGGACACGGCTATTCGAATAGATTTAACTCTGCAGAGGTTGTGCACTTTACCCACACGACTTGATTTCTCTAGTTTATCCGGCATCCGTCAATGCCACCTCTCACTACCAAAGGTAAGAGGTCTAGAGCTCATGACAAGGCCTTTACAATGCATTGCTCCATCACAGCCTTTCCTTGCTAAGGTTTCACCTTCCTATGGATCGCAATCCGGCGGAAAGCCCCCCTTGCACCGGTGGGAACAGTTGGTCATAACAAGACCATTAGCCCTACAAGGCCTCCCACACCTCCAATGGAGCAGCATATGGTGAAGTTTTGCAAATTACTCAGCCAGGTCTCACGCCCCATTCTAGAGACATGTGGTTGCACGATTGTGGCATAGCCCATTATAGGCTTGGCATTGGTCGCTCAAAGACCGGTCCTCACATGACTAGGGCGACTCTCACAAACCCTTGGACCTCCACCTTAGCCAGGATAGAGTCCGTGCACAAACATTGCACCAGCCAAGCCAACCAATTCGCCCCAGTCTAATCCAATTTCATTTTCTTTGCTTCCCCAGCAACACTTTCATATTCCCATGACAACCCAATATCATGGTCAAAACATTTTAAGCAATATTTGGTCATGTTGGTAAAGATTTCCCCAAATCAATATTTTTGGTCTAAGCCTGACTAAGCACCAGTTTTTCAAATGGTTTTGGCTCACACTATTGCATGATCCAAGTTTAATCTAAAGGTGACAATGAGTTTTAGTCCAAAGTCAACAATGGTCATACAAAGGAAGTAGGCATAACTATGCATTTAAAACAGGTATTGAAATAATTTGGTAGAGATAGGCATGCATTAAACTTTGAAATTGAACATAAATAGATTGAATTATTGGGTGCAATATGATCAAGAGTGCAACTTGCCTTGCTCGCTATCCTGAGATTCTTCCTCTTCGGAACACTCAGACTCCCTAGAGTCTTCGCAATCTACACGGGTAAAAGAGCAAGTTCAAAGAAAACTCAATTAAAGAACCCACTGAGAACAACAAGAAAACCGAGGGGACCCCAGAGGGAGTCCAAAACTTAATCAACAGGAGAGGACTATACTTTTAGAACGGTTCTTTTGGAAGAGGTCCAAGCTTACCAGGAGGAGGCGGTCTTTAGCAAAAGACCCCAAAGGAGTGATTTCAGCAACACAAACCGAGAGGCCCTTAAGACATGATTCTCGCGCAAAGTCCAGAGGAGGTCCTCACACAAAAGCCCTAGAAACCCAAAAAGAAGTCCACCAGAGGAGGTCCTGAGATGGACACGATCAGCTCAGTACAGTGGCAAAAACCAGAGCGGAGGAGATCGCCAAGGGACTTACCAGAAACAAGAAGAAACAATGGATGGAGGGGAGGTCGTGAGCAGCAAGGTTTTCCCTGGGAGCCACTGAACGAGAGCCAAGATAACAGAGTGTGGAGAAAGGGAGGAAGGTGATGTGGTAGAATTTCTTAGTCTAATTGTAATCAGGGTGGTGAAGAAAACTAGAAATATACGTGTCAAGGATAAGTATAGAAATGGGTCAAAGGTCGGTGAGTGGCAGAGCAGGTGTCACTACTACCCTGGGTAAAAGGTACGAGAAAGGACAATGTATGTTGCTATGGGAAGGAACAAAGAAAAA